>CM033032.1:21880046-23080046 GCA_019207045.1 Branchiostoma floridae x Branchiostoma belcheri | reverse complement strand
GCAGTGAAGTTTGAATATATGGTAGATGGAGTCTTTTTGAGGTTAAATACGCACCGCTTCACCTGAAAAATAGTGGATTTTGAACAAAAATACCACAGGAATATGGGCAGAAAACCCCAAACTTTCAATATTTTGCGGGCCCCTGGTTAGCAAAGCCCCAATCTAAAAAATAAATAAATAAATATACCATCCAAAATAAGAACATACCGTGGATTTTGAGTCGGAAAAAATATAAACGTATCGATATGTTTTTTTGAGAAGTGAGACTGAGAGTCGCGGCATCATTCTGTGCAGCGACTTATTCACAAGCTTCCGCTTAAAACGCTACTTAACATTCACCCAGAGCTAAAACAGATAGTATCTAAGTCCATCTGCACTGATAGTGTGCTTGATCTAATCATTACAAATATCAACAACCAATACCAGACACTGACTGTTTTCATTCATTCTATAGCACAGCTCGGAGCAAGTGATCACAATTGTGTGATTTGGAAACCCAAATCCATCAAAACCACTCCAGAGCCAGGCACCGCCTGGTAACACAGGATAGAAAGGATGCAGCAATGAGAACTTGCCAACACTCATCAAATTGGATAATAATAATAATGTTTATTGCAAATTCATGCCCATTGGGCTAATTGCAAGAGAAGAAAGACTAAATACTTGAAATGAATGAATGTAGTCTAAGTACATGTAGATAAACTAAATTCTAACATACAAATATTAAGTGGTTGAATGTACAAATGATACAGAATAGGGTACTAAGTCTACGTAGCTATTACGGGGTTTGACTTCTTCTTTGAAGACAGTTGAAAATGAAATGCCCCATGTATTCTATAATAGATTGGTTCGATGATCTTAGTAGGAAGAGAATCTTTTGTGGCGTTTTTAACAATGAAAATGTTGGTGTGATTTCGGTCACTCTTTCAAATAGTGTTTTTCTTTCGGTGTCGAATTGGGGGCATTCACAAATAAAATGAATTTCATTTTCCACTGCTTTCGTTGTGCACTGCTTACAAATTCTTTCTTGAACAGGCAGCTTTTTGTATCTTCTTCTTGCTTTTGGGGACAATTGTTTTATGGCGGGAGTAAAACTGCCTGAAGAAGACAGTGTCAAACCTAAATAACAATAAGAACTTGTGATTTCGATGATCTCCGAACCAAAGAAGAAGCTGACGTCCTTGAACAGGCGTCCTGTTTTGTTGAAAATTACAACCTTTGTCTTTTTCAGGTTTACCTGTAATTTCCAATTTGTGCAAAACATGTTAAGTTTGTCCAGAGCCAGGGCTTTAGCCAGCTCGAGATTTTTTTCCGTCAGCCAATTCCCATTGACGGAAAATTCCTGTTAAGAATCTTTTTTTTCCGTCATCGCGTAAAAATTTCCGTCATTGACTGCAAAAATGTCTACCTCGTCCGATATAAATGTTGTCATTGGGAGAAAATATGACACCACGCTGAGGTTTTGTAATAATGTGAACAGTAAAACATCGTTTCTTTGCGTTTTCACCGCAAAAACACGGCGCTAAAATCAACTCGCGGGGTATGCAAATCTAACATTGCATATTCTCAATACGCACTGTTGATTGGTTGACCGTAACATCTGGAGGGGCGTCTCCTCAGATCCCGCGCTCTGATTGGTAAAGCTATGGATACCGACCCACGATGCACCGCGCGCACCAGCGTTCAAATATTTTATTTGTTTGAAAATGTTACATTCGTAAAGGCAGGAGAACGCTATATTTTTCTATTACACGACAATTTTCTAATGAAGAACACAATTACTCAAAGACTCTTTTGAGAAAACATGCATTCATATACGGATTTATGGTGCATTTGGGGGAATTTTGGCGTTCAATTAACCCGGAAGTGTGCCAACAACAACGTGGCGTGGGTATCTCATCTGTGTCGCTGCAAAATTAGCGTTTTCTCGTCAAAACAAAAACAAAATTCCCGCTGAAGAGAACCGTGCAACATTTTAGATCCTAAAGAATATGTTTTTGATCAAACTATTTGTGGATAGCATGATGTGCCGGTTCTTTTAGCTGCGACTGGCACCTTGCGTTGTCGCAAGCGGCGCGGCTGGGAGAGCGAAAATAATTTGTACGGCCAGCCCCGGCACGCTAGCGTACAAGTTAGGTTTTGATGAGTGTCAAGATTCCAAACAAAGTTCGTAGAATGCACTGTTCTTGGAGTGAGACCTTGAAAAACGGGTTTTTAATGAGATTATCGTATGCGAAAGGGTGCCGACACACAATCGTCAACAATCATGACAATAGCAAAACAAACAGTGTATGGCTTTCCGACAATGGGCTGTCCGGGCGTCCCCAAGCCGTAGCTTCCCTCTTTTCAACTTGGCCTCCTTGCTTCAATCAACGATTTTTTTTTCCGTCAAGGTTGACGGATTGGTTGAAATTTTTTTCCGTCACACGCAGCAAATTTCCGTCAATTGACGGAAAAACGGACGCTGGCTAAAGCCCTGTCCAGAGCACTTTGTAGTCCCTTTTCAGTATCTGAGAATATTACCACGTCATCCGTGTAAAGTAAGCACGAGACAAACAGATTTTGTAATGTTGGAGGTGCACAGTCAGGATTATCTAATTCTTTAGCAAGGTCATTTATAAACAGGTTAAACAATGTGGGGCTGAGGTTGCAGCCTTGTCTTACACCTTTAATTTGTATGTACTGAATAATGGGGTGAGACCCTCGGAGGTTTTGACACATGTCTGAGGGTAGAATACTGTAAGTTCATTTAAGTTCGCGAGGTTTTTAAGTTCGCGTATTTCGCTGAGACCTTCTCTTCGCGAAGTCATCTACTCGCGAACTTGTTTTCTTGTACCACCCCCCTCCCACACCCTCTGTCCCCAAAAAGTATCCTGGCAAAAGTTAATCATAATAGTGACATACTCAGACTATCCATTCTTTTCAGGATAAAATATAAGTTTATTCAAATGATATGAGGCTTCTTTATTTAGTTACTTCTTAACAACACAAAGGAAATTACAAAATCGGCCCCATACCGCGTGCCGAAAATTTTACAATTACGAGGCCACGCGCAGCATTCTCGTAACATCGGATCAGTTCTAAGTTCTATTCCAGCGTCAATGTCTTCTTCCCCAATTGCAACTTCGGTCTGTACTCCATCATATTCGTACTGAAATATAGCTGCCGATGACCACTGTTTGATTCACAGAATTCGAAACTACAAAGCTAGAAAGTTGTCTGAAACCTCGATCGCTAGATTAATTTTCCTTTGTTTCTTTGTTCTTGACGAGCTTGGCTTGGAATCAAGACGCCGAAAAACGGACAAAAAATCATGCCCACGGTTTCTATAAATTGTTCATACTGTGCTCCAGTTGTCGACCAACCTGTATTTGACGTTCATAATCCTTAATCGATGTTTGCACTTTCATAAAAAGGCACTTTGTAACAAATAAACGAAAACCGACGCTTCCAGAAGCAGTGTTGTGACTCGCTTGGGATTTCACAAGCAGCATGGGCGAACAGTATTTTTTAAGAAAACACAAACACCTTTTCTTGTCAAATGAATAAAGTATGAAATCACACACTCCTTAAATATGTGTCCTTTTTATTTATGCAACTTATCTGATAAATAATTGTGCAATTTTGTACGGTTTAATTAGAGCACAATTGCAGCGCAAGTTACATTTCCACCCATACTATAATTGACTGTCCCGATGACCCTAGATGACCTCCAAGGCGACGCCATTTTGCCAATCTGCGCTGCCGTCAGAACTAAACACAAACTTGCCAATTTCTCCTTCATTTCTCGCTAATTAACATTGTCTCAACATTTTCGAGGTTTTCTGACCATGCAAAAGTGAAATTCTACCAAAAATGATTAATATTGCCTTGCCGACTGTCGGTAAATTCGCCGAAAAAAATTGTTCAAACCGCGCGTTATACTGTAGTAATTTTCGCTACCGCCAAATACTTGCTCGCGAACTCAAAGATCTCGCGAAGTTCCGATTTGCCCAAAGTCGCGAAATTAAGTGCTCGCGAACATAAATGAACTTACAGTACATAGTTTTGATCAACTCATAGAATTTGCCACCTATACCTGTACTAAGTAATTTATAGCGGAGCCCTTCTCTCCAAACACTATCAAACGCTTTCCTGAAATCTATAAAACATGCATATAAACGTTTGTTGGAGTTAATCATTAATGTACTTAGATGTTAAAGAGTCAACAACAAAAAGATTATACCGTGTTCCGAAATTCTTTCTAAAGCCCGACTGATTTGGAGCAATAAGTGTATGCTTTTCTAAATAATTAGTAAGACGTGTATTCAGTATTGCGGTAAACAGTTTGGAAAGACAACTCATAACAGTGATTCCCCTATAATTATTCGGATCGTCTTTGGAACCTCCTTTGTGAAGCGGTACGATATGGCTTTCGCACCATTGTTTGGGGAAGTGACCTGATGACATGATTAGGTTGAATAAATAAGCCAGCAATTTTGTTAGAACATGGGATGCAGACTTCAACATCTTGTTTAATATCAAATCATTGCCAGAAGCTTTGCCATTCTTAAGTTGGGATATTACTTGCTTTATTTCGTTCGGATGTATGTCTGCGTCTAAAGGGTTGAAATTTGACAATTCAGTCTCAATTTCTTTCAACTTATTTTCAATATGAATATGAAAGCTATTGTCTGTTTGTGGTAAGCTGGAATCGGATTCCCTTCCAAATAACTGTTTGAAGTGTGTATGAAGGGCTTGTCCGTCAGTCGTTTCATCCTAGACATGCGATCATTTGTTTTGAATTGTTTAATTAGCTGCCAAAAGGCTGACGGATCGCTGTCGGTTTGAGAGTTCAGCTTTTTGAGGATGCTGTCTTTGTGGGACCTTTTGGTTTTCCTTATAAGTCGAATGTAGTCTTTTGTCATTTCAAAGTACTCGCCCCTGATGAAAGGATCGTGGGTTTTTTTCGAGAGAAGTTTACAAAGATTGTTGAGACTTCGTCTGGCTGTTGCACAGTTCTCTGTAAACCAGATTTTCTTGTTTTGGCGTTTATTATGCAAATTGTTTGTTTGCTTTGCGCAGCGTAGCTTGAGTGATTTTTTTACCGGCTTCCTGTAATAACGTTACATCAAATTGGACAAAAACAATCGTAGAAGATTACTCTCCAAAACAGAGTAATAAAGCTTCACAAATAATAAACTTATCGTTATAACCGTTACCGCTTAACGTTGAATTAACTGAAAATGTCTCATAACGTTTAACGGAAAAAGGCATGCAGACCCCCATGTGGATACCAAATATTATCATATAGCCAGGCACAGGGACACAGCCTACATAAATTTGATCTGGCCGCCAGGGGGCATTTTGAGAGGGAAAATGGCATCCCATTGCAATTCGCCCATTCAAACCTCCCGCCCAAATGAGCTCCAATCAAAGCCCTGTCCTTCTCAGACATGCAAATTTAGTTGTTTTCCATTGAGATATGATCGAGGAAGGCGCCATTTTTGGAAGGGAGAAATTTGCCGCAAGGAAAGTCAAATTTGGAATTTTCACGGGATTTTTTTGGACTTGGGAATGTCCAGAAGTCCCATAACTTTGACAAGTTGTAGATTAAGTTTACCAACACGTTCGCACTGGAGATAAAAACCAAATTGTGGGTGAATTTGTTGTCAACAACATGGTGAAAACTGCATGACCGAACGCGCTGGTGTTTATTTTAGGCAACTTGAAGAGTGAGGTCATACCTTCGGCATTCTCCCCTGGTGTAGGCCACACTTAGTTGGGAAAATGTATACTTTGAGATGTAATTGGCATATATTTGTCAAAGTATTGACTTTTTCGGGTAGAGGAGTTAATTTCCAACCATTTAGAGCCATATTATGGGAGCCGGGAGCTCTAGTGACAACCATGACAAGCCGCGCGCGGCCCGGTAAATTGAGTCCTGCTGCCCCACGCCGGGCTGTGGCGGGAACAGTTTATCTGCCCGCACGCGGCTCGTTAATGGGACTATAAGCCCCGCGACACCTTTTCTGTCCGGAATAACATACAGGATGCATAATTTCTTTGTTGGAAGAGAGGCCAGATGCTTTTTTACCAACAAATTTGTCAGATTTTAGCAGGTAGGATAACAAATCCGCCACCGGGAGTAAATGCATCAATGACCCCATTGTTAAAGGCGCCCAGAGCAGTTTTTTTAGTCTTTTCAAATTTAATTTTTACACACTGTAAGCTTGAATAACACTATCTCAATGCATATTGACCTTTATTGAGCAAAGATGAGACATCACTGGGTGGTGAGAACTCATTGAAAATCAGAGCGCTGCACGTGCCATTATTTCAAATTTGCGGAACGCACGCGAACATGACCAAAGAATCCCGAACGCTTCCGGAGATGTCATCACTTGTTCGAATAAGATTTCGATTTGCGAACGGGCGAATCAGATTCAATTCGCTCGGTGACCTCATGCGTTCGAAAATCTCAGAAAAGTACCGACGGGAAACCGTTAGTGGCTCGATCCTGTGCTGATTTATTGTAGGATATAATAAATCAAAGGGGTCCGTTTGCGGCATTTTAAACGCTGAAAGTACGAAATAATGATACAAATGTGCTAGAATGGTGAAGTACATGTCAATATCGTACCGATTGTCTCATCCAGAATATTTCCTATTTTAATGCACTAAAAACTGCTCTGGGCGCCTTTAATGTTTCCCTGTGCCAGGCCCCGCGGACCAATCGCGGACCAGAAGTCCCCGTTCCACGTTGGTTATGACGCCGTAACACAAAGATCCAGGCCAGGCAGGTGTGTATCGCTCCTCTGATTGGTCAGAATGAATCGACATCGACACCGGCACCAGTGTCGATGCAAATCATCACCGGTGCCGGTGACGATTTATTTTGACCAATCAAAAGTAGCTTTACACACAAGAAAGTAAGGTATATGCAGGCATTGACCAATAAAAAGGAGCAAAACATATGCCAGAGCAGAGGGAATAAGTAAAGACTGCAAGGGGGAATGGCTCTTCCTCGGTGTACATGGTGTCATAACGCCTGGTCCTTCGCTCACATCGGTGGTTTTATGAGGTGGTTATAGCAAAGGACCAGGCGTTATGACACCATATACACCTCGGGGCGGGTCATTAACCCTTAATTATTAACTCCTGCTAGACATTTATTCCTAACTTGGCCCTTTTTCTGGTAGAGACTAGATGATCCTGTCAGTGTCAACACAGCAGAAGGATCATGGATCATCCTGTAAATTTTTGCCGGGGCGCCGCAGGCGCCCGGCTTTGTCCCCGGTTTAATGGTTCGTCCTTGGATGGGTCTGCTATGGTCGCAAAATGTACCGTGCGTTTTTACGACAATTCTCAGCCCTTCTCAGCCCTTCAAATAAACGCAATGTACCGTGCGTTTTTACGACAATTCTCAGCCCTTCTTAGCCCTTCAAATAAACGTTGTAAGAATACTGTTTATCCATGACCTCTACTCGTACAGAAAACATTGCAGCGCTCATTAGCAAAGTCTAGGAAAGGAAAATGTTTCTTGATTTGCAGTAAAACACTGGTCATGTAACATTTGAGGAGTTGTCGTTAAATCGCACGGTTCATTTTGCGATAGCGTTGACGGGTCCGGGTATTTAGCGGAATAACCCGGAATAACCCGGAATAACCCGGAATAACCTTAATAAAGGATGAAAGCTACCGAAATACAGTGTGCTTTGATAAGTTAAGATCGCAGAATGCAATATTTTGGCATAAAATAATGTATATATGGCCATGGGAACAAGAAATATTACGGTTATTCCGGGTTATTCCGGGTCATTTCGGGTTATTCCGGTAAATACCCTCACGGGCGTTGACGGTGCGGAGGAGGTGAGATTTTTATCGTACAGAAATTGGTACAGTTTGTAAAGTTATCTTTCTGGAATTCGGATGTATTAAAATATAACATTACATTCTAAGGCGTAGTGTCATGTGAGTAAAATGAGCACGACATTTGACGAAAGATTTTGTGGAGGGTATACAGTCAAGTTTATTGTGCAACGATTGGAACAGTTTACGTGCGGGTGGGAGGGGGGCGTGCGTCTATATATGCAGCTGCAGGAGGTCCTGCAGGACATTTTCGATCGTAAGAGTAACGTACAATTTGAAAAGATAGTGATCATGAATTCGGACACATTGAAACATATTTCCAAGGAACGGTATATAGTTTTTTTAGTAAAACCAGTGTGTGGGGATTGACGAGAATTTAGATAGTTTAATGGTGCACTGTGCTTGAGCCGATGCGAGGCATTATGCAGGGCATTTTTGATTGTAAAAATATCGTACAAGTTGAAAAGATGGATCGGATTCTAATACATTAAAACATACATTTCCAAAGAATAGTAGAAAACAACGGATTGTAGCTAACTGTTAAACAATCAGCAAAGCAGTTGGCAAGATGTCACACCTGAACTTTTGTAGATTTTTGCTTTTTGTTGGTACTAGTAAGATGTTATGTGATCAAGACAATATTTTCTTTCTGTTTCAGTGACGCCTTAGACTGTTCTCTGCTATATATACAAGTGACACAGTAATATACAGAAACTTACAGCTAGCAAAAGTCTGTACTCAATAAGATTTTACACAGTACACATTTATACTTCTTCTGCTGAAATCTACGCATTACATTTTGCATCCAACCAAAGAGGTTTGAAAGAGAGTCCTTGATCCAACCAAATTAGACCTTGAGACCTATTAACAGATCATTGATCACTGTGCATTTTGCACATACCAGACTCAATCGTGCCACTGAGCACTGCATTTTGCACACACCAGACCAATTGTGCCACTGAGCACTGTGCATTTTGCACACACCAGACCTATCGTGCCATTGAGCACTGTGCATTTTGCACACACCAGACCTATCGTGCCATTGAGCACTGTGCATTTTGCACACACCAGACCAATCGTGCCATTGAGCACTGTGCATTTTGCACACACCAGACCAATCGTGCCATTGAGCACTGTGCATTTTGCACACACCAGACTCAATCGTGCCACTGAGCACTGTGCATTGTGCAAATAAAGTCAAGCAAAGAACACATATATTGTGAACAATGTGTGAATCTATTTTATCGGGAAAATACCACCAAGGTGACATCATTTTCAGTGGAGATAATAGAGGCAAACAATGCACTGCAAATGCTTTAATGGCAGTTGTTAACCACAGTACTTGCAGACAAGCAATTACCTGGACAAGTACAGACCTTGATGGTGTACTTTTTCAAGGAGATGCACTATACACCTACATAAAACCATCACTAAGATCTGGTGTGGAGTTCCTCTCCGTTGATGATATTCCAGACTATTTGCAACTTTACAACAATACTGTACGTGTATCAATAAAAGAGTCTTACACTGGAGACATATTTGCCACAGAAGCAGTCTATCCTTATTACACCTTAAAGAAAGCCCTAGAAGCAGCATTTGCTGAATCCAACACTTGTCTTTTCATAACAGCACATGGAATAACTGGTTCAACAGTAGCATTGTTGCACGCTGATAACAAGTATTTTGTTTATGACTCACATGCCAGAAGTCCCATAACAGCATTGCCAGATAGCCATGGCACTTCTACTTTAAGCATGCACAGTTCAAACAGCAATCTAGTTTCATTCTTGCAACAACTTAACTGGAACACAACATGCAATTTTGAGGTTGTCCCAGTACAAGCAGAAAATGTTTTCTTATCAGTTGAACCTACTGGTATACACATTATCAATCTGACTAGCAATGTTTCTTCTATGATTGAGTCAGAAAACTGCTTTCAAGTTCAACAACAACACACATACACCTTGGTTAAACCAGAGTTTGTATCTACGAAAGAGAACCTACAACAACCAAACACAGCATTTCCATTTGCACCACATTGTAACCAAAGTACTGGGAAAAACATTGTGCCATGCACCACAAGCAAACATCCAAGTGCTATGCCAGAGAACAGGAATGAAGGCCTCTTGAATCAATTAGTAATGTCACCAAATGCAGCATCAAATTTAAATGATAAAAAAGTGCAAGGTCTTGCAATCCAAAGCGCAATATGCAAGGACAAACAAGAAAAACAAACCTATCAACAGAAGACAGAGAGTCTTGCAGAACAAAGAACATCATACAAAGCAAAGAAAGCAAATGAGACCTGTGAGCAAAAAGCAGCACAGCAAAGAGCATCATATAAAGCAAAACGAGCAAATGAGACCCCTGAGGAAAAAGATGAAAGACTTGCAAAACGAAGAACATCATACAAAGCAAAACAAGCAAATGAGACCCGTGAGCAAAAAGATGAAAGACTTGCAAAACGAAGAGCTTCATACAAAGCAAAACAGGCAGATGAGACAACTGAGCAAAAAGCAGATAGACTTGCACAGGAAAGAGCAAAACGAGCAAATGAGACCCCTGAGCAAAAAGACGATAGACTTGCAAAACGAAGAGCATCATACAAAGCAAAACAAGCAAATGAGACCCCTGAGCAAAAAGCCGAAAGACTTGCAAAACAAAGGACATCACGCAAAGCTAGCAAAGCAAAAAGAGCTGAACAAGAATCTTCACAAGAAAAAACGCAACGACAGAGGAAAAACTGTGATAGAGTGAGAAAAACATTGGCTACAAAATATGTTAGAGAACATAGCATAGACTATACCAGTGAACAATACAAATCAGACTTTCCTGCATTTCATTGCTATATAAAACAGCAGCCAAAGTACTACTGTAGCATATGTAGACAATTGTTATTTCATGACCAAGTGCGAAACTGCAACAATGCTGTCATAGACAAAATAGTCAATGATATTTCTGGTCAACATCATCTCTGTTCAAAGTGTTTGATTTGTCTTGAAAAAGACAAACCCATACCCAATGCTTGGACTAACAATATGGATCCAGGTGACATTCCATCATGCCTGAAACAACTCAGTAGAATGGAAACAAGACTTGTCAGTTTGAAATACACCTTCATCAAGTTAATTGTATTACCAGGTGGACAATTTGGTGAACAAGGTCAAGCCATAAGTTTCCCTACCAACATTGAAACTACTTGCCAACTGTTACCACATAGCCAAGATACAGCTGGGCTAGTAATAGTACACCCTTGTCAGACAAATGAAAGTAAAACACAAAGAACAGACCCACAACACATTGTACGATTTTCCAAAATGCATGAAGCTCTTACATGGCTGGTAACGCATAATCATCTATATTCACATGTGAACATAGCTACCTTTGAAAACTGGGTAAAAAAGTCAAGTGAATTCAATCCAATGATCACAGACGCCAATGAACCAGACTTCTCAAGTGCACCTTCTACTGTCCAAGAACTCTCAGCTTTTCCCTGTAACTACATTAATCCAAATGTCCAGTTACAATCTCTGTTGCAGAATGTAACAGACAATGTCCCAGTGATATCACTACCACGTGAAACATCACCACCACAAAGCATATTTAAAGAGACTGATCTTGAGGAACACTGTTTTCCACAGTTATACCCATATGGTAAAAATGGCTTCAAACAGACGCGTGATGTACAACTAACAGACTTACAGTACTTCCAATCACGTTTGCTCAATATCAATGATTGCTGGAGAAAAAACATCCCATGGCTCTTCTTTGCCTTGAACTCGTATGAAATCAAGAAATTGTACAGTCAGATATCCATTGTATGTAGAATGCAAAAGCAGAGTAATGTTAGATCACAATCCATAGCACAGCCACTAACAGCAGGCGATCTGCATCATGAAATTGATCAACATGTTGAAAGCACATCATACACTTTTATGAAGAATATACGTGGAACAGCAGCTTACTTCAAGGACCAACTGCTAAACTTGCTAGCAAAAATAAACACTATTGGACCACCAACATGGTTTGTCACTGTGTCTGCTAATGATTTAAACTGGCCAGAATTGTTCATGACCCTGAATCCTGACCTGACCTATGAAGAAGCTAAAGCATTACCACAACAAGACAAATGGAACCTAATGAGATCAGACCCTGTCATGTGTGCGATACACTTTAATAGACGCACTGATGCACTTCTACGCTTCATACTGAAGAGTCCACAACATCCCATTGGTAGAATCAAAGATCACTGGATTCGTGTGGAATTCCAATTAAGAGGTTCTCCACAGTGAAATTTCTGTCACGAAGAAAGAACGACAATGCACATCCGGGACCTCTTCCCGCCTTTGGCTGTGGTCTCGCACCGGAGTTTCTTTTACGATTTTTATATCCGGCACACAGCGCACACAAGGGATACAATTCCGCCCACAAAAGTACGCCGGAAAATCCAATTATACCAGTGAACAAAGGTTTCCAGCCAACTTCCCATAGATTTTAGATATAAACTTCTAGTTTAATAATGATGCACATTTTACTGGAACACAACATGAAATTTTGAGGTAGTCCTTCCAAATGCGCCCCGGCCAGCTTTTTTTAAAAGCTTTCTTGTTGCCACTTCCCTAGTGCCGTCTGCAACGACTGCCTCGGCTAGTCAACAACCATTTAACGTTACCAACAAGAAGGATGGTTATTTTTTTTTTACCGCATACCAAAAATTATTTTTTGGCGCGCGGCATACGGTTTGAGACAAGTGTTTTTGTTGCAATTTATGCAATACAATGAATTTGACATCACATTACTCCATATTCAAGTTTATGGTTTCATCGTTTTCTTTTGGAGAGGAAGAAAAGATGCCCAAACGTCAGGGAATACCGAACAGTGACTCACTATCGAGGTAGTGCTCCAGGTACATCGCCGTCGCCATTTTGAAACCTGCTGACACGTGATCCCGTCATCTTACCGGTGCACCACGGGAAGGGTCATTTTGGCGGGAAATTACGTCATTGGTGCGTATGACACTTCAGGATAATCTCCAAGCAGATCCTACGGTAGCATGAGATAGTATCAAAAGCTGGCTGGCAAATGGACACCTCTTGGCTGACTACACTCCTTGGCCAGTTTGGTACTATCTTATGCCGGGAGATTAACTAAAGAATTCGAACCCTACAAAGGAGATCAAAAGATGATCTGTATTATCAAAATATAGCCGAGCAGATCTTTAACACCCACTACCATAATACCGCCAACAATCATAATACCGCAAGGTAGAATGCGCAATGAATTTAAGGAGATCTACAGTTCAAACTAGAGTTCAGGGAACACATAACGTTAATCGATGGTTATTGCAATGAGTGCTATTCCCTTTGCGCACTAGATGATTGGATCAGACGAATGAGCACACCTGTTCATACCATATAAGTACACGAGAGGTGAAGCACCCGTACCCACTGCCAGTGCAGCGGACTCATCCCCCACTTATCTCCGGAAATGAATTAACGTTATAAAACATTAACGTTAGCTTCAATCACGGTTATATGGGTGCATACAAGATCTAAACTTGTTACCTAAGCCAAGAAGGTCATATGTTCGGTTATGACATGATGTTGTGTCTCTATATCTAGTAGTTGTGAAGTCAGGTACAGAGCTAGAGCTGATCGCCGTGTCGTCTGTGTCGGCTGTCCTCCCGGCATCTGCTTACGTGCTCCAAGATGCGCTCTGGAGGCTGAGGAAGTGAGAGGGCCACGACGTAGACTTATTTACTACCTAGCATTTCTCCAAACCAAGGAGGTTTCAACCAACTTGTCCAAATCAAGCTGTTTTCAGAAAAAAAACCAACAACTTCGGAACTAATGACAACCTCTGTGTTATTGACACCCTGATATCTAGATATACTAACGCCAATAAACGTCTCTTTAATTGCGTGCTTTGTAGACTTTCGAAAAACTTTCAAATGTGTCTGTGAAGGTCCGAGGTACAAATTACTCAGCGCAGAGGTAGGCGGTAGATTGTACAACTTAATCAAATCTATGTAATGCTGGTTCACCTTTATCCGAGGGTAACCTATATTCGTTGTTTGTAAGAAAAACGTATTTAGGGATATGAAGTCGACGGACGCGTCGACGGTGGTTTCAAATCGGAACATTTTGAAAATACAGTCAAACCTGTCTACAGCGGCCACCTAAGGGACTGGACAAAATTGGCCACTATAGAGAGGTGGCGTAGCCGGTAAACAATTAAATCACTTTGACTTGTCCATTTCTTTTGAGTTCAAATTTGTATCGACTGTTATTATGGTAATTTCGTAGTGTTTTCGTGTTATGAAAGTTGTCTATTGCAGCATGTTTCGATACATCATCATCACCTCGATACATTGTTGTGTATTCAGCGGAAGAAAAATTTGAGTTTTTCATTAAATTCCATACTGTGCCGTGCCTGTAGCAGACGCCCCCCCCCCCCCCTAAACAGTGTGTGGTGTGACTGTGTTGGCATCTTGGGGAGGGAGGTGTACGAGGTAGTTCAGTAATGCAGAAATTTCCAAATTACACGCTCATACTCTTATCTTAGCCTGATTTTGTCCTAGCCTAGTCAGGCAGTTACTATTCAGCCCAAAACTATTGTCTTTAAAGACACGCAAAGGCGCCTTCAGTCTTATTCTCTAGATTTCACAAATGACAATTGATCAATCAATCAATCAATCAATCAATCAATCAATCAATCTTTATTGCTAAACAATTGTAGTGGATGCAATGTATGGCAAATTATCGGGCAGTACATACATAAGAAATCATGCAAGACTGATATCTGCGCAATAGCTTACTAAGTAGTAAAGAGTTCTATATAACTAAAGTATAGTGTTCTATCTGAGTGGTTCATTTTACAGTAATGGTCAAGGCTTGCATAATAATGTACAGAGCACAAATTTAGCATAAATTGCTTGTGCCAGAGATAATTTAAAAATGTTTTTGCATGAACAAAGGAATTTATTCAAAAACAAAGCATCCTGGATTTGACTTGAGTTAGATCGTAACAGTACGATCCTGGATTATAAACAGACAGTATTTGTCAGTGGAAATATCCTCTATGTAGAAAAAACCATGCTGACATTAATTCATTATAGAGTTGTGAGTAATCAAAAGACAATGTTGTAAGGCTAGCTTTAAAAGATTGTCGTGAACTTCAACTTCAAACAAGTACAGGTAAAACTTTAAGTTATCAACACCTTTTTGTGGAAAAATATCATTCCTCTAAACTGCTAGTGCTGGCGACACAGCATAGCCGTCTGCAAGCCCTTGAGAAACTGGACAAAAGTCGCCGAAACTTGCCCTTAGCATTCAAGTTCGCTTTGTCCATGTCTTTCTCATCTGCGGAGCCATCAATCTCTTCTGACCCCAAACGACTGTGCGAGTCTGATTCCGTCAGTTTGTCCTCTTTGCAAGGAACCCGACCAATAGACGGCTTTACATCTGCATTTTCCGGTGATGTAACCGTGAGATTGCAAGCAGCTGACGTCGACGCCCTGATGCCATGGTCACGTGCACTGTTGGCTTGACATTCTGGGTACTCGCTCTGAGATACGTGGGATACACATTTGTGCCCGTCTTCATGCCTTGTGACGTCTACAATGTCACACCTAGTCGGACGAGGGCGCTGCTGCACGGCCATACGTCGCGTACAAATATCTGTGCGGGGACAGTGAAAGCGGTTGGTAGCGACATTGCAAGTGCTGACCTCGGTGTGTCTTGGGATCTCACCTTTCCTTTCGGGGAGAAACGCCGTGCTTGTCCTATCAAAGACGTCCCCTACTGCAACATCGTGACTTGAAAGCACCACAGGAACTTTATCGTCCAACGTGGGTTGCGCTGCCCTGACTAGAGACTTGGACACGTCATCCATGCTCTCATGAGCAGATGATGCCTCGGATTTCTTCACAATCACGCTTGAGAAGAAAGCGTTTCTTCTCTCACGGTTCTTCTCAGCGCTCGACACAAGGTTAGCCTTTTTGTCTTCAGATTCAGTCATCTGTTCTTGTTTATCTCCGCCGAGTTGTGAAAGCCTAACGGATAACTCCTTTTTGATGTCATCTTTCTCTACAGGTGCTCGTTTCTCTCCTGAAAGAACAGCAACCATCTTCTCGCTCTTCAAGTAATCCAGACTATATTTTCTCCAGGTCCGTTTCCGAATACGGCGCTCTTCGTCCTTCATGCGTTTCCTGCATCTCTCTCTCATCGCCTTGGCGGTTTTCTTAGACTCCTCCGTTCTAAGACTGATGTTCTTCTCATGTTCATCCTTCAACGATAGCTGTCCGTCTTCCACCCCCAGAGCCTCCAGGATGTCTTCGATGGTGTACAAACGATCTGTGCCGTTAGGGGGCGCTCCTGACTTCTCCTGGACAGGTGCGTTTTTGGACACCATCTCTAGGATCGAGATCGGTTCAACACCTTTGCTGTCGGGTAACTTCTTTTGATCTGTAACCTCAGCGTGGCGCTGTTTTACAAACTGTCGCAACCCTTCTTCTATGTCGTCCACCGTATACAATGTCTGGGGCCCGCTGTCCTCATCATCAGAATCTTCTACTCCTGTCATAGGACTGTTGTCGTCTTCTTCACTTATGAACAGAACCGCATCTCTGACTTCCGCCATGATGATGCCAAGTTCTAGTAGCTACTTGCTCACCAGTTTAAGTATTTCCACACGTTTGTAGCGATCCGCTAACTTTCTCTGTTTTGTGTCGGAAGATCACACCTCAGGATATTTAGCTATTACACGGCGTAAAGCCCTCCTGTCATCAGCCGAGTAACCCCCTGTCTTGAAGTATTTACGGCCGCGCTGGTTGAGACCCGCGGTGTCCTGATAACCTCCCGGAGACCGACAGCCAGATGGTGTGATATGTTTTCAGCTTAGCTCTCCCAGGTGCCTATGTTTTCCTCAACTCTTGACGTCCATATAAGGAGGGGATAATGAATCTTGAAGACTAGAAGTCCAGTGTATGGCTCAAAGTCAAGATCTCCTACTAAAAGATCACGCCTCTCATCTTCTTGAAGGACTGACGGAGCAGATGAGTTTGAGTGGAACACACTGCGGGTAAACAATGGAACAGTCGCCGTGGAGACGACTGTTCGATAAAACTACTGTACGGTATTCTGGAATGCCACGAGCACAATCCGCTGGTTCAAGCGTTCCACGAACTGAGAACATTAGTTTGAAGTCATTTGCTATGGACCATAGCATCGTTAGGTGTACATGGTCACTTGATTCTGGTCCAAACCACGGTTTGCAATAAACTACGTCGAGCCAGCATGTAGGGTAAGTATGATGTATGACGTCACAATATGAGTTTAACTCTCGTTCCAAAACGTTGCTGCAGACGTTAAGTTATTTTTTTCTTCATTTCAACAAAAACAAGACTCTGTTACTGGAGGTCACCCTCCAGTGTCACAGAGTAAATACAAAGACATGAGCTGAGCATAGCTGTGAAGACGCTACTGAAGACTGTCGGCGCCGGGACACACCTTTGTATGACTCCATTGGTCACTGGGAAAGCTGAGGAAGTTTCCCCGTTATCCTGAGCATGGGCTGTCATATCATCATGGAGCTGGCGTACCATGGAGATGAAGTGTTCTGGACATCCGAACTTGGCCATGATTCTCTATCGTCTCTGCTGACCGTATCGAGCGTCTTCGTAAGGTCGATGAACGTGACATAGAGATCTCTGTGTTGTTCTTGATATTTCTCTTGTAGTTGTCTTGCTGCAAAGATCATATCCACTGTGCCTCTACCGGCATGAAAGCCACACTTCCGGGTATGATTGTGATAGTAGATCGCATATACTTACACCAAATCGACGTAGTTTGCACAAACCAAATCATTTTTGGGGACTCCGTGGGCCGGTCTAACTCTCACATAATCACATAAAATCTAGGTTAAGCCGTTGCTTTATAAACTGCGGATTTCGATCACGTAGATTACGGCAGGTGTCGCGAGGTCGAACTAAATATGGACATTTTAGTGTAAACAATTAATCACTGGAAGTGACCACTGCCATTTTCACGCGACGTGTTGACTGCATGGACCCCACACTCCAAGGTAGTATCGCTACGAGGGGCGTGCAATAAGTAATGGTCCTGACCCACTTCCAGTTGTCTGATCTAAATGAAATTTTGTATGTGTAATAATTCATATCTCTATGGGTTATGTTGCAAAAGACAGCTCTGAACTAATTGTGGTTTCTGAATTACTGGTGTTTGAACTTAGTCAGGTGCGAAATGGACCAGGTGTGAAATGGAACCAGTTGAGTGTCGCGCAGTGATCCGGTTTTTGTATTTGAATGGACGCACACCAATTAAGACTTTTGATGAAATAAATGAAACTTATGGTGATGATGCCCCATCATATGACCTTGTAAAACGCTGGCATCCTGAATTCAAACGTGGCTGGAAGTCTGTGGAAACAGCTCCCAGACCTGGTCGTCCCTCTTCTGCCATTGATGAGGCATCAGTTGGAGGACCAACCTGGGGTGTCCTACAAAATCGGTGTCCAGAGCTGCATCAAACGATGGGAGAAATGCATAACTCTGGGTGATTCCTATGAAGAGAAAGACTAATAACTGTGCCAAGTTTCATTAATCTCCTGCTATGGGAAATGGGTCAGGACCATTACTAATTGCACGCCCCTCGTATCTCCGGTTCGATGGTTTGAAACAAAACCAGATGCTGAAAGTCAGCAAACCATTAACAAAGTCAACCTGCACAGGAGAAGACAGATGTCGGCCTCTTTCGACAGAAGCGCATTCAGGATATCCAGAATGCGCTCCTTCGCTTGCGACGTGTTCTGGATATCCTAGAAGCGCTTTTAGGATAGAAGCACATTTTGGATGCAGATCTATCACAAATGTGCTTCTATCCCAAAAGTGCTTCTAGGATATCCAGAATGCGCTCCTTCGCTTGCGACATGTTCTGGATGTCCCAGAAGCGCTTTTAGGATAGAAGCACATTTTATCCCAGAAGCGCTTTTCAGGATCGACGACAATCTACTATTCTTGTTAGACGAACATCCGCTTCTATCCCAGAAGCGCTTTTGCGATAGAATACAACCTGGGAACTGAATGGCTTGGAGAATTGATCAATGTGCAGCTGGACGTTTTCATTGACTTTCGTCATGTTTTATGGTACATTTCGTATATATAGTACATTTTTAATTGTACATTTTGTAGTACATTTTGGAATGCACTATTGAGAAGTGCTTTCTGTGTCCTCCATGCGCAATTAGATGGATAAATATCATATAGTGGGAATCAAAAGGATAAAATAGTGTTTAATCTGCATGGAATTAAGTTTGATAAATTCCCCACTATCTGTGTACACTGTATACATATTGTATTCGGCAGTGTGTAATTACCTCTGTGCATTAACTGAACACGAGGGCGCGAGGACGTCTCTCGATCGCGAGGTCGAACCAAATATGGAAACCTTGGCGTAAACAATCGCCGCTTGCGGTCCTGTCAATCACCATGATTGACGGTGACAAAGAAGCGCGTCTGGGATATCCAGGATGCGCTCTGGTTTAGAGCGCTTTTGGGATAGAAGCACATTTAGGATGCAGGCCTATCCCAGAAGTGCTTATATCTTAAAGGCGCTTTTAAGATAGAGCACATTTGGGATGGTACATTGTTAATACTGGACGGACGGTTCAGGACAGCTTCAGGAAGGTGATCTTGGCTCGTTCTGTGATGAGTGTTGTCCCATCAGCACTAAGGAGAGAGGAAGAGCTGGAACGCTGGGGTACGTAGAGGACTCTGACTGAGTCGTAGAAGCGCTTCGTGTCCTTCTTGTCTGTAAAGGCTTGTATTTCATCGGGCTTCATACTGAGCCAGTCGTTGTGCATCTTCCGACATTGAATTTCCCTTCGCATGTTGATAAAGGGTGTTTTCTTAGCGGCAGATGCAGGGTCATTTGCAGCAAGTTTATGAGGGTGGTACTTTTCGGCCAGGAGAAATGTGATCTGCGTCGTTTTCGTGGGTAAGAAATCAAGGGGAAGAAAATTATAAAATGCCATTTTCCTGGCTAGTTTTCCTAAACAATCAGGTAGGTTTCAGTAAAAAGTGAGCCGATTTTTCAACAAACAAAATTGTACATTTCAATGGGAACGAGTGTTCATGTAACAGAGCATGCAGGGCAGAGCTTGGGTTGTTCCCAAGTAAACAGATATAGACATATCTGTCCGTGTAATAAAATACTGGCTTAAACTAAAACAACTGGGCAGCTCCACACACCCCTTACTGGTGGAGGCACAACTCTGTTCTTGGGAAATATTTGCACCATATTAAAGAAATACAAAAAATATATTAGATAATACAGGCTATTTTACCATCGCCAAGAAGGTTATGTTTTGGGTAGCGTTTGCATGTATCTCTGTTTGTATGTTTGTATGTAGAAGATGGCTGCGCGGCTATGAATGTTGAGTGGTACACCGTACACAGCTCTTGATACCGAGAGTGAGTGGTATAGGTTTGGGCTTGTTTTGGAGCTGCATGGCAGGTTGAGTGTTAGACTTTGAAAGGGAATACGTAACTCAAGAAGGGGTTGACAGATTTTCATAATTTTTGGTATGTAGATAGCTTAAGTGATGCTTTGAATAATTACGTATCAACAATGCAAATTGGAATATAAGTTACATAATAAATAAGGAAATAGTCTAAACACGCCCAGTTCCATTATAGGACCATTGTAACATTTGTAACTGAGAAAAAGAAGAATATGGATAGCTATATATTATGCAAAATAAAATCCTAACTTGCATAATTAATGAGAAAATTCTATAATGTCATTATGGTAAATGACGGGAACTTCTTACTTGTAGCATGTAGATGTTATGTACAGGTGAACATCATTGAACATTTAATTATGCAAATGAGGTCATTTGCATAAAGTATCAGAAAATGTGATCAAAGGCCTTCTTTCTTAACATAGATTGTGTTTGTCTATTGTTTGGTGGAGATGATCAAGTAATATAATTTATGGAAATGAGAACCTCATTTGCATAATAAGTAACAATTAATACAGCAGTTCTGTTGTAAATGTTCCAATCCTTTGGCGAAGGTGTGGGGTCGTGGAACTCTTGTTTTTTAAGGAACACCAGCTACCCTAAATTTGACAATAAAAATGTACAACTAAGTACATTGTTACAGAGAAGACTTACTGATGTATCTTCAAATGTTCTTTCACCAACTGTCCCCAGAAAATGGTAAGCTAAGATTTTAAGTGTTGAAACTGAATACTCGATGGAAAATTATCTGCATCATAATGAGTTTAATGAAAGAACTGCCAGAAGATAGGAATCACATCCACTAGAGATGGAAAGGGGATTATGTAGATATTGCTCCATGAATGCAGTGGAAAATGAAATATATTTCATTAGTCAGTGCACACTCTTTGAAGAAACAGATTGTTTCAAACAGCTGCCAAGATTTCACCAAGTTTTCACCATTTAGGAGATTTATATTTATACTAAAAGCACAAAATCCAGTCATTATGCAAAAAGTGGGACAGTTCATTAATCATTGCCTTTTAAGAAGTCAAACCCAACAATAGTATACATTGTATCATATAGTTGATTAGACAATTGATTGACTGGCTCAATGAAAACATATCAAGCAGTGAAATATTCCCTGACAACTACATAGTACACCGTAAAGACAGAAAAACTGGCCCAGGAGGTGGTGTATTTCAGGCAAACAGGGATGATCTGATTGTCACCCACAGACCAGATCTGGACACAGACTGTGAGATCATTTGGACACAAACCCAACTTGCAGGAAAGAAACCGCTAATGATTGGCACATACTACAGGCCGCCGTCGGACCAGGGCAATAGTCTGGATGAGCTTGACAGCTCTATAAATAAAGTGGGAACTAAGATAAACTCCGACAACGTAATTATTCTTGGAGATTTTAACATCCCTGGTATTAATTGGGATGCTAGCACAACAGACAACGCTCAGAACCATACAGGACAGGCACAGAAACTACTACACTTAGTGGACAACCATGGACTATTCCAAACAGTTCAGGAACCAACTAGAAATGGTAATCTTTTGGACCTGGTATTAGTTAATAACCCAAACATAATTGAAAAAACCACAGTTGTTCCGGGAATAAGTGACCATGACATGGTTCTAGTGGACGTAAACTTGGCACCCAAACAGAACAAAAAACCAAAAAGGAAAGTGTATATTCGCACCAAATCTGACGAGCCGGCTATCAAGAATGACCTTGAAGACTATGCAACAAACTTTAACATGAGAACAAAAGACATGTCAGTGACACAGAAATGGGATGACTCCAAAGGCAAAATGAAGCACACAATGAACAAGCACATTCCTAGTAAAATGACATCAAGCAGATACAATCTACCTTGGTTTAACAGAAACTTAAGAAGGCACTGTCGGAAGAAGCAACGTCTTTACAATAAAGCTAAGAGAACAGGACAAGAGGAAGACTGGAACAAATATAAGAAAGTAAAAAAAGGAGTTCAGAAAAGCATTAGATCAGCACACTCAAAATATGTGGCAAACATACTGGGAGAAGCAATAACTGACAAACCCAAAACATTCTGGTCATACATAAAAGGCCTGAGGAGAGACCTTGTCGGGGTAGCCACTCTAAAGGTGGGGAGTACCATTATCAGTGACAGTGAGAAAAAAGCAGAGGCACTCAGTTCACAGTTTAAAAGTGTATTCACAGAAGAAGACACTACAGACATGCCATCCCTCGGGCATCCCTGCACCCCTCCTATGGAACAAATAGAAGTTTCTACTTATGGTGTTGAAAAAATGTTGCAAGGCCTCAATCCCTCCAAAGCATCCGGGCCAGACCAAATACCTCCTTGGTTCCTCAAAATGACAGCCAGTGAAATCGCACCTGTTTTAACCAACATTTTCCAACAATCGCTTGACACAGGAGAAATCCCCAAAGACTGGAGAGATGCAAATATATGCGCCATTTTCAAAAAGGGAGATAGAGCGATCCCTAGTAACTACAGACCTGTTTCACTCACCAGTATTTCCTGTAAACTACTGGAACACATTATCCACAGCCATATCATGAAACACTTAGAAGGCCACAATATACTAACGGACTACCAGCATGGTTTCAGAGCAAAGCGATCCACAGAAACACAGCTTATTTTAACAGTTCACGACATAGCTGGGGCACTGAACAATAAAAGACAGGTGGATCTAGCAATACTCGATTTCACTAAAGCCTTCGATAAAGTCCCACATAGCAGACTCATATCAAAACTGGAGTTCTATGGAATTCAAGGTACTACACTTAACTGGCTGAAGGCTTTCCTGACGAATAGAGAGCAAACGGTAGTGGTGGAAGGGAAGGCCTCAGCTCCAGTTAAAGTAGCGTCGGGAGTTCCACAAGGGACTGTGCTGGGACCATTGCTCTTCCTCTTGTACATAAACGACTTGCCAGACCAGCTCGATTCAAGTGTGAGGTTATTCGCCGATGATTGTCTGTTATATATAGAGGTATCCACACAAAATGATTCACAAGTTCTTCAGAAAGATCTGAACACCCTGGAAGAATGGCAAAGGAAATGGCTTATGCAGTTCAATCCTGATAAGTGCTATATCATGCACATAACGAACAAACGAACACCAAAAGTTTCCCCTTACCAGTTTTGTGGTCAGGCATTAGAAACCACAAAAACCCACCCATACCTGGGTGTTACATTAACAACTGGACTGAAGTGGGGTGTCCATGTTAACAAAATAACAACCAAGGCTAAACAGACATTGGAAGTAATCAAACGCAACTTGTGGGCATGCCCAACCAGGGTAAAATCACTTGCATACACGTCACTAGTAAGACCTAACCTTGAGTATGCCGCTACAGTATGGGACCCGTATACAAAGAAAGACAAAGATAAACTTGAAAGGGTACAGAACCAAGCTGCCCGATTCTGCACAAACAACTATAACAGGGATTCTAGTGTTACCAAAATGAAAACAGATTTGCAGTGGATGTCACTTGAAGATAGAAGGAAAATGTCCAGACTTTCCATGATGTACAAAATGACCAATAAACTGGTGGACGTACCAACTGATAAGTATCTAATACCAGCTCAAAAAAGAACAAGAAACAGTCATGCATTCAAATACCAGAGTTACCAACCTAGGATTGATGTGTTCAAAAATTCGTACTTTCCCAGAACTATCGTAGAGTGGAATTTGTTATCACCAAGTACAGTAGGGGCATCTTCTCTGGGTAGTTTTAAAGAACGCTTGCAGATAGATGTGCAAAAGGTAGGTGTAATGAGTCGTTCGGTGTAATATAACCAGCTGCTGCCGCGCCGCGTGCCTGCGAAGCTGGTGTGTTACGCCGAACGGCGGTTATACCGGCTATATAGATACAGACAGATACAGATACAGACACTAGTGTTATGTGTCACACTATTTTCTACTCTTACTAAGAGTCTTAGTCATTGAGACTGTACATGCAATTAGCCTTCGGGCATGATTTTGCAAATAGAACATACACTATAACAATCTAACCTGCTTGGCAGAGGTAAGAATGAACTGATTAATTCCCTATGCTATATCAATACAAACAAATGAATCACCAGTATTCACTCCTTACAGTACTACTCTCTAAAAATGATTTACTCTCACAAACTTTCCTTCATTTTGTATACAGTTCAATATTGTGCAGATATCTTATATATGTAATGTAAAAATGAAATTTTCCAGAAACATATACAAAAACACCATTCTTTTTATTGGACCAAAACATACAATATCAACATATCACATGAAAAAAACATATTCATAATATGTACAATAATCCTGTTTGCAGGGCTCTGAATACCACATGCATATGCAAGTTTGTGCATGTAGAATTGGTGTCGTGCAAGTAATTTCAGATCAAAATTGCACCCGTGCAAGTTGCTTTCATCCACCGTTACCATAAATAGTAGCTCCCACACACCAAGAATGTTACCTTGCTATGAAAGGTAGAGCCTAGATTTGTTTATGTAGGGTAGACATCTAGGTACGGTAGGTAAACAATTCAATATTTACAACTGGAGATTTTTCCAGACGTTAACAGTTGCTATATGGTGCTCAAATACAATTCAATGTCTACATCTGGATAAACAAGTGCTTTTAAAAAAGCTGGTATTTTGCCAAGGTTTGCGTGTTTGAAAGGTTTTTCCTAGTTATTAGAAAGTGCTGAAGTCAGTCAGTCATTAACACGTGAAAATTGCGACACCTCTTACCATCATACAATGCTCCCTTGGGACAAATGCAACACACCCTTGAGACAAAATGGACCCTAACGAAACCAATACAGGTTTTCTATCGCAAACCTGTAACAATAATGATGCTATCAAAACCAATATCGCAAACTTGTAACAATATGTAGGTGCTCTAAGATGCCAACAAAACCAATACAAGTTTGCAATAAAATGGCTACCGTTTTCATCGGCAAATTTCTGGCATTAACATAACATAATCTATGCCAGATGAATTATTGCCACAATATACATGTTTTGTAAAACTTTTTGGCATACAACGAAATAAAATTGTGTATCATTCTTAAAGACAAATTAAATTTCTTTTTGTGCAATTTGTGATATATTTACGATAAACATAGTGAGTAAAGAGTGTAGATCTACTACGCTGGACCACAAACAGTAACACACCTAGAAGAGATGTTCTAAACTCAGGGAAAATGTACCTGGCATTGTCTAAGTCTTGAAAATGGGCCGTGAGAGAGGTCATTTGGAAGGGTTTTGGGAAGGGCTAGGTTAAATGGTCCATTCATTGAACCATTCGTTGGTCCAATAATGAAATTTCTTCATGTATATGTTGACAACTACCAGGGATATTGGTGAAGCCAAAGCGTAGCCATATGCATGCAACTGTTGGTAGTACTGTCCATTGTAGAGGAAGGATAATCTTAGTGCATCCTAGGCGGAGCTCTAAGTGTTCACAGATTTGTGCAGAAGATAGGCTGGTTCTCTCTCCCAAAGAAGTGTCAGAGAAACTCCTTTACAACGGCAACTTCTCTCTTTGGTGTTATGGAGGTGAAGAGGGAGTACACGTCAAATACAGGACTCTGGGTAGAACTCTACAGTACATGGGACACCAATTTGCATCACAAAGGACAATAACTTTTCGATCACCTTGGTATTGTCTTACCCTGTGTCTGCAATATATTATCTGACTCACTTGTCATTTTTATCATTGAGTAATTCATTAATGTTTCTTTTGGGCATTGAGCATATAAGACTGCAATCAGCAATAGGCTAGCTAGGTCACACAACTGGATGCACATTTTGGTAGACGTGATCATGATGATCCAAAAAATGACCACACAAATTATCATTAGTTTATCGGTTTTTGAATGGAATATAAAAAAAAAAAAGGAATAAAAAGGAGCATTCTATGGCAGAAATAAATCTCATCTCAGTACTACATACTAGTACACTATAATTGTACACAGAAGCTGCACTGGTGCGTTGAAATTTATTTAAGTTTACCACTGATCCAACATGCTAAAGAGCCCTGGTCCAGTTTCAGCCCCTTCCTCACCCATGCCATGCATACAACTTCAGAAGTACATGCAGAATCTGGTTACCAATGTCCTTTGTACATAACCAATCTTTTTCACCTGCTGTGAAAAAAGTGATGGTCTTGTTAACAGACGCAAATTCAATTTGCAAAAAAATCCAATTTGCAAATGATGCATGACATAGTGACATTGCACATGTCTGACTGGCTGGTGGGTCTTAACTCTGTCTCCTGACAACCAGGTGTGGCACAACAACAAACAGGTGGATGAGCAAACAAGACACAAGATTTGTGCAACTTGTTGCCAATGTAACCTTCAACATGATGATTTAAATTACTTAACACGTGTGTGTGTGTGTGCGTGCATGCGTGCGTGTGTGCATGCCCTAACCATGGCAGGCTCAAACTCACCAAGCTCCATCGCTAGTTGCCAGAGAGTGGTGAGTTTTGATGGCTGAATTTTAACAGGCATCTAAAGAACATGCTTGGATAAGGAATGTATCCATGCTGTTCATGAGCCCTTCACTCTCCGCGGGACAACGGCAGACCCTGTTAGACGTTTTTGAGAATGTATCTTTCGATTTTGGGTGACACCAGACAGTGTGCCAGAACTCGACATGGCACCAAGTCTCTGCCCTAAACTATTGTACAGTTTTAGGTTTTGCCAAAACAAAACATGGTTGCCTATGCCAGCCCAACTTATCACTACGTAGTAACATCTACAGTATTCATAAAGGTACCAAAAAACATTTATATCGAGGGGAATTAGCGTAAGTCTACCCCACTCCCTGCAGTCATAGCATTGATTTTACGACTATAACGGTCATTGTTACTGTCAACACCTAATCAAGTCCAGGTGTGGATTAGCTCAAATAAGCCAACCTTAATTGACATCTGGTGCTGCCCAAAATGTCAGCACAATTGTAATAACGCTGTGTGTGCCTTTGGCATTACTGTAATTACATTAGATCTTATGAAGCAGGAACTGTATCTTGAATCTTTACATTTCATCTACATTTGTTTTGACTTGCTAAACCTAAGAAGTCTTCCTTTTATCATAGACTTTGTGGAAATGAGATGTACATGTACATGTGAAACAACAACCAAGTGATGAATTCTCATTTCTTATGCTGAAAATGTTGCAGACACCTGCATTTTTTGGTTCAACTTTTCTTAAATCAGGGATAATAGGAAAAATATCCATTGGTCTACCATTAGTAAGAAATTTTACCTTTCCAACATCTAACCATCTTGTGTTGTACTTGGTGAGTAATCTCATGAATATGACCAGCCTGTCCTATGCACTATATTTAGTACTGCTTCGAGCTGCACCAGCACCACATACTTCATTATAGATCAGTTTAATCAAAAAGAGGTGGAACAGTCCAATGAGAAAAGCAATGCTGACCCAGAAAACTGGAGGCAAGCCTGTCGTTGGACCTGACAACTTTTCAAGATGATCAAGATGTGTTATGACTTCTTTCACGTGAATGGTTCTCTTAATGTCAAGAAGATGACGTCTACTGGGTGCTATGTACAGCAAGGATGTTAACGGCTTGGTCACTTTCACTGAGAACTCAGTAATTGTTGTAGTTAGGGAAACAGGTTCACTAAGACATCCTGCTTCACATGCATACAGCACAGCATTATTCACACTGTCCACAGAAACATGCATAGTTGCCTGGCCATCGTCCTCCATCAGAATAGTCAGGTTGATGCGACTGTTGTTGTACCGGATGTCATGGAAGGCGATGTTGCTGCGAAGGATGTCAGGATCGCCGTTGAAGGCCAGATGGTCGCGGGTGATTTGTAACCCTCCAAAACTGAGGATCATTGCCTCCAACATACCTGCAACACATATCAGGGTGAATTATCATACATGTAGGTTGTTTGTCCATTTCCTACCCAGTAGTAAGTCAAGAAAACCCAGTTGAATGTTGGTTTTCCAGACCATCTTTTGGCTATTGGTCTTTTCATGACATTGTCACTTTGCTATGTCAGCACTTGAAACTATCTCTATTTCTGCAACTACATGTACATGTATGCCAGATTTAACACATTGTTTTTTTTTTTGATGGAATATTGATGAACCAAACACTATGGCACGTGCAGTGAGTGCATGGGGCAGGGTCTAATGTTTCTCTTGCCTCTCGTCACAGTGTGCAACCTGGGGCAAAAACTAGGTTGCACATCTGAATGTCAAGTTGCAATACCTGCATTACATACATAACCTTTTACTTTTATATTACTTAAAAGCATGTTTGTTTTAAACTAAAAATCAAGTAACTTGAAAATAATAGTATCTATTATATTGGATTGACCTATGAATTATTAACTCCTCGCGAGGTAGTATTGAAACGGTTTCTTCCTTATCCGGAATTACGAATTTGCATCATGAACGCAAAAGCGGCGCGATCCGTTTTACATCCGGGCATGTGCGTTCATATTTGGTGGCGCCACGGGGGAAAAGTACAATTTTTAACCTGTCATTCGGGTGTTTTGGCCGCGTTTTCAATCGTAAAATTCGTTTCTATAATCGGGCCACCTCCTGGTAGACTGAGGAGCCAGCAGTCCTGATATCGCAAGGGAATGTGTCAGGAGATCCAGTGGAAATGTCATAGCATGGCATATATCGGGACCACAATTTTTTCAGAGGCATTTCCAAGGTCATGACAGAACCCAGCTTCGAATTCAGTAAGACATTGGTTCAATTCGATCAAAGACCAATAATCTGACACAGAAGTACAAGTTTGGGCAAGATCACAACAACCTCAGGGGTCAGAGGTCGCATTACCTTGCCTTCTCAAGGAACTGAAACGGTTTGCAAGTTTGCATCGTGAACGCAAAATGCAAACCATTTCCTGTCGTTTGCTGTCGGATTTCCAGGCCTAACCGATAGAACCGTTTCATTTCTTGCATCATGACGGGGCCTAAGTGAAGGTACTTGAGGGCAATGAATAAGCCCCGCCCGCTCACCCCAATCCATTTTCACCATGTCCAGCGCCGACCTCTGGCGCTCCCTTGCGGAGGAAAATTTTGAAATCCTGACCCTCTGAAACACTGTTTCTTCCATTCTAAGCGACATTGCTGGTTGACCAAGCTAAGTTTTTCCTTGGCCCTCCCCCTTAAGGTCAAAAATTTTTCCTAGGCCCTCCCCCAACTCAATATCTTTTTCCTAGGCCCTCCCCCCTAATGACTAGACCTCCCCCCGGGTATGCCTAAATACCACAAACGACCACAAACGACTCGGAAATACCACAAACGACCACAAACGACTCTAGTATGCAGTGTATATGGGTCAAAGACCTTGTGTGGCGCTATGGAGACACATTTATGAATTTAAAAAACGCAGCAAGTCCTGCGTATTCACCAGTTATTTCAAGTTAGTCCGCCGGTTTCAAGATCGAAGCGATTCTGCGCTGTCAATGAATGCGTGCTTGCATTGAGGCTGAAAAACGCTTAGTATACAAGTTTTATAAGTTGACAATGATAGAATAGTGCCATGCTATAATCTATGAACCAACAGCGTCCATAGTTTTATAGTCCTGTCGTCTATGGAGCCGTGGAAGGTATCGAGAACTTCCCCATGCAGACTCCTAACACGGGCGATCCAACAATTGCTGAAAAAAGGTATAATACATATATGTTTGGCTGATATGAAAAGGAGGTGCCTCAGTCCATTTATTTCTTCCAAGTAAATTGGCAACAAAATCGAGTTCTGAGGCTTAAAATCTAAGTTGCACCCTGTGCAACCTGAGTTTAGAAGTAAGTTGCACCAAGCAAAAAGTGGTTGCAATGTGCAAGTGTGCAAGTGGGTATTTGAGTTGTTACAACAAATAACAATTACATATTTGTCAGTTTGATAGAGACATAGTTTTCTATCTTGTAGAAATGTTACAGTAACTGTATAACACAGTAAGAAAAGAACCCATGAATTGTTACAATGGATGTTTCCCTTCTTTGTTAAATTACCAATTAAAAATGTAAGTTGCTTCATGTTGTTGGCAAAAATTCAGACCTAGCATTACTTCTTGTGAAATTCAATACAGGTGACATTAAAGACTATGTAAACTTTATTCATGTACACTTAAAACATGTCCTGAAAGATGGTTTCTTCATCAGATCCATGCAGGGATCGAAATACTTTTTTTTGGCTACATGCAAAATTGCAAGTTGGCAAAAATTTTACGTGCAATTTGAAAAATTTACATGCAAAATACAACTAGTCTATACTGCAATGTTCTAGCCAGCATCCATCATTCCGTCCTTTGGCGGAATTTTGCTGCTAATGACAAAGGGCTAAGGCCCCCTCATCAACGTGCAAGCACGTCCAACCCCCACAGGATGGGGACAACAGACGTTAAACCGGGGAGTGAGTGAGTGTGAGTGTGTCATTTTTGATGGACAGAAATCAGCGCATAAAAATGTTGACAGAACTTAACATTTTGGGAAGATATCCACATAATCAGCATGTAAGTTTGCAGCAAAAGCCAAATTTGATTATTTTAAACACATATTGACGACTGGTGACAACCCCTGTCAGACAAAGGCACCATGGCCGCGCGATATGTTGGGAAAATCGGTGCCCCCTCCCCACTACGCTTGCATCTTGTCGCATCATGCTGACGTTTTTGCTGTTGTTTTTCCCAGTTGACTGTCAGTTATTGCCCCCTAAGAAGCTAAAATCTGAAATACACATGTACCTGAATATTTATCAGGCTTTCTGTAATTTTGGAAATATTGCAAAAGTTTCAAGCCATTTTACAGCTACTCTGTTCCCGCGAAAAAAGCTAGCTTGAATCGGAGAATTTTGATCACATCTAGTGAAGTTACCAGAGAAAGTTACTGGGAAAAGCAAAGAAGGAAAAAGAAAGATGTCCATGTGTCGTTCTGTCTAAGAGTAGGGTTTCTCAGTATTTTTATTATGGGCCAGGTATTTTCAACATGCAAGATTGCAAGTTCAGAATATTTTTACATGCAAATCTCTAAGATTACTTGCAAATTGCAAGTAAAGTATGTGTATTTCGAACCCTGTCCATGTAATTACTTGCCCACTTCACAGAGTTTTAAAGACTCTAAAATGGCAACAACTTATAATTACAATAGCTTTTTCGTATGTTTTTCAACATATGGTTGAGTCATGTTTTTTCTGTCGTGGAGAGAATTTGCTACTGACATATGGATGATCCTGTCAACAGTAGAAAGCTTTGCACTGTTGACAGGACGATCCTGTCAACAGTGCAAAATTATCTACTGTTGACAGGATCGTCCTGTCAACGGTGCAAAGTTTTCTACTGTTGACAGGATCGTCCTGTTAATAGCCTCAGACATACATATATTGTTTACCTCGATGCCTAACCTTCTTTAACGAATTTACTGCCTTTGATTCAGGGTCATTTTTTTTAATTTTCAGGGGGGGGGGCAATTAAGTATTGCTGGCCCTGTTCTGTCTTGGCGACACGTCCAACCTCTGCAAGACAGGGAGGAACGGACGCTAAACCGGGTAGTGAGTGATTGAGTGTGTTCATGCCATCATGGAGCACCGAAGGCAATCTGAGGGGTGTCCGGGCATGCTCCCCTGGGAAAATTTTGAAATCTTGACCCTCTGAAATGCTATGTCCTGAAATTTTGAGGGGGCAAATTTTGCTGACAGACAAAGCTATAATAAATGGAATTTTCATCACAAATATACATGGTTTTGTATTAAGGCCAGAGGATTCTTCGGAGCAGAAAAAGAAGAATCCTAGTTCCTACATCTTGGTTAAAGAGCAGATCAACAGCCTTAGCCAAAGAGCAGATCAACAGCCAGTAGAATTTTGGTAGAATTCCAACCTCTGAGTGTGACATATGCATGTACATGTAGTACTAGTATTTAAAGCCCTGTAAATGTAATGTAACATACTGTAAATGCATTTAAGTTTGCAGGGATTCAATTTCGCAGTGGTGGGAAAAAAGGACTTTTCGTGGTGGTTTTAAGTTCGAGTTGAAGCTGCCACCACGAAAAACCGCGACCAATAAACCACCGCAAAAGTTTCTGCATTTACAGTAACTTGGGACATCCATAAACTTTTGCCACTTACCATCAGCCCCTGCTGCAACGAGAGGTGAACATCCTCTCTTAGACAGGGTCAGCTGCCACAGGTGGGACAGCTCAGCAATATCCGACTCCCGTTTTACGGTCGGCCACAAGTTGCGTGCATGCGTGGTTGGATGACCAGAGAAACAGTTCTCCTGCTTCCGTAACTGCTGTTCAAGTTGTTTCCTTTTCTCAGGGTCGATACCATCCAGATGGAGGGGTGCCTGGACGGAGGACAGGACATAGTACATACTGGAGTTCACAATGGAAGGATGGGGGATGTGCAGAACCTTCCTGGGATCAACATGAAGTCCAGATGCCCAGACTTTACTCCAGGCTGATTTGTGTTGAACTAAGAGGTTGCTGTTCTCTGGACCAGCTAGAAAATACTCCTTAATGTCGTCTTTCACAAGTCTGATAACTGCCTCCAACTTCTCCTTGTCCATGACTGGTACAGGCTCACTGTAATGGACAGCAGTGACAAAGGTAAAGGTGAACGCACTCTTCTCATCAACATTCAGGACCTCCGAAACCTTCGGGGTCGCCATGGCAAGCATGATGACCCTGCCATCCACACTGGTGACGGTACCGCTCAGAAGGATGTATTCTTTAGGTGGGTTCTTTTCATCAAATGTGACAGTAAGGGTCTGTAGTGACAGGGAGTCGGAACCAACAGAGCTGGACTGCTTCACACTGACCAGCAGTGGTGACGTTGTCGGGTTTTCCACACGAAGCTCCTGAACTAGCAAGCTTGGTTTTGTGCGATGTGAAGCTACCTTTAGCTCCATCAACAACGAATCAGTTTCTGACTTCTTGTAGCAGGTATATTTATGGAACATGCCATGTTTGTAGTCTAACACAGAAGACTCTTTTCTGGTTGGGAGAGATTCTATAGCCACCTGTATGGAGGGGTCATAGGGCACCTTCAATGTGAGAGATGAGTACTGCGGATTGTCCCTGTCCGGGGTAGCAATGTACAATCCCTCCCCAGGTACGAACCCTATCTTGCCGTTCCCTACGAAAGGAAGCTGAGCTGCCTTCTCCTTCCCCTGTGTAACCACTGCATCCAACTCCTGAGCAGCATGAAGCCATGGTGTAAGTTTGTCGTTTAAGCAGATCGAGAGAAGATCCGGTTTGTTCCAAGCTCGTCTTCCCATATCGAAAATAGAAGGCCCTATGTACCAGATGACCACACTGACGGCCAGCAAAATAGCCAGCATTCTCCTCGCCCAGGTGCTCGAAAACACGCCAGGGATAGTCTTTAACCTGTTATGAATCCACATTTTACCCCATTTTGTCAAATGTACCAAGATAGAAACTCAGGAGAGCCGCGCGCTACTGCAGTGTTGGAGACGTGGCCTGGTGTGAAGGACATGGTGCCACCTGCCGCAAACCGTCGTGTCGTAATGGTTAACTTAAACTGAAAATCAAGAAGACTTGAAAAATTTAAACTTTCTTGCTGTGCGATTTTAAGGCATTTGGCTTACTGGGCAAAACACTTGCTGACTAGATTCGGTCATTTCCACCGAATTTTCGACACCATTTGTTTATGACATTTAATGTCGCAAAATCCGCCGCACTTCGTGTGTTCCAAGATGGCGGTGGAGTTCCACCCCAGGGTCGGGGCGCTGGTGTCTGTCGGTAACAACGGGCGGACAGCGGAGCGCCAGCAGCCTACCCAGGAGTTCAACAACGGGCTGGTGTTCGGGAGACAGCCCCTGCGCGATGGAGAGATTTTTGAAGTCCGGCTCGACAGGAAGGTAAGTTTCAATAGCTTGCAGCTAGCTAGTATGTACGTAGTATGCAAGTATGCAGCTTGATAAAAATATACAGTTTTCAAATTTATAAAAGATCAGGGCCTTTACCTTTGACATATGAGCGAGGCTATAATTTTTTGAGTATGGACACACTCAGTGTGGCAATAATCAAAAGCAGGCTTTTGACACACTGAGTGTGTCCATAGCCAAAATGGCTATTGAGAGTAATTGACACACTCAAGCCAAAACACACTCAGTGTGTTCTTGCATTATACTGGCACATGGGGTTCCAGTCAGGTACTATGACTGAGATGAGGTTTATATTTAAGTTCCAGTCACTACTCACGATACAGCCTATTTGGGATAGATTTACAACGTAAACCAGATGGTAACCCCAGGCTGTTCCATTCTGATTTGTATACTCATTGAAACAACCAGAGGGGCGAGTAGAACAGAAAGAAACAACATCCCGACTCCCGGGATTCGAAACCGCGCCAAACCCGTGCAGCCGGATCACAAATCACGACTGCTATCGCTGTCGCCACAAAAGCACTAGTGCCCTTGGGTAAGGACGATAGGCAGTACTTGAACACCACTGTTACACTACTCCCCCTTTTCTTCAAGATTCGTCCTCAAATCTCCGAGTTCGACATCCCTGGGTGGCACATCCGCTAGCCTGTTACTCACAGGGTCGGCATGGGAACCAGTGAAACAACCAGAGGGGCGAGTAGAACAGAAAGAAACAACATCCCGACTCCCGGGATTCGAACCCACGCCGAACCCGGGCAGCCGGATCACAAATCACGACTGCTATCGCTGTCGCCACAAAAGCACTAGTGCCCTTGGGCAAGGACGATAGGCAGTACTTGAACACCACTGTTTCATCATATATAAACGTTATTTACATATAAATTTCAGTATTACTGCATACATGTGTAACCTAATTTGTAATCATGGTGATCCTGTCAATAGTTTACAGGGCAGGTACACTTCTAGCATGTAGTTCTATTCCGATGAGGAAGCCAAAGTAACGATACAGGTTCTTTGATCATGCTGCCTTGATGATTTTCCCTGAATAACGCGTAAGGTAATTGGCCCCCTCTTCACCACTTTCTGTTTAATCCGTGGGACCGTTGTTCTGAAAACATCTTAACAGAAATTCATTCAAAACAATAGCCTGCTACAATTCTTAGTTTGAGGCTTGTCATTTATCATGTACATATGAGAAAAGCTGCTGAGAAAAGAGTTTTGACTTGAGTCCATTACCTTTGCAGGTGAATTCGTGGAGTGGATCTATAGAGGTTGGAGTTACAACCATTGACCCAGACATGCTGGATTTCCCCACCAGTGCCACTGGACTGAGAGAGGGTTCCTGGATTGTCTCAGGTTGGTGTACATTTTGTAGTCTCCTTTTTATCTTTGCCAAGAAGATTATGTTTTCTGTTACATGGGTCTGTATGTAGGTCAACAGCATATAAAAAATTATAAGTCGAGAAATTGTGAATGGATCTTTTCGACTTTTGGTAGGTGTGTAGCGGCATGCCAAGTTCGAAAACGGTTTACCTGGCATTTTCCTACGGTACAGCAGCGAGATTGGTATTTTTTGCGGCTTGTTTTCGGCAGCATAAGTCAAAATGCAGCTGGGACTTTGGGAGATTTTCACGATATATGGTAGGTGTGTAGTGAATTGTCAAGTGTGAGAATGGTTTAACTAGCTTTTACCTATGGTGCTGTAGCTGCCTTTGTACGTAAGTGCGTTTGTTTGTATACGAGATAACTTGAGATGTTCTTGACGAATGTTAATGATATTTGGTGGCTTGGTAGGGGTCACAAAAAGGGAGGTCAAGTTCGATAATGGGCCTCCTGGCAACTGGTTTTGGTACTGCAAGTGTGCATCACTTTTCACTGAAATTTTCTTGAAGTGCCAGGTTTTCATTTTTAAGTGGTGGATAGCTGTTGGAACCGGGAGTAAATGGTGTAAGTTTAAGCCCCTAGCAGCTTGTTTTGGAACTGCAGTGGGTCTTGTAGTTTGTAACTTATGAGAAGGCATTGATGGATATTCTTTGTTTTTGGTAGGTAGGTACCTTGGTTGATAACATAATGAGATGCAAATTATGCAAATCACTATCTTATAAGTTATAGGAAAACTTCTATGAACGCTGTATCATACTGCATTCAGTGTTAATGTTGGTACAAACCTGTATTAGCGGCCACCTCTGCATACCGGCCACCTGCCCATAGTGGCCACTTTTTGTCGGTCCCTTGGATTCGTAATGATTAAGAAATAGGCTTAGCGGCCACCTGTCAAACGCGGCCATGGCCACACGACTTCCGGTCCCGCAGGTACAAAAACACTGCCGATTACGGCCACGCGGACCGCTGATCTATGTTTTGGCACGCGTTCGGCCATATACAGCGGCCGTATCGTCACCCTACGCCGGATTTAAAACCTCTTTGATTTATTTTCAAAACAAAACTTCGTAAACTGGCGCTACCCATATCCGCTGACAAACGAGGTCAGACAAGTTCAGAAACTTTCAATTTACTTATGTCATGTCCTGATGCAATTTCCTTGTACATAGGCCAATACATCTCTACTGCTTTTCAAAAAAGGAATCGTACTGACACAAACACTTGATGTTAACTCTGTATCGTGTACCACTATGTTCTAGTAATACCTGTTCCCCATGAATTAATCCGCTCAGCTGAAGTAGCATAGCGACTAGTCATTTGTTACATAGAACCCTTTACCATAAATGGTTGTTATGTATAAGCAACCACATAGATATTAGTCTTGATGTTCTGTACATGTATTACACCCGAACTTGCCATACATTGTACCCGTACAATTGTTGCGCAATAAAGATTGACTATAAGGTCAATAGATGACACCAATATTACAGAGGTAAATTGTGTTAAAGTTACGTTCTAATACACTATCGCTTACTAGTAGGTAAATTTACATCACAAAAACTTTCTAAATAGATTGTTACAAAGACAAAATGATATGAAATTCAGACTATGGTGGATTTTATTCTTACATTTATTAAGAGATAAGTCTAAAATGACGAGACTTTTCTTGTGAGTACCACATTAGCATAATGGGCGAATCTGACGTGTGAACGCGAGCGGGAACACACGAAAGGCGAAGTATCAAAGGATACAAGACGAAAGATCAAAGAAATATGACGATACCAGTCTCATCAGACAATATCAACTGTAGAACATTAATACAGATAACTTGTAAAAATCATTGCAGTACATGTACAGTACTGTATTATGTGAATGAAGATCAGTGGGTACTAAAACCATGTGTAACTTATTGCCTTGTGGTCAATTAATTAGCATATTCTCTATAGTGGCCACCTCTCTATAGTGGCCAATTTTGACCAGTCCCTTGAGTGGCCGCTATAGACAGGTTTGACTGTACATGTGATTTATTAATTTACAGCTGGTGTCCTTAGATCTAGGTCAATAGGTCAACATGATACAGCTGGCATTATTGTAGTTGGGCTATTGGAAAACAAGACTGTTTTCGTGAATCTGATGATAGACCTAGGGAGATGCTAAGACACTATCCATAACAAGCCTTGATTATTTGGCGAAGGTATGTGTTTCGTGAAACTCTAGTTTACCTCTGGGAAGAAGTCGCCAGGAGGCCCATTATCGAACTTGACCTACACCTGATGATGTAGGAGGTCTTGAGTATTGTGGTTGGGGTTGTTTGCCATGCGCAGCTGTATCTCACCTTCCCTTTGCTGCTTTCATATGCAGTTTGGCGTGCCCCCATGCAAATGTTTTTTAACACCGTAGCTGTAAGATGTTGGATCATGGGATGTGTTAACGTCCTTTTAATGTGAGTGAGTGTCTAGAACTGAATGCATAATGATGAAGATGATGATGATGATGATACAGAAAACTGCTGTTCCCTCAGATGAGCCTCCAAGCAGATGTTAGTCTCAGAGAGTCAGACTTATTACACTCTTTGGTTATAACCTAATGTTATAATATACTGCTGCCAGATCCTGTACATAAATGAAAACAGGATGTAGATACAAAATTTGAAATCATGCAAATCAGGAGCCGCCCTGCATAATGAATGAAGAAAATTCTTCAATCCTTTGAATCTTATGACACTAAGGTCCCTCAAACATATTGGATATGTAAATGCACTAGAGAGGAATATCAATAGATCCAAAAAGCAGTTACTTATGATAAGCAACTGGATATGATTGCAGAAACAGTCAGACAATTCAGGTAGTGTGTAGAAGGTACCTTTTGTCATCTTTATTGCAAAATCATGTACACAAGGCACTTCAATTTTGATATCTATAAGTTAGTATAAGGTACAAGAATGAGACAACTAGGCTAACCAGTAAAATCTGGAGGGAACAAGGTAAAGATTATGTGCATCTGACGTTCAATACGTGTTGTATTGCACTAATTACAATATGAAAATCTTTGTAATGGTGTTACGTGACATTACTGTTTCATGTAGATATCAGCTTGCTTTGTCTATGTGGCTATGTGTATTTGTAGAGGAATACTATAATACATGTCTCAGGGCTCGAAATACCACCTGCATATACAGGTTAGTGCAGGTAAAATTGGAGCTGTGCAGGTATTTCTGATGTCTACCTGTACCTAACCTGCATTGGCCCATGTACTGGGTTTTATACATAAATGTCAGGATGATGTAGGTGTATATGGATTGTTATTAGCTACATTGACTGTTAACACCTATCATACATATATATAAAAAAAAGCAATGGTTCCTGAACAAATTTAGTATGGTCCATTCTTCCTACGTTCAGAGTGGTGCAGGTAAAGTTTGTCTGGTGCAGGTAATTTTCAGTGTTACCTGCACTGATGCAGGCATGCAGAAAAAAGGATTTCGAGCCCTGTTTCCTAGCTCTAAGGTTTTATAGAAGAAGAACTTAGGAAGGAGAACTTTATTGCGCGACAATTGTAACAGGTACAATGTATGGCAATCTGTGTATACAGTGAAGTTGAACTATGCACTACTACAACTAAACTAATCTAATCTAATGTAACAGCATAAACAATATAGTTAATGTTATACAAGCTAACACTTCAGAACATTATGTCAATATTGCATTGTCTCGTTTTCATAATTATGATCTACAAAGTTGACTCGTCATGTTTTCAGGGTGTTCCATCCTCAAGGATGGTCGCTCTATCCGTGACAACTACGGCGCAGACCTGGACACCCTTGCTGAGGGTGACTGTGTGGGGGTACAGAGGATGGCCAATGGAGATCTGCACATTTTTGTAAATGGTGAAGACTCTGGGGTGGCTGCAACTGGGCTGCCACAGCGGGTGTGGCCTGTGATTGACATGTATGGGAAATGTTGTCAGATAACACTGATGGAGACCCCACAAGGTATGTGTATTATTAACTTATACAACATAATCAGGGGTTATACAATACTACTAAATACTTCATAATACTAGTGACCAAATTAAGTGGTCTTGTATGGTCAGTGATATGTAAATGTAACATGTAAAGACCACATGTCAGATACAAGTGCCAACACATATAAATGATGATTAGTATATATACCAATATTTGAAACATACCAAGTAGAGAATTACATAAGAACATAAGTTAAGATGTTGTGAGCAAAGTGCTAGACAAACAGTAGTTGACAACCTCAAGCCCAACCACACACACTCATGCCACATCTTCAGGAAATATGTTATAGCCACATACATGTACATTGTAGCCTCTAACACTTAGATAAAGAATATGGTGTATATTAAAATATATGTTTACAAACTTAAATCTTCAAACTCAGTTGGGTGCACTGGTGTACCCACAGAAGAAAATGGGGTGCAGCTACAATTTTGGGTGAACCAAGCCTTTTATGCAAATTAAGTCCTCATTTGCATAACATGTATATCATTATGAACATCTTTGCCTAAGCTACCCGCATGCCTAAAATGATAACAATCCCTCGTTCCTTTCTGCTGTTAACTTTTTTGGAATATCTTGACAAAAATGCCCTGTAGTTCCAAAATTAAACGCATGCCTAAAATGATGACAATCCCTCGTTCCTTTCTGCCATTATTCTTTTTGGAATAACATGACAAAAATGCCCCTGCAGTTCCAAAATCAAAATTGGCAGGGGCTGAAACTGAAAAAAAAATGTAAAATTGAAATGCATAAGAACACTATCATCATTTTATGACCAGTGTACATACATGTATACGCTGTACATGCACAGTTTTCTGTCACAGCGACAGTTCTAGCGCATGTTCGTCACTCAGATGTCAAATAATAATAGACATGCACTTGGTTATTATGGGAAACAATTTGTACTTCCAATACTTAAATCTTTATCTTGAGTTAATTGTTATCATTTTTTTCTCAGCTAATGACAATGACTCAGCTAACAACGCTGTGCTAGCTGAAACCACGCCGGCCTCCAATGACAGTCTGCGCTTCCACGAACGATGCGGTGCATTGGTGAAACTGACCAATCAGGGAAGATCTGCAGAGAGACGACGGCCACTAGATGAGTTCAACAACGGTGTTGTGATCACCACGAGGGCTATCAGAGACCATGAAATGTTTGAAGTATGTACATGTAGTTACCAGATACTAGCCTGGTATCCAAGCGTAATGTACTGTACCTCCCGACTCCCAAGTCCCTTCTGTCTGCATGTGCAGAGGTCAGAGGTCATCCCGGGCGGGCGGGAGGCCGATTTTCCACTCTTTTTAGTTCTTTTTAGTTTTGTTTCCACACTCCATCCACACATCTTTACATCTACAAACAGCCGTAACATCAGCCTGAACTTTCTGGACCCCGGACGCTCTTGGGCGGCGCATTTTTAGTTCTTTTTCTTAGATTTACATAGCGCCCCCCTCCCCCGTCTCCCGGAGCGTGCTCGACGCCACCTTTGCCGACCGGTGAGACCGTTCCACTTTTATATACATTCTATAGTACTGTTCTCTATATTGTATATCCCATATTTACGATGTAATTTGCCCCCCACCAGCGTGGCGTTCCTCCTGTTGAGTAGGAGAGAACCCCTGCAGGTCAAGCATTATGACATGTTTCGTTACATTCTCAACCATCTTGGGCAGCATTCTACTAACAGCCCACTGCTTAGTGTTAATTGTAAACTCTCACCATGATCCCTCTCCCTTCACTCCCAGGCATGAAGGTATACCACACACCCTTAAACCATCCTTTAACAGTCCATTCCCGTTAACTCCCCTGCTGGACAACACATGTGCCAATCACCCCCTGAAGTTAACATTAGTCTCTATCTTTATTAACTCTAATGGTAAACTAGCACCCCACTGCAGACCTAAATTCACTCTGTTCAGCCTCACCCTGATAATCCTTCTGGCTGGAGATGTGGAGTTAAATCCGGGACCTAGGGCACCGAAGTACCCCTGCGGCGTATGCCATCGAGCCGTCAGGTGGGAAAAGGTGGACGGCCGGCATGCCATCTGTTGCGACTCGTGATGTCTGGTACCATACTGACTGCATGGGTATGTCAACACCGGTCTATAATACCATCAACAACCCTAACGTGTCCTGGATTTGCTGCTCCTGCGGCCTACCTAACTTCAGCTCCAGCCTCTTCAACACTACAGTATTCGAAACTTCTAATTGTTTCTCTTCTTTTAACACCAGCACCTGTTCTAGTCCAGCAAGATCTATCGGCTCGCCTATCGCTACGTCTTCGCCTATCGGATATGGTATTACTCCACCGCCTCGCGACCGCACACATACCAAACCAGTCAGGACCTGTGTGATCAACTTTCAATCTATCCGCAATAAGGTACCTGAACTGCATGCATTTTGCGAAGCTGTGCAACCAGACATTGTTGTTGGCACTGAGACGTGGCTGGACTCGTCAGTGGGCAGCAGCGAAATCTTTCCGGACACGTACAATGTGTTCAGGAGAGACAGAGCTGGCCGGGGAGGGGGTGTGCTTGTTGCTGTAAAGAACAACATCATAGCAACCCACCACCCAGACCCGGACTGTCCCTGCGAGTTGACCTGGGTCCGGGTCCATCTGGCTAACAGTAAGTCCATCTACATAGGGGCCTACTATCGCCCCCCCTCAGCTGGTCATGATGATTTTGTAGCACTAGAAAGATCAGTGCTGCAAAAGCGGGCTAATAACAACAATGCCCACATCTGGCTAGCAGGTGACTTCAACCTGCCTGATGCGACCTGGAACCCTGAAGCTAATACCACCGCTTCCAATCCATCCACTCTCACTAGCAATTACATCAGCCTTGCCAATGACTGTGGTCTGGAACAAATGGTCTGTGAACCAACTCGTACTGTGGGGCAAACTTCGAACACCCTGGATCTGTTTCTCACCACAAATTCCACCTTAGTGGAGAGAGTCAAAATCTTACCAGGTCTCAGCGATCATGACATCCCGCTGATTGATGTTCAAGTAAAGCCCCAAACATCAAACTCAAAAGATCGGCTCATATACCTGTGGAGGAAAGCTAACATCGATGCACTCCAGCAGGATATGGCAACATACAGTCGAGAGTTTGCAGACCAGGCTCAGCACAACACTGCCTCAGAAAACTGGGAGCTGTTTAAGGCAGCCGTTAGTGGTGCTGCCAATAAGCATGTCCCCAGGAAAAAAGTGAGGCCACAATCCAACAAACCTTGGATAACTCCCCAGATTCGCAAAGCTATGCGTAAGCGGTCTGAACTTTTTTCCAAGGCTAGGAGATCCAACTCCAATGAAGCCTGGGCAAAGTTCAAGAGGTGTAGGAAGGGCGTTAAGCAGAGAGTTAGGAAGGCCCATAGGGATTATGTCTCCAATTACCTGGAGTCTAACATCGAGGATAATCCCAAGGCCTTTTGGAGCTATGTCAAATCCATCAGACAAGACTCTACTGGTGCGTCCGCCCTAAGACATCAGGGGGTGCTAACATCTGACCCCAAAGAAAAGGCTGATGCACTGGGGGCCCAGTTTGAGTCAGTGTTTACCAGGGAGGATAAGACCACCGTTCCTACCCTTGGCGAACCCAAAGCTCCAACTATCCCCTCCCTTAACATCACAGTGGAGGGGGTAGCCAAACAGCTCTCCTGTCTTAACCCCAGCAAGGCCACAGGACCAGACGGATTACCACCTCGCCTCCTGAAGACCGTAGCCGAACAAATTGCGCCAATATTACAGGTCATATTCTCCCAGTCAATATCCACGGGAGATGTTCCTGAAGATTGGAGAACAGCTAACATCGCTCCAATCTTCAAAAAGGGGGACAGAACCTTGCCATCAAACTATAGGCCGGTGTCTCTGACATCGGTCTGTGGTAAAGTGCTCGAACACATCGTGCACAGCCACATGATGAAACATCTAGACGCTCATGGCATTCTGTCCCCTGCGCAACACGGCTTCAGGAAGGGTCTGTCCTGCGAGAGCCAGCTGGTGCTTACCCTCCAAGACCTGGCCAAGAACATGGACCAGAACAAACAGGTCGATGCCGCGGTGCTTGACTTTAGCAAAGCATTCGATACTGTGCCACACGAACGTCTGCTGAGCAAGCTCGAGCACTATGGTATTTCTGGCCTCCTTCAGTCTTGGCTTAGGGCCTTCCTTACGGAGAGAACCCAGAGGGTTGTCTTTGACGGTGGAACATCTAAAGCTGTCAAGGTCACCTCTGGAGTTCCGCAGGGTACTGTGTTAGGCCCTCTGCTATTCCTGCTCTACATTAATGACCTACCCGATTCCGTAGACTCACATGTTCGACTGTTTGCTGACGATTGCTTGATTTATCGAACTATCAGCAAGCCTTCTGACGCACAAGGGCTGCAGTCTGACCTCGATGCGCTAACAGAATGGCAAAATCGTTGGCTCATGTCGTTCAACCCCTCTAAATGTCACATCCTCCATATCACCCGTAAAAAGCACCCCATCATAACTCAGTACTCCCTCTGTGGAGAAGCCCTTACCGGTGTTAAGTCCCACCCCTATCTTGGAGTACAACTGTCCGACGATTTGCGGTGGGACACCCATATCAACCACGCCACTAGCAAAGCTGGTAAGGTCCTAGGAGTCATTCGGCGCAACTTGACCCATTGTCCATCTAGGGTCAAGGCCACTTGTTACAAAGCGCTGGTACGGCCTCACTTGGAATATAGTGCCATCGTCTGGGACCCGTACACCAACAAAGGGATACAGGCGGTGGAGGCCGTCCAGCGCAGGGCAGCCCGAGTGACCCTAAATGACTACCGGCAGACTAGCAGCGTGACACAAATGCTTTCAGACCTGCAGTGGCGCCCTCTCTCCGAAAGGAGGAGGAACGCCCGCCTCACCTTTTTCTATAAAGTAGTCAACAATAATACTAACATAGACGCCAGCAATATTCTGAAGCCTGCCCAAGGGCGCACCCGGGGTAGTCACGACTTCAAATATCAACACATATTTGCACGCACCGATATCTACAAACATTCTTTTTTCCCACGCACAATTCCCGAGTGGAATGCCCTGCCTGGCACGGTTGTAAGCGCTCCCAACGTTGAGCACTTCCATGCCAGGCAGGCGGCCTGCCCGCCCTAACCCGGGAGCCTCAGCTCCCCCCCCCTACTTTTGCCCCTCGCGGGGTCATTTGGGGGTATCCTATGCAGATGCAGATGCAGAAGAGACTCAGGAGCTATAATATGTTCGTATACCAGGCTAACCAGATAGTTAATTGTAATTGACTGCCAAAAAGCAGTTACTTTAGCAACTGGATATGATTTTGGAAAATGAATGTATTGTTGCTACTGAGGATAGTGAACTGCGATGCGTCGCACCTTCGCCAATCCAAGTTTTGAAAATTTTGTCAGGACTCAGGAACAGTTCCCCCCATCAGAAATTTGCTGCGGCTGCCTCTGTGGTGGGAACGCATTCCCCAGGGAAGCGAATGTCATTGAGGTAGCGGATGTTGTCCCTGTGATTCCTCTGTGTTCTGGGCACCTTTTACTTCTCACATTGTCACTTGTCAGATACAGGTATTTTCACCCAATGCGAAATGCGCATCAATCTACAGTAACTGTAACAGTTATGCTAAAGTTTGTATTTTGAAATCTTGACCCTCTGAGATGCTATTTCCTGCATTTTCCTGCAAATTTTGCTATTACTAGGTTAATGAAATTTTCATAAAAATCACATATGGTTTTATGGAGAGTGAGGACCTCCACCCCTGGACATAGTTGTATTAAACTCCTGAATTCACTGTCAGCGTTACCGCGCCTCCTGAATTCACCGTTAAGCGTTACCGCGCCTCCTAAATTCACCGTTTTGAAGACACCCACACACCCATGCTGACCCTTGTGTATAGGAGTTGTCAGACTGCATCACAGTTTCTGTTGAATGTCTGGTTAACTTTGCATCCTAAATCCGTAATCGAAAACCCAGTATTTCTTTTTATCTTTGGACAGAAACATTATTTATTGTTACAGTAGATCTGTAGATTTACCAGACTTCAATGATGGTGATGATTATGAAATTTTCTGGTCAGTTCTGTTCTGCATGTAATAATTGATATGCTTGGTGGGAGCAGGTCCGTATTGACAGACTTGTGGACAAGTGGTCAGGTTCAATAGAGATGGGAATTACAACTCACAACCCTGCCACCCTGGAGTTCCCCGCTACCATGACTAACATGCGATCTGGTAAGTCATATGCACAAACACTTTCCTTAACATTTGTGACTTGATGACTTTTTGTAACAGTTGTTTTTCTGTCTTGTCTTAGTGCATGATTTAGTTTATGTTACAATTTTAAGACTTTATATCCGTGCACAAAATAAAGTGCTAATACCAACAAGCTTTCGATCAGTCCTGTGACCCTTTTCAAGTTGAAATGACCTAAAACCCTCTTCTTCTTCTGACCAAAACCTAAGTCACACACCCAAAACCTAAATAAAGTCACACAAACCTGGGTCATTTCAACTTGAAAAGGATCGGAGGACTGATGGAAAGCTTGTTGGTATTAGCACTTTATTTTGTGCACGGATATAAAGTCTTGTAGAATTGTAAAAATTGTAACATAATGTTGACTACCGTCACAGATGAACTTACATTCATGGTTTAGTTTGTTAAGTTACAGTACATGTAGACTGCAACTGCTATGATATTTGATATACAGGTAGGTGTACTTAAACAAAAACAAGGTAGATTATTAGCATCCTAGTATCTTCAGAACATGACATTCTGTCTTTTTCTTCTCTTATTAAGTCTTATTCTAAAGTCTAAACAAGGTTGATGCAAATTACAATGTCCTCAATCAGGCCTCAATTAGTAAATCTTATGGATGACATCCTCAGCAGACTGCAAAAAAATAATGCCAGGGCAAAAAAAAAAAATATGGGCGAAAAAACAACATGGCTAAATTTTGTAGCATAGCAGGCTACTCAGTAGCATCAACCTTGTCTTGAAATCCATGTACTAGACATTGTTAAACAGCTGATTGAATTTCTTTATGCTGCTTACCAATAGCTTTCATGCTGCTGTTATTGATATTTTTTAAGATTTATTATCTGAGTTTCCTATTTACCAAGAACTGTTGTATTTGTATGGAAGGAACTATTATGATGAGTGGAGGAGGTGTTCTTACCAATGGAAGATCCACACTTAGGGAATATGGCGAGTTCAACCTGGATGAACTCACTGTAAGTTCTTACTGAAGAGTTGTTTTAACCCTTTAATTTTAAGGTGTGTGCACAACATGGCATAACTGAAAACAAAGCCTTCTTGGCAAAGGCAATATAATTGTCTCAGTTTATAATTCTCTCAATTGTCTAGATGAGTTCAGAGATTCTGCAATCAACTCACAGCACAAAGTTTTATCAAGATAACCTACTGCTCACCTTAGTTTGATGCACCCACCAAATTCTTGTAGGAGATAGTTTAAAAAAAAGTTTATTTACCTTAAGTTTTCTCTTAAGTTATATATTGTTTAATGTATTATCCATGCCTGTAGTCTATTTGCAAGGCCACAGACAGTAAAAAGTAACCAGTGTCTATTCTATACAGCTATCTATATGCATGATTCTACATTCTTTACTGGGAGTTTTGACTTCTTCTTTGGAGACTGTGGCTTATGAACAGTGCCACGTTTTTAATGATTAGTGGGTTCTGTGATTTGAACTTGTAAGAATGTAGTTTTTTGGATGTCTACTAGCTGGTGAAAGGTTGGAAATATAATTGTTTTGATTGTGTCAAAAAGGTTGTTTCTTTCATCCTCATAATGGGGGCAGTTACTATAAAATGTATTTCATCTTCCACTGCATCCGTCGCACAGTATTTGCACAATCTATCTTGAACTGACAACTTTTATAACAAGCCCTTTCTGTCTCTAGTGGGTGAGCACTACATTAACGTGCGCATTACTAACTTTTTTTCTTGCTTGTCCTGACAGGAAGGAGATGTAGTTGGACTGATGCGAAAATCCAACGGTGATCTTCACTTTTATGTGAATGGACTTGACCAAGGCCTGGCTGCCCAGCGCACCCCAGGTTCTGTGTACGGTGTTGTAGACTTATATGGTATGACAGTCAAGGTCACACTGGTGGATCCGGAGTCTCCTCGACACGTGCCCCATTCTGACAGGATTGACAGAAGAACCAATCGGATACTGCGAACCATGACAGTTGGGTTTGACAATGAATCAGGTTTGTTGCTCTAATGTACTTTCTTATAAAGTTATGATATACATTAAGTTGCTGAATGTAGCTTACTGTTGGTGCAGCGAAACCACCATTTCTTCCTTGAGTGTATAACTCTTTTGCAATGTTTCTGTTTCAGTTTGCTGTAAATGCATTTAAGTTTGTGGGGATTTAATTTTGCAGTAGCAGGAATAAGGACTTTTCGCGGTGGTTTTAAGTTCGCGATAGCACCATACACTGTATTCTCTTACTGTCATTTACAGCTGATGTACTTGAGGACAACACGATTGTATTAATTTTATCAATCACCTTTTTGCTGTACAACAGTGGTTTATGAATGACATCCTCTGCAGACTGCAAAAATAGTGCGATAGGGCGAAAAAAACAACAAGATGGGTGAGAAGAAACAAGATGGCTACATTTTCAAAAATAGGCACCATAAAGTTGTGATGAATGTTGTAACAAGAATTAAAGGGGCAAAACATGGTATCAGAGCCAACAAGGCATTCAAGGTATTCAATACATGTACTGATGTGGTAAAAGTGACATAAGTGTGGTAGACTGGCATCACCAACAAAGTTGGTGAACACACTCATGGCTTCCATATTGGTGTCACTTTTACAACTATCCAATAAGTTTCCTTTCTACAACTACAGTGCCACTTCTACAAGTTTATTAGCCTACAACACAACATATTTGCTCATTTTGGTACTTTATCGTCATGTTGACCATCCCTGTAGAAGAAAAAAATCTTGTTTTTTTTCTGACATCAGGCTTAAATTAATGCACGCCCTGATGTCATCCATAAAGTTTACTTGCTGTGGCCTTAGGTCACACTGACTATATATGACAAAGACATTTTGTAGCATCGTTAATAATCTTCATTACATTAATCTTCATGTTCCCATGATTTGTGCGATTTAGTGTGTGTCTGATATGTGATATACGTTATTGCAGACTGAGTATTTTTTATTTAATATTTACTGTTCTTTTCTGATAATAAACCATTCCTTCAGTACCTTGTAGTGGTATGGAGGAGTCTGAGAAGATTTTATTCCACCCCAAATGTGGCTCACATGCTGCTGTCATCAATGGAGGCAGGACTGCCCTGAGACCCAAGTAAGTTGGACATTATTAGGGGTGCCTAAGCATTTGCACCAACCCTATTATGTGATACCAAGGAGGTTAAAAAGGACAAGGCCATGTGTCCTTGGTGATACGCACAAATGAATATTGTGAAAATGCACGAACCTTATGGAAATCACACAAATCACTTTGCAAAAACGTACGGACTTTAATATGTGATTCGCATGAACTACAGTGTATGTGACACACACGAACTTTATGCGATTTGCACAAACCTTATGCAAATCAGCTGACCACCGCGGGGTCACGTGAAATTACGTCATTCGCATAGTTTTCGCATAGTGATTCGTGTGATTGTCATGCGGTTCGTATGTTTTCGTATAGTGATTCGTGCGTATCGCATAATGTTCGAACTAATCTCATAGGGTTCGTGCAAATGCTTTGGCACCCCTGATTATGTGATGTATTTTGTGTAATGTACATGTTTCTCATTGCAGCAATTATAGGGATTCGCAATCAACATGATGAAAAAACAATTTCAAGCTAGTATAAATTATGTATGTGCTTTAACACAAAAGTATCTTGAAACAAACAAACTTTTCACTTTGCCGCACCCATTTCACAAGTTAAGCAGGGCCTAAGTGGCATCACGAATGTTGTATTTTCTGTAATGAACTGCACGTCCCTAATAGACTGTACACCCTTGATTCAGGACATTGTGGCAACCAAGCCAGTCAAGCTGAAAAAGTCAGATAAGAGTGTGCTCATGAACTTTGCTACCCAAATTTCTAAATCATTCAGCAGAACGCTGTGTTACTACTCAACTCATCATTGAAAACGGAAGTAGTGTTCAGAGGTGGTGAAACATAACAGTTACTGTTGCCATTAAATGATTAATTAGACATGACTGACAGTCCAGGTTATTGGGTCAATGGAGGAGGCTACTAATTCTTCAATCAAATGTATTGATTTTGGTCTGTCTGAGTGTTTCAGTACAGTGCTTGGAATACCCACTTGCACACTTGCACACTTGCAAATACAACCACATTTTGCTTGGCATAACTTAATTTTAAACTCATGCAGGTAGCGTTGCAGTTGGAACACCGTTTTTCCTCCACCTTCGTGCATAAGCTTTTGCAAATATTTCTTGACAACATTAGGTACCCCAAAAAGCAGTTACTCAACTGGAGAGCAAGTTAGAACAACTGGATATGATTTTGGAAATGGTCAGTCATTTCAGATAGTATCCACTATCTTTTATGAATCATTATGACACTGATATCTGAAACGTCTGTTTCCAAAATCATATCCAGTTGCGTGTTTTTTCTTGGTGTATCTCATCACCTGAATGTCTATCCTTCATCATTGTAGAATATAAGTTGTTACATGTAACTGGAAGAAAAAGTAATTGATAATTAGCAAAGTTGAAGAAAGTATTAAGTAAAGCTGGAAGTGGGGCAACCTGAAATGCTGATGGTGCAACCTGACTTTTGACTCAGGTTACTAGCCTGGTATCCAGCCGTAATAGAGAAGAGACTCTGGAGTTGTGGAGAGGAGAGAAGAGACCCGGGAACTATGTTACGGCTGGATACCAGGCTATCAGGTTACCACCTGGGCTGGTTGAAAAAACTATTTCAAGCACTCAGAAGTAGATTAGAAGTGGGGGGGGGGGGATAATGAAATATTGCTGACCAAATTTTCATCATGGTGAGTGCTGAATATGCAAGGCGTTCGAGGGAGGCCTGGGAAACTTTGATATCTTGACTATCTGAACTACTCTTTCTTGCATTTTCAAACCAGATACAGTGTAGTACATGTAAGTTGTAGAAGTAACCTGCAGGTGGAGCAACCTGTCTGGATGACAGACAGAGCTAGAGGTTCTTTAATTGCTACAATTTACAAAGATGCAGAGTCACCTGAACTTTGGGTGACTCTTACATGTATGTCCTTGTTGCAGGTTGTCTTACTAGTACATATATGCCATATGTATCATGGTTATATTGATGCTTTGTGTTGTTTATCATATAGTGCGCTTGAAGACTTCAACAATGGTGTCATCCTTACCACACGACCCCTGCGCACATTGGAGATGTTCACAGTTCGGATAGACAAGATGGTGGACAAGTGGGCAGGGTCCATAGAGATTGGTCTGACTTCTCACACCCCCCCTGAACTGGAGTTCCCGTCCACCATGACAAATGTGCGCTCTGGTACCTGGATGATGACAGGAAATGGCATCATGCACAATGGCACAACTGTGCTGGATGAATACGGGCATAACTTAGACAGACTAAAGGTACATGTTGGAGTTCTGTCAGCTGCTGTTTTAGTATGTGTGGTTGTACATCACTTTATTTGCAGACTGATATTCTAGCTACATGTTACACCTGCTATTTACAAATGTATAGTACTATATACTCCTGATAACATAACAGTCTTGAATGTGTAGGTAACATTAATTTTACAAATTAACAGCTTTCCTAGTCCAGTTGAACCTGATCCTCTAACACATTATTTTTCGGCATTATTTTTATTCATTTACAATAAATGTTTGCCATTAGGTAAGCACACAGCTTAGTAGATTTCATCAGGGCTCGAAATTCATTTTTGGGATTAGGTGCACTGGTGCACCCAGCTTGAAAAATTAGGTGCACCAAAGATTTTTTGGGTGCACCACTTAAATTTAAGTCTAGAATGTCAGAAAAAAGTAATAACAAAACGTAGTTACATGCTATCAAATTCTTAAACAAGCACCATGAGACATTCTTATTATTTTTCTAACACTTAGATGTCAAGAACATGATGTATACTAGTATACTTTGATATTTTTACATACACAAACCTAAGAAAATATTTGGGTGCACCCTGTGCACCCACAGAAAGTAATTGGGTGCACAGCTCCAATTTTGGGTGCACCTGGGTGCACATGCACCCAGTATTTCGAGCCCTGTTTCATGGATGACATTCGCTGCATTCTCAAAATTTGATTTGTGCAGGTGAAAAAAGACAGGCAAAAAAATAAGATTGCTAAATGTATTTTCAAATTTGAAGACCATAGAAAGCTTGTACGAATGAAGTGATAAACCATGGTATCACAACCTACAAGTCTTTTCTTGTATTTTCACTGGTGTCAACATAATAATTATTATGTAAGAGAATAAGATGAGCATTTCTATGCCAAATACATAAAATATGCCTGGGGATTGTGACTGCACATTTCAAACAGGGGCACATCTCTATTTATGTCTGGAAACTGGTAATTTTGTTAAGTTAAGATTCTCAGATTGCCAAAAAATTGCCTTTTAAAAATGACCATGTGTATAATATATAAAAGGAACAAATTTCAACAGTTTGGATGGAAAGTCGGTTGCCAAATGGTGGGCCTTTGAAAATATTCCAGTCTTTCACTCAGGTCAAAGACAATGTACTAGCTGTTGTCTGCACATGCTTTCTCCAGGTGAATGATAGAGTAGGAGTGATGAGAAAACAGGATGGAACACTCCATTTCTATGTGAATGGGGCGGACCAGGGAGTAGCAGCTCACAATGTCCCCGATGGACTGATTGCTGTGGTAGATCTGTATGGCCAGGCTGCCCAGGCTACCATTGTGGACATGTCAGGTAAATCTCAAGAACAATATTGTAGTTGCACAGAGATATTGATTGTAGTGATGTCTGATTGATCCACATGCAGGTCCAGGATACATAGCACAGGTACACTCAGTCAAAGCTGTATTAGCGGCCACCTTTGTATTTGGCATGTGAATAGGTGTTGGAAAGACAAAGGTCAAGGTCAATTTGGGGCCCCCTTATGTGTGACCTCGGTACTACAGCAGAACTTCAATCTTTTGGTATCTTTTGACCAGGACATATGGTCTTGAGTTTTTGGTAGCAGACAGCTTGTGATGTAAGGGAGAAGTGATGTCTGGGCCTCCTAGCAGCTTGCTTGGCATAATCAGAATATTTCGTGAAGGTATGAAGTCTCCAACCTCTTGTTGACGGCTGTTCTTGGGACCTATAGTGTACAGCACCTCATGACTGCCGTCATGGCATGTCAAAGCTACGCAAGAGTGTGTCGGCCAGCTCGCTTCCGTACCCCAGTTAAGTTATTCAACTCGTACTATTATGTATTTTATGTATCACCCCTTACACATATCTACTAGTGTATCATAGGTTTATTCTTAAATCACTCAAAGTCCTTATTCTGGTGATACATGTATGTGCCACTTCAGAGGATGTCCCTCCCCTCTCGTCGGATGGTGAGACGGATAGTTCTGATGTGGAGCACAACCGGAGATTTTCCCCACGGAGCCCTCTCATCAACAACTGTGTCACCGAGGAACTCCGATTTCATCATTTACATGGAAGGAATGCCACCATAACAAACAATGGGAGAACGGCATCCAGGCCAAACGCACGAGGAGAGTTTAATGATGCCATCATCATGAGCAACAGAGCACTACAGGATAATGAGCTTTTCGAAGTGGTCATTGAAAAAATGGTGGACAGATGGTCAGGCTCTATAGAAGCAGGTATGTCCTTGGTTGATGATATGAAAGTCATGCGTTGATGATTGAGAAACTTTTTGTTTAGACTGACTGAAATAGACCCACAATTTTTGATACAACGTACCTTCCTTTTGGAAATGGAGTTAATTTGTGCTCTTCATAAGTGGAGTTCCACAAAATGTATCTTCCCCAAAGAAACAAGGGTTATTATGAAGGGTGCCTGTTTTTGTGACCTGATAAATCATTGATGCCATGATGGTCCTACCCTCTGATGCATTATGTAAACGAAGTCTTGATTAGTGTGTAGCAAGTTTAAAACACGAGATGTTGATAGCTGAAGTTTAGGTGACATTAGTATAGCTCAGTTGGTACACATGTTCAGTTGTGTTGAATATTAATCTTTCTGATTGATATCAATTTTTGCATGCTTATAACGCTTGTTCACCTTTATCCATTGGGTAACCTACATGTATATCCGTTGCTTTTAAAAATAGGGTATTTGGGGATATCACGTTGGCGAACGTTAGTTTCAAATTGCAATATTTTCAGGATATTGCTGTTTAAAACTACCACCCTTCGACTTGACGTGCCTAGACATAGTTACCCTGTTTTTAAAAAGCAACGGATATAGGTTATGGATAAAGGTGAACTAGCGTTACCTCTTAGTAGGGAGGGGGCAGCTAAGTTTCAAAACAAACATAATTGAAGTAATTTCACAATATTTTGGCTTATAACCTCCCTGATTCAATCAACCACTTAAATCCAAAGAGTACATTTTAGGCTCATTAGGCTCATTCATTCTACTGATTGGACTTAACCTTAACTACTCACAGGACACCTTAACTACTCACAGGACTCCTATACAAAACACATTAGGCAGCCATCTTGTGGATAAAACTTTGCTTCATGTCTCTGCCTTTCAACCTTTTCCCTCCCACTTTGCTCATTAAAAATGGAATGGTCCAGTGAATCCCGGGGCTGAGCTACAAGCTGTTGTGTCCTTATGCCAAAAAGCAATTATTCAACATTTTGGAAAAAGGTGTCTAGTAACTGTTGTTTGAGAAACGGCTTTTTGGCATATCTTATTACCTGGATATGTAATCTTCATAGTATATGTCCTTAGATATAGGTCAAATGGGGTCTACCGAAAGTGCGAAAAGGAACGAAAAGGAACGAAAAGGAACGAAAAGGAACGAAAAGGAACGAAAAGGAACGAAAAGGAACGAAAAGGAACGAAAAGGAACGAAAAGGAACGAAAAGGAACAAAAATGAAAGTACCGAAAGTGCGAAAAGGAACGAAAAGGAACGAAAAGGAACGAAAAGGAACGAAAAGGAACGAAAAGGAACGAAAAGGAGCAAATGTTCCTTTTCGTTCCTTTTCGCACTTTCGGTACTTTCCTTTTCGTTCCTTTTCGTTCCTTTTCGCACTTTCGGTACTTTCCTTTTCGTTCCTTTTCGTTCCTTTTCGCAATTCGCTACCGAAAGTGCGAAAAGGAACGAAGTATGAAGCAAATTCAAATAAAATCGATGGTAATATTAGGAAAAGGTAAACTGTGATCGGCAAATGCATTTTGCGGCTTGTTCCACGAAATTCCTATAGCAATGGTTCAATGGAGGAATGAATATTGATGAGACCTATCTATGCATATCTATGTTCATGTACGTGTTAATGTGGTTATAACATTCCTTAGAATATCCATATTACATTTATATTATAAAATTTCACAAGAAGAAATGGATTATGTCGAGAACGATTACGCATATTTTATCATAAAAAGCCATGCTATGTGGATATAGTTGTTAAAAAAATGCAATGATAGCAAACTTACAAGTATATGTATTGCACAATTTGTAAGAACTTGACCTTAGAGAAATATAGGTCGCATGTTCGAACCCAGGGAAGTCGACGATCGGAAGTTCGAGCCCAGCATGTTGGGAATTATTTTTCCTTCCTTTTTTTTCACACTTTCATTAATATTAATACAACGCCTTAAATTTGTTTTGCAACCAGGACATCTAAACCCGGCATTGGGATTTTTTATCATCAGCGAGGGCCTGATGTCGGTCGCAAGAGGCAGAAATTTATTTGTATTGAATATGACGGAAAATTGTTGACAGAAATTGTATTTGCCAATATCCTTTGCACAAATTCCTCACGTTGGCACCTTTCTTCCCGCCAAAATGATGAATACTCATGGTACAACTTGATGAAATCTCTTTGGTACAATGTATATATGTCTCTCCTTTTACAGCTTTTCTTTCGTTGTGAACGAGCGAGAAGATATGTCTCCAGTCTCCAGAAAACCATGTTGTTGGCCCTGTTAAAAGGAGCTGTCATGCTCGTGGGGCAGCAGTTTATTAGCATATCTTTCCTGACCGGATTTCGCGGGTCATTTGCATGCGGCGCTCCCCTCTAGGGAGAATAAAAGCCACCCAAATACAACAACAACGTTACAATCTTGCGTCATCCTGAAAATGTATAATAATCGATATTCATCTACCACCCAATGAATTTTAGTCCTTACTTTCTTATCTCAGTTCCGTTTCTTTGTATTTCGCAGATCTTCAAAGAATAATTTAGCCACACAAAAACAACAGCCTGAAACAGCGCTGTAAAAATTTGATAATGTCAAATTCTCGGTAAAATAAAACACGTTTCATAGGCTTCTAACGCCCGCAGTACCGATTCCTTATATTCTCATTGATTTTATTTAAGTTTGCTTCATACTCCATTCCTTTTCGCTCCTTTTCGCACTTTCGGTAGCGAAAGTGCGAAAAGGAACGAAAAGGAAAGTACCGAAAGTGCGAAAAGGAACGAAAAGGAATGAAAAGGAAAGTACCGAAAGTGCGAAAAGGAACGAAAAGGAACGAAAAGGAACGTTTGCTCCTTTTCGTTCCTTTTCGTTCCTTTTCGCACTTTCGGTACTTTCCTTTTCGTTCCTTTTCGTTCCTTTTCGTTCCTTTTCGTTCCTTTTCGTTCCTTTTCGTTCCTTTTCGTTCCTTTTCGTTCCTTTTCGTTCCTTTTCGTTCCTTTTCGTTCCTTTTCGCACTTTCGGTACACCGGTCAAATGTGATAGTTAAATCTGAATTGTAGAAAACTGTAGTTTTTTTTAAAATTAATTAACACTGTAAATCAATACCATTGATATAGCTACTGTAGGTTAGTATAGCTCTGTACTATTGTATATATTTTGTATCTGATCAGTGTAGTATTGTTGAAAAAGGAAATTAACATCTCTCTTATAGGTTTGACAGCCATAAGACCAGATGATTTGGAATTCCCCAACACCATGACTGATATTGACTATGATACATGGATGCTCAGGTATGACAAGTTTTTAAACTACATCATTCTGTAGTTGAATAAAGATCCTTTTTTCCTTCACAACCCTTTTCTTATTCCACACTGTCGTTTTGGTGAGTTTTAGCTCCCTAGGGAAATTGGATGCATTCACAAACCTAAACATATCGAGTGATTGCTTGTGATGTTGGATAAAGAAGGGTTGTGAAAATAAAGAGTCCTTTATTCAATAATGTACATGTACCAACCTTATGAAACTGCATTGGATACATCTGAAGTTGTTACTTTTCAAGATGTATAACTTACATGTTTCCTTTCCTGAATTTAGTTGAACCTTCTGTGATCTAATTTGCAGTGGTTCTGCTGTTATGCAAGACGGTAGTACGATAAGAAATGGCTACCAGCTGGACTTGGATACTTTGACTGGTGGGTCGCGTTTGGGCATGATGCGGACATCTAATGGAGAGATGCACTTCTTTGTGAACGGTGTGGACCAGGGTGTTGCCTGCACAGATGTGCCACCAGGTACATACAGCATTATACCAGACTTGAAACTTGAGAGACTTGAGACTTTATTAGAAAATCCATTGACGCACAAGTACAGGTGTCCCTTATAATACTTCAACTTTTGAAGTGCTTACAAAAAGTATGGAGAACACTTAAACTTTATCTAACAAACACTGGACAAACTGGGACTTTATCTAACAAACACTGGACAAACTGGGACTTTATCTAACAAACACTGGACAAACTGGGACTTTATCTAACAAACACTGGACAAACTGGGACTTTATCTAACAAACACTGGACAAACTGGGACTTTATCTAACAAACACTGGACAAACTGGGACTTTATCTAACAAACACTGGACAAACTGGGACCATTCTCAAACTTGACCTAACCGATACATACATGTAGTACACATCATGAAGTTTCTTGAGTTACCCATGCATTCATGATCATACACACACCCATAGCCACTCCACCACAGCATGATAAAAATCATTAACCTTCTTGATGAAGCTAATTAACTGTAGAGTTTATGTATCTCACAAAGTAGAAGCATTGTATTTTACATTGTATATCAAATATCACATCTGTAAGAGTAATAATTGATCCACAGATAATAATAGATGACTACATTTTGTTTGATTTGATTCTGGTGAAGGTAATCAGAATATTTCATGGAGATATGAGGTGTCTTAACTCTTGTTGCATTATGTAGGTATCTATGCTGTTATAGACCTGTATGGACAGTGTGCCCAGGTGTCAATCACCAGTGGAAGTGAGAACAGCCTAATCAATGGGGACCTCCAACAGTTTAACTTCACCTCGCCACGTGAGCAGTACATTTTTGTTTGTTTTAGAAGCCAAGGATTTAGTATGTTGTTGTTCATATTGTTAGGACACGCTGACTTCATATGGAGTGTTTTTTTTATGCCCCAAAACTTGTATGCAAAACTGCAAAAGAAAAGTGATGGCCAAAGAAAATAGGTGCTGAATTTGATTGATCACTAAGGTTGTGGAAATTATCAAACATAGTCAGAACAATTTTCAGGGCTCGAAATATCACATCCATAAGCAAGTCTGTGCATGTAAAATTGGTGCAGTGCAAGTAAGTTTATACCAAACCAAACTTGCACCAGTGCAAGTTACTTTTTTATCCACTTTTATTAATAGCTTACACACACCAAGAATATTGTCTGTCCTTGAAAGGTTAAAAGAAAATAACCCTGAATAATAATTAAAAATACATAAATTTGTTCCTGGAGGTTACATCCAGGTAAACAATATTTAGAGACAATTCCATCTCTACTGCAATGATAATGATTCCTATGGTGTTGTCTTACCTTGATTTGCATATGTTGAGTGACATTTGCAAACAAGTTAGTGAGTTTGATAAGTTCAACTGTTTTTTCCAGTTATATGTACCTGTATTGAGTTCTACCACTTTATACTAGTGATGCTAAGACTTAAGTGATGGATGTCACTCGAAGCGTCCAGAAGAAATCTATGGATCTTATCAAAATGTAGACATTGAATTATCTTTAATTATCTTACTGGAGGAAGCTTGCAGGAGCCTGCTCTGCAGCCGACCGATGATGATGATTATCTTTAATAAAGCCTAAATTCACCTCTTTATGAAACTGTACAATTTAAAACCAAAAATAAAATGTGCTAAGGAAAGACAAATATCCAAACATGTGGTCTTCGATTGAAAACATCTGCATGTATTGTCCCTTATACTGTGTTGTATTCCAGTTCCAGGAGCCATCCATAGGTTCCACCAGAATGCAGGGAAGAATGTTGCTCTCAAAAACAACAGCTGTACAGCCACAAGAGTACGGAACTTCAACCATGGCTTGGTTCTCAGCTCAAAGCCTCTCAGAAGTGATGAGTTGTTTGAGGTAAAGAGTTTATGATAGGACTTTATTTTATCAAGTGTATGCTCCTGCACCTATTAATCCTTTGATGTTTTATGTATTGTCTATATTGTGCAAATAAAACAATCACATCAAGGTGCTCTCATAGCCTCCTTCGCAGTCTTCCACGAGCGATGGCACTTGTTGCTCTTCTTTTCACATTAGAGCCTGCACTCTTGGAAGGCCGCGAAGAAGGTTAGCATTCTGCTGGCCATGTAAACGTCATATCTTGACCAGTTTATATGATTCATAGGATGGGGGGCTGGGAAAAATATTTTGACCTTGTGGAGAGCACAGGAATGCTACCTGTGACAACAAAATGATATTGTACAGTCCCAAATTCTATGTCACTTCATCTCTGTAGATCAGAATAGAGCAGACATCTTCCAGATGGTCGGGATCCCTACAGATTGGACTGAGCATGCTGACACCATATGAGGTGACTCCCACTGCAAACCTGCCACCTTCTGCTATAGACCTTCGCTCCAAAGTTACGTGGGTCATGTCGGGTTCATGTATCAAAAGAAATGGCCTCATGTTGAAAGAGAATTACGCTCCAACCCTGGACAGATTAGAGGTAAGTGTATTTATATTTTGCATTACAGTATTTCAATAAATCACAGAGGATAACTGTTGTTAGGAAGACAGTTAGATTAACCCTTTAGAGTTAGAAAAACATGTAGATATGATAGTAGGAAGAACCCCCTAGAGTTAGAAATAAAAGGGACCTGTTTTTTTAGTGTTCGCACCGAGTCCTATATCTATAGGTTGCATTTGCAACATTCGTACGTGGTTTGGCATGTCACGTTGCTCGATGATGCACATTCTTTTTTTCGCGGTAACTGTTGTTATAACCGATGTAATAACTTCAGAAATCACCCCTTTATTTTTGGTACTGTGGAACAGGCAATGTGTTTTCTTGTGTAGCTATCATTTGTCATTGATTATGCAAATTAGGTCCTCATGTGCATAATTTATATTTGTTGCTCATCTCCTCCACCCAAATAACAGACGTACACAATCTTTGTTCTTTGTTAAGAAAGAAGGCTTAAATCGCATTTCCTGGTTGCAAATTTATGCAAATGAGGTCCTCATCTGCATAATCAATGTTCAATGATGTACATAACTTCCAAATGCCATAAGTAAGAAATTTCTATCATTTACCACATTGGGATTATAGCATATTCTCATTACTTATGCAAATTGGTCTCCCATCCAAGTACTATATCAAATACTACACTCACCATGATAATAAACACCACATCATGCTTCACAGAAAACAACACAACCGACATAATCCTAATTACGTGTACGTCACAGAGTATGAGACCTATGGTCACTTGAATGTTCACCTCGGAAAGAACTTTGTCTCACCATGCTCTTCATACTGTGTTGGAAACCTTTCTTAGGTTGGAGGCAGGGTTGGTGTGAAGAGATGTACAGATGGTACCATGCACATAGTCATCAATGGAGAGGACATGGGTGTTGCTGCAAACAGTGTTCCAAAGGTAAACTATGTTTCCTGATGGAATTCCAGATTAAAGCCTGCAGGTTTCAATATTTTGCTGGGAAGGGTACATCTATGGAAAAAAACTGTCATGAACATGTTGCTACTACTACTACTACATATTTGAGTGAGTGTGAGTGAGTTTTTAGGGCCACATTTTAAGCTGTTGGGGAATTGAACCATGCTCCTCCATAGCATCAACCTTTACATTGATTTGAAATCAAACTCTAATGCTTCCAATATGTGGAGGTGTGCAAGTATGTTTGGCTGGAAATATTTGAAGAATATAATTTGTTATAATGTGCCAGGGGCTGAAATTGCGAGGAGCTTAGTAAAACAATAGGCGGGGCTAAATTGCAATGGTCCGATATGGCAGCCCGTATACAGCGTTTAGTGACAGTAATTGCCCCATTTGCGGCCAAAGGACTGTAAGTTTTGAACCACTCACACCAGGAAGGACCCCTGCTCTTTTTGATAAGTGTGGTGGGTTCTTTGACGTGCCCGAGGTGTGACTCTCCCTGAACATGGGACCTCCAGTTAACGTCCTATCCGAGGGACGGCCCTAGCCGAAGCTAATTACTCATTTTTCACCTGAGTGAAGTGAGGAAAGTCATGTAAAGTGCCATTCCCAAGTGGACAAGAATGGCAACATGGCAGGTTTTGAACCCAGGATCTGTGGAGCGCTGTTGATTACACCACATGATCTCACGATGATACTCATCTTTGGTAATGCAAGATGAGTATCATCTCCACCTTTATGATATTCTTTTGGACTAATTGTAATGATGTTAAGGAAATTAACCCACTTTTTCTGCAGGACATGTATGCAGTGGTGGACCTGTACGGGAGAGTGGAGCAGGTCACAGTTATCAGCTCATCTTTCCCCGACCTACCCGAGACTGACAGGCCTCCTTCTATCAGTTCAACTAGCACAGAGTCATTAGAGGTGAGACTCATGTTGCTTTTCATCAGGGCTCTAGCCAGCTCGAATTTTTTCCGTCAGCCAATTCCCATTGTCGCGAAAACCGTGAAATAACTATTCCAGGAGTTAGAGAGATTGAACTGAGACCTTGAAAAACAGGTTTTTAATGAGATTATCGTATGCGAAAGGGCACCAACACACATTGTCAACAATCATAACAATAGCAAAACAAACGGTATGTGGCTTTTACAGCCGTGGACAGCGTCCCCAAGCCGCCTGTAGCTTCCACCAAGGATTTTTGCCCGTCAAAGTTGACGGATTGGTTTTAAAATTTTTCTGTCACATGCAGCAAATTTCCGTCAATTGACGAAGAAACAGACGCTGGCTAGAGCCCTGCTTTTTATCATAGAAAATAATATAGTATGATTCCAACAGAGAAGGATGGCCTCTGTTGTGGGCTAAAAAGCAGACCTTACTCAGTTTTACTGATGAAAGGTACAAGAAGTAAATGCTACACGTTCATACAGTGTAGTAAAATGTACTTGATAAAAGTTATCTAGTGCATGTTATCACCTCGATGTCTAACCGTCATGATAATAATACTTAATAGGATAAATGAGAACCTGAATGTTTAATGATGGTTGATGTTCCCTGATAATTGAATGTGTAAATCATCGGCATCCTCAGTTCTCTTGACAAAGACCAGAGCTCTGTCGAAGTTCAGTGATTCCAACTTCTTCACCCCAAATAGTAGAATGGGGACAGTCCTCGGAAATGTGTACAGTCCTCTTGAAAAGTGTGCAGACCTGGACTTTCAAGCGATAAATCCTTTTAGAAAGCGGCCGTTCCTGCCTGTATTTGCGTACACGTCCAGTCCTCAGGAATCGGTGCAGTTCTCGGAAGAAGTGGACACTCCGAGGACACCCCCGTCGGCCCGTGGAATCGGCCGTTAACCCGGCAGATCACTTCCTAGTTCACTTAAATGACAACATCCAAAACTTTCACCCCACCAGTGTTCTCGACAAATGTCTCAGCTAGCAAGGTAAGTATAGTTTTGATTGAAAATTGAGGCATGTTGAAAATAAAGCCGACTGCGTGGCAGACAACCACTTCTGTTCAGTGTTTTAATGGCGGCCTATCGCTTGCCAGGGCTCGAAATTAATTTTTGGAATTAGGTGCACTGGTGCACCCAGCTTAAAAAGTTGGGTGCACCAAACATTTTTGGGTGCACCACTTAAATTTAAGTAATAACCTAATAATAAAACTTAGTTACAGGCTATCAAATCCTTAAACAAGTCCATGACAAATATTTTTATTATCTTTCTAACACTTAGATGTCAAGAATATGATGTATACTAGTAAACTTTGATATCTTCACATACATGTGTCAAAAAATATTTGGGTGCACCCTGTGCACCCACAGAAAGTAATTGGGTGCACAGCTCCAATTTTGGGTGCACCTGGGTGCACATGCACCCAGTATTTCGAGCCCTGCTTGCCCAGCAAGCACTACATCAAGTTTTAGCCTACTATTCGCGTGCTTTCAGGCCCCCTTCTTTAGCACACGTATATGAGAGTAGTTTCAAATGCCTTAATTTTTAATCAAAAACTCGACTTACCTTGCGAACTGAGACATTTTTCGAGAGAACTGAGAAAGTTTTGGATGTCGTGATTCAGATGAACTAGGAAGTGATTTGCCGGGTTAAGGGCCGATTCCACAGGCTGGCTGGGTGTCCACTTTCCCAGAGAACTGTACCAATTCCCAAAGACTGTACGCTTGTAAAGGGAGGAACGTCTACTTTCCAAGAGGACTGTACACATGAAAGTGTAGGACTATCTACATGTATCTGCTTGTCTAGAGCTGAGGATTGTACACAATTCCCAAGGATTGTCTCCTTCGATGGTCCAGGTGTTCTTGTGTTGAAGAAAGTTGAATCATGCATGTTCTACTTAACATAGTGGTACCATTATCATCCAATTTATTAAAATTGTCATTTATCTTGAAAACGCATGGAAAGAGCTAAATGTGTAAATCAAGGGAAGGAATATCGGCCAGAAATATGCACCTCTGACTTGTGGCAGATCTGTGTGGCCTAAAGGTATAATTGAAAAGTCAAATAAAGTACTAGTACAGTCACTCCTTCACCAAGCTTGAGCTCATCTTGTTTTCATCTCTTTTCATTCGGAAGTTTTGCATGAACAAAGTCTTGCAGCACAATGAACTTGCTTAAATTTGTTTAAAAAAATCCTAGACTGTGTTATCCATGGCATTATCTCATGGCATCTACAAAATTGTGAACTTCCTTTGTCACAAGTTACAAAATGGTTCAGAACAGTGACAAGAAAATAATGTTGAATGTACACAAAAACAATGCTCATTTATGGTTTTACAACTCTATAGCTCCCACTTATTGAGGCCCTTTCTCCATTTATCCATACCATTTATGAACCTCAAATAAAGTACCCAAAATTTATCAGGTATAAGTTAAGACATACAGTTGCTGAATGAACATGAATGTGTGCTTGGTCGCTCTGTCTGTCTCTTTCTATATGATATAATTATACTATAGTCATGGCCTTATGTCTCATCAGTTTATGTCTTGTTTCCTTTCAGTTGGATGCAGAATGCACATCATTAGAACTTGTCTGTATGGAATTTCATTGGAATCACGGCAAAAACGTTCAGCTTATCAACGACAACATGACAGCATGTCGGACAGCGAGCTACAACCAGGGCATTGTGGTCAGTCGCAGGCCACTGCCCCGTATGCAGCTATTCCAGGTTTGTCATGGCGGAAGGCCGTGTTTGGTGCTACTGTACAGTTTGTACCTTTAGGGCCACACTGAGTTTACTTAATGGTTGACATCTGAGAGATGTGTAGAGATGTGCAGCAAGTCTTAGCCAGTACTTTACTACCTGGACAGATATGTTTCTGCAGGTACATGACATTGTATAGACATACATGTACATGTACACATGTATGTCTATACATGTATCGGTAGGAAAGTTTCTCCCTACATGCTAGATGACATAAATTCCTCTACACACCAAGATGTTTTTACGGATACAAATGTACTTAAGTGGTTCTTTAGGTTACTTCAACATGGCAATTGTCATTTGAGTAATCTTTTCCCAAATAGTATTTTTTTTTACCTCTAAGGCCACAGCAAGTAGATTTTATGGATGACATCAGCGCGCGCGTTAATTTTCGCCTGATTTCAGAAAAAAAAACAAGACTTTTTTCCTTCTGCAGGGATGGTCAACATGACGATAAAGTACCAAAATGAGCAAATATATTGTGTTATAGCCTAATATATTTGTACTTGTACTTGTACAAAATGTAGAAGTGACACTTGCGAGGTACCCAGGACTGTAGCTGTAGAAATAAAACTTATTGAATAGTTGTAAAAGGGACACCAATATGGAAGCTATGAGTGTGGTTACCAACTTTGTTGGTGATGCCAGTCTACCACACTAGTGTCACTTTTACTACACCAGTACATGTCTTAAATACAGGAATGAATGCCCTGTTGGCTCCGATACCATGTTTTGTCTCTTGAATTCTTTTTGAAACAGTCATCACAACTTTATGGTGCCTATTTTTGAAAAGGTAGCCATCTTGTTTTTTTTCACCCATCTTGTTTTTTTTTCGCCCTATCGCACTGTTTTTGCAGTCTGCAGAGGATGTCATCCATAAAATTTACTTGCTGTGGCCTAATGCATAAAACACTTGATACATATACAAGACTTGATACATGTACATTTGTATCATGTCATTGAGTTTAAGTAGGGCCCTGAGTGTCTGATAGTAAAGTGCAAATAAGGGGTAACAATTTGTGTTTTCAGCAGCTTCTTTTATTTTTGCTGCCCATAATATTACATTGCTAAAACATTCTTCCAACACTTAAGTGTACATGGATCAAATTGTCATCTTTCGCAAGAGTCATAGACCACCAAAATGCAGTTTTATTTTAGGAGGACTTGAATTTGTAATCTCCCAACACAGATGAAGTTTCAATAGTCATCATCAATTACTGTTGTTTTCCATCCCCATCAGGTGAGAGTAGACAAGCTGAACCCACGATGGACATCATCTTTGTTAATCGGAGTTGTAGGACAGGCTCCTGACAAACTCAGCTTTCCTCTCACAGCTGTGGGCATCAAGAAGTCTTCCTGGATCATCCAGGGAAATGCTCTCTTCAACAACTCTGTCAAGGTACACATAGGTTACATGAGAATTAAAGGACTAAGGGACATTGGTCCATGTCTCTTTAAATATCTAATCAAATTTTGAACAAATGACGAAGGATATTCTTTTTGTTGATTACAGATATTATCAACCAATATCAATGTAATGGTTACCTGTCCCAAATTCCCTAGAATTGATACCAGAGCTCTGACCCGATGACCAAGAATACGATGGATCTATCATGTTTATCAGGGTTTAACGCTGTTATCCCAGTCTGGGACCCCCACAAACTAAAACACGCACAAACAAACAGCCTTGAGGAGAAGCTGGAATCAGTCCAGCGTAGGGCTGCCAGGTTTGTGACAGGCAACTACAAACAATCAACCAGCAATACATCACTACAACAATCACTTGGATGGGCGACCCTAGCACAGAGAAGACAACAAGCACGACTTACACTAATGTACAAGGCAGTCAACAACCTCATTGCAATACCCATCCACAGCATACTTACACAAAACAACAACATTACAAGAGGTCACAACCAACGTTTCCACACCTTAACATGCAAAACCGAAACATACAGGGCAAGTTACTTCCCCCGGACAGTCATAGAGTGGAATAGCCTGCCTGAACATCTGATACATACCACCTCTGAGAATATTTCAAAGCCGGGGTAGCCAAGTATTATGGCTACCCTAGCTCTACCCAGCTGTAAGACCGAACTATGCCCTAGCAACTTGTACAGCACAGCACTGTTATTTTTGTCTGTTGAATGAATACGTTTTTTTTTTCCACTATTTTTGTCTCACCACCACCGGTTTGCTAGGGCATCCTCACTCCCCTGGGCACAAAGTCCCGCGAGGGGCATTGCCCAGTATTACGTAGATGTAGATGTAGATGTTACAGAATATCCTTGGAGGCTGTTATAGAATATCCTTGGAGGCTGTTATACTTCGGAATATCCTTTGAGGCTGTTATAGAATATCCTTGGAGGCTGTTATAGAATATCCTTTGAGGCTGTTATACTTTGGAATATCCTTTGAGGCTGTTATAGAATATCCTTTGAGGCTGTTATAGAATATCCTTGGAGGCTGTTATAGAATATCCTTGGAGGCTGTTATAGAATAAAGGGTTAATGCCCCGGCCAGAGGTGTATATGGTGAGATAATCCCTGGTCAGGTGCGATAACCACCGAATAAACCACCGAGTGAGCGTAGCGAACGAGGTGGTTTATGAGGTGGTTATTGCACCTGACCAGGATTATCTCACCATATACACCGAGGATAAGGCGGGGCATTAACGTTATTATCATATAGCCTACACAAACTGACCCATTTAAGCAACAAATTCCTTTATAATACATACATCCTTTATTCAAGACTTCCAAGGCTTGACATAATGACAAATTCCCTTCTGCTGGGACAAGTGTGTTGCTATTCAATCCTAAGTTATAGTTGTACATATTCAATAAATTTGAAGGAATGTGAACAGTAATAATGTTTGGATTAACTCTAACATGGACTGCACACTGTACAAAGCATTCCTTTCTGCTGACGCATGACGCCGTAACACGTAGATTCAGGCCAGGCAGGTGGGTATCGCTCCCCTGATTGGTCAGAATGAATCGACACCGGCGCCGGTGTCGATTTGCATCGACACTGGTGCCGGTGTCGATGCAAATCGACACCGGTGCCGGTGTCGATTCATTCTGATCAATCAGGGGAGCGATACCCACCTGCCTGGCCTGAATCTACGTGTTATGGCGTCATAACCAACGTGGAACGGGGCCTTCTGATTGGTCAGCGGCGCCTGGCTATATGATAATATCCTTTGAGGCTGTTATAGAATATCCTTGGAGGCTGTTATAGAATATCCTTGGAGGCTGTTATAGAATATCATTGGAGGCTGTTATAGAATATCCTTGGAGGCTGCTATAGAATAACCTTGGAGGCTGTTATAGAATATCCTTGGAGGCTGCTATAGAATAACCTTGGAGGCTGTTATAGAATATTCTTGGAGGCTGTTATAGAATATCCTTGGAGTAAAGGCCCTGGAAACAGTCTGGCATTCAGACTACAAATTCACCAACATGGAAGTTTGACTGATTACTATGCACTTTCCATGTCTTTTGAAAAGGTGAGGGAACAGTATGGTCCAAATTTGGACAGTCTCCATGTTGGCCATCTTGTTGGAGTGATGGTGGACCTGAACGGATGCTTCCACCTGTTTGTGAATGGTGTGGACCAGGGTGTGGCTGCCCATGACATCCCTGTGCCCTGTTATGTGGTCATTGATGTATATGGCCAATGTGAGCAGGTAAGGGCCTTTTGACAGTTTATTTTACTGTACACATTGTATCATTGCACACCAATGCATCTTGGAAGTTAATAATAACTTATACACAAATCCCAGCTGTTTTAATCTTGCAACGTGGACATCATAAAATTATCTAATAGTGAAAAGTTGGCATTCATCATTTTAAATTGCATGGTCCAATCTTTTATTAGTACCTTGCTGGTTCACATATCAAAGTTTCCATTTTTGTGTGTTTCAGATAACAATAATCAGAGATGATATGATCGAGAATGACAACAGAGAGAAAGCAGACATGGTGGATGGTAAGTAATCATCTGTTTCTCACAAAACTAGCAGATTAACATTTTACTACAGTCAAACCTGTCTATAGCAGCCACTGAAGGGACTGGAGAAATGTGGCCACTATAGACAGGTGGCCACTATAGAGAAATTATGCTGATCAATTGACCATGAGCAATAAATGACACATGATTTCAGTACCCACTAATCTTTCTCATCAAGTAACATTGTCTCGATCGTCTTAAAATCCAACTGACCCTGCCAAAGTCGAATCTATCAAAAATGATCGATATTTCCATGAGTGATGTTGGTAAATTTGCCGACAAAGATTTGCAGTCCGTTATCGCCCAAATGACCCTATCGGGAACTCCAAATCCTCGCAAACTACGATTTCAAACTCGGCACAGGGTGACATATGGCCGCTGTATGGTCACGATAGGCAGTGTTTCTGTATCTACGGGCCGCTACAGACTATTTCTTAATGCTTGGTCAATGGGAAAAAAGCAAGGGACCGACAAAAAGTGACCAGGTAGTCGCTATGCAAAGGTGGCTGCTAATACAGGTTTGACTGTACCTCCAAGATTAAGGTACTTAAAGATTTTTTTCATATCAATCAATACCATACGTACCAAAAATAAGGACTATTTTCTGATTTCCCCATGGGGCCTGATGTGGACATTGTAATTTAGAATTACATAAAAGCCTGAAGTCAGCTTCTGAGAACTCCTGCTACATCAACCTGATTGATACTCAGAACATAATTCACATTTGTATGTTTGAGTGTCAATTTTTTTCTGTGCTCAGGTATGAAGGAGAGTGTTGTTGGCAGCCCACCCATCACACCTGCTGTGGTACGGAACTGTGAGTACAAGAACCTCTGCACCAGATTCAAGAACTGCCTTGGACTACCAGGTGAAGACCTAAACATACTGCAGAGTTTGCTTGTGATTTTGATCATGTTTGGTTTTGGGGTTGTACAGCACAGCTAACAAAGATATGGACAGATTGTTTACTACATGCATGACTGTACAAAGTCATGTATGTGCAAGTACAAAATATAGTAAGTGGTTAAGCATTGACAGTATGATTTGGATTTTACGTCACCTACATGTAGAGGCTTCCTTTTTGCCTCCATCAAATGTTCATGGAGATATTTACCTCCATGAAAAATGGAGGTAAAGTTTTTGGTGTGTCTGTCTGTCTGTGTGTGTGTGTGTGTCTGTGTTTCTGGATATTTGTGGTAAGCATAACTTTAGAACCTGATGATGGACTACAATGATATTTGGGATGTGGGTAGGGGTTGGGAAGATGAAGGCCAAGGTCAATTTGGGGCCTCCTGGTGTGTGACTTTGGTACTACAGCAGAACTTCAATTTTTTGTATCTTTTTACCTGGACATGCTATGGTGTTGATTTTTTGTTGGCAGATAGCTTGCGATGTATGCAATAAGTGGTGTATGTTTGCTATGGAACGGCAAGGGCATTTAAAAAAAAATATTCCAAGGAGTATAATGGAACATAGGAATGATGGATTTCCATGATATTTGGTATTGCAGGTACCTGTGGCAGAGATGTATAATATGATGAAATGCAAATAATGCAAATTTGGACTTAATTTGCATACTTAATGAGGAAAATCTATATTTAGTGTTTTCCAATATAGGACTCAAATATATGTAACATAAAGTTTGTTGCAGGTGAAAGATAAGCAGATTCTGATTATGCAAACAGGTCCCTAATTTGCATAAATAATGTGAAAGTGTCCTAATTCTTCTTAGTGCATATAGTAAATGATTAGGCTGTCAATATTGTGACCTTTGTAAGTTAGTGAAAGGTGTACATAAGCAAGCACAAATTATGCAGATGTGAAAGTCATTTGCATAATCAGAATATTTCATGGAGGTATGAGGTCTCCAAACTCTTGTTTCAGTTGCGTGTGTGTGTGTGTGTGTGTGTGTGTGTGTGTGTGTGTGTGTGTGTGTGTGTGTGTGTGTGTGAACAAGAGCAGCTAGATAGGTTGGTTTCATATTTGGTGTGTGGGTAGGATGTGCATAGAATCTACAAATTCTAAAATAAAATCTCCAAAAAGGTATGAGGTCGCCAAACTCTAGTTTCCTTTGTTTTTCTTCATCCCAGAATAGTTAGGAATCTGAGTAAAATGTTTGAGCCAAAGTGTCTTACAGTCTTTGCTTTACTTCAGACTGAGCACACAATGTGTCCCTGTAATTAGTGTTATATACATAAGTCAGCTACAAATTTTAATCACATATTGTTGTCATTTTTCCTAGAGGGTTATTTTAACCCAGAGCCCAAGTACAACTTGTGCTACTGTGAGACCTGCCACAAGCTACGTGGAGATGAACCATATGTCAAGAGGGGTGACCCCCCCAGAGACTATGCATTACCCTTTGGATGGAGCAGATTTGCACTGAGGTAATAATAGGTTTTTGTTTTACTTATCATGATAGGAAAGAATGTATGGTTTAGGCCACAACAAATAAATTTATAGATGACATCATCGCGTTCATTAATTTTCGCTTCAGAAAACAAAAAAATTTCTTCTTTAGAGATGGCCAGCATATCTAAAAATTACCAAATGAGCAAATATGTTGCGTTGCTTGTAGCCTAATAATTGTGCTTGTAGAAGTGGTAGCCATGACTGTGGCTATACTAAAGAAGTGAAATTTGGATACTGTAATTGTAAAATTGGCACCAATATGGCAATAATAAAGATTATTTCTGTCCCTCGTGTTAAGTACACCATCCCTGTCCCTGAAGCTAAACATACCATCCCTGTCCCTGGTGCTGAACACACCAACCCTGTCCCTGGTGCTGAACACACCATCCCTGTCACGGGTGCTAAACATACCATCCCTGTCCCTGGTACTGAACACACCATCCCTGTCCCTGGTACTGAACAAGCCATCCCTGTCCCTGGTGCTGAACAAACCATCCCTGTCCCTGGTGCTGAACACACAATCCCTGTCACGGGTGCTGAACACACCATCCCTGTCCCTGAAGCTAAACACACCATCCCTGTCCCTGGTGCTGAACACACCAACCCTGTCCCTGGTGCTGAACACACCAACCCTGTCCCTAGTGCTGAACACACCATCCCTGTCCCTGGAGCTGAACATACCATCCCTGTCCCTGGTGCTGAACACACCATCCCTGTCCCTGAAGCTAAACACACCATCCCTGTCCCTGGTGCTGAACACACCATCCCTGTCCCTGGTGCTGAACACACCAACCCTGTCCCTAGTGCTGAACACACCATCCCTGTCCCTGGAGCTGAACATACCATCCCTGTCCCTGGTACTGAACACACCATCCCTGTCCCTGGTACTGAACAAGCCATCCCTGTCCCTGGTGCTGAACAAACCATCCCTGTCCCTGGTGCTGAACACACAATCCCTGTCCCTGGTGCTGAACACACCAACCCTGTCCCTGGTGCTGAACACACCATCCCTGTCCCTGAACACACCAACCCTGTCCCTGGTGCTGAACACACCATCCCTGTCCCTGGAGCTGAACATACCATCCCTGTCCCTGGTACTGAACACACCATCCCTGTCCCTGGTACTGAACAAGCCATCCCTGTCCCTGGTGCTGAACAAACCATCCCTGTCCCTGGTGCTGAACACACAATCCCTGTCCCTGGTGCTGAACACACCAACCCTGTCCCTGGTGCTGAACACACCATCCCTGTCCCTGGTGCTGAACACACCATCCCTGTCCGTGGTGCTGAATACACCACACATGTCCCTAGTGCTGAACAAGCCATCCCTGTCCCTGGTGCTGAACAAACCATCCCTGTCCCTGGTGCTGAACACACAATCCCTGTCACGGGTGCTGAACACACCATCCCTGTCCCTGAAGCTAAACACACCATCCCTGTCCCTGGTGCTGAACACACCATCCCTGTCCCTGGTGCTGAACACACAAACCCTGTCCCTAGTGCTGAACACACCATCCCTGTCCCTGTAGCTGAACATACCATCCCTGTCCCTGGTGCTGAACACACCAACCCTGTCCCTGGTGCTGAACACACCATCCCTGTCCCTGGAGCTGAACACACCATCCCTGTCCCTGGTACTGAACACACCATCCCTGTCCCTGATGCTGAACAAACCATCCCTGTCCCTGGTGCTGAACACACCATCCCTGTCCCTGATGCTGAACACACCAACCCTGTCCCTGGTGCTGAACACACCATCCCTGTCCCTGGTACTGAACACACCATCCCTGTCCCTGGTACTGAACAAACCATCCCTGTCCCTGGTGCTGAACACACAATCCCTGTCCCTGGTGCTGAACACACAATCCCTGTCCCTGGTGCTGAACACACCAACCCTGTCCCTGGTGCTGAACACACCATCCCTGTCCCTGGTGCTGAACACACCAACCCTGTCCCTGGTGCTGAACACACCATCCCTGTCCCTGGTGCTGAACACACCAACCCTGTCCCTGGTGCTGAACACACCATCCCTGTCCCTGGTGCTGAACACACCAACCCTGTCCCTGGTGCTGAACACACCATCCCTGTCCCTGGAGCTGAACACACCATCCCTGTCCCTGGTACTGAACACACCATCCCTGTCCCTGGTGCTGAACACACCACACCTGTCCCTAGTGCTGAACACACCATCCCTGTCCCTGGTGCTGAACAAACCATCCCTGTCCGTGGTGCTGAATACACCACACCTGTCCCTAGTGCTGAACAAACCATCCCTGTCCCTGGTGCTGAACTCACAATCCCTGTCACAGGTGCTGAACACACCATCCCTGTCCCTGGTGCTGAACACACCAACCCTGTCCCTGGTGCTGAACACACCATCCCTGTCCCTGGTGCTGAACACACCATCCCTGTCCCTGGAGCTGAACAAATCTCCCCTGTCCGTGGTGCTGAACACACCATCCCTGTCCGTGGTGCTGAATACACCATCCCTGTCCCTGGTGCTGAACACACCATCCCTGTCCCTGGTGCTGAACACACTAACCCTGTCCCTGGAACTGAACAAACCACCCCTTTCCCTGGTGCTGAATACACCATCCCTGTTCCTGAACCCACAAAAAATAATCCTGTCCCTGGTGCTGAACACACCATCCCTGTCCCTGGAGCTGAACAAATCTCCCCTGTCCGTGGTGCTGAACACACCATCCCTGTCCGTGGTGCTGAATACACCATCCCTGTCCCTGGTGCTGAACACACTAACCCTGTCCCTGGAACTGAACAAACCACCCCTTTCCCTGGTGCTGAATACACCATCCCTGTCCCTGAACCCACAAAAAATAATCCTGTCGCTGGTACTGAACACACCATTCCTGTCCCTTATACTGAAAATACTACCCCTGTCCCTGAACACACCATCCCTGTCCCTGATACTGAAAATGCAATCCCTGTCCCTGGTTCTGAAAATAATATCACAGTAATCTCTACAACAGACATGAATTTTTATGGGAAAACTCTGGACTTCAGTCACCTTTAACCCTGAACTTCCTATTACTGTCCCAAAGGTACCTAGTAATGAAATGCATATACCAACACATTGCAGATCTGGCACTAACAGCTACTTCTCTGCCATTTTCCACCACCTAAAACACAACCAGGGACACTTTTTCACTATCCTATCCACAGATGTTCTGGACTGTAAACCCCACTGGTTTGAATGGGGAGTTAGAGAGGAAGTTCATGTATATGGGAGAATGTGCAAACAGAAAAGGAGGCTTATGTATGAAAATTTCCTGCACTTGTGACCGGGCGCTCCCACCCTTGTGAGACATTAGCTCCTGTAATGAAATGACTTTGTCTTACTTCTGTTTGCTTTTTGACTATCTATAGTAGTCTCATCTCCCTTGCATGCTAACTCATAGTAAGGGTACAGTACCTGCTCTTGTTACTCAGTGTCATTGATGAAAGGTTACTTGGATGCTACGTCTGACCATTTCTAAAATCACATCCAGTTGCTCAAGTATCTACTATTTGAAGTATCATGGAAAGTTGCTCAACACTTTATGACTTATGTTCTTATTTGGAGTATGTTATAACCTGCATGTCTAACCTTTATCAATATAATATGCTTGTTTTCCAGATTACCCCCCAGAGCAGAGATGATGAATGTGTTTGAAAAGTGGCACGTCGCTTTCCATGGGACATCTGTTGCTGCCATTAGAAAAATTTTGGACAGTGGCGAGCTTCTTATACCAGGTAATGTTCAACCAGGTAAGACAATAAATTCATCTTAGCAAAGACAAATACAATATAACTTAGCATGAAAGTTCATCTGTGTTGGTAGAATACATTATAGAAAAAATGCTAACACTTTATTTCCAACACTGAATTAAACTATAGGGACTTACCCCTCTAAATGTTCAGTCAATCTCCGTCGACCTTGCTCACAGGCTGACGGAGATTAACCAAAAAGGTAGAAGGGTAAGTCCCTATAGTTTAATTCAGTGTTGGAAGTAAAGTGTTAGCATTTTTTCTATAGATACAATATAAATTGATATTCCTCAAGTACATGAAGAGCAGTACAGTTCTCAGTAAGTGGCCGAGATGCCTGAGCTGAATTCACAAGTTTGGTATGATTTGGTATGAGTTTTGGTAAACCTAAAAGCTGCTCATAGAACTTAGTTCTGAATAGCCTGGTGAGCATTTGTAATGATGATATCTGAGTTGTCAAATTCAAGACAGAATTCCTGTATTTTACATTCTTATAGTATACCTCATTCTTATACTAAGGGGCCTTAAAGGAGACGTTCACTTACTTACAGGGCTTATGTCTCTGAGTCTTTCTCAAAGATGTTCACTCTCATGAAAACATCTGTTGTAGGAGACATCATGATGGCTGGGAGATTCCCAGTGCCAGAGAGGGACGAGCACTCTAATGATGACAACAAACCACAAACTGCTGACATCACCCAGATTTTCCTGTCCCCCACTGTGAAGTATGCTGGCCATGATGCATACGCTCCGCGCTACAAGTATGGCTTATGTTCTTAATTTCTATCCATCACAAATGAGTAATCTTGGCTAGCTTCTGCATATTCTATTCTGCACAAGCAATTTTAAACTCTCACCATGTGTATTCTGTAACTACAGATCTCAGATCTAGGAAAAGAATTTGATTCAGTTGGGACCGCATAAAAGACATTTACATGCACATGTATATTCAATTTGATAGGGTTTCTTAACTGAGGAGACCTAACCAAGTATCAAGTATCAAGTAAGTATCTTAACAATCATAGGATGCCCATCAGAATACATTTAGTTTTACTTCGCAGTACTGGAAAGCTAGCCTGGAATCCAGCCATGTTGTGCTTTGATCGCTCCCCTAAGGTACTCTTCCTGCCAACACGTCTGGTATTCGTTACCATTTAAACGATCTGCATTTGCATATCCACAGAGATTTTATGCGAGATTTCTGATTGGCTGGTTTAAGCGCTCGTTCGAACAGGCGTTCCATTATCATCAACGACCCATCTTCTTCGAAACTATTGGAACGATCTGAAAAATCAAACTCTTGCCACACTTGGTTGGCAGCAGCCCTATTCAAACATCATTTCCGTTGAGAAAAGCCTCTAAGGTCTTTGTTTGCTGGTTTTAGTGAAGAAATTCCGGGTGATTTGCTGGGTAGTTAAAGCATTAGGAACGTCTGATACAGTGGCCATGTTGATGATAATGGAACCCCTGTTCAAACGAGCGCTTGAACCTTCCATAATTCAACCAATCAGAAATCTTGCATAAAATCTCTACAAATATGTAAATGCCGATCATTTCAAATGGTAACGAACACCAGACGTGTTTGCAGGAAGCGTACCTTTGGGGAGCAACCAAAGCACAACATGGCTGGATTCCAGGCTACTGGAAAGCCTTATGTTATGTTAAGATATTTATTCTCCAATAAGGCATTAGCTAATAGTATATAAAATGATTTTCTTCCTTAGATTCATTGATCCGAAGACAAAGACAACCCATTACGCTACAGTGGCATTCCAGGTGTGCATCCGTCCAGGTTGCTATCAGACGGGGCCTCAAACCATCGGTGCAAATGAACCCATTGATCCAAAGTTTGACAACAATGAAATAGAATGGTTCACCAAGGAGCGAGGAGCCACCGTCTTGTATGGACTCTTGATCAAGATAGAATAACTTCACGTACATTTCATGTATAGGCACATGAGGGGCAGTATAACCCCGTTGTGTGTAAGGCCGTCGACCGATGACGATAGGCACATGAGTCACTAAAAGGACATGCCCACAACTGCAATCTGCCTATTGAAGTCTTAATATAATTCAGTAATGTGTAAATATTTCCTTGAGTCTCATCCTGCCCTAGGCTACATTGTCCTGTACAGAAACGTTGGAACAGCTGTCTGGCCTGGGCGAAACAATTCATCTTATGATTATCGGTTTGAAGTTACTGGTTTCTGCCAACTGTTTTGGAAGTTGCTTTTGTTCTAAAGCTATATAAAGGCATAGCTTAACATACAAATGTCTCTGGACAATGATCATTCTGGACATGCTATGCATATTTTAATCAGTCTTTCCTGGAACATGGAACTTCTAGAATTTGATACACTAAGTGCTCAGTTTGCTTCAAACTCAATACAAAAATGTAACTAGAATTTGGCAACCTCATACCTCCATGAAATATTTAGAGCTTTTGTATATGTTATGCAAATGACAAACATATATACATAATTTATGCAGGTGGTGTTCATCATTTATTAGCTTACACATGTCACAAGTAAAATAAAACAATCATGAACAATAATAAAGCACTTTTGCCATTGTACATTAATTATGGAAATCAGTTCCTCATTTGTATATTTGGTATCTGTTTACATTGTACGTTCCACCAGTCATGAATTACACATGTTACACTTATTTAAGTCCAAGTTCCTCATTTATTATACAAATCAAGTTATCTTTTCATTTGCCAAACACACATATCATAAACAAGAGTTCGTAGACCTCAGGCCTGCATGAAATGTATTGGGTGTCTGTAGACCTATTGTTTATTTATTTTTTTTCGTCCGTGGTTGCGTGGTTGGAAAAGTGAGAATTTTACCATGCAAAAGTCTGAAATTCCATTTTCGGAATGTGTAAGTTTGGGCATGGATGAACATTACTTATTTTGGATTTCTATGTAACCAACCACAGTACCTTGAAGTTGCAAATTGTTGAGACGACTTTTCCTACCTTTTTTTTTGTCTCAGATGGCCCATGTAGTTATTCTGTCACATATGATATATTCAGTACTGATATCTTCCTATTTCAATGTACTGACCTAATGCAGCTGCTAAATCTCCTTAGTGTGGCAATGATATTCATTAAAGATTTATTTCTGGGGTGTTATATCACTTGACACTGGAAGGTTATTTGCATAATTTGACCAATTATATGTTTACAGTAGTTCCAAAGACAGTATGAATAGTGGTAGCCCCCATCCAGCAGCAACAGTTAGTCCCCAGGGTGGTATGATATTTTTATTCAATCCATCCAACTAAAACCTAAATTTCTTGAAGTACCTAAGCCAAATTTAATAGCAGAATTTACTATTCAAAATGTCCTTGTCAATCCAATTCATAAATGGCAAGCTACTGGCAACTTTAAAAAGTTCAGAAAGCTGTTGTAGTCAGAGTGAACACCCAGCAAACATTCCCCCAAATCAATGAGCAGTTGCTTAGAGGGGGAAAACAATTTCATCATATTTTTGCAGTGACAAAATGCAACAAATTTAAAACAGAACAAAGCATCTGCCACTTAACCCTGCCCGTACTATAGATTAAGCAGGCCGAAAGATCAAGCGAATATGACTAGCCCCAAACTACAAATTACCTGCATACAATACGAAAATGGCATCCCCAAAGAAACTCAGGAAAAATCATACACATACCTTTCTCTTACACTCAAGCTCTATACATTTCTCCTTCACTTTAGAAAGTTGTATCTTCTGCTGATTGCCAAACAGGGTAAAGGAACTTGTACCAGAACTTTAAACTCAGTACTACACAGCTCTCAAAACATATATGGTCTTGAGATTTCAAACTTATTCCGGCGGGTCAAACTTGGTATCGTTAGAAAGGTCCCTAGGTAGGGAATTGTAATCCACAGACCGCATAATTCTATTGTGCATTGAAGCCGAGATATTCTCGATCATAGGTTCACCCTAGCTTACTACTACGTAACACTTACGGGGGTATATACTCTTGAGATTCCGAACTCTTCAAACTTATTCCGGCGGGTCAAACTTGGTATCGTTAGAAAGGTCGGTAGGTAGGGCATTGTAATCCACAGACCGCATAATTCTATTGTGCATTGTTGCCGAGATATTCTCGATCATAGGTGCACCCTAGCTTACTGCTATACGTAACACTTACGGGCGTATATACGCTTGATTTTTCGAACTCTTTAGACTTATTCCGGCGGGTCAAACTTGGTATCGTTAGAAAGGTCGCTAGGTAAGTAATTGTAATCCACAGACCGCATAAATCTATTGTGCATTGTTGCCGAGATATTCTCGATCATAGGTTCACCCTAGCTTACCGCTTCGTAACACTTACGGGCGTATATACGCTTGATATTCGGAACTCTTCAAACTTATTCCGGCGGGTCAAACTTGGTGTCGTTAGAAAGGTCGCTAGGTTGGGAATGGTAGTCCATAGACCGCATAATTCTATTGTGCATTGTTGCCGAGATATTCTCAATCATAGGTTCACCATAGCTTACCGCTAAGTAACACCTTCGGGCGTATATACGCTTGAGATTCCGAAGTCTTCAGAGTTATTCTGGCGGGTCAAACTTGGTATCGTTAGAAAGGTCGCTAGGTAGGGAATTGTAATCTACAGACCGCATAATTCTATTGTGCATTGTTGCCGAGATATTTTCGATCATACAATCTTTATTGACACGACAAAAGTACAGCGACTTTCGTAAGGTCTACATGTATAACAACTACTTACAGTACAACTAAACACACATATATGGATATCTATAGGTATGATTAAATCAACATATAGGGTCTAGCATGTCATTAACACTATTAGTTCTACGGTATAAACATTCGTGGATATATTTGCCTACTTGTACACAGTGAGGGTTATCGCCTCCCAGAATGTAGTTGAATTTATCTATCGAACAGAGAGTAGCAAATTCTTTAGAACAAGCGGAAAGTAATGTGAACAGCTCTGTGCGTTTATCATTATATCGAGAACAATCCATAACAAAGTGACGTTCGTCTTCGATCTCATTTGGGCAAAATGGACAAAACCTCTGGTCACGGGGAATTTTAGTATATCTTCCGGCTTCTATATTTAGTTTGTGACTACTGATTCTCATCTTTGTAATTGCTCTACGAAGTTCGAAACTGTGTACATTCGAAAGATACTTCTTTTGTCCGTATCTTTCCTTTAGCGTAGAATAAATGCAAAGTTTTGAGTTATTCTGGATAGAAGAATACCATTCTTGTATGTATATATCCTGTAAACGGAGTCGTAATTGGTCGGTTAGCATATTAACATGATACAACCTCGGGTTTGTCCATACATGTCCAAAACCATTATAGTTGAGAATGTCAGTTACGTGATTTGTCCAGTCGTATTCGCCGGAAAGTACAGCATCATATGCTTCACGTAGTAAGGAATCTTCGGGTAAGTTTGCTAGACGGTGCCAGTATTTGATTAATTGTATCTCAGCATTGATCGAAATGGGAAAGGTTCCTAACTCACCACGGATGCCGTCATTTGATGATTTCGCATGTACTCCGAGTAAAAATTTTTGGAAACTCATGTCAATGGTGTCAAATTCTGGGATACTAGTATGTGAAGAAAGTCGTATATTTTCAATTGCGAAGTTGTCATTTTCTAATTTCATTCCTGATGCCAGTCTCAATAATCTATCCTTGTCTGATCTTTTCTTAAAATGGATGACGTAAGTATGAGTGAGGTCCGAAGACACACTCTTCCTAACAGTTGCTGGGAGACCTCCCTCTAGATGGAGTTTGTTTAAAAAGGAAGAGAAAACAGTTTTGGGTGAAGATTCTGGAATTTGTTTTGATACAATAATTTTGATTGCTTTAGAAGTTTGGTCAAAACATGTGAGTTCGGCTCCGTACAGTAAAATAGGCAGTACAAACTTGTTGAAAAGGCTCATTCCTAGGTGAATTGGAATGTTCTTTTCTGAGAATAGAAGTGACTTTAGTTTGAATAAAGCTCTCATGGCTTTATTCTTTAAATATTTCCTGGCTGCTTTAAACTTTCCCGAAGAAGTCAGGGGAATACCAAGGTAAGTATAACTGTCGGTTACTAGTATTTCTTTGCCATATATATAGAATTTGTTTGATAATCTGTTAATAGAACCTTTTGTAAAAACCATTACTTTCGTTTTAGATACATTAACCCTTAATTTCCATTTGTTGCAATAAGATTCCAGGTTATTGATACAATTCTGAAGCCCCTCTTTCGACAATGAGATCAAGGCTAAGTCATCTGCCCAAGATAAACAGTTGAGTGATTTAGAATTCAAAATTGCGGCGTCACATTTATCAGCAAAGCATTGAGGTAGGTCGTTAATAAAAATATTGAATAATAATGGACTGAGATTGCAGCCTTGTCTTACTCCGCATGTGGAAACAAAGGGGCTTGACAAACCATTTTGTAGTCTGACAGTATAGTTAACATTGAGGTACATGGATTGCAATACATTGAAGAATTTCCCACCAACACCAAGATTTAACAATTTGTAGAATAAACCGTCCCGCCATACACTGTCAAACGCTTTCTTCATGTCAACAAAGCAAACATATAATTTCCCTCTCATAGGTTCACCCTAGCTTACTGCTATACGTAACTCATACGGGCGTATATACGCTTGATTTTCCGAACTCTTCAAACTTATTCCGGCGGATCAAACTTGGTATCGTTAGAAAGGTCGCTAGGTAGTGAATTGTAATCCACAGACCTCATAATTCTATTGTGCATTGTTGCCGAGATATTCTCGGTCGTAGGTTCACCCTAGCTTACCACTATACATAACACTTACGGGCATATATACGCTTGAGATTCCGAACTCTTCAAACTTATCCCGGCGGGTCAAACTTGGTATCGTTAGAAAGGTCGCTAGGTAGGGAATTGTAATCCACAGACCGCATAATTCTATTGTGCATTGTTGCCGAGATATTTTCGATCATAGGTTCACCCTAGCGTACCGTTACGAAACACTTACGGGCATATATACGCTTGAGATTCCGAACTCTTCAAACTTATTCCGGCGGGTCAAACTTGGTATCGTTAGAAAGGTCGCTAGGTAGGGAATTGTAATCCACAGACCGCATAATTCTATTGTGCATTGTTGCCGAGATATTTTCGATCATAGGTTCACCCTAGCTTACCGTTACGAAACACTTACGGGCATATATACGCTTGAGATTCCGAACTCTTCAAAGTTATTCAGGCGGGTCAAACTTGGTATCGTTCGAAAGGTCGCTAGGTAGGGAATTGTAATCCACAGACCGCATAATTCTATTGTGCATTGTTGCCGAGATATTCTCGATCATATGTTCACCCTAGCTTACCGCTTCGTAACACTTACGGGCGTATATACGCTTGAGATTCCGAACTGTTCAAAGTTATTCCGGCGGGTCAAACTTGGTATCGTTAGAAAGGTCGCTAGGTTGGGAATGGTAATCCATAGACCGCATAATTCTATTGTGCATTGTTGCCGAGATATTCTCGGTCGTAGGTTCACCCTAGCTTACCACTATACATAACACTTACGGGCATAAATACGCTTGAGATTCCGAACTCTTCAAACTTATCCCGGCGGGTCAAACTTGGTATCGTTAGAAAGGGCGCTAGGTAGGGAATTGTAATCTACAGACCGCATAATTCTATTGTGCATTGTTGCCGAGATATTCTCGATCATAGGTTCACCATAGCTTACTGCTATACGTAACTCCTACGGGCGTATATACGCTTGAGATTCCGAACTCTTCAAACTTATCCCGAAGGGTCAAACTTGGTATCGTTAGAAAGGTCGCTAGGTAGGGAATTGTAATCCACAGACCGTATAATTCTACTGTGCATTGTTGCCGAGATATTCTCGATCATAGGTTCACCCTAGCTTACCGCTACCTAACTCTTACGGGCGTATTTACGCTTGAGAATCCGAACTCTTCAAAGTTATTCCGGCGGGTTAAACTTGGTATCGTTAGAAAGGTCGCTAGGTAGGGAATTGTAATCCACAGACCGTATAATTCTATTGTGCATTGTTGCCGAGATATTTTCGATCATAGGTTCACCCTAGCTTACCGTTACGAAACACTTACGGGCATATATACGCTTGAGATTCCGAACTCTTCAAAGTTATTCCGGCGGGTCAAACTTGGTATCGTTAGAAATGTCGCTAGTTAGGGAATTGTAATCCACAGACCGCATAATTCTATTGTGCATTGTTGCCGAGATATTCTCGATCATAGGTTCACCCTAGCTTACCGCTTCGTAACACTTACGGGCGTATATACGCTTGAGATTCCGAACTGTTCAAAGTTATTCCGGCGGGTCAAACTTGGTATCGTTAGAAAGGTCGCTAGGTTGGGAATGGTAATCCATAGACCGCATAATTCTATTGTGCATTGTTGCCGAGATATTCTCGGTCGTAGGTTCACCCTAGCTTACCACTATACATAACACTTACGGGCATAAATACGCTTGAGATTCCGAACTCTTCAAACTTATCCCGGCGGGTCAAACTTGGTATCGTTAGAAAGGGCGCTAGGTAGGGAATTGTAATCTACAGACCGCATAATTCTATTGTGCATTGTTGCCGAGATATTCTCGATCATAGGTTCACCCTAGCTTACTGCTATACGTAACTCCTACGGGCGTATATACGCTTGAGATTCCGAACTCTTCAATCTTATCCCGAAGGGTCAAACTTGGTATCGTTAGAAAGGTCGCTAGGTAGGGAATTGTAATCCACAGACCGTATAATTCTACTGTGCATTGTTGCCGAGATATTCTCGATCATAGGTTCACCCTAGCTTACCGCTACCTAACTCTTACGGGCGTATTTACGCTTGAGAATCCGAACTCTTCAAAGTTATTCCGGCGGGTTAAACTTGGTATCGTTAGAAAGGTCGCTAGGTAGGGAATTGTAATCCACAGACCGTATAATTCTATTGTGCATTGTTGCCGAGATATTTTCGATCATAGGTTCACCCTAGCTTACCGTTACGAAACACTTACGGGCATATATACGCTTGAGATTCCGAACTCTTCAAAGTTATTCCGGCGGGTCAAACTTGGTATCGTTAGAAATGTCGCTAGTTAGGGAATTGTAATCCACAGACCGCATAATTCTATTGTGCATTGTTGCCGAGATATTCTCGATCATAGGTTCACCCTAGCTTACCGCTTCGTAACACTTACGGGCGTATATACGCTTGAGATTCCGAACTCTTCAAACTTATTCCGGCGGGTCAAACTTGGTATCGTTAGAAAGGTCGCTAGGTTGTGAATGGTAATCCATAGACCGCATGATTCTATTGTGCATTGTTGCCGAGATATGCTCGATCATAGGTTCACCATAGCTTACCGCTAAGTAACACTTACGGGCGTATATACGCTTGAGATTCCGAACTCTTCAAAGTTATTCTGGCGGGTCAAACTTGGTATCGTTAGAAAGGTCGCTAGGTAGGGCATTGTAATCTACAGACCGCATAATTCTATTGTGCATTGTTGCCGAGATATTCTCGATCATAGGTTCACCCTAGCTTACTGCTATACGTAACTCTTACGGGCGTATATACGCTTGATTTTCCGAACTCTTCAAACTTATTCCGGCGGATCAAACTTGGTATCGTTAGAAAGGTCGCTAGGTAGGAAATTGTAATCCACAGACCGCATAATTCTATTGTGCATTGTTGCCGAGATATTTTCGATCATAGGTTCACCCTAGCTTACCGCTATACGTAACACTTACGGGCATATATACGCTTGAGATTCCGAACTCTTCAAAGTTATTCTGGCGGGTCAAACTTGGTATCGTTAGAAAGGTCGCTAGGTAGGGCATTGTAATCTACAGACCGCATAATTCTATTGTGCATTGTTGCCGAGATATTCTCGATCATAGGTTCACCCTAGCTTACTGCTATACGTAACTCTTACGGGCGTATATACGCTTGATTTTCCGAACTCTTCAAACTTATTCCGGCGGATCAAACTTGGTATCGTTAGAAAGGTCGCTAGGTAGGAAATTGTAATCCACAGACCTCATAATTCTATTGTGCATTGTTGCCGAGATATTCTCGGTCGTAGGTTCACCCTAGCTTACCACTATACATAACACTTACGGGCATATATACGCTTGAGATTCCGAACTCTTCAAACTTATCCCGGCGGGTCAAACTTGGTATCGTTAGAAAGGTCGCTAGGTAGGGAATTGTAATCCACAGACCGTATAATTCTATTGTGCATTGTTGCCGAGATATTCTCGATCATGGGTTCACCTTAGCTTACCGCTACTTAACTCTTACGGGCGTATTTACGCTTGAGAATCCGAACTCTTCAAACTTATTCCGGCGGTTCAAACTTGGTATCGTTAGAAAGGTCGCCAGGTAGTGAATTGTAATTCACAGACCGTATAATTCTATTGTGCATTGTTGCCGAGATATTCTCGATCACAGTTTCACCCTAGCTTACCCTTACGAAACACTTACGGGCATATATACGCTTGAGATTCCGAACTCTTCAAAGTTATTCCGGCGGGTCAAACTTGGTATCGTTAGAAAGGTCGCTAGATAGGGAATTGTAATCCACAGACCGCATAATTCTATTGTGCATTGTTGCCGAGATATTCTCGATCATATGTTCACCCTAGCTTACCGCTTCGTAACACTTACGGGCGTATATACGCTTGAGATTCCGAACTCTTCAAAGTTATTCCGGCGGGTCAAACTTGGTATCGTTAGAAAGGTCGCTAGGTTGGGAATTGTAATCCACAGACCGCATAATTCTATTGTGCATTGTTGCCGAGATATTCTCGATCATAGGTTCACCATAGCTTACCACTAAAGCCCCGGTCACAAAGCGCGTACGATTTCTTGCGATGGTATATTCCGCATATCGTACGATGAGCGCAGTAAATCGCAGCAAAATCGTAAGCAAAATCAGCCATCGCAACGCATCGGATGGTGTTCAAAATTTTTTCCAGCGTCGTACGATTTTTCACTTGTGTCTCTTTTGAATAGCCGCCTGGCCGCTTTTGTGCTTCTTTAACCAACAAAATGTGGACTTAGCTGTTGAATACCTTCCTATAATATCTTTAACTGTAAAAATGAATTCAAAGAGACAATGAAAACAAGAGCATTACAAGAAAAGTTCAAATCAAGCGTGAGTACTGGTACGATTATCTCGGCCTGCTTGCCGGCTCTACGTGTCAGGCTCTTTCGAAGATCGTATCATGATATGCTATCAACAAAAAGATGCCATCATACAAAAATCATATCATAAGCATTATATCATATATATTTCCGACTCATAGAGCCTGCCTTTATGTTCCAGCCGGTCCCTTTGGTTATTAAGATTATGGTAAACTGACCCAAGACCGACGAGAGCTTAGATTTGATTTAATCATAAACTCACGTGCATGAAGCGATCAAACAATTGTCTGCATCACCTGTGCGGGGCGCGCTGTTCTCTGGTTGCGACTGTGGCAGTTGCGACTGATATATTTTCCCTTTTCGTCAATATCCACAATATCAGGGAAAACTGAAACCATCACAACATGCTAACAATTCATAAATCTATAACCTCATCAGCAGACAAAAATTGCCGTAATGAAGTCTGCTATGGGGGCAAATAAAATTCTTACGACGATAGCGAAATTTTGAACATGTTCAAAATCCATTTCAGCTCTATTTTTCGCCAAACGACGCTCCCCGATTTATAATGATTCACCGCGATTGACGCAGGCACGCTCTTATGACCTCATCGTACGATGCACTACGCGCTTTGTGACCACGGCTTTATATACTTAAACCATTGCTTCCGATTCTCCCCCGACTTACGACGCACTGCGCTCATCCTGCGCATCGGAAGGAATCGCAAGGAATCGTACGCGCTTTGTGACCGGGGCATAAGTAACACCTAAGGGCATATATACGCTTGAGATTCCGAACTCTTCAAACTTATTCCGGCGGGTCAAACTTGGTATCGTTAGAAAGGTCGCTAGGTAGGGAATTGTAATCCACAGACCGCATAATTCTATTGTGCATTGTTGCCAAGATATTTTCGATCATAGGTTCACCTTAGCTTACCGTTACGAAACACTTACGGGCATATATACGCTTGAGATTCCGAACTCTTCAAACTTATTCCGGCGGGTCAAACTTGGTATCGTTAGAAAGGTCGCTAGGTAGGGAATTGTAATCCACAGACCGCATAATTCTATTGTGCATTGTTGCCGAGATACTCTCGATCATAGGTTCACCCTAGCTTACCGCTATACATTACACTTACGGGCATATGTACGCTTGAGATTCCGAACTCTTCAAACTTATCTCGGCGGGTCAAACTTGGTATCGTTAGAAAGGTCGCTAGGTAGGGAATTGTAATCCACAGACCGCATAATTCTATTGTGCATTGTTGCCGAGATATTCTCGATCATAGGTTCACCCTAGCTTACCGCTTCGTAACACTTACGGGCGTATATACGCTTGATATTCGGAAATCTTCAGAGTTATTCCGGCGGGTCAAACTTGGTATCGTTAGAAAGGTGGGTAGGTAGGGAATTGTAATCCACAGACCGCATAATTCTATTGTGCATTGTTGCCGAGATATTTTCGATCATAGGTTCACCCTAGCTTACCGCTATACGTAACACTTACGGGCGTATATACTAGTACTCTTGAGAATCCGAACTCTTCAAACTTATTCCGGCGGGTCAAACTTTGTATCGATAGAAAGGTCGCTAGGTAGGGAATTGTAATCCACAGACCGCATAATTCTATTGTGCATTGTTGCCGAGATATTCTCGATCATAGGTTCACCCTAGCTTACCGTTACGAAACACTTACGGGCATATATACGCTTGAGATTCTGAACCCTTCAAAGTTATTCCGGCGGGTCAAACTTGGTATCGTTAGAAAGGTCGCTAGGTAGGGAATTGTAATCCACAGACCGCATAATTCTATTGTGCATTGTTGCCGAGATATTCTCGATCATAGGTTCACCCTAGCTTACCGCTTCGTAACACTTACGGGCGTATATACGCTTGAGATTCCGAACTCTTCAAAGTTATTCCGGCGGGTCAAACTTGGTATCGTTAGAAAGGTCGCTAGGTTGTGAATGGTAATCCATAGACCGCATGATTCTATTGTGCATTGTTGCCGAGATATGCTCGATCATAGGTTCACCATAGCTTACCGCTAAGTAACACTTACGGGCGTATATACGCTTGAGATTCCGAACTCTTCAAAGTTATTCTGGCGGGTCAAACTTGGTATCGTTAGAAAGGTCGCTAGGTAGGGCATTGTAATCTACAGACCGCATAATTCTATTGTGCATTGTTGCCGAGATATTCTCGATCATAGGTTCACCCTAGCTTACTGCTATACGTAACTCTTACGGGCGTATATACGCTTGATTTTCCGAACTCTTCAAACTTATTCCGGCGGATCAAACTTGGTATCGTTAGAAAGGTCGCTAGGTAGGAAATTGTAATCCACAGACCTCATAATTCTATTGTGCATTGTTGCCGAGATATTCTCGGTCGTAGGTTCACCCTAGCTTACCACTATACATAACACTTACGGGCATATATACGCTTGAGATTCCGAACTCTTCAAACTTATCCCGGCGGGTCAAACTTGGTATCGTTAGAAAGGTCGCTAGGTAGGGAATTGTAATCCACAGACCGTATAATTCTATTGTGCATTGTTGCCGAGATATTCTCGATCATGGGTTCACCTTAGCTTACCGCTACTTAACTCTTACGGGCGTATTTACGCTTGAGAATCCGAACTCTTCAAAGTTATTCCGGCGGTTCAAACTTGGTATCGTTAGAAAGGTCGCCAGGTAGTGAATTGTAATTCACAGACCGTATAATTCTATTGTGCATTGTTGCCGAGATATTCTCGATCACAGTTTCACCCTAGCTTACCCTTACGAAACACTTACGGGCATATATACGCTTGAGATTCCGAACTCTTCAAAGTTATTCCGGCGGGTCAAACTTGGTATCGTTAGAAAGGTCGCTAGGTAGGGAATTGTAATCCACAGACCGCATAATTCTATTGTGCATTGTTGCCGAGATATTCTCGATCATATGTTCACCCTAGCTTACCGCTTCGTAACACTTACGGGCGTATATACGCTTGAGATTCCGAACTCTTCAAAGTTATTCCGGCGGGTCAAACTTGGTATCGTTAGAAAGGTCGCTAGGTTGGGAATTGTAATCCACAGACCGCATAATTCTATTGTGCATTGTTGCCGAGATATTCTCGATCATAGGTTCACCATAGCTTACCACTAAAGCCCCGGTCACAAAGCGCGTACGATTTCTTGCGATGGTATATTCCGCATATCGTACGATGAGCGCAGTAAATCGCAGCAAAATCGTAAGCAAAATCAGCCATCGCAACGCATCGGATGGTGTTCAAAATTTTTTCCAGCGTCGTACGATTTTTCACTTGTGTCTCTTTTGAATAGCCGCCTGGCCGCTTTTGTGCTTCTTTAACCAACAAAATGTGGACTTAGCTGTTGAATACCTTCCTATAATATCTTTAACTGTAAAAATGAATTCAAAGAGACAATGAAAACAAGAGCATTACAAGAAAAGTTCAAATCAAGCGTGAGTACTGGTACGATTATCTCGGCCTGCTTGCCGGCTCTACGTGTCAGGCTCTTTCGAAGATCGTATCATGATATGCTATCAACAAAAAGATGCCATCATACAAAAATCATATCATAAGCATTATATCATATATATTTCCGACTCATAGAGCCTGCCTTTATGTTCCAGCCGGTCCCTTTGGTTATTAAGATTATGGTAAACTGACCCAAGACCGACGAGAGCTTAGATTTGATTTAATCATAAACTCACGTGCATGAAGCGATCAAACAATTGTCTGCATCACCTGTGCGGGGCGCGCTGTTCTCTGGTTGCGACTGTGGCAGTTGCGACTGATATATTTTCCCTTTTCGTCAATATCCACAATATCAGGGAAAACTGAAACCATCACAACATGCTAACAATTCATAAATCTATAACCTCATCAGCAGACAAAAATTGCCGTAATGAAGTCTGCTATGGGGGCAAATAAAATTCTTACGACGATAGCGAAATTTTGAACATGTTCAAAATCCATTTCAGCTCTATTTTTCGCCAAACGACGCTCCCCGATTTATAATGATTCACCGCGATTGACGCAGGCACGCTCTTATGACCTCATCGTACGATGCACTACGCGCTTTGTGACCACGGCTTTATATACTTAAACCATTGCTTCCGATTCTCCCCCGACTTACGACGCACTGCGCTCATCCTGCGCATCGGAAGGAATCGCAAGGAATCGTACGCGCTTTGTGACCGGGGCATAAGTAACACCTAAGGGCATATATACGCTTGAGATTCCGAACTCTTCAAACTTATTCCGGCGGGTCAAACTTGGTATCGTTAGAAAGGTCGCTAGGTAGGGAATTGTAATCCACAGACCGCATAATTCTATTGTGCATTGTTGCCAAGATATTTTCGATCATAGGTTCACCTTAGCTTACCGTTACGAAACACTTACGGGCATATATACGCTTGAGATTCCGAACTCTTCAAACTTATTCCGGCGGGTCAAACTTGGTATCGTTAGAAAGGTCGCTAGGTAGGGAATTGTAATCCACAGACCGCATAATTCTATTGTGCATTGTTGCCGAGATACTCTCGATCATAGGTTCACCCTAGCTTACCGCTATACATTACACTTACGGGCATATGTACGCTTGAGATTCCGAACTCTTCAAACTTATCTCGGCGGGTCAAACTTGGTATCGTTAGAAAGGTCGCTAGGTAGGGAATTGTAATCCACAGACCGCATAATTCTATTGTGCATTGTTGCCGAGATATTCTCGATCATAGGTTCACCCTAGCTTACCGCTTCGTAACACTTACGGGCGTATATACGCTTGATATTCGGAAATCTTCAGAGTTATTCCGGCGGGTCAAACTTGGTATCGTTAGAAAGGTGGGTAGGTAGGGAATTGTAATCCACAGACCGCATAATTCTATTGTGCATTGTTGCCGAGATATTTTCGATCATAGGTTCACCCTAGCTTACCGCTATACGTAACACTTACGGGCGTATATACTAGTACTCTTGAGAATCCGAACTCTTCAAACTTATTCCGGCGGGTCAAACTTTGTATCGATAGAAAGGTCGCTAGGTAGGGAATTGTAATCCACAGACCGCATAATTCTATTGTGCATTGTTGCCGAGATATTCTCGATCATAGGTTCACCCTAGCTTACCGTTACGAAACACTTACGGGCATATATACGCTTGAGATTCTGAACCCTTCAAAGTTATTCCGGCGGGTCAAACTTGGTATCGTTAGAAAGGTCGCTAGGTAGGGAATTGTAATCCACAGACCGCATAATTCTATTGTGCATTGTTGCCGAGATATTCTCGATCATAGGTTCACCCTAGCTTACCGCTTCGTAACACTTACGGGCGTATATACGCTTGAGATTCCGAACTCTTCAAAGTTATTCCGGCGGGTCAAACTTGGTATCGTTAGAAAGGTCGCTAGGTTGTGAATGGTAATCCATAGACCGCATGATTCTATTGTGCATTGTTGCCGAGATATGCTCGATCATAGGTTCACCATAGCTTACCGCTAAGTAACACTTACGGGCGTATATACGCTTGAGATTCCGAACTCTTCAAAGTTATTCTGGCGGGTCAAACTTGGTATCGTTAGAAAGGTCGCTAGGTAGGGCATTGTAATCTACAGACCGCATAATTCTATTGTGCATTGTTGCCGAGATATTCTCGATCATAGGTTCACCCTAGCTTACTGCTATACGTAACTCTTACGGGCGTATATACGCTTGATTTTCCGAACTCTTCAAACTTATTCCGGCGGATCAAACTTGGTATCGTTAGAAAGGTCGCTAGGTAGGAAATTGTAATCCACAGACCTCATAATTCTATTGTGCATTGTTGCCGAGATATTCTCGGTCGTAGGTTCACCCTAGCTTACCACTATACATAACACTTACGGGCATATATACGCTTGAGATTCCGAACTCTTCAAACTTATCCCGGCGGGTCAAACTTGGTATCGTTAGAAAGGTCGCTAGGTAGGGAATTGTAATCCACAGACCGTATAATTCTATTGTGCATTGTTGCCGAGATATTCTCGATCATGGGTTCACCTTAGCTTACCGCTACTTAACTCTTACGGGCGTATTTACGCTTGAGAATCCGAACTCTTCAAAGTTATTCCGGCGGTTCAAACTTGGTATCGTTAGAAAGGTCGCCAGGTAGTGAATTGTAATTCACAGACCGTATAATTCTATTGTGCATTGTTGCCGAGATATTCTCGATCACAGTTTCACCCTAGCTTACCCTTACGAAACACTTACGGGCATATATACGCTTGAGATTCCGAACTCTTCAAAGTTATTCCGGCGGGTCAAACTTGGTATCGTTAGAAAGGTCGCTAGGTAGGGAATTGTAATCCACAGACCGCATAATTCTATTGTGCATTGTTGCCGAGATATTCTCGATCATATGTTCACCCTAGCTTACCGCTTCGTAACACTTACGGGCGTATATACGCTTGAGATTCCGAACTCTTCAAAGTTATTCCGGCGGGTCAAACTTGGTATCGTTAGAAAGGTCGCTAGGTTGGGAATTGTAATCCACAGACCGCATAATTCTATTGTGCATTGTTGCCGAGATATTCTCGATCATAGGTTCACCATAGCTTACCACTAAAGCCCCGGTCACAAAGCGCGTACGATTTCTTGCGATGGTATATTCCGCATATCGTACGATGAGCGCAGTAAATCGCAGCAAAATCGTAAGCAAAATCAGCCATCGCAACGCATCGGATGGTGTTCAAAATTTTTTCCAGCGTCGTACGATTTTTCACTTGTGTCTCTTTTGAATAGCCGCCTGGCCGCTTTTGTGCTTCTTTAACCAACAAAATGTGGACTTAGCTGTTGAATACCTTCCTATAATATCTTTAACTGTAAAAATGAATTCAAAGAGACAATGAAAACAAGAGCATTACAAGAAAAGTTCAAATCAAGCATGAGTACTGGTACGATTATCTCGGCCTGCTTGCCGGTTCTACGTGTCAGGCTCTTTCGAAGATCGTATCATGATATGCTATCAACAAAAAGATGCCATCATACAAAAATCATATCATAAGCATTATATCATATATATTTCCGACTCATAGAGCCTGCCTTTATGTTCCAGCCGGTCCCTTTGGTTATTAAGATTATGGTAAACTGACCCAAGACCGACGAGAGCTTAGATTTGATTTAATCATAAACTCACGTGCATGAAGCGATCAAACAATTGTCTGCATCACCTGTGCGGGGCGCGCTGTTCTCTGGTTGCGACTGTGGCAGTTGCGACTGATATATTTTCCCTTTTCGTCAATATCCACAATATCAGGGAAAACTGAAACCATCACAACATGCTAACAATTCATAAATCTATAACCTCATCAGCAGACAAAAATTGCCGTAATGAAGTCTGCTATGGGGGCAAATAAAATTCTTACGACGATAGCGAAATTTTGAACATGTTCAAAATCCATTTCAGCTCTATTTGTCGCCAAACGACGCTCCCCGATTTATAATGATTCACTGCGATTGACGCAGGCACGCTCTTATGACCTCATCGTACGATGCACTACGCGCTTTGTGACCACGGCTTTATACTGTAAATGCAGAAATGTTCGCGGTGGATTAATGTTCGCGGTTTTCGCGGTGACCACTTAATCGCGGACTTAAATCCACCGCGAACATTTTTCTATAATGGTATTAGATTGCAGTCTATGGTGTTACCGCGAACTTAAATCCACCGCGAAAAGTCCTTTTTCCCGCTACCGCGAAATTAAATCCCCGCGAACTTAAATGCATTTACAGTATACTTAAACCATTGCTTCCGATTCTCCCCCGACTTACGACGCACTGCGCTCTTCCTGCGCATCGGAAGGAATCGCAAGGAATCGTACGCGCTTTGTGACCGGGGCATAAGTAACACCTAAGGGCATATATACGCTTGAGATTCCGAACTCTTCAAACTTATTCCGGCGGGTCAAACTTGGTATCGTTAGAAAGGTCGCTAGGTAGGGAATTGTAATCCACAGACCGCATAATTCTATTGTGCATTGTTGCCGAGATATTCTCGATCATAGGTTCACCCTAACTTACCGCTAAGTAACACTTACGGGCATATATACGCTTGAGATTCCGAAGTCTTCAAAGTTACTCCGACGGGTCAAACTTGGTATCGTTAGAAAGGTCGCTAGGTAGAGAATTTTAAGCCACAAACCGCATAATTCTATTGTGCATTGTTGCCAAGATACTCTCGATCATAGGTTCACCCTAGCTTACCGCTATACATAACACTTACGGGCATATATACGCTTGAGATTCCGAACTCTTCAAACTTGTCTCGGAGGGTCCAACTTGGTATCGTTAGAAAGGTCGCTAGGTTGGGAATTGTAATCCACAGACCGCATAAATCTATTTTGCATTGTTGCCGAGATATTTTCGATCATAGGCTCACCCTAGCTTACTGCTATACGTAACTCTTACGGGCGTATATACGTTTGATTTTCCGAACTCTTCAAACTTATTCCGGCGGATCAAACTTGGTATCGTTAGAAAGGTCGCTAGGTTGGGAATTGTAATCCACAGACCGCATAAATCTATTGTGCATTGTTGCCGAGATATTCTCGGTCGTAGGTTCACCCTAGCTTACCACTATACATAACACTTACGGGCATATATACGCTTGATTTTCCGAACTCTTCAAACTTATCCCGGCGGGTCAAACTTGGTATCGTTAGAAAGGTCACTAGGTAGGGAATTGTAATCCACAGACCGTATAATTCTATTGTGCATTGTTGCCGAGATATTCTCGATCATAGGTTCACCCTAGCTTACCGCTACCTAACTCTTACGGGCGTATATACGCTTCAGAATCCGGACTCTTCAAAGTTATTCCGGCGGGTCAAACTTGGTATTGTTAGAAAGGTCGCTAGGTAGGGAATTGTAATCCACAGACCGCATAATTCTATTGTGCATTGTTGCCGAGATATTCTCGATCACAGTTTCACCCTAGCTTACCGCTACCTAACTCTTACGGGCGTATATACGCTTGATATTCGGAACTCTTCAAACTTATTCCGGCGGGTCAAACTTGGTATCGTTAGAAAGGTCGCTAGGTAGGGAATTGTAATCCACAGACCGCATAATTCTATTGTGCATTGTTGCCGAGATATTCTCGATCATCGGTTCAGGCTAGCTTACCGCTATACGTAACACTTACGGGCATATATACGCTTGAGATTCCGAACTCTTCAAAGTTATTCCGGCGGGTCAAACTTTGTATCGATAGAAAGGTCGCTGGGTAGGGAATTGTAATCCACAGACCGCATAATTCTATTGTGCATTGTTGCCGAGATATTCTCGATCATAGGTTCACCCTAGCTTACCGCTAAGTAACACTTACGGGCATATATACGCTTGAGATTCCGAAGTCTTCAAAGTTATTCCGACGGGTCAAATTTGGTATCGTTAGAAAGGTCGATAGGTAGAGAATTTTAAGCCACAAACAGCATAATTCTATTGTGCATTGTTGCCGAGATAATCTCGATCATAGGTTCACCCTAGCTTACCGCTATACATAACACTTACGGGCATATATACGCTTGAGATTCCGAACTCTTCAAACTTATCTCGGCGGGTCAAACTTGGTATCGTTAGAAAGGTCGCTAGGTTGGGAATGGTAATCCATAGACCGCATAATTCTATTGCGCATTGTTGACGAGATATTCTCGATCATAGATTCACCATAGCTTACCGCTACCTAACTCTTACGGGCGTATATACGCTTGAGAATCCGAACTCTTCAAAGTTATTCTGGCGGGTCAAACTTGGTATCGTTAGAAAGGTCGCTAGGTAGGGAATTGTAATCCACAGACCGCATAAATCTATTGTGCATTGTTGCCGAGATATTCTCGATCATAGGTTCACCCTTGCTTATCGTTACGTAACACTTACGGGCGTATATACGCTTGAGATTCCGAACTCTTCAAACTTATTCCGGTGGATCAAACTTGGTATCGTTAGAAAGGTTGCTAGGTAGGGAATTGTAATCCACAGACCTCATAATTCTATTGTGCATTGTTGCCGAGATATTCTCGGTCGTAGGTTCACCCTAGATTACCACTATACATAACACTTACGGGCATATATACGCTTGAGATTCCGAACTCTTCAAACTTATCTCGGCGGGTCAAACTTGGTATCGTTAGAAAGGGCGCTAGGTAGGGAATTGTAATCCACAGACCGCATAATTCTATTGTGCATTGTTGCCGAGATATTCTCGATCATAGGTTCACCCTAGCTTACCGCTTCGTAACACTTACGGGCGTATATACGCTTGATATTCGGAAATCTTCAGAGTTATTCCGGCGGGTCAAACTTGGTATCGTTAGAAAGGTGGGTAGGTAGGGAATTGTAATCCACAGACCGCATAATTCTATTGTGCATTGTTGCCGAGATATTTTCGATCATAGGTTCACCCTAGCTTACCGCTATACGTAACACTTACGGGCGTATATACTAGTACTCTTGAGAATCCGAACTCTTCAAACTTATTCCGGCGGGTCAAACTTTGTATCGATAGAAAGGTCGCTAGGTAGGGAATTGTAATCCACAGACCGCATAATTCTATTGTGCATTGTTGCCGAGATATTCTCGATCATAGGTTCACCCTAACTTACCGCTAAGTAACACTTACGGGCATATATACGCTTGAGATTCCGAAGTCTTCAAAGTTACTCCCACGGGTCCAACTTGGTATCGTTAGAAAGGTCGCTAGGTAGAGAATTTTAAGCCACAAACCGCATAATTCTATTGTGCATTGTTGCCAAGATACTCTCGATCATAGGTTCACCCTAGCTTACCGCTATACATAACACTTACGGGCATATATACGCTTGAGATTCCGAACTCTTCAAACTTGTCTCGGAGGGTCCAACTTGGTATCGTTAGAAAGGTCGCTAGGTTGGGAATTGTAATCCACAGACCGCATAAATCTATTGTGCATTGTTGCCGAGATATTTTCGATCATAGGCTCACCCTAGCTTACTGCTATACGTAACTCTTACGGGCGTATATACGTTTGATTTTCCGAACTCTTCAAACTTATTCCGGCGGATCAAACTTGGTATCGTTAGAAAGGTCGCTAGGTTGGGAATTGTAATCCACAGACCGCATAAATCTATTGTGCATTGTTGCCGAGATATTCTCGGTCGTAGGTTCACCCTAGCTTACCGCTATACATAACACTTACGGGCATATATACGCTTGATTTTCTGAACTCTTCAAACTTATCCCGGCGGGTCAAACTTGGTATCGTTAGAATGGTCACTAGGTAGGGAATTGTAATCCACAGACCGTATAATTCTATTGTGCATTGTTGCCGAGATATTCTCGATCATAGGTTCACCCTAGCTTACCGCTACCTAACTCTTACGGGCGTATATACGCTTCAGAATCCGGACTCTTCAAAGTTATTCCGGCGGGTCAAACTTGGTATTGTTAGAAAGGTCGCTAGGTAGGGAATTGTAATCCACAGACCGCATAATTCTATTGTGCATTGTTGCCGAGATATTCTCGATCACAGTTTCACCCTAGCTTACCGCTACCTAACTCTTACGGGCGTATATACGCTTGATATTCGGAACTCTTCAAACTTATTCCGGCGGGTCAAACTTGGTATCGTTAGAAAGGTCGCTAGGTAGGGAATTGTAATCCACAGACCGCATAATTCTATTGTGCATTGTTGCCGAGATATTCTCGATCATCGGTTCAGGCTAGCTTACCGCTATACGTAACACTTACGGGCATATATACGCTTGAGATTCCGAACTCTTCAAACTTATTCTGGCGGGTCAAACTTGGTATCGTTAGAAAGGTCGCTAGGTAGGGAATTGTAATCCACAGACCGCATAAATCTATTGTGCATTGTTGCCGAGATATTCTCGATCATAGGTTCACCCTTGCTTATCGTTACGTAACACTTACGGGCGTATATACGCTTGAGATTCCGAACTCTTCAAACTTATTCCGGTGGATCAAACTTGGTATCGTTAGAAAGGTTGCTAGGTAGGGAATTGTAATCCACAGACCTCGTAATTCTATTGTGCATTGTTGCCGAGATATTCTCGATCACAGTTTCACCCTAGCTTACCGCTACCTAACTCTTACGGGCGTATATACGCTTGATATTCGGAACTCTTCAAACTTATTCCGGCGGGTCAAACTTGGTATTGTTAGAAAGGTCGCTAGGTAGGGAATTGTAATCCACAGACCGCATAATTCTATTGTGGATTGTTGCCGAGATATTCTCGATCATAGGTTCACCCTAGATTACCACTATACATAACACTTACGGGCATATATACGCTTGAGATTCCGAACTCTTCAAACTTATCCCGGCGGGTCAAACTTGGTATTGTTAGAAAGGTCGCTAGGTAGGGAATTGTAATCCACAGACCGCATAATTCTATTGTGCATTGTTGCCGAGATATTCTCGATCACAGTTTCACCCTAGCTTACCGCTACCTAACTCTTACGGGCGTATATACGCTTGATATTCGGAACTCTTCAAACTTATTCCGGCGGGTCAAACTTGGTATTGTTAGAAAGGTCGCTAGGTAGGGAATTGTAATCCACAGACCGCATAATTCTATTGTGGATTGTTGCCGAGATATTCTCGATCATAGGTTCACCCTAGCTTACCGCTACTTAACTCTTACGGGCGTATTTACGCTTGAGAATCCGAACTCTTCAAACTTATTCCGCCGGGTCAAACTTAGTATCGTTAGAAAGATCGCTAGGTAGGGAATTGTAATCCACAGACCGCATAATTCTATTGTGCATTGTTGCCGAGATATTTTCGATCATAGGTTCACCCTAGCTTACCGTTACGAACCACTTACGGGCATATATACGCTTGAGATTCCGAACTCTTCAAAGTTATTCCGGCGGGTCAAACTTGGTATCGTTAGAAAGGTCGCTAGGTAGGGAATTGTAATCCACAGACCGCATAATTCTATTGTGCATTGTTGCCGAGATATTCTCGATCATATGTTCACCCTAGCTTACTGTTAAGAAACACTTACGGGCGTATATACGCTTGAGATTCCGAACTCTTCAAACTTATTCCGGCGGGTCAAACTTGGTATCGTTAGAAAGGTCGCTAGGTTGGGAATTGTAATCCATAGACCGCATAATTCTATTGTGCTTTGTTGCCGAGATATTCTCGATCATAGGTTCACCATAGCTTACCACTAAGTAACACCTACGGGCGTATATACGCTTGAGATTCCGAATTCTTCAGAGTTATCCTGGCGGGTCAAACTTGGTATCGTTAGAAAGGTCGCTAGGTAGGGCATTCTAATCTACAGACCGCATAATTCTATTGTGCATTGTTGCCGAGATATTTTCGATCATAGGTTCACCCTAGCTTACCGTTACGTAACACTTACGGGCGTATATACACTTGAGATTCCGAAGTCTTCAAACTTATTCCGGCGGGTCAAACTTGGTATCGTTAGAAAGGTTGCTAGGTAGGGAATTGTAATCCACAGACCTCATAATTCTATTGTGCATTGTTGCCGAGATATTCTCGATCATCGGTTCAGGCTAGCTTACCGCTATACGTAACACTTACGGGCATATATACGCTTGAGATTCCGAACTCTTCAAAGTTATTCCGGCGGGTCAAACTATGTATCGATAGAAAGGTCGCTGGGTAGGGAATTGTAATCCACAGACCGCATAATTCTATTGTGCATTGTTGCCGAGATATTCTCGATCATAGGTTCACCCTAGCTTACCGCTAAGTAACACTTACGGGCATATATACGCTTGAGATTCCGAAGTCTTCAAAGTTATTCCGACGGGTCAAATTTGGTATCGTTAGAAAGGTCGATAGGTAGAGAATTTTAAGCCACAAACAGCATAATTCTATTGTGCATTGTTGCCGAGATAATCTCGATCATAGGTTCACCCTAGCTTACCGCTATACATAACACTAACGGGCATATATACGCTTGAGATTCCGAACTCTTCAAACTTATCTCGGCGGGTCAAACTTGGTATCGTTAGAAAGGTCGCTAGGTTGGGAATGGTAATCCATAGACCGCATAATTCTATTGCGCATTGTTGACGAGATATTCTCGATCATAGATTCACCATAGCTTACCGCTACCTAACTCTTACGGGCGTATATACGCTTGAGAATCCGAACTCTTCAAACTTATTCTGGCGGGTCAAACTTGGTATCGTTAGAAAGGTCGCTAGGTAGGGAATTGTAATCCACAGACCGCATAAATCTATTGTGCATTGTTGCCGAGATATTCTCGATCATAGGTTCACCCTTGCTTATCGTTACGTAACACTTACGGGCGTATATACGCTTGAGATTCCGAACTCTTCAAACTTATTCCGGTGGATCAAACTTGGTATCGTTAGAAAGGTTGCTAGGTAGGGAATTGTAATCCACAGACCTCATAATTCTATTGTGCATTGTTGCCGAGATATTCTCGGTCGTAGGTTCACCCTAGATTACCACTATACATAACACTTACGGGCATATATACGCTTGAGATTCCGAACTCTTCAAACTTATCTCGGCGGGTCAAACTTGGTATCGTTAGAAAGGTCGCTAGGTAGGGAATTGTAATCCACAGACCGCATAATTCTATTGTGCATTGTTGCCGAGATATTCTCGATCATAGGTTCACCCTAGCTTACCGCTTCGTAACACTTACGGGCGTATATACGCTTGATATTCGGAAATCTTCAGAGTTATTCCGGCGGGTCAAACTTGGTATCGTTAGAAAGGTGGGTAGGTAGGGAATTGTAATCCACAGACCGCATAATTCTATTGTGCATTGTTGCCGAGATATTTTCGATCATAGGTTCACCCTAGCTTACCGCTATACGTAACACTTACGGGCGTATATACTAGTACTCTTGAGAATCCGAACTCTTCAAACTTATTCCGGCGGGTCAAACTTTGTATCGATAGAAAGGTCGCTAGGTAGGGAATTGTAATCCACAGACCGCATAATTCTATTGTGCATTGTTGCCGAGATATTCTCGATCATAGGTTCACCCTAACTTACCGCTAAGTAACACTTACGGGCATATATACGCTTGAGATTCCGAAGTCTTCAAAGTTACTCCGACGGGTCAAACTTGGTATCGTTAGAAAGGTCGCTAGGTAGAGAATTTTAAGCCACAAACCGCATAATTCTATTGTGCATTGTTGCCAAGATACTCTCGATCATAGGTTCACCCTAGCTTACCGCTATACATAACACTTACGGGCATATATACGCTTGAGATTCCGAACTCTTCAAACTTGTCTCGGAGGGTCCAACTTGGTATCGTTAGAAAGGTCGCTAGGTTGGGAATTGTAATCCACAGACCGCATAAATCTATTGTGCATTGTTGCCGAGATATTCTCGGTCGTAGGTTCACCCTAGCTTACCACTATACATAACACTTACGGGCATATATACGCTTGATTTTCCGAACTCTTCAAACTTATCCCGGCGGGTCAAACTTGGTATCGTTAGAAAGGTCACTAGGTAGGGAATTGTAATCCACAGACCGTATAATTCTATTGTGCATTGTTGCCGAGATATTCTCGATCATAGGTTCACCCTAGCTTACCGCTACCTAACTCTTACGGGCGTATATACGCTTCAGAATCCGGACTCTTCAAAGTTATTCCGGCGGGTCAAACTTGGTATTGTTAGAAAGGTCGCTAGGTAGGGAATTGTAATCCACAGACCGCATAATTCTATTGTGCATTGTTGCCGAGATATTCTCGATCACAGTTTCACCCTAGCTTACCGCTACCTAACTCTTACGGGCGTATATACGCTTGATATTCGGAACTCTTCAAACTTATTCCGGCGGGTCAAACTTGGTATCGTTAGAAAGGTCGCTAGGTAGGGAATTGTAATCCACAGACCGCATAATTCTATTGTGCATTGTTGCCGAGATATTCTCGATCATCGGTTCAGGCTAGCTTACCGCTATACGTAACACTTACGGGCATATATACGCTTGAGATTCCGAACTCTTCAAAGTTATTCCGGCGGGTCAAACTTTGTATCGATAGAAAGGTCGCTGGGTAGGGAATTGTAATCCACAGACCGCATAATTCTATTGTGCATTGTTGCCGAGATATTCTCGATCATAGGTTCATCCTAGCTTACCGCTAAGTAACACTTACGGGCATATATACGCTTGAGATTCCGAAGTCTTCAAAGTTATTCCGACGGGTCAAATTTGGTATCGTTAGAAAGGTCGATAGGTAGAGAATTTTAAGCCACAAACAGCATAATTCTATTGTGCATTGTTGCCGAGATATTCTCGATCATAGGTTCACCCTAGCTTACCGCTATACATAACACTTACGGGCATATATACGCTTGAGATTCCGAACTCTTCAAACTTATCTCGGCGGGTCAAACTTGGTATCGTTAGAAAGGTCGCTAGGTTGGGAATGGTAATCCATAGACCGCATAATTCTATTGCGCATTGTTGACGAGATATTCTCGATCATAGATTCACCATAGCTTACCGCTACCTAACTCTTACGGGCGTATATACGCTTGAGAATCCGAACTCTTCAAACTTATTCTGGCGGGTCAAACTTGGTATCGTTAGAAAGGTCGCTAGGTAGGGAATTGTAATCCACAGACCGCATAAATCTATTGTGCATTGTTGCCGAGATATTCTCGATCATAGGTTCACCCTTGCTTATCGTTACGTAACACTTACGGGCGTATATACGCTTGAGATTCCGAACTCTTCAAACTTATTCCGGTGGATCAAACTTGGTATCGTTAGAAAGGTTGCTAGGTAGGGAATTGTAATCCACAGACCTCATAATTCTATTGTGCATTGTTGCCGAGATATTCTCGGTCGTAGGTTCACCCTAGATTACCACTACACATAACACTTACGGGCATATATACGCTTGAGATTCCGAACTCTTCAAACTTATCCCGGCGGGTCAAACTTGGTATCGTTAGAAAGGTCGCTAGGTAGGGAATTGTAATCCACAGACCGTATAATTCTATTGTGGATTGTTGCCGAGATATTCTCGATCATAGGTTCACCCTAGCTTACCGCTACTTAACTCTTACGGGCGTATTTACGCTTGAGAATCCGAACTCTTCAAACTTATTCCGCCGGGTCAAACTTAGTATCGTTAGAAAGATCGCTAGGTAGGGAATTGTAATCCACAGACCGCATAATTCTATTGTGCATTGTTGCCGAGATATTTTCGATCATAGGTTCACCCTAGCTTACCGTTACGAACCACTTACGGGCATATATACGCTTGAGATTCCGAACTCTTCAAAGTTATTCCGGCGGGTCAAACTTGGTATCGTTAGAAAGGTCGCTAGGTAGGGAATTGTAATCCACAGACCGCATAATTCTATTGTGCATTGTTGCCGAGATATTCTCGATCATATGTTCACCCTAGCTTACTGTTAAGAAACACTTACGGGCGTATATACGCTTGAGATTCCGAACTCTTCAAACTTATTCTGGCGGGTCAAACTTGGTATCGTTAGAAAGGTCGCTAGGTTGGGAATTGTAATCCATAGACCGCATAATTCTATTGTGCATTGTTGCCGAGATATTCTCGATCATAGGTTCACCATAGCTTACCACTAAGTAACACCTACGGGCGTATATACGCTTGAGATTCCGAATTCTTCAGAGTTATCCTGGCGGGTCAAACTTGGTATCGATAGAAAGGTCGCTAGGTAGGGCATTGTAATCTACAGACCGCATAATTCTATTGTGCATTGTTGCCGAGATATTTTCGATCATAGGTTCACCCTAGCTTACCGTTACGTAACACTTACGGGCGTATATACACTTGAGATTCCGAAGTCTTCAAACTTATTCCGGCGGGTCAAACTTGGTATCGTTAGAAAGGTTGCTAGGTAGGGAATTTTAATCCACAGACCGCATAATTCTATTGTGCATTGTTGCCGAGATGTTTTCGATCATAGGTTCACCCTAGCTTACTGCTATACGTAACTCTTACGGGCGTATATACGCTTGAGATTCCGAACTCTTCAAACTTATTCCGGCGGATCAAACTTGGTATCGTTAGAAAGGTCGCTAGGTAGGGAATTGTAATCCACAGACCTCATAATTCTATTTTGCATTGTTGCCGAGATATTCTCGGTCGTAGGTTCACCCTAGATTACCACTATACATAACACTTACGGGCATATATACGCTTGAGATTCCGAACTCTTCAAACTTATCCCGGCGGGTCAAACTTGGTATCGTTAGAAAGGTCGCTAGGTAGGGAATTGTAATCCACAGACCGTATAATTCTATTGTGGATTGTTGCCGAGATATTCTCGATCATAGGTTCACCCTAGCTTACCGCTACTTAACTCTTACGGGCGTATTTACGCTTGAGAATCCGAACTCTTCAAACTTATTCCGCCGGGTCAAACTTAGTATCGTTAGAAAGATCGCTAGGTAGGGAATTGTAATCCACAGACCGCATAATTCTATTGTGCATTGTTGCCGAGATATTCTCGATCATAGGTTCACCCTAGCTTACCGTTACGAACCACTTACGGGCATATATACGCTTGAGATTCCGAACTCTTCAAAGTTATTCCGGCGGGTCAAACTTGGTATCGTTAGAAAGGTCGCTAGGTAGGGAATTTTAATCCACAGACCGCATAATTCTATTGTGCATTGTTGCCGAGATGTTTTCGATCATAGGTTCACCCTAGCTTACTGCTATACGTAACTGTTACGGGCGTATATACGCTTGAGATTCCGAACTCTTCAAACTTATTCCGGCGGATCAAACTTGGTATCGTTAGAAAGGTCGCTAGGTAGGGAATTGTAATCCACAGACCTCATAATTCTATTTTGCATTGTTGCCGAGATATTCTCGGTCGCAGGTTCACCCTAGCTTACCACTATACATAACACTTACGGGCATATATACGCTTGAGATTCCGAACTCTTCAAACTTATCCCGGCGGGTCAAACTTGGTATCGTTAGAAAGGTCGCTAGGTAGGGAATTGTAATCCACAGAACGTATAATTCTATTGTGCATTGTTGCCGAGATATTCTCGATCATAGGTTCACCCTAGCTTACCGCTACGTTACTCTTACGGAACTCTTCAAAGTTATTCCGGCGGGTCAAACTTGGTATCGTTAGAAAGGTCGCTAGGTAGGGAATTGTAATCCACAGACCGCATAATTCTATTGTGCATTGTTGCCGAGATATTTTCGATCATAGGTTCACCCTAGCTTACCGCTATACGTAACACTTACGTGTGTATATACTCTTTAGATTCCGAAGTCTTCAAAGTTATTCCGGCGGGTCAAACTTGGTGTCGTTAGAAAGGTCGCTAGGTAGGGAATTGTAATCCACAGACCGCATAATTCTATTGTGCATTGTTGCCGAGATATTTTCGATCATAGGTTCACCCTAGCTTACCGCTATACGTAACACTTACGTGTGTATATACTCTTTAGATTCCGAAGTCTTCAAAGTTGTTCCGGCGGGTCAAACTTGGTATCGTTAGAAAGGTCGCTAGGTAGGGAATGTTAATCCACAGACCGCATAATTCTCCCCGAGCAACCAGTTCGGATTTAAGAAGAAACATGGAACCGATCTATGTATATTTGCCCTCAAAGAAATTATTCAGTATTATCGACAAAGGGGCTCTCCTGTATTCGCATGTTTTCTGGACGCATCCAAAGCGTTTGACCGTGTAAACCACTGGACATTGTTTAAAAAACTTATGGATCGAGGGGTTCCGATGTACCTAGTTAGATTCCTGGTCGTGTGGTATAGCACGTTGTCATTCTGTGTCCGTTCGGGCCACACCCTGTCGGATACGTTTACCACTATGAATGGCTTGCCTCAAGGCAGCATATTGTCACCCATCTTGTTTAACGTGTATGTATCCGATTTGAATACCGAGCTACTGAGGTCTGGAGTCGGTTGCTATGTTGGTGACACCTTAGTCAACCACTTGATGTACGCGGATGACATTTGCCTCGTCTGTCCGTCGGTTAAAGCGTTACAGAAATTGATTGGTATTTTGAGCTCTCTGGAGCGGATATTGACATGTTGTTTAATGAAACGAAAACACTATGTATGTATTTCCCGTGTCGCCGCTTCCGCATGAGTATGTCACTGTCGCCGCTGATGCTGTACGGTACCGCCTTAAAGTATGTCTCCTCTGCCACTTATCTTGGATACATAATTACCTCTGATCTTTCTGATGACACAGCGATTCGAGCCCACGTCAGAGGTTTTTATTCTCGGGCAAATTCACTCCTTCGACGGTTTCGTTACTGCTCAGCGGCGGTAAAAAGTGAGTTGTTCACAGCATATTGCTCCCCGATGTATTGTGCTCAAATCTGAAGCAACTACAGCGTGAGTGCCATCTCGAAACTGCGTGTGGCGTACCACAGCGCATTTAAACTCCTCTTTTCGGTCGGCAGGCATACAAGCACTAGTTGCTTGTTTGTTAGAAATCGGACCGACATGTTTGACGCAAGGCGCCGCAAGGTAACCCATTCATTTGCTACACACTTGCTGTCGTCTGACAATGACATAATCCAATTGCTTGTACACTCGGCTTTCGCCATAGCACCTTCTGGCGACACTATGTACATTTTTTTTGTAAATAACAGTTAACTATCTGTAGGTGTAGTTTGTAATCTTTGTACTGAGTCTGCTTTAATGGGCAATGGGCCTGATACAAACAAATAAACATGCGAATATTGTTTGTAGCTTTTTGAAGACATCATCTCGTCACAGCAAATATGTGATAAAATAATCTACGCAACCACTCCTTGCGTTTGGGAAATGTCCGATTGGTATCTGCTCTGTACAGGTCTTGTTTGCACAAATTAGATGGTTGTTAAAACGTCTCACTAGTAAATGGTCCCGGCCGAGACTGCTCTGATAGGTCGGAGGCGGTTAGGTTATGGGTGCAACTGCTAGTGCCCAGCGATACAAGCGACACAGTACAAAAAGGCAATATCCAGTAAAAGTGTATTAGGAGAGCCCCCCCCCCAAAAAAAAAGACGTGAAAAGTCTCAGAGAGCCTGCTGTGGATGCTGGCACGTGGAAGGTACATATCATCATCATCATTATTTTTCCTCTATTTTGAGGTGCAGCAAGTAATACATGAAATAATTATTTAAATTTAGTTGCACATGAATTTCCTATGAGTTGGAAGCACATACCTCCAACACACTAGGTGGTTTACATAAATGACTACTACTAGTAGTACTAGATATATTGTATACAAGAAAATGCAGCTCTTTGCTTTAAAACACAATATCCAACAGATCCAATCAACTTCCACTACCATTAAAACAAGTGCTTCAAAAAAGCTTGCATTTTGCCAAGGTTTGCGTGTGTGAACGTTTTTTCTAGTTATTAGAATGTCATATAAATAGAAACAGAGTAACTAAACCTAATATGGTCATATGGAGATATGCAAATGGCGTATGTCCAGGCATATAAAAATGAATATGTTTAGTGAAACTTTTTGTCATACAGCATGCAATCATTTTCGAGAAAATCAGTTTCTTCTTGTGTAATATATGTGATTTTGATTTTGTATGGACATTTTAAGGAACGTTAGAACGACATATAAGTAGAGACATAACATGTATTATGTATTACATGTCTGTTCTTTCATTCAAATATCATAACAACGGAAAAATGTAGAACTGTAACAGAAAGTCCCAAATGTTCTGGTCAAAAGACAAAAGTATTGTTTAGTAGTACTTTAATGGATGTAAAAAAAAAATGAAAAAAAATTTCCGTCTCCGGCATCGAACCGGGAGCGTTGGATTACAACGCGTAAACTCTGAGCCAATTCTTTCATGTTGTTGAAATGCCTGTTTTAACAGGTATACAAATGTATGGCATAGATTGGACAGGTCCGTTTATTCCAAGATTCCAACATCTCAAATTACAAAAACAAATTACATCTAATACAAACACCCAATATACTTTATGCAGGTCTGAGGTCTACGAACTCTTGTTCTAGGTAGTAAAACAATGGCCTGACATGAAATCAGAGCTTTCTCCGCCCTTAATCAATAGATACATTTAAAACAGTGACGGGACGATCAATCTTAAACAGGTCGCTCATACATCGAAAAACATGTGCAATTAGTATTTGACCGTTAAAATATATGTAAGCCGTAGAAAACAGAAGGAAACAAGAGTTCGTAGACCTCATATCTCCATGAAATAGTCTGATTATGTAAATGGATTCCACATTTGCATAATCTATGCTAAGTAATGTACACCTGTAAGTAACCTACGCTGGTTACAATGTTGATTGTCCAAGCATTTACCACATCGATAAATTATGGCACTTTTGCATTAATTATGCAAATCAATGACTTATTTGCATATTGGGTATCTGATAATGTTCCACCTGCCCCAAACGACATATATTGCACGTATCTGAGTTCTGTAAAGGAAACACTGCAAATACAGATTTTCCTCATTAAATATGCAAATTAAGTGCCAGTTTGCATAATTTGCATTTCATGATGTACATCTCTGTCTAAGCTACCTACATACCAAATATCATGTAAATTTGTCATTCCCTTCTTCAGTTATCGTCCTTAGAAGATTTTGACAAAAATGCCCCTGCAGTTCCAGAGCAACCTGCTAGGGGAACCAAATATACACCAGATATCCCTTATGTCACAAGCTATCTGCCATCCAAAAAGCAAGACCATAGCACATCCAGTTCAAAAGATCCAAAAAATGAATTTCTGCTGCAGTACCAAGGTCACATACCAGGGGGCCCAAAATTGACCTTGACCTTTGTCTTCCCAACACCTACCCACAAACCAAATATCATCGTAATCCGTCCAGAGGTTCTTGAGTTATGCTCACTACAAAATCCGGACACACAGACACACACACACACAGACACACACACAGACACACTCAAAACTATATCTCCATTTTTTTATCATCATCTCCATGGAGATAATATAATGACAAAGTATTATCATATAGCCACGCGCCGCGGACCAATCAGAAGGCCCCGTTCCGCGTTGGTTATGACGCCGTAACACAAATATTCTGGCCTGGCCGGTGTGTATCCTCCTTCTGATTGGTCAGAATTAATCGACACCGGCACCGGTGTTAATTTGCATCGACACCGGCACCAGTGTCGATTTAAATCGACACCGGTGCCGGTGTTGATTCATTCTGACCAACCGGAAGGAGCGATACACACAAGAAAGTAAGGGCATTGAAGAAAGCAGGCATTGGCCAATCAAAAGGAGCGAAACATATGCCAGAGCAGAGGAAACTAGAGTTCCTCGAACACACATCTTCGCCAAATAAACATTCTTTATCGAAGGTCGTTGTTTTTGAATGATTAATGTATGTAATTATGGCTATAATGGGCCGGATAAGCACCAAATACAGCTTAATACGAGATGTTAATATAGCAAAGCTGGATGTAAGGTCTTTAGTTAGGCTAGGTTAGGCTAGGTCTTTAGTTTTATATAAGATTTCACTCTACAAAATGTACATTGCAGTCTTTTCGTAAAAAAAGAAATAATAAACAAACTTTGAGTGACTGGCCTATATATTAGATAATAGGTCATCTAAGGGTTACCTAAGGGTCATACGTAAGGATTGTTACGGCCCCGCCTTGGTGAATGTTTGTGTCCATCTCATGAAAATAGTAAGTAAAGTTTTGCAATCGCGAGTTAAGTCAGAGGTATTTTACACAGTCTACCTGGCCTGGCTATCACGTCAGGCTACTCAGATCCCCCCATTCATAGCCCCGCAAAGACAAAATAGCTGATTGACAGGCATAGTAATTGCTAATCTCCAAGTATTAGTATATTCATAAGCCTTACTTAGATCCTCCTCTACAACCTAGCACAAACCGAGACAAGATACGATACCACCCGCGTTCTATGACCGCACTCGTACAACCCGGAAGTATATGATATTGTCGTAATCGGTTGCACGGAAACCCCCATGCAGTGCGAAATCGAGGCCAAATTTAAAATCAGGCAAAAAGAGCCAGTTTGAAGGCCAACTTTGACTCTTCAAATCTCATCCCGAAATAGTATTTGAATCATTAAGCGTACTGTATGCGATCGAACAACTCATGAGGATTACGTTGGCACCTTTGACAGCCTGATTTGGCCCACCGCGATGTTTTAATATTTTTTTACGTGACCATGTCTTATGCCTCAAACGGGCGGGCGTGTAACACCCTGCCATGGCATGACGATTAGTTCTGCTCCACCTTTGATTTGTCTGTGCTAAGACCCGGAGACTGAGGGCAGGGGGTTAATTTGGTGTGACTGGCCCTTGTCAGGGAAAGGAGATCAGGCTTCTGCTTCTGTCTGAAGGGCTTGAATGATAAATGAAGATTAATGGTCCACACATTAGTGCTGGACTAGGGTGACAATGGTGCCAGTGTCATGTTGCACTGCACACCACTTTTGTAAGGGATGTGGTTCTCTCCATGATAAGAATCCCAAAGTAATTATATTAAGTAGATCGCAATTTACATAATTAGCATCTCATTATGTTGATAATCACCCTAAGTACCTACCTACCAAAAGCAAAGAATATCCATCAATCCCCTCTGCAGTTATCCTTTTTAAAAGTTACAAACTATAAGACCCACTGCAGTTCCAAACAAGCAGCTAGGGGGCCCAAAATTACACCATTCACTCCTAGTCCCAACAGCTATCCACCACTTAAAAATCATGAACATGGCACTTCTGGAAAATTTAGGCGCAAGCTTTGACGCTCACTTGCAGTACCAAAACAAGTCGCTAGGAGGCCCATTATCGAACTTGACCTTCCTTTCTGTGTCCCCTACCTATCAACAAAATATCATTAGCATCCATGTAGAACATCTCGAGTTATCGTGTTAACAGACAAACGCAATTACATACAAAGCCAGCTACAGCACCATAGGTAAAAGCTAGCTAAACCATTCTCGCACATGACAATCCTTTACACAACCGCTACACACCTGCCAAATATCGTAGAAATCGCCCAGCTGCATTTTGAGTTATGCTTCTCGAAACAAACCTCGAAAAAATACAAAGGTCGCTGCTGTACCGTAGGAAAACGCCAGGTAAACCATTTTTAAACTAGGCATGCCTTTCGACAACCGCTACACACCTACAAAAAATAAAAAAGTTCCATCCACAATTTCTCGACTTATATGCTGTTGACCTACATACAGACCCAAGTAAGCAATCTTATAATCTTCGCTGGCGAAGATAATAAGTATAGACTGCAAGGGAGACTGGCCGTTTACATTGGGAATAATTTTTATTGTTCTAAAAAGCCAAAGACTGCGATGTTTCTAATATTTTCTGTAGAAATTTGGTTTTAAAATGCTATCTGTAATCTCCAAAGAACAAACGCCTGTTCCTCGGTGTACATTGTGTCATAACGCCTGGTCCTTTGCTATAACCACCGAATAAAACCACCGAGTGAGCGATACGAACGAGGTGGTTTATGAGGATCAGACGTTATGACACCATATACACCTCGGGGCGGGTCATTAACCCTTAATTATAACTTAGCACATCAATTTTGCGTTACATTGTTATGAACATTACAAAAACTTGAAGGTACTCAGTGGTTAAGATTTCTTTTAAATTCGGCTGCACCCACTTATCTCTTCTAAGCTGTCTTGATACAATCCGACTTTGTCTTCTAATTGTTCTAAGACCACACACAGCGCATTAATGACAGTGTCCCACAAGATTGGAGTTGTCAACAACTGTAGACTTTGAGCGAATTGTAGACTTTTACACTGTACCTTACTGCTACTATTGATTCGTTTACTTCTATAGCACTAACGCACGTGTATAGATTTTCGTTCACCCCTTGCCAGGGTAGGACAGCACAAAACTCTTAGTCGTGTACAGCCCTGCTTGATTGACAGCAGTGATGACGACATAGTGCTCTTTATGGCTGTCCATACCGTCCAGACGCATCTCGGTATTCTCTGTTTCTCTCCACTGCATGACGTCACTTCCGGCTGTCATGGTTCCTATGGACACCTCGTAAATGAGTGAGGAGTTACTGAGGAACACACCTGTCCAGTCGAACATCATCACTCCCTGCTGGGGCCACCAGCTCTGGAACTTGCTTACTGCGGTTGAGAACAAATATATCAATAAATCAGTATATGTCCCTGCACAAAGATTTTTGTTCACAAAGTAAAACGTTTACCAATAACACTTCGATCATTTATCTGACCCTTCTGCAATTGAGATGACCTTAAACTTATATCACGTGACAAGAGTCGAAATATTTCTTCAGCAAACGGTCAGAAGTTGAACATTAGTCGGTATCGCCCAATCGTCTTCGTTGGACAATGAGCCACGGTATAGATGTTCTCCATTTCCCCCAGTAACCCCACTCAATTTCCAAAACGCTAACTTTGTCCAACCTTTGTTGATCGATCTGATCGAAAGCTTGTTTGGAAGTGCATCACTCTGTGCATGGAAATCTTTTCAAACGGTTACCGTTATACCCCGTCACACTAGGCGAAAATCGATCGGAAGACTAGCTACGAGCTCTAAATGACATTTTCATGAGTAAGACGTCCGGTGTTCTCACGATCATCTTGCGATTTCAAGGGATCGCCGGCGATTTTCAGGGGTCGTACGATGGTCGCGGTGCAGCGAAATGTGTTCTTAACATAAGCGGCAAGTCGCAGGAAATCTCTGAGATCGTAGAGCTCATTACCGAGTCGCAGATCGTGCGTGCAAATCGTGCTTACATCGCAAGTATATCGGTCGACATTTGATTGATAGTCGTGCGTCAATCCAGCACAGACGTAGTTATTAATCATCGAGAGCAAATCGGATGGCGAACTCCCGTCAGTCGGGCGCCGTTCGCCCGATTTCAGTTTGTTTACAAATATTGAATTTAATGAGAATGTGATGGTAGTTCTAACATTGTGACCCCTGTGGCAGTATATAGGCTGGCTTTGTGACATATTTTTTTTTCGTCATTTCTAGTATGCCCGCGCATACCATTAATTGGTTAAAAAGATTAGGACAACAAAAGAAACAACATTTATTGATATCTTGCCTTTGTGTGAGGAACGTTTTGTCTGACTTTGTCCGCGTGCAAGAGGTCATGGGAGGTTCATTATCATAGATTTATTCAGAGATGATCGCACGAGCCTCGCTTATATGTGACGGGGACAGTTATTGGGCGAAAAATCTGCAAGACCATCTTAAGATCTTAAAATCGTATTTAATGTGAGGGGGGGTATTTTCGTTAATTCAAAACTACCCTAGTTTTATTTTGGTAGATTCCCTGTTGAAGTAGTCGATTAGAGGTGTTAACAGTATCAAGGACTACATGTATATAAATTCGATCCCTTGCAATAGAATCGCTAATATTTGGGTAAGTTTAGTATGATGACCTATAGCTAGACAGTAAACTATCCGCCTTGCATTCGGTAGGAGGTAAGTTGGGCCCTTGGTCCCAATTAATATTAAACCAAAAATGCTACATATGATACAAAAGTTCTGATCTTAGATCAATCAAGAGAGTTGAACATATAATACCACTTCCAGTACACTAACCCCCGTTGTAGTGATTGTACAAAACTGTGTGGACCAAGGGCTTTTGACAATTAGAAAAAATCCGATCTACATTATCCTTTACGCAAAGGATTCTGCTTATAATAAGTATCATCATGCTTCATGATGGTGCTAAAGGAATCGTTTGAACCAGTAACCGAATGATTTCCGTTATATAACTTACCTTCTACCAGCGGTCGCTCCATCTCCACATAGATCTCTGTGATGACGTCATCGCTGACCAAGCCCACGTGATTGACAGCTCGAACGTGTACCTCATACCTGTTGTAGTTGTGCAGGTGGAGCCCTGACAGGGTTGCGTGAGTCTGTCCGGTCAGACCAACGTCAATCCACGGGAAGTCTGTCAAACCAGGGCCTGTCACATGGCACTACAGGCAAAGCAAAGTACATCACTTCAGAAGGAAAAAAATAAATAAATCTTCTTAATGTTTTTACCAATTTTGGTCGTTAAAAATCAATAAAAAATGCTGTCAATGGAAGATTCTGCCAACGTTATTGGTTGACAGTTTGTTAAGTATTGAATAAGGGTACAGATGTCTGTTGTTACCTGATAATTCTTGATGCCGGAAACATCAAAGAATCCTTCCCAGGACAGGTGGATGACGTCAGCAGCAGACTGATGGGAGGCTCGGGTCGGGTAGTAGAACTGAGGCGCACTCATAGTTTCCACTATAGCCTGATCACTGATAAACAAATAACAAAGGTAGACCAGTTTACTCAGAGAGGCATGTACATGGGTCAAAATAGCTTTTTCTTCATGCCAACTCCGTGCAGGTAGAATTCAAATTTACATACATTATATTTATCATACATGTACTTACGTTCCTCCTCTGCCGGATTTTTTTTAGGTATTGATTAAAATTAAAACTGCTCAGAGACTTTTTCAGCCCCTTCTGCAGCATCTATCAATCAGTAACAATCGGTACAGTAAGCAAAAATCAAGCTACACGTGTTTACAATGTAAACGGACCAGTGTAGACAGGTAAACATCAGAAATACCTGCAAATTCAATTCAACTTTATAGATATCACCGGTATCAGCAGGTGTCATTTGGCGTACGAGATATGATCTCAAATGTTGGCATTCAAGATAATCGTTAAATGTCTTCCATCATCAAGTTCGCTCATTGTTTTCAATGATAGTCAAAGTTTTTAGGACGCCAACGTTAGTATCACTTACTCCTACGAAATATGTCTACTTCTTTCATTTCCTTTTCATTTCGAACAGCCAAGTGGAAATATATGTCACTATCATTTTTTACTTCAAAGATGACCCCGGTATTATAAAACACACCCTTAGTGGGCAAAAACATCAAATATGAAAAGGCATCAATGCCACTACCTGTTTGGCGGCTGACTGACAATGGTGACACCATCTGACGTCACGTGTGACGTCATCCCTGCGTAGTTATGACAGCGGACAGTGGAGTAGACGGTATCACCGTGGGTCAGGTGACCGGAAAGGTCAAAGGTGGCGCTGTAGAGTGTTGCCTGCTCGATAAACCGGTGGACTTCGCCTGATCCTGGACTCAAACCTGGACGTAAAGAAGTTTAAAAAAGAAGAGGCACTAGAGCTGTGCATTGTTATATCTTATTCATAATTCCACAAACTATATTTTCAAGATACACAAATAATATGCCAATTATTCCATTTTTATTTCATTACTTTGTTTGACTTAAGTTTATTCCGTACATTAACATTTTGTCTCGGCATGTGATCCCTAGAGTCTTCTAGCATAATTTCATCTCTGTGGTCTGTATTCTTTTTTCCATTTCACACACCACATGAAAACATAGTTATTACCGTGCACTTAATTTCCTTTGATATTTTTGCTGATAACAAATCTGTGATTTTTGTCATAATATGATTAATTTAACAGGTCTTATAATAAGAGCTGATTTAGTAAGATACACAGGAGATATTTCCTCCATTCCTCCCCTAGCACGTCGCTTTCAATTGCTTTCATCTTATTTCCTTTCATCATTGCCATGTTCAAACAACATTTAATTTACCAGCACACGAAATATCAATACAAATATAATCAAACTATGACTATTGATGGTACACTTCCACACATACATAGACATACACAACACAGATAAACCTGGCAGCTTTTTTGGTTAGGCGTTTAAAATAGGTTTTGTGACGTCAATGAGATGAATCAATCAACCAATGACCAAGTGCTGATACATGGCTGCTGTAGGAATATCTCTCCAGGACGTACTATTTGTCAAGCAGAAACTTGTTATACATGTAAGGGCTTTCAATGGACCACTTTGAGCACAATGTATAGGTGGAATCGGTACATCTTTCCAACCCAGTCTCACCTATAGCAACTTCACAGAACTCCACGCCACTCTCATCATCAGTGACGTTCCAGTGGACAGTAATGATCTCGGACTGTTGGAAGTCCACGTCTTCTTCATCACTACCGTCCTGTTGACAACAGGGACGTGACTTTTTGACTAAGATATAGAATTTTGATACATGCAACACTCTTTACTACAAGTTTTCTTCAGGTGACAGTGAGTGAGTGGTAGGTCGGTAAGTTCAATCGTACTCAGAGCGATGGACATTCAACAACTCTGTTACCACTTATCTAAAACCATTGCCAAGTGTACTATTCAATGTTTTGTTTTCTTTTAAGGAATATCCCAGACGTGTTGGGTAGTTAGATATTGTATATATATGGCTTATGCATCAAAGTTGTTCTCTTTGAAATAATACAATTTATTATGATAATCGTCAGATCGTGTAACCTGATATGCACCTTACCTTGACCAGAGATATGACAGGAGGTGTCAGGTCTACCTGGATCGGGTCAGATCGTGTAACCTGATATGCACCTTACCTTGACCAGAGATATGTCAGGAGGTGTCAGGTCTACCAGGATCGGGTCAGATCGTGTAACCTGATATGCACCTTACCATGACCATTGATATGACAGGAGGTGTCAGGTCTACCAGGATCGGGTCAGATCGTGTAACCTGATATGCACCTTACCTTGACCAGAGATATGACAGGAGGTGTCAGGTCTACCAGGATCGGGTCCGAGTACACAACAGAACGGAGAGCGGCCTCGTTTTCAGCCACGACTGTCACGTGAACAAACGATCCATGACTCAGCCTTACGTCTTCATTGTGTGCATGCGTGTTTTTTCCGACTGACTTGAAGTCTTGAAGCTGAGTTCCACCTGAAGGACACGGCAGAACACTCGTTATCGTAAAAGTAGCAACAACGCGTGCATATTGTCGGAGTATGGAACCTCCAGTTGTTCAGCATTCATTTGTTATGTCTTATCCGATACATGTTTTAATCTTAGGTCATATTCATTCGATCATATAGATGATATCTTCTGGGAACCTCAAGACTGCTGCGAGCGTGCGAAAAAAAGTTGGTACTAGAAATTGCCTTCATTGTTACACCTAAGTGGTCAGGGAGGTTCAAATATTGATTAAACACACAGAGCAGTAGATTTTGTGCCTTCACATGTTCATCTTTGACTTTGAAATTGTCTTTGACATTTTATGACATTCGCTAAAAAGCAATTACTCAAGCAACTGGTCTTGACTTTCTGATCTGTCAGACGTTTCAGATAGCATCCACTGTCATTTGTCAGTGACACTGCAGAGATCTCTTCAGTGTCACTGTTTCCAAAATCATATCCAGTAGCTTAAGTAACTGTGTATCTTATTACTTAGAAGTCTAACATTCATCGACGTGTTTTCTGACATTAGTATCCGTTTTCTGTTTTTTGGGGGGTTTAATTTACTTCATAAATTTGCTCATTTTGCAGTTGCTTTGTATGAGTAACAGTATGGTCAGAATAAATAAATGGTTGAAAGCAACTGTTTGGAGTTGGGAAGCGGAAGAAAATTGTAGCAGGAGTCGGACATCAGACGATGTACATACCCCTTACTGTACCGATAGCCCAGCTATAGCCGACTATCGGACTCTCAGGGTCCACAAAGTCCCAGGCGGCGCGCACGGAGGTCCAGTCGTGCGCGAAGCTGGTCTCCAGGTGGACAGGACTGGTCAGCTGGTTGGTCGGGTTGGGGTTGGCTGGAAGGGGGCGGGATCCCAGCCGCATCTCTTGGACCTACAGACATACAGGGTATACGTTCGGTTTAATTTAGAAGAAGATGCCCACGCCCCGTTAAGGGTCCTTGCTCCAAGAAGAAGATGGGTCAACGACGTTTCCTACGGAGTCTGTACATGTGATCATGTCAGATATTAAGAGCAAATGTCTGTAAGGATCAAACAATGGTGGCAAAGGTCAAAAAATAGATTTGGCTCATATTTTGCACAGTGATAGTACTTGGTCCACAACCCCTCAAAATAGCTTTCTTTTAGATCAAAACTCCTTGTTGCCATGGTAACGGGCAAACAAAGTTTTCTGGCCATTTTCCCCAATTTTCGCATCTCAAAAACACAGAAATCAGCATATTTTACGGCACTGTCTCGGCAACACCTTTAAACCTATCATCAAAACAAAACAAAATCTGAATAGATCAACATTTTGGCTTTTTAAAAATTGTTGTGAAATTTCCAAAGTCGTACATTTTAGTTCTTGGGCAGCCTGAAAACAGTGCAATGTTTCAAGCTTCAAAAAAATTTGATTTTTGGCCCAACTTTGTAACGCTATAAGTGCCAAGCTGGTAATTTTTTTGGCTTGAAATTTGTACCATATATAAGAGCTGATGTCTGTAAAAACCAAGCAAAATCAGAAAAAGTTGGCCAAACTCAAAAAATCGATTTTCCTTAAATTTTGTGTGGTGGTAGGGCCTTGGTCCAAACCTACAAAAATGGCAAAGTTTTAGATCTGCGGTCACCGGTTGCCATGGCAACGGCCATTTTTCAAAATGGCGGATTTTCACCAAGAGAAGGCCTTGGTCGCGTCCAAAATAGGCCTTCTTTGGACTCCTGTAGCCCCCACAAATTAACAGATATTTTATTGATTCTCGGATATGTTATTACCCATATTCTAATGAAAAAAATAATATATAGTGATGCTCAAAATGTTTTTGGAGTGAGGTGCAGCAGATGTTTGAAAATGATGTGTTTTCGTGAATTTCCAAAATTGACAAAAATCAATTTTTTGACCATTTTTATTGACCATTAGCTCATTTACAGGCAAATCAATTTGCTTGATTTTTGGCACAGTTATAGTTTAAACCTTTGTATACATCATATGTAAAAAAAAGTTTGGGACTTTCACGTATCGGACCGTGGTGGCCCCGAGAGTAAACCAATATTTCCATTTCAAGAAAATCGTAACCATAGAATTATTCCTGGAAAAACAGTCATAGCTTACCAAAAATGAATCTCAGTTTCATTTTATGTAGCAGAGGAACTTACCTATCACTTATAAAAGCACGGTTGTTCTAGATTTTTTTATGATTGCCTTTAAAATGATTTTATTGAGTTTTTTTGGTCATTTTTAGACCAAAAAATGTATATTTTGGCCCAAGCACCCTGGTATTGCAACCAAATGACCTGAAATTTGGTATAGGAATGTCCTGGACATGTACACACATGGGTTGATAACTGGTTTGCCATATAATAGAACAAAATGCTGAATTTGGTGACTTTTTTTGGCATTTTCGGCCCAAAAAGTACATTTTTGGCCCCTGTACACTGGTTTTACAACCGAATGCCCTGAAATTTCGTATAGGAATGCCCTGGACACATGCGCACATAGATTCAATAACCATTTTGGCATACTGTTCAACAAAATGCTTACTTTTGTGATTTTTGGTTTATTTTTTTCCCAAAAAAGTACATTTTTGGCTCCCATACCCTGGTTTTACAACTGAATGACCTGGAATTCGGTATAGGAATGCCCTGAACATACATGTATGCGCACATGGATTCAATAACATGTTTTGCATACAGTACAACAAAATGCTTTATTGTGAACTTTTTGCCATTCTTTTTTCCCAAAATCATTTTTTGCTCCTGTTCCCTGGTTTTCCAAGTAAATAACCGGTAAAAATTTGGTATAGGAGCGCCTTGGAAATGGCTTTTATAGCCCGTTTTTGCATACAGTGCAACAAAACGCTTAATGTTGTACTTTTGGGTCATTGTTTTACCCAAAGTACATTTCTGGCTCCTGTTCCCTATTAGGCATTACAGGCAAATTACCTCCTAGACGCCTGTAACCCCCACAAAGTAAGAGATATTCTATTGATCCCGTATATGTTATTACCCATATTTAGTAATAAGAAAAGTGATATAAAGTTATACTCGAAAGTTTTTTGTAGTGAGGTGCAGCAGATGTTAAAAGATGACGTGTCTTTGTAAATTGCCAAAAAGTTTCAGAATTTCAGATTATTTAGTTGGAAAAACAGGGTACAGGAGCCAAAAATTTTTTTTGGGGGGGGGTAAAAAATATGGCAAAAAAACACACAAAATTCATCATGTTGCTGTACTGTATGACAAGCATGTTATTGAATCCATGTGCGCATATGTCCAGGGCATTCCTATACCAAAGTTCAGGTCTTCTAAATTTTTCTAGTTGTGAAACCAGGCTACACGAGCCAAAAGTGCACTTTCTTGTTTTTAAAAAATGGCCCAAAATAACAAATTAAGCATTTTGTTGTATTGTATGCCAAACGTGTTATTGGATCCATCAGCGCATATGTCAAGGACATTCCCATACCGAATACAGGTCATTCAGTTGTAGAGCCAGGGTACAGGAGCCAAAAATATACTTTTTTTTGTAAAAAAAATGACCAAAATTTAGCATTTTGTTGCACAGTATGCCAAAATGGGGCCGCGTGGCACGGGGCAGCACATTCGGCTCGAAACCAAGAGGTGGTGGGTTCGAATCCGACTGCTGTGTCACCGATCTTGTGCCCTTGGGAAAGGCACTTTACACGACTTTCCTCACTTAACTCAGGTTTAAATGAGTATCTAGCTTCGGCTAGTGGCCTTGGCGGGGCTTTGTGGCCGAGACAAGCCTTAGGGGCATGTTCGGGCATGACGCACCCGCCATGACACACGAGTTGCGCGATCGGGGGTAGGAGGAACCCCTCACATCCTTGGTCGGAAGTCCTCCTAGGAGACGGAAACTCCAAATAATAAACCTGCTGGCCGTCTTACGTGGCAAACAGTTATGTTCCTGTAGGACTTAGTGCGCCAGTAGACGAGAGGGTGGAGTAGGGAGTGCACACCCCTCCTTCAACTTAAAAATAGTCACGTGCAGGCCAGGCAGACTGGTCGTCTAATCAACCTTGTCTGCCTACCATTGATCTTCGGATACGAAGAAACGGCCATCATCATGCCAAAATTATTATTGACTCTATGTGCGCATGTGTCCAGGGCATTTCCATACCAAAGTTCAGGTCATTTAGTTGTAAAACCAGGGTTTAATGGGCCAAAAATATACTTTTGGCGCCAAAAATTATAGAAAGAGCCAGAAATGTACTTTGGGTAAAACAATGACCAAAAATTATAACATTACGCGTTTTGTTGCACTGTATGCAAAAACGGGCTATAAAAGCCATTCCCAAGGCGCTCCTATACCAAATTTTTACCGGTTATTTACTTGGAAAACCAGGGAACAGGAGCAAAAAATGATTTTGGGAAAAAAAGAATGGCAAAAAGTTCAAAATAAAGCATTTTGTTGTACTGTATGCAAAACATGTTATTGAATCCATGTGCGCATACATGTATGTTCAGGGCATTCCTATACCGAATTCCAGGTCATTCAGTTGTAAAACCAGGGTATGGGAGCCAAAAATGTACTTTTTTTGGAAAAAAATAAACCAAAAATCACAAAATTAAGCATTTTGTTGAACAGTATGCCAAAATGGTTATTGAATCTATGTGCGCATGTGTCCAGGGCATTCCTATACGAAATTTCAGGGCATTCGGTTGTAAAACCAGGGTACAGGGGCCAAAAATGTACTTTTTGGGCCGAAAATGCCAAAAAAGTCACCAAATTCAGCATTTTGTTCTATTATATGGCAAACCAGTTATCAACCCATGTGTGTACATGTCCAGGACATTCCTATACCAAATTTCAGGTCATTTGGTTGCAATACCAGGGTGCTTGGGCCAAAATATACATTTTTTTGGTCTAAAAATAACCAAAAAAACTCAATAAAATCATTTTAAAAGCAATTATAAAAAAATCTAGAACAACCCTGCTTTTATAAGTGATAGGTAAGTTCCTCTGCTACATAAAATGAAACTGAGATTCATTTTTGGTAAGCTATGACTGTTTTTCCAGGAATAATTCTATGGTTACGATTTTCTTGAAATGGAAATATTGGTTTACTCTCGGGGCCACCACGGTCCGATACGTGAAAGTCCCAAACTTTTTTTTACATATGATGTATACAAAGGTTTAAACTATAACTGTGCCAAAAATCAAGCAAATTGATTTGCCTGTAAATGAGCTAATGGTCAATAAAAATGGTCAAAAAATTGATTTTTGTCAATTTTGGAAATTCACGAAAACACATCATTTTCAAACATCTGCTGCACCTCACTCCAAAAACATTTTGAGCATCACTATATATTATTTTTTTCATTAGAATATGGGTAATAACATATCCGAGAATCAATAAAATATCTGTTAATTTGTGGGGGCTACAGGAGTCCAAAGAAGGCCTATTTTGGACGCGACCAAGGCCTTCCCTTGGTGAAAATCCGCCATTTTGAAAAATGGCCGTTGCCATGGCAACCGGTGACCGCAGATCTAAAACTTTGCCATTTTTGTAGGTTTGGACCAAGGCCCTACCACCACACAAAATTTAAGGAAAATCGATTTTTTGAGTTTGGCCACCCTATGCTTGGTTTTTACAGACAGAGCCTCATAAATCATTAAAATATCTATCAAATGCATTGTTGCAAAGTTTGGCGTCTTGTTTGGTTGTCACGTGACTGTCCCTGAAAGTAGGCCACTTTTTGTGTTTGGCGAAAATTGTGAACTTTAGCCATGTTCAAAGTACGCTACATGACGAAGTAAATATATTTCTAAATCAACCTCTTATCAAATGTGGATCTATGTATTGCCTATCAAATAAATGCTTGTAGAGTTTCGGGTCATGACGTTCAGTCACGTGGTTGTCCCTGAAAGTAGGCCATTTTTTTGCATTCGACGAAAATTGTGAATTTTAGCCATGTTCAACGTACGCTACGTGACGAAGTAAAGAAGGATTCTTATTCAACTTCTGATCAAATGTACATCTATGTATTGTCTATCAAATAAATGCTTGTAGAGTTTCGGGTCATGACGTTCAGTCACGTGGTTGTCCCTTAAAGTAGGCCATTTTTTTGCATTTGACGAAAATTGTGAATTTTAGCCATGTTCAACGTACGCTACGTGACGAAGTAAACAAGGATTCTTATTCAACTTCTGATCAAATGTACATCTATGTCTTGTCTATCATATAAATGCTTGCAAATTTTCGGATCATGACGTTCAGTTACGTGGTTGTCCCTGAAAGTAGGCCATTTTTTGCATTTGACAAAAATTGTGACCTTTAGCCATGTTCAACGTACGCTAGATTGCGAAGCAAAATAAAATTCTGATTCAACTTCCTGTCAAAGGTAAATCTATGTATTGCCTATCAAATGAATACTTGTAGAAAAGTAGGTCATGAAGTAAAGTCACGTGGTTGTCCTTGAAAGTAGGCCACTTTTTTCATTGGACGAAGATTGTGAATTTTCAAAGTACGCTACGTATACCCTGGTATCCAACTGTATTATAGTTCCCGAGTCTCTTTTGTCCTCTTCGCAGATACATATTTCACTCGTTCTCATTGAAATGTAAAAAATGGCCTTATTGACTACATCATTTAGGTATAAGCGGATGTCCCTAGGGACACTTAAAAGTGGGCAGCTTTTTTACACCAGGTCAAATAGAAAGCTTAGAAAGCTTCGAACAATGGTAACGTTCGTTACAGTCATTTCTGTACAACATTTTGTAAGCAAGGTGGGATACAAATGGCAGTCAACAACCCTTCCTTGTTTCTTTAGAAAGCCAGAAAAACTGTGCAGCGTCACTAAAACGGTCATTTCTTGTCTTATACGTGGATAATATAACCGTGGCAACCATCAAACTGGTGGTGGTAACGTTTGTTACCGAATTTGGCAACAGGAATAACCCACCTTACACAGCCTCCAAGATCAGTGACAGTACCGATCTGGCGTTATCGGGCAAAGGGCCTGCTCAGCTGGTTTCATCTACCGAACAATTATTCTGGGAACTGAATTGTTACATTTTTTGGCTACTATTTGAATTCTTCGTTTGTTCTCAAGGGACAACCATTTTTTACGGGGGTGAAATTCCACCCGTGGCTAAGATAATCTTCCAAGCCATCAACCAAAATGAATCTTTTGGAAAACATTCCAGGGATTGTGGAAAAATTAAGGAACCTGTGATTTTGTCTAAAATTTGCTGCAAATCAAGTCGCAAAAGCAGGCGACAGCATTTTTACATTTAAATGAGAACGAGCCATTTGCGAAGAGGACAGAAGAGACTCGGGAGCTATAATATAGCTGGATACCAGGCTATACTACGTGACGAAATTAAGAAGAATTCTGATTAAACTTCTGGTCAAATGTACATCTTTGTATTCTTAATTTTCTTTCTTCGAATAAATGCTTGTCGAGTTTCGGGTCATGACATTTAGTCACATGGTTGTCCCTGAAGCCAGGTCACTTTATGTGCTCGACAAAAATTGTGAATTTTAGCGCATTATAGAACATAGCTGAATTTAAAACGACATCTTAGTTACATTATCAAAAATTGATATTTACAATTATAACAGAGTCATCGCTTAAGTAAGCTTTAATTTAACACTGTAAGCCCATTATCAGTCATTGTAGTACCAATATGATATGCAATGGACATTGACAATGTTAAAAGAAAGAAACTGTTCAAGAGGCATCTTCTCCAAAGTAACAGAACCTCCTAACAGCATTTAGCTAACTATCTGACCTACTTTAGGGAGCAACTGCACCGCAAAGAAAGACGACCCCAAGCCTTACTAACACTCATTCAACAGACAATGTTAAGGGCTACACATAATCAGAGTCAGTGCCAGTAAAGTATTTCAGTTCCCCAATTCAACAGATTTTACTACAGCCATAAATGGCGATTTCTGGCCAAAAGCAAAATTTGACCTACTTTCAGGGACAACCACGTGACTAAAAGTCATGATCTGAAACTCTGCAAGCATTCATCTGATAGACAATACCTAGATGTACATTTGACTTGAAGTTGAATAAGAATTCTTGTTCACTTTGACACCCAGCGTACTTTGATCAAAGCTAGAATTCACAATTTTCGTCAAATGCAAAAAATGGCCTACTTTCAGGGACAACCACGTGACTGAACGTCATGATCCGAAACTTTGCAAGCATTTATTTGATAGACAATACATAGATGTACATTTGACTAGAAGTTGAATAAGAATCCTTGTTTACTTCGTCACGTAGCGTACGTTGAACATGGCTAAAATTCACAATTTTCGTCAAATGCAAAAAATGGCCTACTTTCAGGGACAACCACGTGACTAAACGTCATGACCCGAAACTCTACAAGCATTTATTTGATAGGCAATACATAGATCCACATTTGATAAGAAGTTGATTTAGAAATATATTTTACTTCGTCATGTAGCGTACTTTGAACATGGCTAAAGTTCACAATTTTCGCCAAACACAAAAAGTGGCCTACTTTCAGGGACAGTCACGTGACAACCAAACAAGACGCCAAACTTTGCGACAATGCATTTGATAGATATTTTGATGATCTATATATGGTACAAATTTCAAGCCAAAAAAATTACCAGCTTGGCACTTATAGCATTACAAAGTTGGGCCAAAAATCAAATTTTTTTGAAGCTTGAAACATTGCACTGTTTTTAGGCTGCCCAAGAACTAAAATGTACGACTTTGGAAATTTCACAACAATTTTTAAAAAGCCAAAATGTTGATCTATTCAGATTTTGTTTTGTTTTGATGATAGGTTTAAAGGTGTTGCCGAGACAGTGCCGTAAAATATGCTGATTTCTGTGTTTTTGAGATGCGAAAATTGGGGAAAATGGCCGTTACCATGGCAACAAGGAGTTTTGATCTAAAAGAAAGCTATTTTGAGGGGTTGTGGACCAAGTACTATCACTGTGCAAAATATGAGCCAAATCTATTTTTTGACCTTTGCCACCATTGTTTGATCCTTACAGACATTTGCTCTTAAGGACAGTGTGTTATAAAGCATCGCGATACCTTATGTGAAACGGAAAGCAACTTTGTGGATCAAGATATTACCTATCAGTTCGATGACAGCAACATCGATCATATCAATAACTCACCAACATTTGTGTAAAACGAGATAATTTACACCTCGTTGACTTTGCTGTTAATAACGTATGCAGTTTTGAAGTCATCTGATGGTTGATCCTACCTTTACATCGTCCAGGGTAATGCCACTCCAAGGTCCTACAGACCCGATGACTACCTCAGACACCTGTTCTACAGCTGTGAAGTAGAACACGTGCTTGTGCCACGTGATGTTCCTGTCCACGTGTAGCTCCGCCCCCTCCAGGTGGGACGGCCGCTGGTACAGTTTGAACACGCGGTGCATGCCGGGACTGATGACGTACCCCTCCTGTGCCACCACTGGTGTGTTGGAGGGGAAGATGGGAGAGGCGTGAAGCGTCAGCCGGTATCTCTCACCAGGACTGGTCGGGATGAGTTGTGAGATGGACCCGTGCAGGAGGAGGTAGGAAACTCCGTGGTGAGACACAGCCGTGGACGGGGACATCACGGCCGCTACACCGGAGATGTTCCAGTGGCCTGGCTTACCTTTGTTACCTGCTGTAAAGCTGCTGTTACGTAAATTGCCGTTACTGCTGTTACTAGCACTGCTGTTGTCTGTTCCTGTAAGGCCGACGTTACCCGCACTTCCAAGGTCTGATGTTAGGTTGGTGCTAGCAGAACTCTGCACAAGGCGAAAGAAAAGAGCAATGTTGAAATGGAATTTAAGTACAAAACAAGTCTTAGCAGTTCGTCAAACAAAATTTTCAAAATAGAAACATTACTTGACGTTCAATTATAGCAATGTAGATTGAGAAGTGTAGCAGACGTGGTGATAGGGGAAGAAGAAGAATCATAGCAATTTGTTGATGAACACCTTGAAAACTGAACATTGTCTTTGGGATAGAATACTTGATTCCCGGCCTTCACTTTAGCAGTTATCAATTTTCGTGCTTCCTATTCTCCCGATAAAATTTCATGCACCATTTTTTTTTTCATTTCTCTTTTTTTTGTCATTTTGTCAGTTCTTACTCTCACTTGTGTCATCTGGTGAATGACTGGTGTTCATCGACTTACCTTGGCATTTATTTAGAAAAGATTCCGTTTCGTCATTAATGATTTAAAAAAAAAGAACTATCTCAAATTATGCATAACTGACCTGAATGTTCTCGAAAGACGGGTTATCCAGCAGGTTTAGTCCGAAATCAAACTTGTGCAACACTTCCGGTGGAGTGGTGTCCACTAGTATCCCATCAGACATTGCTGGTGATGACGTCAGTCCTGCAGCATCCACAGCGTACACCGTAGAGAAGTACTTTGTACCTGGAGAAAACATAAAGTCCGTCGATATCTTTCACACAAATATCTTGACATGCAATGCCCCTTACATGCTTATGCTTCTAGAGAGATCAACTGTCGTTAACAACATTCCGCACTACAAGGAATGAGGTGTTGGCCTGTGCAATTCTAAAGTACCATAAACCGTAAGGGCCCTAAATGATCAGACCTCTTCATTCAAATTGTTCAAAAGAATATTGCATTTTTCATTTTAACACGACCAAAATCAATACTCTTACTGTAGGTGAACCTCAAAGGCATACATCATATATCGCTAGCCATGATACACAATAAGGCGGAGCTATCGAGTATCACTGAGGATTTCAATGATCTTTCGTGATAGATGATAAGCTATAGACCGAGACTTTCTTACCAGTTGTAAGAGCAGGTGAAATCTCTTTCACTTCCGCCAGACTAAGTCCCACATCTGTACACGTCAGGATATCGTCAGTCCCAGGCGTGGATCCCACACACCACACATAGTGGTGGATGTACGACTGGAGATCGGAGAAACCGTGCCAGCTAGCGGCCACGTGAGAACTGCAGTTCTGATAGTCCATGTCGTGAATGTCCACACCGTCATATACTACTCCTGCTGACGGAGGTTCAGTGTCCACCTGGCGGAAAAAGAAAAAAAAAGATATTATAATTTTCCTTTTTCAAAGAGAATCGCGCATAAATGTTGCTGTTGCAATGTCTCGTGTTAAATAGGGAGAACGACACCTCAAATCACTAACAGCTGTAACATTATTGACCCTAGATGCCGTTGCAGTTTACGGAACGGGGCTGGTTTTTTTTTTGGGGGGGGGGCGTTGGTCCGTGATTTTCAACGTTGGCTATGTTCTCTTGTGCCGGGAAAGGGAATTTGCCGATGAAGGGACTTTGCTGTGGAAGGGAGTTTGCCATGATAGCGAGCCTCGACCCCCCCCCCCCCGAAAAAAGCCCCGTTCCGAAGACTGCAACGGAGTCTAATTGACCCCAAAGTGAAATAAACATGTCATGTGTACTGAAAAGATATCATAAGTATATTCTTAGCGCCACAAACGCCACAATTGCAACGTTAACGTTTCTCATCGTTATCGTTTTATTTAGCAATGCCTAGGACTAGTGATCAGCGACAGAGATAAATATTGTAAATATTGCATTACACGGACTAGATATGTGGCTTCAAATAGGCAAGTGGCTATGCTAGAGGACATGTTGATCGAAAGGTTCTTCTTTTCTATATATCAAATATTATCTAGACGTTGTGTTTTGAGAAAGGGCACTTTACACGACCTTCTTCACTCTACCCAGGTGAAAATGGATAGATGACTTCTACTGGGGAGGGAAAAACCGATGGAAGGAGAGGAATAGGCTCCAACATGCCGTAGACATTGTGAATAAAAACTCATTGCCTGTATGGCCTCACAAAAGGAAAGGATGCGGAATACTTGGATATTTTTGCTAGATATTTATTACCTAACATCAAAGCCTATACTAACCAGGAAGCCGTCAGAGCTGACTGTAGTGTGTAAGCCGGCATGGCTGTAGGCTCGGACGTTACTGAAGTACTTCACACCGGACTGTAGCGTCACACCGTCCATCAGAACTTCAGTCGTGGTGTCTGACAGGTTATAACTGGTGTAGGGAACAATGTCGTCTCCTGTAAAGTGTGACAAACAAACGACAGTTGAACGGGGGATTTTGATGTATCATATCAATGCTTCATGGCTTGAAAAGATCCATTGTGTCCATCAGTGAGAGCCAATATGCTAATTATTATAAACTAATTTATTTAGTACATTACATCATGTAAAACCGTATCAATAGTCATACAAGCAGGCATCTAACCGTTGTCCCAATCATATACAAAAGCACGCACCTCCAGGGAAACTGCTCAAAGACACTTGGAAGAACGCAACTCCAACTTCCGGTTCCTGGAACACATTGTTCCACCCTACAGCCACACGGTAGGTGGCGGTTGTGAAGTCCATGTCCTCGGTATAACCGACGTCTGGAATGTCTTCTACCTACAGTAAATAACAAGTGACAACTCGGATGTTTTCTATGTGTATCATCATAATATCGGTTAACACGTGCATACAATGCATTCAATAGGTGAAGTAATAAAACATTAAGATTTTTCTAAAATGTAAATAAAACATTTTTCATGTATGGTCTGGAGTAGTTTGGTCATGATCCACTTGATGAATGGATAAAATCAGTAACATACAACATGCAAATATACAATATTAATGTAACTCTTTAACAGCCGTTTATGAAATTCGATGTTCACTATTTCCCACTCATGTTTACATACTGTAAATGCAGAAATATTCGCGGTGGATTAATATTCGCGGTTTTCGCGGCGGCCGCTTCACCGCGAAATTAAATCCACCGCGAATATTTCGTCTGCTGGCGTCGCCTGAGGTGCCCCTTTTCCGCTCCATGTACATACTACTACTGTCTTTGTCACTGCTACTTACTTTGGTGAAGTCTTGACTGAAGACACACATGTAATTTTTTCATACGACCAACTGTATTACAGTACTGTACAGTATGTTCACCATGATACAAAGGTCGTACTACTGTATACTATTACGTATTGAGAGGGTAGATACGATTAGATCAGTAACAGTGGCTCACGCAAGAACAAGTCAAAAGCATGGAAACTGTTCTATCCGTCTGTATAGGACCCTTACCGGGTAACCAGCAAGTGTTTTCCGACTGGCGGTTTGTAGAGGCGCCGGGTTTTACACGGCAGTTCGTGACTACAGTGCAGTGCTGAAAATGCATTGAATTTCGCGGGATGGCGCTACCGCGAAATTAAATCCACCGCGAAATGTCCATTTTGCCGCTACCGCGAAATTAAATCCCCGCGAAATTAAATGCATTTACAGTATATGTCTATATACAAAACATATAGACTATGTACAACTTATGATTCACCTTCTTTGACTTGGACACAGCTGGAGGTGTAAAGTCCGTCATGACGCCGTCTGAGTGGAAGTCCAGATACACGTCACTGCTGTACCAGGCTCGCACGTGGAACACGTATCTGATGTGGGGTTCTAATTGTGCTGGAAACAAAAGGCATTTAGGCAAAAATGTTAGTTGATACATGTTTAATACATCTGTACATGTTTTGTCAATTTTAAAACACGGAAGGATCTTGATAAGATAATACTTATTATACTGTCACTCAATAATTGGACTGTACAGTGACCGGAGAACCTGCTGCAGGGGGGGGGGGGCATCGTCTGTTCAAATGGAGAAAGGCCGATGATGATGAATATTTATTCAATTACTATAACAAAATCTAAACATTATTTTGGCTAATTGCTTTTTGGTTACTGTAACTTACGTCTGTCCCGCCTGAGGCTCAGCACGGCTGACGTTCTCAGCCCCACGTCGTACCAGATCCTGTCGTTATTTAGATCAAACAGCCCGGTACCTGCTGCCTTACCCTCCTGTCCGGCACTCCACTCATACCTGATAACATATTCATTCTAATATTAATTGAAAAAAAAAACAACTTACAACTAGTCTAAGTAAGGCAATCCCAATAAATAATATCATAACCAATTGCGATAGCATGTCTGTCTGATATTTCAATCTTAGCCCGGTTACATCCTCCGAAGAAACCGCTGGCTCAATCTATTCGCTTGTTAACGCAGTGGTGTTGGACCTGGTTTTCCTTGTGAAAAACGGGCCTGTCAAGGTCAAGTCACTTTGGTCGTACAATTGTTTTGCGATCACGAACTGAGTCGTCTTGTTAGGATATGTCTTAAATGTGTCATACAAAATAGAGCTGCTGTTTCATTACGGAAGAAAGATGTCTTGTCGGTCATATGTTCTGCCACAGCCCATTTAAAGGCATGCAACATAAAAGACTCTACAAAGGCCTATAGACAAATGGTAATGTGGTGTTACCTTTGAACCGGTATACCTCCCGGTAACGTTTCCCATCTTGCGCCCAGAGTGCATTGCGACAGTGTGACGTCAGCGTCGGGTGGTGTCCGACTGCGCATGTCCGTCATGTCGTCCACAAGAACCTGCTGATATTCTGTACGGTCTGTGGAGGGATGGAAATGTGGCAGATATCTATTGGACATATCTGTACAAACGCCTTTAAAAAGTTAGTATTTGAAATCCACTAGGCACATAATTTAATTTGCTGCAATCTGGCAGAATCTGTGATTCTATATAAATGAGATGAGTCTCTGTTGATGTATAGAATAGTCCGATCTGAACTTTTTACGTGGTCTCTTGATTATAAATGCTTAATTGATATACGTGACATGAATTGAAATGAAAAAGATTCTTCTAAGGAGATAGTCCGAGATACGTTTAAATTTACAGACACCGAGTTGAACAGCTACCGGTAGAATCAGAGGTTCTATCAGGTAGCAATCTTTACAATGATTTATATTTTACGATAGTTTATTTTAACAATCGACTTTATTCTTAAGACATATCAAGGCTTAGTCAACACGCATAGCTGGCATATTAGTGTGACTGTTGTCGGTTAACAGCTTTTCTATCGATGATATTGATATACTCCAATGGGTGTTTAAAAACTAACTTCTGACGTTTTGACATCGGGTGAGAAGTGGAGCACACTTCTGGTTCTGTGGTGCGCATGTGCAGTCGCCCTCACAAGTGTGTGCGTCACATCGTCTGACCAATGACAGGAGGCCGCTGTGCGGGTTGGACGGAACCACTTCCAGGGCTTCATGGACCACAATGCTGTGCAATCCAACCTGTTAACAAGAAAAAAACAATAACTTTACTTCATTCTAAGGTGTCATGTTATAACGCCCCATATAAAGCATAACATAAAACGACTTTTACAAACGGAAGCAGCTAAGCATTCCCTCATTAAAGATGTAAATTAAAATAACCAATGCTTTGTTATGACAAGAAGATAACTATTTATAACAAAAAATAAATACAAGGCATCAAACAGGTTAATGTTTGATATATAATCAACTAATGAAGACAGGCTGGCGATCAGATCAGCTCTTGTAGTACTTGCAGAATCGATGTTTTTTTTCAATACAGATTAAAGGGATTAAGAACACATTTAATGACTTAGTAAATATAAATGAAGAAAAACACTTTAAACAATATAAAGATTTCCGTGAATAACTTCATCAGGTTGGCAATTATTCATATAGTAAGGTTCTTTTAGCACAACCAGACGCTGAGCCACGTCTGGGATGGCATTCTTGCTGCTGCAACGCCACCTACATCGGCTATAAGTAGCAGCAAGAAGTAGTTCCCGTCATTCCACCCTGATGATGGTGTCTGACAGACACCGAAACGTCGGAAGTAAGTTATTTTCTGGTTGTGCTAAAAGAACCTTACTATATGAATATAAAGATTTGTAATTTCAGAAAAAGAGGCAATAACTGTTCATTACCTTGTTGACCGCCCAAAGTGTAACATAGATGTGTTCCCTGTCTGTCAGGTTCCGTGTGAGGTTCACTACAGCGATTTGTACGGCACCTTCGTCTTCATGGGATGGGGCGTCCTGGTGCGGGAGGACCAAATTGTCTCCCTGGGGGATAATTTGTCATCAGGTTATAAACGTTAAGACACACGTACGTTATGTAATAACGTGGCTGTGCCAGAATACTTTTTCCTGATCAATAGAAATTGAGTTTATGCGGCACTATGATTGGTTGAAATGGTCGGGGTTGTATGCATTTAGAATGATTGAGGTCACATACTTGTGATAGATTCTTGTTACTTTTTCAAAACATTTAGAATACCCTGCACTAATTTGGCTTTGTTAATATCATGATTCCTTTTCCTAGAAGACATACTTAGCTATGCAAAATATGTTTTTGCTGGATACCTGACTTTTTTCATGATGTGCTTAACACTGTTAAAGTTTAAGGGGAGCACAGAATGAGGACCAATGAGAGCACAAGGACTGAAACGTGATAGATTTCAACTTGCACGGTAGACGACTGTCTGTTATTTGACGAATGACGTGGCCTCCTTCGACCTAATGCACATAATGTTGCGATTACTTCAAGTGCAAAATTTGTAACACACTAACGTCATATTTAATGTTGAGAAAACGTACCATGAGATCTGTCCCACCAAAAGTCGACCCGATGGTGACGTGATATTCCTGGATCCCAGTGTGGATGTCCGTGAAGCCGAGCCAGGCCAGCCTGACGTGAGGCGGGGCGGTGCCGTTCTGGTGGTGGTACGTCATCCAGCCGTCACGGTGACGCCATAACTGCGCAGCATGGTCGGTCTGTACGGCTAACATACCTACTGTGGGAGGGGTGGAGTCCACCTGGGGAGAAGGGTTTCAACATGAGAGAAATGGTGATGTAGTGAGGATGGTACATGAAAAATCCAGCCGTCGCGGTGACGCCATAACTGAGCAGCATGGCCGGTCTGTACGGCTAACATACCTACTGTGGGAGGGGTGGAGTCCACCTGGGGAGAAGGGTTTCAACATGAGAGAAATGGTGATGTAGTGAGGATGGTACATGAAAAATCCAGTCGTCACGGTGACGCCATAACTGAGCAGCATGGCCGGTCTGTACGGCTAACATACCTACTGTGGGATGGGTGGGGTCCACCTGGGGAGAAGGGTTTCAACATGAGAGAAATGGTGATGTAGTGAGGACGGTACATGTATACATCCAGCCGTCACGGTGACGCCATACCTGGGCAGAATGGTCGGTCTGTACGGCTAACATACCTATTGTGGGAGGGGTGGAGTCCACCTGGGGAGAAGGGTTTCAACAGGAGAGAAAAGATGACTTTTTTATATGTGAGGGTAGCGTTGCCCATGTTGTGACTTTGGAAACCCGTTTATTTGCTTGAGTAGCTGAAATTTGTCTTAACTAACAAAACAAAGCAACCAAAACGTACCAGAACTCCGTAAGTCTGCCCTGATGTACACAGCTTGGCGCCGTTACAGGCCACCACCCGTACGTAGTACGTGTCCCCGTCATGTAGTGATAGGTTAGTAAACCTGAAGTCTCGGATGGACCCGGCGACCTGACGTTTGGAAAGAAGCAAAAACGTTTCCTTACTGGTTTCCTCCAGTTCAAATAAATCATTGAATCCCAAAGCCAAAAGGTTAGTCTTTGCCAAAAGGTTAGTACAAATTACATGTTCGTTTAATCCTTCGGCGTGGCTTCGGCGTACGTTTGCAAACTGAAGGCAGTTTGATAGTTGTAAATTGACGCTGACGGTGTAGATTTTATGTACAAATATCAGATCTAACAGAAACAAGTTATTTTAGATCCTTGTAGACAAGTGGGACTGTCTGTTGCTTGTCTATCGGAAAGCAAATAAAAAAAATGTACGGCAACCTTTGGCGTAAGTACCCACACCGTTACCTCCACAGGCTCTATGTCCATCCCGGCCTGGTGATGAGTGATGACTGACAGGTGCTGCCGCTCTATGGAACTCTCAGGGTCAACAACCTCCCACCTCACGGACAGGGTTGTTCTCCACACCTGAAGGTGACAATAACAATAACATTGACAAACTTTACACTTCGGGATGACGATAAAAACAGAAGTTTTGCACTACCATTACTAAGTTTAAAGACCAAAATTTATTTTCTCTGATTCCCCCAAAGGTACATCATGGGTTGATTTCTTGAAGAAGCAACACAATACAATACAACACAATACGGTTCAGTAGAATACAATAAGGTGCAGTGGTACAATACAATACAATGTGATAGAATACAATGCGATAGAATGCGATGTAAAAAATATCATGCAAGACACAACAATACAACGTAATAGAACACAATACATTTTTCGAGTAATGCCTTTGTTTAATTAGATATATACATAGCATTCTGTCTGCCACTCTAATAACCAGGATCCATAAATATATGAAAGTGTGCATTTTTAGAAATCCAAAAGAATATTGAAACGATTCGATTACAACAAGGTACCTGTGTATCAGGAATAATGGACCCCTGGGTCAAATCAAACTGAGGTTCCTCCATCATCACTGGTGGAGATTCGTCAACACAGAAGCCGTTGGACGTCCTCTCAACGTACAATTCTAATAGAAAGACCATTACCTTATTTATTTTAATGTCCAAGCAGATATTCTGATGTTAATACGAACCAAAACTATGTGTTTGGCCATATTTACATGTCTTGGCGGGCAGTTACACTTCTGCTACAGAGTAGAAGAATTTTCCGTTAAAATAATTTCTCTTGACATTATTTAAATTATGGACACATCTTAGGCTTGGTTGCAAAGTCTAGTGTCGCCGTGAACGTGTCAAGGACGTTTATGTCGCTTTTTCAGCCCTCTGACAGACGCTCATGACAGATCCTCGATGGTGCAAGATTTCTCCCCCATAAGATGATGGATGTACGTTTACTGATATTAATGATTCCATTATATTTCAGTAATGTAGTTTGTGGTGCTATTTGATAGAGTTGACAAACCTGCTTTGTTGTAGGCTCTAACTGTAATGTACACGGTTTGGTTGAGTGGAAGAGGAGGATCCAGCTGGGAGATGTGGACCAACTCTGTCAGATGTAGCCGTGTGGTGCCGTACAAGTCATCTCCGCCAGGGGTCGTGCCTGCACGCCACTCATAGTGAGACAATCCGGAGTGTGGGTCGTGGAAGCCGAACCAATGGGCTCCTAGCACCGTCCTGATAAAGATAAACGTAGGTTACCTGATGCATATCGTATCATACAGTGCAAAAAGGTAATGTTTAACTAGTATAAGATTTGTAACATGATTGTATCGTAATGTTCAAGTCTCTGTCCGATGACATATTTATCAAACCATAGGCAATCCCTGTGAGAACATTAGTGTAGGCGGAGAAACACCGCTTTCGGTATATTTTGCTTTGTAACAATGTTTTAAAGCAATATGTGTTTGTGCATTAGCTATTTTGTATGGAGACGTTTATGCTCGTAGACCATCCCGTAAGTATAGCTTATTGAAAGTTTGTAAACAAATTTTGAACAAAGAAATTTACAGAAATATATTCAATTGATAGTAAAGGGCAAAAACTTTGTATCTAAGCTATACCTTGATGCTTGGAAGCGACTGTCCATGTCATCCACCCCATCATACACCACCCCCGGGGCCGGAGGGGAGTTGTCTATGGTGACGCCATCAGATGAGACTGACGTACAGAGGTCTGCTGCGTTACAGGCGGTTACTGTGACGTAATACTTCTTACCGGGGACAAGGCCGAGATGACTCGCAGATACATCTGCAGGTAATGTAGAAAAATCCTATAATCACAGTTGCGTCTCTAAATTACCTTATGACTTCACAAAAGGTAAAACAATGTAAATCTACCAGAAACAGGACGGCAGTTGTATTTTAGGACATATAAAGTTGAGTCATGTACCGGTGAGCAAGCCGACATGTTCCGCTTCCATGACGTCATAACATCCTGGACATGTCCCTACACTCCATTCGTACCCCAAAATGGCGGTGTGAGCATCATAGAAACCCTCCCATCTGGCACGCAGCGTGTCCAGCTCCGTCTGGGAGGAAACACAAGCCAATGGGAATGTCTTATGTAAGATGCGTGTAGACTGCAAAACGGTCAAATGAAACCATTTTTGTTGAGTTCCATGTATGCTACTTTCGTCAACGTACCTGGAAGTCTGCATCTTGGCGGTCCACTGATGGAACCCCATCATAGACAAACCCGGGTTCAGGCGGAGAGCTCTCCACTACAGTCGGCCATGACACCGCGATCACAGAGAGACCTGCTCCGTTATACGCCTGGAGGTTGAACAGGACGACGTTGAAACAGCTTTAGAACATTTGGATTATGGAAACATTGAAACCTGTCCATGGTTGACCAGAATGTGTCGTCAATTTTTGCAAAAAAAGATTTCATTCAGAAATATGATTTGCCAATTTCTATTAATCAAACTAAGCATCAATACTTGAATGTACAGACGAACCTTAACTGACACATAGTAGGCATGTCCCTCCTGCAGCTGTAGATCCAGTGCTGGGTCTGACACGGCTTCTTCAGATTCCGTCCGTGTGAACGGCATGATGTCAGCATGACCCGGGCCGGACCCAACACTCCACTCGTAGTGAGATTTACCTAATGTTGACAGCATGTAATGTGCGGGGACTTTGAAGAGATTAACAAATAAGTCGTACATGCCATGTATTACTGCTCATCACTATACTTCTTCAATCTAATTCAGATCGAGGCAAAAGGCACCTTTTAAAGTGGCTACATAAAGCACTAAGCAGGCAGAGGCCAAGTCGGAAAGGTCAACCTGATATACCAAATATTTAAAGTCATAGTGAAATAGTTGTACCATGATGAATTATGCAATACAAACAGCAATACAAAGACATCTGCAATTTTTGATGCACTGCGTGCTAAACCTCTATTACGTCACTTACCACTTTCAGGATCTAGGAAAACGCCGTCCCATCTTGCCGTCATTGATGACGTAGACAGATGATATCGGCCACCGACGTCAATCTTGGCATCCGTTACCATGGGAACGGTGACGTCAATGGTCACACCTTGTGACACACTTGTCACAGAGAATCCAACGTAGTCGGTTGCTGAGGAAAAAACGGTGTGAGTGGATAGGATAGATGTGCACCAGAGTGACAAATCTGCCGTGCGATGAATGTTTAAGAATAAATACTGAAATCCTTAGGTAATTGCCATGAAATATATACGCAGTATAAATTTTGTGCTTGAATGAAACATCACATGAAAACACTTACCCCTGATTGTGGCGTAATACGTGTGCCCCTGCTGTAGATGAAGGTAGTGCACGGCGGCCATGTTAGTTACACCCTGATCTCTGAAGTCCTGGATGTCTACACCACTAGGCGAAGACCCTGAAGGGTATTCAATGTGAAGTTGTCATATTTTGAAATATTACGTCCATCTCATGCAATAAAGATTATTTAAACTGATCGGCATATTGCCACCAACGCTGTCAATTTTTCGGTATTGTCACAATCTTAGTTGTAAGGATACCTGTACTCACCTATTGCCAGTTCATATTTCTGTATGCCGCTGTGGTGAGATGACATCCCGTGCTCCTCCACGTCAACAAACGAGTCCCAGAAAACGTACAGTTCGGACACTGACGTCTGACATGGGTGATGAGAAATGATAATGTGTAAACCTTCTTTCGATATTGTAAAAAAAAATTTCGATTGTTGTTAAACACCGACATTACGTTTCCCCAGCTTACCTGAAAAGCCCGATCCCTCCTGTTGATCCACACCTGTCCAGGTAAGGGCGGTGTCAGGTCCACAGTGATACCGTTAGAACAGGTGTCTACTTCAGCCAGGGTCTGCTCAAACGTCTCAAACTTCAGGACGGCCCTGTCTGCGTGGACACAGATGTGGTACCGCCGTCCGTGGTGGAGTTCGAGACCAGGCATGTTCACGAAATTATCCTGTATAAAAACGACATGTTGTTTAAAACTGCAGGTTGGCGTGCATGTATTAGTGACATGAGCTATATTAGTTTTTCACATATATTAGAAATATTAGAGAGGTAGATTACGTCTAAATGCACATTTGCACATTAACTTGATTATCTAACTACAATAACACTACCGTACCTTTGTCAAACCACAGGCCAGGACCTCCGGACTGTCACACTCGTAGTCAGAGTAGCGCAGAGCATGCTGGGGAGTGACGTAAGCCCAGTGACGTATGGAGTCTGCAGAGATGACCTTCCAGTTGTACAGACCATGACGTAATGTCGGCCACACAGCTGACAGTTTGGTAGAAGTTGGGGTAAACTCTTTATCAGGCGACGGCCATCTTTGGTTGGTCTCTAAGAATATGTCACTGTAGCGTAGGAAAACGGATATGACTAGTCATAGTATATATGTAGTTATGATAGTCATACTCTAAGGTTGCTGTAACATGAAAGCAGAACTCCGAATTCGAGAAAACTAGAAAGCTGTATCTAGCACCTTTAATTATGCTACCAGCGTCTATGCTGGTAAGTAGGTATGGCATTATGATATTGTGGTAATTAATTTATATTTCATCTTACCTTTGTATTATGCTCTACAAATATTACAAGGTGTTTTTGAGTTAATTAAGGGACGTGTCTCTAAAGCCCAACAACATCCACCCCTGCCCAGAATGACCAAAAATTCCGGTCTGATAGCAGGCGTACCTTGTCTTGTTGGGAGACAGTTGGTCATTCTCGCCCACTGCATCGATGACAATCGGCGTGCTGAAGTCTGCCGGGTTGTCGGTGTCACAGTTGATGACATCCCGGCTAGAGCTGGAGGACAGCCCCGCCTTGTTGTAGCCTCGTACCAGCAGCCGCAGGCAGTGGTTGAAGTCCAGGGGGTGGTCAAACGTCACCTCGTTGGTAAGCTAGAACATATAAAAAATCCCCTATGTGTATTAAAGAAAGTACATTTGTTAACCTACTAATCAGTAGCTACTGAAAAAAAATACAATTTTTGCACAGGAATATGACTCAAACAATCTACAATCAGCAAACTTAAAATGTGTCTGACTGGTTCTGAAAGAAGAAAGAGGGGCTTTAGGTATATTACCGACGATGATATTAATGGCACCTCATATGAGGATGAACTGAACTGAATATTAATGGCTCGCCTACCTTACTGCCTGTCTGTGTGGGGTGCCCAATGGTTTGCCATGGCAGAATGACGTCACCATGTTTAGTGACCTCTGATGACATCTCACTGGCGAGCGTCCATTCGTACCCGAGCATGTAGCTGTCGGACCCAGGTGTCACGTGACCGTGTGTGAACCGTTCCCATGTGAACGTCAGGACGCCAGCCGTGCTGTTGTAGCTGATGTCGGTAATCTGGCCAGGGATGGGTGGTTCGTGTAGAACCCGGAATCCGTCACTGAACACCGACTGCAGAAAAATATTTAATAGATATATAATCTCCATAAGTCTCAGTTTTTTTCTGTACGCTTTCTAAAAGGAAATATTGCCATAATTGTGAATAAAAGATTGTACATACAGTCATACAGACAGAAAGTATTGGTAATACTCACTAGTGATAAACATCAGGCAAAATATTGTTGTTGTTGTTGGTTTTCATTACGAAGTCTTATTTGGTTTGATTTGCCTTTGGCTAATATGTAAGGCTGGAAGTATGATATTCCCAGTATTTTGATATTTTGAATCAAATCATATACTAGTAACCTCGAAACATCCAGCTGTATGACACAGCCTCAGCACAGACCGGTATTTGTCTCCACTCGTCAGGCTGAGGGAGGTCCAGGTGGCTTCAGGTGACAGCTGTACATTCCTGAAGTCAGTCACCTGCTCCCAGATTGTAGCACTGAAATATTTGACATAGTATTGAAGGAAATGCATAAAAAGCAATCATATTAATTTGACATTATTAGGTTCTATTTCAAAATAAATTGATTATATTCAAAATGACTGTCACGAAAATCAACTTATTGTAAACATATTGTGAATATGTTGAAAGGATCTGTATAGTTAGTTGTAGCTGGTATAACCACAGTTTGAAATACAGCTGCTTGCTTATTGTAGAAGCTGCTTTTCATTGCTAGAAACGCTGATCTTACCCATTAATCACATCTTCTCGCTGAAGAGACCATTCAATATGGCGGACAAACGGCCGTATGTCGTCTGCAATCGACCAATGAGCGCCGACGGCTGTTGTTGAAGCCTGGTAGTTAATATCCTCAGCGCAGTCTCCATACGGGAAATCAGCGTGGTGGGAAAACGTCGTATTATAGCCTAATAGGAAACAGAATTGAAAAAAAATATACTTATTTTCCTCTCAATTTGATATGACTTTAACACATGTATACATGCAGAGGAACCACCGGTCATACCTCAACAGAGACGGGGGCTGATACCGACTGTGGGGCACCTTTTGAGCAGTTTCTGACGTCACACGTCCGTTTAGGTTATTGACAAAGAACAAGATCCAAGGATTATTTGTAGGTGGTTCACACATTATAAATTAGCGTTCAAATTTTGCTACGTCAGTGTAAAATGGTCATGAATGTAATCAAAATGTACTTTGAGACACAAAAACCTTGACCATGTCTGCTACAAATGACCCAGCCTATGGGGATACATATATGTCTTACCAGGTGCCTTGCATCCTTGCCCATCATAAACGTTTGTACCGTTGATGACGTCATCATCCAGTACGACACGCACTCCGTCTGACGTCACAGATGTATTTCCTGCCCCAGTCAGGGATTTTACTGTGACGTAATACATCTAGAAAAAAGTCAGTAGTTTGGTTTTATGGAATGTGGATTTTAGTCTTCGCTGATGGAAAGGGGCCTAAGACATAAATGCAAATTATCTAAACATAAAGCGGCTGACCTGAAACCTCTGGAGCTGTAGATGTGTCCACGAAACGTGCGTCTCAATTCCTGCATCAGCGAAAGTAATGACGTCATCAGCACCTGGTGCTGTGCCCACACCAACCTGATACGTCACGGTAAGATGTGGATGGCTGAACCCTCGCCATTCACAGTGGAGCTCCTCGGTGGTGTTCTGGAAGTCAATGTCTCCCTCGTGCTGAAGAAAAGAAGCAATAAAAGTGTACACTTGTTAGTGGATACTTTATTGATTTCATGCCGTCTCACTTTGGCAATATATATGTAACTCACAACACATCACATACAAATGCATAAAATACAAATAATAGGTCCGAATATCTTCCTATTTTACTCGTAGTTTACAGTTGTCTTGTACTTTAGAGGCAGCGAAGAGAAGTCATCGCGCAAATATAGGATGACAACAGATTATTACCATCTTCGTGTATTAACTATATTCCATTGATTATTTTGCTCCCCAATGGGAATAGAGGCGCAGGTTACATTGCAAAATAACAATCAAAATTCGTTATATTCTAAATAATTGTGTACAGATGACAATGAAATCACGTCAGTTTCAGAAGTATGTTTCACTTGATTCGATCATCAAACTACGCTGTAGTTACAGTCAAAATCTTATTCTTACCCCAAACAAAGAGGCCTCCCGTTGTGCATCAGACACTTCCATGACGACTCCTCTGGACGGTAAGTCTATAACATGTACGTACGGTCCAGACGAGACGACCAGGCTGAGCCCAGCCGTGTTCTCCACACGGACAGACAGGTAGTACGTGTGCGTCCCGTGGAGCTGCCAGTCCAGAGATGACACGGGCACGGACACGCATACAGGTGGGAAGGTAACGTTACACAGTCCATTATCGGTGGCAGGTAGGGGTGTGAAGGGGTGCACTTCGGAACTCCCAGGGCTGTGGCCTGTAAGAAGCAGCAAAGTATGGTGACAGAAACTAAGCCACACCGAATTAATGTTATGGATGACATCCTCTGGAGACTCTAAAAGTAATGTGTGCGGGCGAAAAAAAGGAAAATTTAGCAAAGCTAAGTAATGTTGCTAAACGGTAGGACTTGTTGTATGAATAGGGAATCTATTGGAACCTTTTGACTCTGGTTCAAATATTGGATAATCTTTATTACCATTTATCACGACACTGTAGTACATTTAGAGTTTAAACGTTGCTTTACATATGGCTTTGTTTCTTTTCAGGCGCGCAAAACGTTATGAGACACTGAGCTATGGTACAACAGGGACATAGCGACGTTTCAAAATGACATCTGTTTATTAGACGGACACGGGGCCGATACAGGACTATAGAGTCTCACAATGAATTCCTTTTCCTTGCGAGGATTCGAGAAAAGATCGGAATCCCGCACGCGGCACGCACCGCGAACCGCATACTTTACAGCGGAGTCCCGCATAAAACCCCGAAGCGTCCCGCAAAAAAAATACTGAAAGGTGATACCGCGGGGCATCCCGAAAACTATACTGTAAAATTCCAGCTAAGTCTAATAAATTTCTATTCAAGTTATTACAAGGTATGATTACTTTTCTACAAGACATAGGAGATAAATTTCTTTGCGTTTTGGTAAACAAATTGGTTGAATTACTGCAGTAAATTACAGCAAATTACATAAGCACAGGATAAAAGTGTTGTCATTTTCTTACCAACAGCAAACTCAAATAACAAGAGAGCATCATCCCGATCGGTCTCAAAGAACGCGTCTTCCTCCCATCTACCCATCAGCATCTGCTGTCCATCTTGTTGTTCTAGAGTCACTTCTATCTGTCCTGAGAACGTCGGCGGTGTGCAGTCTACGATATACGGACCGAGAACCTACGAGACATGAGGGCATACAAAAGTAGGTAAGTCTTTAACCTACCAGTAGCACATATAAATCTTTGTACTCACGTGCACGATTTGTATCCAAGACACTATCCGTCTAGTACCTATCTGGTGCTAAGTCCATGATTCAGAAATAACTTTATATGATCATGGTTTATTCAGTCAGCAAAGAAGTCTTTGCATCTTGTTCTTGTCCAAGAACATGTATAACTTGTCCAGCATTGCATCAATCAGGTCTTTTTCACATAAACATGTTCACGTTTCAATCAGTTTCTTTAAAGTTGCGAAGCCTTATCTTCTTGTAGCACATAGAGATGAAAAAAAAAAAAGATCACCGAATAGTGCTCGTGGAAAACATAAAGTCGATGACCAGGAAGCTAACCATTAGATAAAATACATCGTAGATTACTTAAAAGCATACATACAGAGCATGAAATAAAGCGCAATACTAATACATAAATCGCGTTAGTTCGGTGAAAAGTAAGCATCAATTAGAACTTCCTACGTTAAATTGATTTTGTGCAGACTGCTTTGCTTTCTCTGGGACTCTATATGATCACATTACCTTAGTGGTAACTATTTGAGCCCTGTTGATGGCCCTTATCACCAGGTAGAACTGTCTCCCCTCCCCCAGGTTGGGATGGTAGGTGGTGAAGTGCGGACGGGAGTTTGTTGATGTGAACGGAAGTATGTCCGGAAGGTCTGGTGACTCCGTACTGCTCAGCCCAACCTCGTAGTCATAGATGTCACTTTCCTTGTCTGTACTGTACCAACGGACCGTTAGCTGAAAAAGGGAGCATTCCATATTTAACTATTAAATTCACAATACATTTACCTACGTAAAAACGTAGGTATCGTAATCAGTTGGTGTATTTGTGTGTTGGTGCGTCTCCGCAGTACCCAGAAAATGTACAGGCGTATCATACATGTACCACAATTTATTTAAAGGTGAGTTTGAAACACATTACTTTAATTGAACACTGATGAAGACACGTTGACAACGTGACATACTTTTAAGCAACGTCTCCGCAGTTGTGCAACATGCTAAGATATAAGTTAGCAATTGCGTAGTACAATATTGGAAGAAATAAGTACTAGGAGGTAATGCTTCAGTATTAAAATCAAAATTGAAATTTCAACTGAACATTTACTGAAATTTAACTTTCAGTAATCAATTAGTACTAAGCAGTAAATTCTAGATTATTAAAGTTTAAATTGTCAAATGGTGTTTTTATGTGTAACACTCTAAGGATACCCAATCTTGTTCCATGCACTCGTACGTTGCATTGGTTTCTTTGCCTGGTTAACTGTTAATGTGATGTGGGCATTTAGCAGCATATCATTCCTCCCGTCCTTACCATTTTCTCCTGAGACATGTATGCTTTGATTGCGAGCTCCTTGTAGAGGCAGCTGTCACTATCATTGGTGTACCCGGGATGCAATGTTCCGTTTGGAAGCCGTAAGAGTGGCCACAGCTCAATATCATCTACCTGTCTTGACAAGTTCCTGCAAAAATGACAATATTATTTTTAATCGAAGTCTAGAAAAAAGCAATTTCTTGTAAAATGTAAGGATTTCCCTCATTTCTTGAAAACAATATTGGGAGCTTATTATTATATCAGCAGAGGATAGCCCGATACAATATTTTACAGGTACTCACCCACACGCTGGAGCCGGATATCGGTACCCATTCCTGTCCACCATCCACACATGTCCTTCTCCGTCCTGAAGAAGTCCCGGTTTGTAGTGTGCGTTATCCACAACAACCTCCCTCAGTACGGGCGGGGTGGTGTCTACAGTCACACCGTCTGAACATACGGGTGCGGACGGCTCCAGAGCACGGTTAAAGGCGACAACTGTGCAGTAGTAAGAGCCCGGATGTGGTGCCTCCCATGTCACGTAAGTAGAAGTTGTATTTGTACTCTGTAGATTAAGAATGAAACAACTTTCTGAGATATTAAACATAGACACATGTTTTTTGACTGATTTATATATATGCCAAGATATTCGTTTTTCCTCCAATAAAACGCTTATGCAGCAGTTGTGTGACGTTTACCTTGCTGCACGGTTAAGTAAAAATTTAATATTGTTGTAATCTTTTCATGTTTTGTCTTCTATTTACACTCTGCTAGTTACGATGTGGTCTACCTATCTTGAGGATAAGACATATTCTATATAAGTGTATGTCTGACCCAATATCTTCAATCGAGACCTGTTTGAAACTAGCCAGAAGGCTCTGGACTGGCTAAAGTATTAGAATCAGCAAGATAAGATATGAGAATGGTTATTTAATTTCAGTGTGTTTGACAAAAAAAGGGATAATGTACAGGTGTATCATACCACAATTTATCACAAAGGTGACTCTGAAACACATTACTATAATTAAACAGTAACGAAGGCACGATGACGTGTTGACAACGTGACATACTTTTAAGCAACGACCCCTCACATGTCATACTTTAATTGTATAGCAGGTAAAGTTAAGCACCGATATCAACAAAAAAGGTTGTTGCTGCGAATAACGTATACGGTATATCTATGACTAATAGAAATCAGTATCAACTCACGAAGGAGTTGTTGCCTTCTGACGTCATGTTACCCAAGGAAGTACACTTTTCTGCGATGGAGACGAGGTAGAACATGATGCCGCTTTCTCTGTCAAAGAACCCTTCCCATGATGCATGTATGATGACGTCCTGCTGGTAGTCTGTGTCTGTCTCACCGGGAAGACTGTCGTGAACATGGCCGGGTAGTGGGGGGCTCCGGTCAACTGTCACCTGGACAGTGGGTTGTAAAGTAGGATCTTTTTATTACGAAACGTAAGTACATAATCATTCGTAGATGCAAATATATTTATTTATATTGACGAAAAATGTCTAGATATCTATATGACTTGTTTTATAGCAAGTAAAGTGTGCATAGGTACATAGTTTTGCTATGTAGCACAGATTTGTTTATCGCAATTATGTAAAAGTTATTGTAATCATGGTTAACGTATCCCTGTGGAAACAGACCAGACGGGATTGAAGTTTTGGAAAGGAAAAGATAATGTATTTCTTTATGTTATACTATGTGAATGTGGGTTAATGTCTATGTAGCAGAGGCACAATTATTCCAACTGTTTTGTAAACAACATATGTTAGCTACATTACTAAAAAGATAAATTGTACATATGGAAACCAAGTAAAATAGTGCGAATTGCGTACTTGGAACGTCTCCTTAAGCTGTAACATGGCGTTGTTTGTGACTGTTATGACAAAGTAGTAGTCAAAGTCATGGTTTCCTTGTGACTTGTTCATCTTGCTCATGTCTAGGAGAATCTCGTAGTTCCGGAAATAACACTCCTCCTCTTTAGGGATGCAGGCGCAATGGGGCGGAGAACAGTCGGGTTCGTGAACCTGAAAATAATATGACAGATGCAGCTTGAAGAGTTAAAAAAGCAATATACTTTTTTCCAGCCGCCAGGAAGAGAACGGTATTACCACTGCCATTACGGACAATTATAATTAGGTATACTAAAGCTATAAGTAAACCAATACAACCCATAAGCTGAACATATATGCTAGAGTAAGATGCTCGTCCCAATAAGGGTATATATTTTTTTATAATCATGTACTTAATGTAATCTGTACTTAGCCACCTCACCTCACCGGTCCCATAGCCTCACCGGCCGTAGGGGCAGCAATCTTATCAACATAGGATTACTTAGCCAAGCTAGGCGAAAATGTACAAGACAGTGGTCTATTTGTTCATCTTAAACCTGTATGATCAAATGGTTGAGGCTGATTAAGCAGGTCCTTTAACATACCGAAGGTCTCCTGACAGCCACTTGCCCTTCTCCATGCACCACACGTGGGTCCGCCATGTCATGTAGCTGCCAGTGGATGTCATGCAGTCCGCTGTGGTCATCATAAGCTGTGAATACCACCCTAGTAGGAAGGGATTTACAATAATATGGTGATCAAAGATATTCCGATAGGCAATTTATCTCTGTTTACAGAATATTTAACTGTTTTTTACTCTCAGGAGAAATAATTGAAACGAAACATCATTGTCTCAAATACAGATAAACAAGTAAGAATTATTATGAGATTATATATCCCTGCCGTGTTGCAAGGTTATACTTAAGAGAACTGTAAATATCATTAATTTGTAGACAGTATGTGTAGCTAGTCATTGATCAAATGTCACATCTGTGTCATGAACGAATCTCCCTTTCATAAGTATAAATTGAATATTTAAACATGCAATTACATCATATTGAAGAGGTCTTCTGAGTGGTGGACAGCCAAATTTGTGACGCCATGACGAGACAGAGAGATGTCGTCCAGGATTGGTGGAGACGAGTCCACGTGGATGGTGACGTTTTCCACTGCGACGTTTCCCATGACGTCAAAGGCGCGAATCCAGACTCTGACGGTGTCACCGTCCTGTCGGGCGATGTCCAAATCCTGCTCTTCTGTCTGAAATATATTGTGTATTTATCACTACATGTGATGATTCTTAAGAATCTAGTACTAATGTAATGATCATACCTATATATGTCACGATATAGCTAGGAATGACAACAACCAGATGTTTTGCGACATGTACAACACATAACTAGAAAGGCCGACATTTGCTTGAGAGCAAATACAGCATATTTCAGCCACCTCCCTCCAAATGCAACAATAGACTATTCCAAAATCACCCATGTGCAAAAATGGAACACTTTTGTTTAAAAGTCACTTCTACTAGAGTCAATTCCAAGACACCATGAGGGTTTTTAGGCGATATTTATAATTAGTCTGAATTATTTTGAATAAAAGAATATCTGAGCCACAATAATTAAATTATTTTTAAAAAATTGACTGAGTAAGTACTCATATATTTGAATTCCCTTGAATAGTTTAGAAACATTTTGAAAGTAACTGTACAAAATATCTTTATTTAGAATAATTGTGAAACCTCTGTTTGATTATTTCACATTTACAAATATTCACAAAAAATGGTAAACCTGGCCAAATGGTTAAATTAATTTATTACCCCCATAAAAGTAAGCCCTATTGTTGTATCTGTATATTTTTAGATGTCACTGCTGGGCACTGGTGGATCCTTTGTGGAGGGCCATTGTTGCATGGCACCCAACCATACTTTGCAAGAATGTGTGAATTGCTATCTTCCCAGCCCACTGAACCATTTACAAAAAATGGTAGAAAATGGTAGAAAATAGTAAATAATGGTAGAATGCTGATATCATTATTTAGAAACCATTAGAAGTATCCAATTCCACGCGATGAATATTTCCAAAGTTTTACAGAACAAGGGAAATATTTATAAAGTTGAAACAGTGTTACAAATATTTCTGAAGTATCAAATGTCCCAGACATATAATTACAAAACTTTAAAATCAATTCTAAACAATGGCCACAAACATCCACATGGTGTCTTGGAATGGCACTTTAGCCCAAAAATGAATCTTACAAAATTCCCAATGCAAGAATGGACTCTTCCAGTCCACCCCATGTAAATTTGCACAATAGACCAGCCCAGAAATACTTCCACTGAAAACATGGCCTTACTAAGCAAAAAAGGCATGAAAAGGTACAATAGACTATAAATGGAATATTGAATCATCACCTGTCTGAAACTAAATGTGAAAACACCCTCCTCCGTGCAAGAATGGACTCTTCTTGTGATGCCCCTATGTAAAGTGGTGCAGTCCAAAAATACATCCGCTTAAATTGGACTGAGACGTAATCACCAAAGTCCCAAAAAATGGATTTTAAAAATCCCCCCTCCAAGTAAGAATGGACTCTTCCAGTACACCCATGTAAAATTACTAAATAGACCAGTTCAAAAATACCCCGACTGAGAGACTTTATACAATCAACAGTCCAAAGATGAATTTTAAAAAATTGTACCCCTCCGTGCCAGAATGGACTCTTCCAGATAACACCAGGCTCACTGATTGGCTGCCAAATCCCCATCGGGATGTTGATTCAGGCTACGTGATTGTTTACCTCTTTAATCAAGTTACTAGTATATAGACGTGTGCACATGCTGTCTTCATGTGGGAGGTCGTTGACCCTTCTGGCCAGTGTAAAACTTACCCAAAAAATCCCCTAATATATCATTTTGAAGTGGTTTATGCCAAAAATTATACATGGGTCATTCGAATAAATAGCAAGTGCACCTATTTACCAAAATTTACGTCATTTGGTTGTAAGACCAGGGAACAGGAGTCAAAAGCGTACGTTTTTGGTCAAACAATGGTCCAAAAATCCCAAAATTAAGCATTTTGTTGTACTGTATGCCAAAAGTGTTATTGAATCCATGTGCGCATATGTAGATGGCACTCCTATACCAAATGTCAGGTCATTTGGTTGTAAAATGAGGGTACAGGAGCCAAAAATGTCATTTTTTGGAGCAAAAAATGGCAAAATTAAGCATTTTGTTGTACCGTATGCCAAAACTGTTAATGGATCTTTGTGGGCATATGATCAAGGCACCTCTGTACCAAATTTCAGGTCATTCGGCTGTAATACCAGGGTACAGGGGGGGCCAAAATGTACATAAAAATTGCAAAAAACATGAATAAAATCATTTTAAAGGGAGATATGAAAAAAAATGAAAAAAACGTCTGGGGGTATTGGCCCACTCTACCCTTGTGCCATACTTCAAGTCATTCGGTTCAGGAACGACGGAGTTGATTCGATTTGAAGATTTGACAGGAGAAGAAACATTACGAATGCAATATATTTCACCATACCTATGGTATGGCTGAAATATAATAAACAATCCTTTTCTTCGCTTTGTTTACCATGATACTTGTGACATCTTGCCAGTTCCCCGGCGGCACCACGAGTGTTCTCCCGCCATGATGATCTACCGCCCGGTCAGTCTGGAACATCACGACGCCGTGCACGTTTGGGATCGCCTCTCGGGACCGGGTCACGGGTGGTTGTCCTGAACATGGTAGATATGTAATCAAACATATCAAACATGCATTTTGTTTGAGTAAATTCTAAAATATATTAATCTCTACATGGGTACCTGTGCTTAAGTCTACGCATTTCAATGAAATTGCTGTGTTTCTTAATTAATTCAAAGTTTCTGTATTTGTTAGTTATTTTGTCTGGATGTGTGTCCACATAACGGCAGCCTGCTAGAATATAATGCGGATAAAGTATCCAACGTTGTACACATGTTGTACACATGTACATCATAATCACATGTACAGGGATAGGTTGAATTGTGGCTTCAACAACGTACTAGGCTGTGAGAAGTACCCATTGAGATGTTTTAGAACCTATCGCTAACATCTTTAATTAATACTTTTCATCATGTTTACAATTGGCATGGGTACTAGAATTTTAGGGGTCTCCATTTAGAGCTTGTTTTATAGCATGTTGCTAATATTTCATGCTTTTCATCATATTAAAAGATGACATAGGGCACTGCGATTTAAAGAGCTTATGAATTGAAAATACCTGTTAGTTCTTCGTACCCAGCTGTAATAGGTGGGTGGTGCTCTTTAATTGCATTCAGGAATTTGTTGTGACGGTGGAGATGATTGTAGAAATGACCCGGCCACATCACAACTACCTACCGGAGTAAAAAAGATAACAGTTTTTCTATTTTCTACACACGTGGTCTTTGGAATATTTGCTGGCAGAATAGTAAAATATACACTTCTTTAAATACATTCGAGGCCGCGTGATTTAATTTTGCGGTGAGGATGAAATGAAGTGAGTGTTCGCGGTGGCTCTGAATTAGCGATAACACTATAACCCCAAACTGCCACGGAAATTTAAACAGACCTTTAAACGAACAACCAGTCATAAAAACACCAATTTGCCATAAAGGTGCTACAGACGTATCTATAGACCAGTTGCCTCCAACACATCATTATACTGCGCAATGCATAGCATGTACATGTAATGATAAGACAAGGCGGTTGGCTGGAAAAGACAGAACAAAAGTTTTCGCTGTGTTTTCTAGTGAACAGTGCATAGGTCAGCTCGAAAAGTATCTTACTTTGGGCCCATTCCCTCCGCTGTCCTGCAGGTTGGTCTGCCAGGTGGCGTTGCTGGCTAATGAATCCACCCACATGGGGTAGTGCCCGGATGTATCCACCTCAACCGTGCTGTTGTTGTCGAAGATGAGAAAACGGCGTGCGGTGATGAAGTTCCCGTCGTTCGGACCACAAGAGTCTTCAACAGTCAGAACAACGCTGTATACACCTACGATGAACAAACTGGACACTGAATACCATACGTGTCATATGTTAAATAACGAGGCGTGTGTAGTTTTAAAAAAGGCTTTAGCAAATAGGTAAGTTTGCTGTTTATGCATGTATTGGAAAGTATTCAACTGGTAAACTACAAATTAACGTTGTGTAGAAACATGTGTGGAAAGCTACAGCGAATGCAACAGGTATTAATAGGTTGCTATCGTTAAAGATACCATCCTACTTAATATGGTATTGCCACATTATAATATAATGTTATTTGCAATAAAACAGTAACTACATAATGGTAATCTAACAACTAAATTATTGATGATAACTGACAGGAGTACTAAACATAACACTTTTTGAACATAGCACTTATTTGCATAAACGAAATACTTATATCAAAATAAATAAACTTACCCGTTTGATTGATGGAAATGTCAACTTCTGTAATATGGGACGAAACTTTTCCCCCGGTGAAAGGTGGAAATTTGTGCTGCAATTCTCTCCCGAACGGCACGAGCAGAAACACCTCATACTCGTACTCTCCTATCCCTGCACCTTCGTCTTGCCACCCGGACCAGCGGAGGTGGATGTTACCCTGGGAAATATGTGCTTGTTTTAGTGTCTAGTACGAGACTAGCATCTGAGGTTCAAGTGGCACCCATGTGCTTGCTAAAGAGGCAGAAACCATAACGTGGAAACTAAGGTAACAGGAATAAAGAAATGACAATTTAAATTGTGTAGGGTTACTAGGGTTACTCTATCTCTCTCTCTCTCGTTCTCTACTAATGGGTATCCCTATATATATATATGTATATATATATATATATAGCTATGTAGACAATCTCACTAAATGCTGTATAATTTGTAGAAATGATGTGATTGTATAACTAACATTGAGCCTTTACTTATCATGATGGTGCCCTGTGTTTCTTTGGAAACATACAGAAGAAAACCATTGAGCTTACATTTTTGGTAAATGCTGGCCCCCTATCCAACATGTTGTCACTACAACTATCTGACACGGAGCAGTGGTAGGGATGCTGAAAGTCAAACGTGAAGTGTGCCGTGTGGGCGATCTCTCGTCCGGAGAAGTATACCGGTGGGTTCACGATGTAGCCGGATGGACGGTCATAGTTCCGGATTCTGACGTACCCACCGTTTCTTGATTTTGTTGTGAAGTACACACTGCAAGATGTATTACATGAAGAGTCGTGTAACTTATTGTGTATGTGTGACATATGAAACTAGATAAAAATCTATACTATCAGACTTACAATTATCTTTAGGGGTATTCGATTAAAACAAAGCATTTATTTGTTTCATCAGATTTCGTGGCATCAAATGAGTGATATTCGAAAGTTCACATCAGTTTGTATATAAACAAATAATAGTCTATTATGATGCTGTTTTACAGCACAAATGAAGTTTCCCAAAAAAGTACTTTGCAGCATGGACGACATCGTATGTACGTTGCATTAATATTATCAGTGTCGAATCACTAGTTATGTCCTATTGTTCGTGGAAATGTAAAACTTCTGCATAAGCAAGCACTATATGTATACACACATATACATGTATATAATAAATGTACCTGTCTGCCTGTTGCGGTGTGGCTGGTATCATATTATTTTTCAAACAGTCGTGCATGGATGTTTGGGGATGGTCCCTGCTAATGCTACCGTCCAGGCAATGTATGGTACCGCTATTGATTCTGCTACCACCTTTATCAAATACGAAAAAAAAAACAAACAGAAGAGTTGAGTTGAGTTTATTTTGATCCACAATTAGCCTCATCAGAGGCTATTCTTCTATTGTTTGTTTGATATAATAATTACATTACAGATCATTACAGTTTTGACTTTATCTCACCAAGGGCATTGAAAATGCCAGCAGAAAAACAGGCATGTAAGATTTTTACTGTCCATTCTCTGTATATCATAGTTACAACCTAAAATATGGTGGTGACATATCGACAAAGCATTTATCATTGGCAACATGGCAATAACGTGGTACTGATAAACCAACTCACCTCGTTCCAGGTACCAGTCGACTGATGCTGAGATCACACCAATCCTGTGGTCATCTATGTAGTACTGTCTGGGCCAGGCGGTAGAATTTGGTCCTTGGAAGCTTGTTTCCCATTCGGCCTAGAGTAAGGGAAAAGGGATTTAAACCTATTTAGTCGGAAGTTTGACGGAAAATGCAAAATATGAAAAAAGTAAACGACGTTTGACCCAATACACTGTCTAATGCTCAAAATTATAAATACCCTGAAAGACATTCGAATCCGTAAGTATCAAATTCATTAAAAAATATTCAGAATTCATGGAAAAACTCGCAAGGCTTACATAAACATGAAAATGAATTAAGATTTTGGTTAGAAGACGCAAAGTTTAACGCTATACTATAGATTATCGTTGTTGTAATGGTAGTAAATGAGTATGTAAGTCAGCGTTGTTAGATAAATGACATTATCATATAGCCAGGGGACGTGGGCCAATCAGAAGGCCCCATTTCATGCTGGTTATGACGCCGTAACAGCCATGCATTAAATTTTTGATTATCACATATGTGATAAAACTTTTGAAAGTTTAAACCAATCAGGAGGACAGACAAACATGACGCTAGCCAATCAGAATGAGATATCCAGGAATCGTCCATCTACCAAGATAGGGGAATAAGTACAGGCATGGCAGGGGGATGGCTCCCTCTATTAACATCGGTAGTGCGTGTTTCTTTGTTCAAAGAAAACATTTGCTGTCTTGAAACAACATTGAATTACCTATAATACCTAAGACAATAAAATCTATTTCAAGTCATGTCCAATTTAAACTGTAAATGGAAAATAAAATTATTTGCACCCCCGCCCATTCAAGTTCAGACGACAACAACACCACGGTCCGCCATTGAGTAGCGGTCATGGCGCTGGAGGACCAAAATGCTACCTTTCTTCGGAGAAGTCGTGTCTGGGTTCGTAGTGAACGAGATTCTCAAGAGCTGTGAAGCACAGGGATCCCGGAATACCTCAGGAAAGCCGGCAGAGATTTATCGCCTGATACGAACGAACTCGACAAACTGGAGAATGGGCGAGTGGAGAAATACGGAGCGTGCAACAGTTTGTAACATAATGAATCGACTTTGTTCTTATTTTAAGCCTTGGAACAGAAATACATTTCACGTACAAGTTTTATGTTGTTCAAATTCACTGTTCAAATGTATGTACTGAATAAAAGATGTATGTTTTAGAAAAGAATTTGTCGCTCCTACTCATCTGGAAACTCTACTCTACTCTAATCAACTCTTAAATGGGTCAGTGTGGGTAGGCTATATGATAATAGGGTTATTGACCCACCTGTTCCTCGGTATATATGGTGTCATAACGCCTGGTCCTTTGCTATAACCACCTCATAAAACCACCTCGTTCGCTTCGCTCACTCGGTGGTTTTATTCGGTGGTTATAGCAAAGGACCAGGCGTTATGACACCATATACACCTCGGGGCGGGTCATTAACCCTTAATTAAACTCTCCATGTAGCACAAGAGACACTCTACTATAGTATAAATGGTTGGAAGCAAAGGATACATCTTTACCTCAAATTGAAGCTGATTTGTGGAGTCAAACCTGACATTGGTCCAGACGGTAGGCGATGTTGGGTCATCAGTGCACGGTGCCTCCACTGTGTCACGTTCTGCTCCATTCACCATTCTTTTCAACTTCCCCAGGCAGTAATGCATGACGGGAGTACGGTTAACTACGGGAAATACAGTGAACAAAAGCTTTTCAATGTTTAAGTATACATTTTTAAGTGATAAGCAGAGACGTATGTTTGTAAATATCTCGATAACTGGTGAGAACAAACAAGGAAGCAAATGACACAACCCACTTGTTAGGCAGTTGTAACCGCCGTAGTATGGTGCACATATGCAGGAGGACGGTGTATTGCTGATACATCTGCCCGGGTAGCAGAACTTGCTGTCAGGACGCCATGAGCACAGTTCTATGGGGAAATGATATGGTTTGTCTGCTTCTTTTCCAATATAGGTACGTAATGTATTATATGATATATCTTAAACATCCAGCCTATGCCTTTTGCAGCCTTATTGACAATTCAACCGTGAAATAATTTTGTTATAAACATATTTTCCAGTCAAATTAGTATAATTATAGACAAAGTTGGAATGCTTGCAACGCAGTAATGCCATCATTTGTTACAAGTCAAACGATGCTGGAAGTGCAATATTTGAAAATTTCAAAGGGTTGAACTGTAAACCTTACTCGTGCAGGATCTTCCGTTTGGGTGTACTTGGAAAGCCTTTATATTGATCCCTCTGTCATACTGGCACCGGGCACATCGATAATAACATGGGCTATCACTCCCAGTGCAAAACCCGCTGTATGATACACAGTTAGCGACGCCTCGGACGCAATCTGTATGAAACATAATGTTTAAGTAAAACTATTAAAGCTTCATTATACATATTGCTTACGTGATCTAAATACGCTGTCTTTAATAAATTCTTTCTCCACCAAGAATATGTCGTTCACCCATTTCAAGTGAGAGTAAGAAAAGGTTTAAGCGGCTAATAGAGAACCAGACACAGAGTCATATGCTTCGAGAGTTGCGATTAACCACAATAGACACCGAGCACTCGGAATTCAAGATTCGAGCTCGGATATGGCATCGGTCGTTAAAAAGGTAACGACCGTTCCGTGAAATGGCAATGACCGTTATCTAAGGCAATGACCGTGTACGAAACGGAAATTTGCGTCGCCGATAAGGAGCCTACAGCAATGCGACCGCACCGGTGACGTATAAGGAGACAGATGTATGGTGTACAGAAGGGATGGGTGAAGGGGCATGACGGTAAGTGTATTCTGAAGGATTACCATCATGAAAAAGTGACTGAGACGTGAAATACATATACCGAGTGCGACGCTGTGGGAAATTCGTTAACAGAATTCGGACGTTTGGATCGAATTTTTCGTTCGAGGACACCAACTTAGCATCAAAATGTGTGTTCCTTGGGTGGATATGACATTGGATAAGAGACAATGAAATACGATCTGAGTAATACTTGGTTTTGGCCCTTCCTATGGTCAAGTCATCTTCCGTCCTTCGGGCGAACCTTTCCGTACTCGGCTGGAACCTTGGCTAATAATGAATACACCGCGTTGCATTCTATTTATATATATATATATATATATATATATATATATATATATATATATATATATATTGTGTATCTGACATTATGTAGTCATAAAGATTGGGCATTCCGGTTCTCTGACAAAAAGAAAATGGTTCAATGGCGAGGCTACAATCATTGTTTTTATGTTATTTGCTATGGGGGACAGAGACGTCTGCAAGGAGAGGGTGGACTTGGTCCGGGCAAGCAGCCCGCGATGATGATGATGAAAGATATATACACACATGTTTACTAACCATCGGGATTTACGTCAATCTGTCTCCAACCCTCCTTTGAATCAGTAGACAAATGGCAACCACAGGGAAAACGATAGGTGCACCTCGTAACAGCATTGTAGACCTTAAGCTGGAAAGCAGAAGTTGTGTACATTAAAAATATGTTAAATTATTTCAAAGTAAATAGAAATGGGCAACCTGTATACTTTCACCCAAAGTCATGTCACCTGTTTGACCTTTGAAATTCAGGTCACGTGAAAACGCTCTTCTGAGGTAGTGAAAATGGCATCCGAAAAGTGGTGGATGCCATTTTAAAGTCTTCTTGCCAAGAAACTGTTGTAATCTCCAACAATCTCAGAAACGTATATCACTTACCCAATTTATTTCGAGCAGGTCATCCCCTGAAATCCCAAGTCGAAGCCGGGATGGGCGTCCCAAATCTTGTGCATCAAAGTCGTAATTGTACTCAGCTCTTTAATGTTGATCATATGGGGAAAATGCAACAATGGTCAATTCAAAATTAAGGTCACACTGACTTAATTTCATGGTTGACATCCGCGCGCTCATTGATTTTCACTCTCCAAGTTAGATTCGTGTACTTTTTACTTCGTACACCAACCCTACCCATAAGGCATAACACATTGGGTTGCTTACTCTCAAAGTAGAGGTTATAGTAATGGTGATGTTTAGTAGTGGTCACAATAATAAGCAATCACGATCAGTACTCCTTCTCCTCCTCCTCCTCGTCATCATTTGTCATCCTCTATGAGGTGCAACGAGTGAATTTTGACCTTCAATGCAGTCTGTAAGTAACTATTCTTCAGTAAACTAAAACTTTGCACTGTTGCCCTCTGCATTCCTAACATTTCAAAAATATAATGACCTACTTTAATATTTAAACAAGTCCCAAACAAAAAATAGCAAAACCGGAAGTTCCGCTGCAGTACCATAACACGCCGGTAGAGCGCCCTGCCGTAACGCAATTCCTGCCATTCCTTCGTCATGTCTAATCCTACCCACATACCAAATATCGAAACCATCCATCCACGCGTTCCCTAGTTATCAGGCTGACAAACGACCCCCTGACATAAAAACAGCACTGACTGCAAACACTTCGTTTCACGAAGTGAATGAGGCAAGGTTCGACTAGAAGTTGTAAATATACAGTAGATAGTAATGATTGTCACCAATTGCGTTTCTTTACGACCTAATCTAACCATATTAAAATGGGGCTTCTTTGGTCATCCCTGTAGGGGGTCTTTTGAGGCTCCTATATATTTCAAGCGACTTATTCATATGTAGACATAATATCTAAAGATTTTAAGTGTAACACTATTCACTGCATGGAATCAGATAATTAAGCATGCATAATGCCTTTCGTAAATAAGCTTAAACATTTGAACATAGTTAAGTAATGTTTAAGCTGCCTTTACGCAGTCGTAAATGTCACCACTAACACTCAACCTTTACGACAGGTTTAAGAACAAAGTAAAGCCCGCTTAAAATACAGGCATCTTTACTTGGTCTTTTACGTTGCTTAAATGTTATATGGGTCACGACTGGGTCTTGGGGAATCCATAATATCATGTAAAGGACGATGTTTAGTGTTTTCTACATAGCCCGTTACCGGCCCGCCGTGTGATTTCCGGTAAGTCTACGGTCCTAGTTGGAGCATTGTCCGCCCGACAATGGGAGAAAGCACGCTCGAAGTATTTGTACAAGGAATTTCCGACAGAAGATATTTTCCTTTGCTACTACGTAGAACGACTTATTTCAATCTGGAAGCGACTGTCAGAAAACGTAGCCAGTGTTTAGCGCCGTTGGAAGTGATCCTGTAAAATTAACTTTGCGGGATGGGGTCTCTACCAGACTAACTATACTGGGTAGAGGGGGATAGTTTGTCAGGGGAGTTTGGCCACCAGAGGGGTTCATTTTCCCGCACAGTCTCTGGAGGGAGAATATATTACTCTCTTGGTCAATTGTTCCCTTTTTGTCGAACTTGTACGATCCGCACCCCTCATAGGAAGTCTTGGAGAAGGCTAACATCTATCCAGGCAAACTTGAACCTAGATGCCCGCGTTTCAAGCGGTGACCCAGTGAAAGTTGGGCATCTATGTTCGGGACCTCTAAGTTCTATTGCGAGAAAGTTCTCTTATGGTATTTTGATATATCATATAAAGTTATAACCATTATCTCCCAGCCTGGGGGCAGAATTTCCTCGGCACACTAAGAATCCATGGCCATTTTTGTAATCACATTCTATATTACGTTTTTTTGTTTATGTTTGTGACTTCCGCTTGGCTATCTGAGCTCATTTTTATATTTCAGCCATACCATAGGTATGGTGAAATATATTGTATTCGTGATGTTTCTTCTTTCTTTCTTTCTTTCTTTTCTTTCTTTCTTTCTTTCTTTCTTTCTTTCTTTCTTTCTTTCTTTCTTTCTTTCTTTCTTTCTTTCTTTCTTTCTTTCTTTCTTTCTTTCTTTCTTTCTTTCTTTCTTTCTTCCCTTATTTCCTTCCTACCTTCTTTCTTTCTTTCTTTTTTTCTTTCTTTCTTTTTCTTTCTTTCTTTCTTTCTTTCTTCCCTTATTTCCTTCCTACCTTCTTTCTTTCTTTCTTTCTTCTTTTTTTTTTCTTTCTTTCTTTCTTTTTCATGTTGTTCATATCTGCCTCCAAAATGATTTTATTGAGGTTTAAAGGTCATCTTTTGACCAAAACGGTATATTTTGGCCCACTGTACCATGGTCTTACAATGGAATGACCTGAAATTGGTGTAGATAGGCATTAGATAGTTGGTAAAATGATCCAAGTAAACTTTTGGGCATAAAGTACTTTAAAATGCTTAATTTCAAAGGGGAAATCGGTTTTCTTTCGGCCTCCTCCCGTGAACTCCAGTGACCCCACACACCTGCGGCAGCCTAGGCTTTGGCGAGTTGATTGTTTATATGCAGTTTATTAAAGGCTCTTGGGATAGCATACATAAAATCACCATGGATCCATGATGGTGTTTCAATTGAATCGCTATCAGAACCGGGTCTCCGTTAACAGTGCTATGCCATCTCACTAACAGTGCTCTGCCATATCACTATAAAAACAGTTCTATGCGATCTTACTAACAGTGCTATGCTATCTCACGCGTCCATGAAAACTTTTGTAGGACTTTTCAAACGTTTAGTCCACTGATTTGCTGAATGCAACCTTAAATGGTAAAGACACAGATACATAGATTATATAGACGTACATCTTTCCTGCTCAAGTGAATTTATTTGCAATTCACCTCAAAGTCAGAAAAGCGCTTGCCTGACTAGATGGGCCTTGCATAGTCTATATCAATGCAGATTGTTTTCGTAAAGGGATATAGTATACTATGTACGCACACTGCAGGTAAACTATTGCCATTGCACATTGTTTCAAGCATATACTCGAATCTAGTCACCCTTCAGTTAATGAGACCATAGGTTTTCTGTACACAACAAAGACGTAACCGTATCAATGATATAGCATGGTAATTGATGGATGTAGTTGCACTTACCCACGGCTAAGTCCAGATACACTTTTTGTTGCACATATATTATTACCAGAAAAGATTTCTATTGTCAGTCGTGATTCAGATCCAGAATGTTCCCCATTAAGCGTCTTCAACGTCAGCTTGTGGGTTACTGTTTTGGAGAAACAACAATACACCTTAATTTCTTCATTTCTTACACATCACGTCACCTACAAGTATATAAACTAGGTAATAGGATCTCTACTCTAAACAGTAACATACCCTGTAGCCAATTATCACTATTCGTTAACCGTATCTACATCACTATGATATCTACACCATTTTCCTGATATTTCCATGCCAAAAGGTCCAAACGTAACCAATAGTGAATCATCACGAGAACTTTATTATCGCTCACTAATAATATATTTCAAGCCAATACGCAATTTGCATATTGCACATCCATCACCAGCATCATAGACAAGGGTATTACCTTCTCCTCAGCGTAATGCCCCACTTTGGGCCTTGTACAGTAGTATTTAGGCTGTTTTTAGAAGTAGAGTATTTCTCGAGTTATATTGCACAAAAAGGAAATTCAATACATACCCACTGGAATGGCCAAAATGACGGCAATGACCAATGTTTGAGTCTTCATTGTTACTCGTTGTACCTAGGAAAACACACATTTTGAAAACGACTCTCATATGGTTAAAAACGTGAGCGCAAATGCATCTACAAGGTTGGTCAATCTCAAAATTAACCGTGTTTCTGTCTTTTGCTGTTTGTATGCTTTGTGTTTCCTATTCTGAAAAGTGGCCCTTGCTTGGAAATAATGCAAGAGCCAAGGCCTGCAAAATAATTTCCTTCAACCCGTTCCACAGAAAAGGTTTAACCAGATATCTTCTGTATACTCGCCCAAATCGTGGTATGGCGCTTCTGCTGGCTAAGTATATTTTTAATTGGGAGGGGTTGAACTCTAACCATTAGAAATTCTATTCTTGGAAACTGGTAAACTCTTTCTTGAGGATCATAAAAATTGTAAAGTACTTTTTACATCTATATGTCTGCACCGTAGAGAAGGAAGTCTCAATCAGAACTGGGATGGCCGCATAAAATATATATAATCTGCGAGACATTTGGCATAAATCACTTCATTTTTTGGGGTGTGGGGGTGGGTGGGTCGGGGTTGTTGGGCATTTCGGGATGTGTAAGCTTGCAGTGCCGGGGTAAATAATATGACGTCTCGCAAGTGTGACTGACTGATTCAATTAAGATATATTATTCATTATCACTTTTGATATATATAACATCATCTACTGTGACATGTTTTCCGTATTGTTCTTAAAAAGCAATAGTCTGAGTCATACTGTCTCGTCTAACAGTGAAGTTGGATTACCTACTCTGGAACATCGGGGATTCGCGACCTTAATATTCCATAAAAGAGACCTAAACATCTTATAACTGTGATGCAATTTTGCTGTATTTTCCCCCTCGACTTCACCTCTAGCTGGTACATGTTTGGCCTTTGGTCGTTTTTCAAGAGTTCGAGGTTGGAGGGGGTCAGATGAGTTTCTTTCTGAATACTGCAATAACTAGAGTTCGGCGACCTCATACCTCCATGATTATTTAGAGCTTTTGTTAATTTCATGCAAATGACTTAACATTAACATGATTTATGCATGGTGTTGTTCATCATTGAATAACGTACAGTACACATGTCACAAGTAAAATTCACAATTCAAATCATTAATCATTATGTTGTTTTGCAATTTTTGCATAAATTATGCAAGTAAGTTCTGCATTTGCATATTTGATATCCGCATATGTTCCACCGATTGTAATTAACAAGTGTTACATTTATCGAAGTCCAGTTATTGCAAACAATGGAATTGTACAATTTCCTCATTAATTTCCTCATTATGAACATCTTTGTCCAAGGTACCTGCATACCTAAAATGCAGGCAAGCCACCATTCCTTTCTGCAGTTATCCTCTTTGGAGTGTCTTGACAAAAACGCCCCTGCAGTTCCACAATTGAATATTAGGGGACTGAAACTTGCCCCAATTTGTCATGAGGCTAAAAGATATCTACCACCCAAATGTCACGACCATATCATGTGCGGGGCAAGAAATACTTTGAAAAAACTGCTATGATAGAATATTCTCATTAATTATGCAAATGTATTCCTATTTTGCATAATAAGTATTTTATATTGTACAACATTGTCTAAGGTACCTACATACCAAAAATCATGAAAATCCGTTGTTCCCTTCTTGAGTTATCCTCGTCAGAAGTTTTTGACAAAAATGCCCCTGCTATCCCAAAACTAGACGCTAGGGAGCCCAAACTTATGTCATTTTTTCCTGAGCACAAGAGCTATCTAATACTTAAAAATCGTAACCATAGCATGTTCAGAACACCGAGATAGCAAAACCGGAAGTTGCGCTGCAGTACCAAGGTCACACACCAGGGGGCCCAAAATTGACCTTGACCTTCGTCTTCCCAACCCCTACCCACATACCAAATATCATCGTAGTCCATCAAGAGGTTTTCAAGTTATGATGTCCACAAATATGCGGACACACAGACACACACACACACAGACACACACACAGACACACTGAAAACTATACCTCCATTTTTTCATGGAGGTAACAACTTCCGATTCACTAGCCTATAATCATGTCCGGAAGTCAACGTCAAGTTTTATCAAAGAACTAAAGATAGAGAATTAAATCTTTATATTGTGAAGATTTGACTACAATACCGTACAGAAATTCTCATTATCTAAGAAAAACCTCTGTTAGGAGTTTCCCGTATATACAGGCTGATAAGGACCGTGACCTTTTGACATAGAATCGCATCAAATGTATTTGAACTTACCGTGTGTTTTACTGTTTGTGTTATGGTACTTGAAGGTGCCTGATCAGGCACACTGAATACACACTGTATCTAATGTGAAGTAGGGTTCTGGCCTGTTTGCATCAAGTTCTATATTTGCATTGGCTACCTAATTTGTGTCTGTATGATACAAAGTATAGAAAGTAGGTCGCTGGTTATACTGATGTCAAAATCTTGGACAGAATTTTTCACGGATACATGTAATTCTTTTCGGTCGAGTTGTGTAAGGTTTATTTGCATATTATCGAAAGATACATTTTTTATGCGAAAGATGAGATCGGATTATTTGTGTGTACAAAATGTAGATAAAAGCAGCAAAGCAGCTGTAAAATGAGCACATATATGTTGTAGATTACAAAACAATTAATCAGAAAACAAATAAAAAATACAATAGAATGCTAAAATAAATATAGAGTAAAAGAAGAAGATGTTACAGGACAGAAAAAATATGTATTGTTGGCACTGGGAAGGGGTATTAACCAGTACAGAAAATTCAGGTCAAGAGGATCAGGTCCAAGTCCAAATTTTGCTGCAAAGGAATTTATTTGGTGGATTATATCGACTCCCACTGGTGTTTTAAAATTCCATCTTCATGTAATCAAGGCTGCCTCTGTACCTTTGACTGTAGAAAGTTGGTACAAATGACTATACACTCTACTTGACTTCGCTCTTGTTGTCTTCTTGGCCCGGTAAGACCCCAAACGCCTGCCGATATAGTGTGTTTATTTTCTTATTGGCGAAACCCGTTCCACTGATTTTTATATTTCAGCCATACATAGTATGGTGAAATATATTGTATTCGTAATGTTTCTTCTTTCTTTCTTTCTTTCTTTCTTCTTTCTCCTGTCAAATCTTCAAAGTGATTCATCTCCGCCGTTCCTGGACCGAATGACCTGAAATTTGGCACAGAGGTAGAATGGGCCAATACCTTGATGCTTTTTTCTCAGTTTTTTCATATCTGCCTCTAAAATGATTTTATTGAGATTTTTTGGTCAATTTTAGACCAAAACTGTATATTTTGGCCCCTGTACCCTGGTATTACAACCAAATGAGCTGAAATTTGACAGAGATGTGCCTTGATAATGCCCCCATATAAATTCGATAACACTTTTGATGTACAGTACAACAAAATGCTTATTTTTGCGATTTTTTTACCAATTTTTGACCATAAAAGGACACTTTTGGCCCCTGTACCCTGGTATTACAACCAAATGAGCTGAAATTTGACAGAGATGTGCCTTGATAATGCCCCCATATAAATTCGATAACACTTTTGGTGTACAGTACAACAAAATGCTTATTTTTGCGATTTTTTTACCAATTTTGACCAAAAAAGGACACTTTTGGCTCCTGTACCTTGGTATTGCAACCGAATGAGCTGAAATTTGACACAGATGTGCCTTGATAATCCCTTCATATAAATTCAATAACACTTTTGGTGTACAGTGCAACAAAATGCTTATTTTTGCGATTTTGGGCCAATTTTTGACCAAAAAAAGGACACTTTTGGCCCCTGTACCCTGGTATTACAATTAAATGACCTGAAATTTGGTATAGATAGGCATTAGATACTTGGTAACAGGATTCAAGTAAAATTTTTGACATAAACAACTTTAAAATGATTAATTTTGGCACTTTTCTGAGGGGAAATTTGTTTTCTTTCGGCCTCCTGACGTGACCTTCCGTGACCCCGCACAGAGCCACACCTGTGCGCGTCAGCCGGAGAGTTAATTGAATCAAAGACCTAGCCAATCAGCGAAGAGGAGGCCAAAGGCTAATTAATATTCATAAGCGGGGCCTCATGATCCCGTATATAGCAGTGTTCCCGCCAGGGGGAGCGAAGCCCGCCTAAGGCTCTCGCATTTTAGACTATTCAGAAGGCTTTGTATTGTATCAGTTCTTAGGGGCATATCTATGATAATCGCAGCAGTCACTTAACTTCTCTTCAGGAGTTTAGCGTAACACTATTTCAGGTCAAACCGTCAAAGGCAACTGAAAACAAACTTTAACGTTACTGAGTTCAACAGTACTTATAACTTGTTATCCGAAGTTGAAACGCTAGCGATGGTATTTTCGCTGCGCTGTTAGCTCCGTGCGACTGTTGTTGACGGTCTTATAACGGTATATTTTGCACCCCTGTACCCTGGTATGAGTAACATTTTGTATAGATAGGCATAAGATTCAAAGTAAAATTTTTGGCATAAAGTACTGTAAAAGGCTTAATTACAGCACTTTTGTTAGGGGAAATTGGTTTTCTTTCGTTCTCCATGCCATGACCTTTCGGACGTTCACCCCACAGAGCCGACATCTGCACCTGCGTCTAGCCGGCAGGAAGAGTTAATTCAATTAATGGTTCAGCCAATCAGCGAAGAGGAAAGCAAAGGCTAATTAATATTCATAAGCGGGACCACACAATACGTTAACTTGAAGACTCAAGCCGTACAGACTTCTCGACAGGATTTTTTCAAAGCGTCGGACAGGGGTCCGGGGGCCGCCGAATGTCCCTGGCGGGGTCCAGGGGCAGGGCCACTGTGGGGGGACCCAGGTGGGCGAAGATTATTTGAACTTAATTGTACATCTAAACAATTGGCTTACCTGTGCAATGTTTATATGATTAATGATCAGTGTACTGAAATCATGTGTAACGTATGGCTCCTAGTCAATAGATCAGCATTTTCTCTATAGTGACCACCTGTCTATAGTGGCCACATTTCCTAGTGCTGTTGTTGTTTGACATAAATTTTGAACATTTAAATTGTAAGTAACTTTAAACTGCCAGAGTTTCAGCCCAATAAAACACTCTCAGCGCCAGGGTATGAACAGACTGACCAGACAGACGAAAATAAATCCTCGAACAAGGTTCAATCGTATCTTCTGGGTCTGGCAGGAAGTTGTTAAACTAAAATAAGAATAGGCTCGATGGCTGATTGCATACAAAGTAAAACAGTTTAACAGTTTTACAGCTTGAAGAAAACAAACGCTCCTACAGTACCTGCACCTGCTTGATAATTATTAAATTGTATGCCCTACTTGAATAAAAAAAGTTCACTGCAATAATAAATGTACCCACATCACAAGGAGCTTATACTTTTTTAAACTTACACCTAGTTATCGTACTGAAAATTGTTAATGACATTACATGAAGTCATTCAACAATTTTCAGTCATGATGAAAATTTTCTGAATGGAAGGTGTGATTATTGTCATTTTCTGAAAAATAGAAGCAAGCTCTGTTTTTACCTGGAATCAATTCACAATACCAGTCCACTTTGGGGGATAATGTACTGTTAAGAGGATGTTCCATTTTTGCGCAGGGGTGATTTGGAACAGTCCAATGTTGCGTGGGAAGGGGTATGGCTGAAATATGCTGTATTTGCTCTTAAGCAAATGTCGGCCTTTCTAGTTTTAGGTCTTTTTTGTCCTGATCTGTCTAAGAAAGAAATTGTCCGTACGATGTACTGGCCCCTACACCTAACTGTTAGTATACCACACTGCGTGTTTAGTCCTATGTTCAACCTTCCTGACCACTTAGATTACATACTGAAGGCAGATTTTTTTTGTCAAACTTTTTGTTATTCGCTGGCTTGCATCACTTTTGGAGTTGGAGTTTTCCAGAGGCTGTTATCCATATAATCAAATCAACATGGCGTAAGTAACAAAAGGGCATGATGAATTGAAATAAAGGTTTTGAACTTTGTGCACGTACCTCAAATGAGTTTGAAACGTCCCTTTAATTTGGATAGTGTCCGGGCCAGATTCCTCCGTCTGTCATCCTAGCAAGCAATGCGTCAAGATCTATGTGAAGAAATAACTTTTGTTTGAGCCAACCCGACAAGGAAACGACCCGCTGCGCCACTGTGTGATAAATGTGTTTTCCACCTGTTGAATGCCGTTATCGATCGCTGCTTATCTTGAAAGGTTACAAGTCATTCCAAAGGTGCACAGAAGGTGAGGTATTGTTGGACTCGTCAAACTTTACTTAGATAAGATTATTGTTGACTGATACAATACTCAAACCTATTAATGTCTTACCTAGGGCAAGGGTGATGAAATCTTGCCCATTGAACCACGGAAACGTATTCTACTCATCAGCGTTAACACAGCCAGTATATCTAAATATTGAACAAACTTCATTAACATAATTTCTTTACCTACGAACCGAAGACATGTGCCTATTTAGGAATGGGTATAGTCATGTAACTTCTCATTACCAAGCTACTTCTGGTCCAGTGCAATCAGGAGTTGAACTCATGACCTCTCATACATGTGACGTATGTCCACTAGCCTTACTAATGTGATTTGTTCTTGTCCGTTAACAACACTACTTGATAATGTGTGTATCTATTTAATATATGATGATGATATCTATTTCGCGCTTAAAGAAAAGACAATAGATACGAGGGGTGATCAAAAAGTTCTCGGCCTCACCAAGAAAATATAAGCATAACTCAAATTTTGAGGCACAACTTCATAGTATGGAGCCTTTTATCAATATCCGCCAAATTTCAAATCATTGCAGTCATTACTTTCCATGCATTCGTTTTTTGCAAATCAGAAGGTAAGTGGCGAGAAAAAAGTGGTGTGAATTGCGATCAGACATGTGTGGGTCGAGTTCCCCATGCCGTAAATTAACAAAAGGCATTGTCAAAATGTTTGATATTGATTCTCTTCCTATTTCAAGCAAAAAGAATTGGGTGTCTGACTTCCAGCAGCGCAAGTTGACCCGCACACCTCAGGTCAGGTCAATTGGCCACGTTTTTTCTTTCTCCCTTACCTAACATTACTGGGTGTCACCTGCAAAGTAATGATCACAATAATTTGAATTTTGGTACATATTCATACAAGACTTTATACTTGACATCTATGCTTCGAAATCTGAGCTGTGCTTATCATTTCTCGGTAAAGCCGAGGACGTATTGATAACCCAACGTACATGTATAAAGTCTTACATGAATGTGTACCAAAATCCAAATTATTGTGATCATTACGTTGCAGGCGACACCCAGTAACGTTAGGTAGGGGATAACGAATAAAAAGTGGACAATTGATCTGCAACCAGAGGTGTGCGGGTCAAATTGTCTGATCACACTTCACCCTTCTTTTTCTCGCCACTTACCTTCTAATTTAGAAAAAAAAAACGAATTCCTGGAAAGTAATGACTTCAATGATTTTTAATTTGGAAGGTATTGATAAAAGGCTTCATACTATGAAGTTGTGCCTCAAAATCTGAGTTGTGCTTGTTATTTCTGGGTGAGGCAGAGGACTTATTGATCACCCCTCGTACATTGCTATGAAATAAATGGACAATCATATCAGTGCAATGGAGGCAAAAACGTTTGCTTTTACGAAATCTTCCCTTTACTAACTTATTACAATCTATATAGATTTTAAAAATTATAACGATGAATGATCAATAAAGGAAACAACGTAATAAAACACATAAAATGAATGATTGACCATAATTTAGGTATAAACTCATGTATCTAAGTTAAAAGGTTATTAGTATCTAATTATTATTCATAATAGTTACGAAGGTGGTGAGATTTTTGTGAGACTTAAATAATTTTGTGTCATCTGTGAAAGAAAATTCAATGGTTTTTGTGATGGATGAGCTTGGTCGTTCATATATGTTAAAGACAGAAGGGGTCCCACAATAAATTCTATTTTGACACGAGCTGTACATGTAATTGGTATTATATTGTCTTCTGTTTAAAAGGTAATATTTTAAGCGTTTAAGAACTGTGTTTTGAAAGCCATACAGGTGTAATTTGTCAAGTAATATTTTGTAGTCAAATGTATTAAAAGCTTTTGAGAGATCTAGAAACATACCAACGGTGTACTCATTCTTATCTACGGCTTGAGAGTTCTTATAATTTAGGGCATATTTGAGTATTTTTTTGCAAAATTCATATTGGTATTCTAATGCTATTTGTTTCTAAGTGATTTAAGATTCCTTTTCTTAGTAATTTTCCTAAAGTGTGGGAAAGGTAGGCAGGATGGAAATTGGTCTATAGTTTGTAAAGATGCCTGGCTCAGATCCTAAAGAAAGTTTAAAAATATAAGTATTTGGTTCCAAAATGGAGAAAATATTCTCCTTTTACAGAAGTACAATAAGCCTGGGCAACATTTTTAAAGTTAAAGATATTGTCACGATCACTTTAATGTTTAGAATGTTTTAATCAAGATGTACTTTTTTTCATAAATAACGGGAGGGGGCCATACTTCGACAGGGGTCCAAATTTCGACAGGTTTTAAAAATCATTGTTGCGGAGAAATGCATAGATGCCTGCACATGAGAAGTACACTAGCTGTAGACTGAACCTTGTTGTAAATAACTACAAAGACGGGGTATGTGTCGAAGTTAGCAAGTCCCACAGATAACGATTGAAAAACTTGCTCAAGTTTGACGCCTTCCGTGCAAGTTGACGAGAGAACGTATCGAGACCATGGCCCGGGAAACTCTTGAATTATTCTTCGCAAAATACGACATGTGAAAAAATACCACCACACATAGAAATGATGTTTATTAGCCTTCCTAAAAATAATACCTGTGTTCTGTTCTGCCTTTAACTGGGTTGGATAAACGGAGCTAAAATGATGCCACAATGTTCACGCAGTCGGGGTCCCGCCATTTTACTATCACGCACGAAGGCGGGCGAGCGATGCTCAACACGTTGAACTCAGTCAACCCGTCCGTCGAGCGACAAACATTCAAGAAAAATCGATCCCTGCCGACTAAAAAATCGTGTAGCCATTGCTGCTGCCAAAAGACAGGATGAAAAGGCAATCAAGGAGGCCGAAAAGCGAAAATGCCATCACAGTCTAACGTAACAATGCGCTGCCGTTTTGCGGCAAGTTGGTCTCACCGTGAGAGGTAAACGTTTTAACACACCGTATTTGAATAAGTCGCGTAATACAAAATATGACCCATATTTGGTACAAAAAAATTATAATGAAGACTTTTAGTGCTATTCTATTTGCATAAGTTGTTTAAAAATGCACGGCGATGGTCTGGTTGTTACTATGTCGGAGTTTGGACCCCTTTTTTGTGTTGGAACGTTCTGCTAGGACGCAAGCCGAAAACCTGCCGTAAGTTTCGTGCGCTGTCAAAGTACAGTGCGGAACGCTACTGTCAAATGAAATATATATCTGTACAGCTTCAATAACAGTTATATGGATGTATACAAGATCTTAACTTGTTTTTGATGAGTTCACTGTAAAATGTACATTGACAAAAGCCCTGCGCATCCACTTAGAACGGATGTCGAAGTATGGCCCCCTCCCGTTACTGATACTATTAAACACGGGCATCTCCATGTTGATTCATCTTTGTCAGTTAGGGGTAGTGTGGTCCATAATTACTCACGGACGATAGCAATAATAATTTCGCAATTTTTGGCGGTTTAACAGACGTTGAAAACTATGTTTTGGTAATAATGAATATCTCCTTTAAAGCCTTACTTGACGATGATGCTAAGGTAACATCGATATTTTTCGATGCTCTTACCAATGAAACACATTCCAGGGGATATACTTAATCCTTATTGATCCGTGTGTTTGTCAACTCACCGTTTCTATCTAACCTTGCCCAAACAAACCGAAATGCATAAAATAAGAAAAATTGTGTAAACTAGTTAAGAATGCAGAGTAGAGACCCCCCCTCACTTGACGCACGGCCGTGGGAACTAAATTGTTTTTCTCTTGATTAAACAAAAACGTCGACTGCCTATCTTATAGGTCACCACCTGTTACTTAGTACACATCAAAGCGCTCTGCTATGGATGAGATTAAACATTTTATAACCTTTACGAAGATAAGAAATCTAGAGCCTACATCATCACATGCATCAAATCTTAGCAAAGGCAAAGTTGGCTTTCCGTGCTAGTATACGTTCTTGTTTTATACCTCTGCTATTGTACATATTTCCAGACGTTGAGAAGAGAGAGAGAGAGAGAGAGAGAGAGAGAGAGAGAGAGAGAGAGAGAGAGAGAGAGAGAGAGAGAGAGAGAGAGAGAGAGAGAGAGAGAGAGAGGGGGGGGGGGGGGGGGGGAGGGGGAGAGAGGGGGAGAGAGGGGGAGGGGGTGCTAAATTCTCTATGTGAAAACAATTCGCCACCATGCAACTTGAGCACACAGGAATAAACGGTACCCATGCCATGGTCTCATCTTCCATCTTCATCCAACAAATGTTTCTTATCATCATGCACATTGGAACGATCCGCCATGAATGCAATTCATTCCCTTAAGAACCTCTTTGTATGGTAGAGGTTTCATTGTTGAATTTCAACCTCAGGGTGAATAAATTTCGCTTGTCTCCATGGCGTTTTCTGCTTAAACGTTTTTCTATTTGGTGTCTCGAAGCATCCATTGTTAATTCATTAGAATTTACAAGAGATTATGCTTATGGGTGTAGATATGATTAAACACACATATCATCAGAGGTTTCACAAAGCTATGATTACATTGCGGTCATGCTCATGAAGACATAACTTCAAGCCCGGATATTTTGTGGAGCGAGAGCACCACTTTCCTTCATCACATGACTTACATGCTACTGGATTTTTTCTGTTTCTTCTGAGAGGACTTTAAGCATAAGGTCGCAACTGTATCTATTAGGAGGGTCAGTCCTAAAGATTTAGGAAACCCATTCGCTTGAATATATCCAGCATATAAGCATGATCTATCCCAACTTGCACTTACCGTACAAAACTGATGTTTGACGTCTTGACGCTGTTAGCAATCAAACTTTTTTGGAACGTACAACACAGGCACAAACAACCGATAGACTTGCCAAAACACCTTGCCTTAGGTCGAAGTAAATCAATAGGGTTCTAAAGGCGGTGTTACCTGTCCGGTCCTGTTTACCTTGGCAAGTATTTTAGCCGTTCGTCGTTTCCTGGTCAAATGCTCTACATGCGGGCTCATAAAGGGGATTTCAGAGTTAGAAAAAAAGTTTGATTTTGTTTAACACAGCTTAGTACTAGCGTAAAACGTTGCTATCCAATGCGCCCAAAGAACCTAGGGTCTTAGTTAATTACTTGATTTTGCTTTTGTTAAAACGATAAGCATACACATTATATTCTAAAACATTTTTAAAAGGCAGTTCTGAAAAGGTATATCACTATGACAAAAATAGTGTGCGACGTAGATAATGCATATTTGAACAAGAGTTCGGAGACTTCATATCTCCATGAAATGTTCTGATTATGACCTTGAAATGACCTTCACATTTGCATAATTTATGCTTGTTTACGCACACCTTTAACTAACTTACCTAGGTCACAATGTTAACAATCTAATCGTTAACTACATGTATTTAGATGACTTAGGGTCTCGGTTCGGAGTTTTTTTACGATTCGGGGCCGATTTGACTGTCTCTGAGAAAAGCACTAGCGCTTCTCAAAACATCGTTTTTCAGACAATCCAATGTTTCCTATAGAAAAGGGTGCCTTGTCGCTGACCAACAGACTCATTTGACATTTTCTGTAGAAATGCTATTTTTGGTAAAAACCATCCAAAAATAAGATTTTCACCCAAAAATTGCTAATTTGGGGCCATTCTTTATAATTACAGGCCGCTACACGGTAAAAATGAGTTTTCCTGGGATAATGGCTTATATGGCAATGAAGGTCAAGACTTCTTCTGTATACTGAGTAAAAAGGAAGAAAAGTTATCCGATACGTTTTCCGCAAGCTCCGACGGCGCTAAAACAGCCAAAACGCACATAGAACGCACGATCTGGGTAATCAGGTGACGAAACGCTTTACCGCCACCGCGCACTAATACCAGAAAGTATTCGTCGCACGATTAAATCTCCGACACCAAAAAACGCTACGAACAACAAGCATTTGGAGACGTTTAAAACATTATACATTGCTAAAGCAATAGCCGGCAAATCTAGAGCCAAAACTATAGAGACAACCTCTGATTTGCGTCTTATTCTTAGGGACTATTTGGTCATCTGGTCATTTGAAATTCCGAACCGGAACCTTAGGAAACTTTCATTTTAATTATGCAAATTATTGAATTATTTGCATAATTGTTATCCGGTAATCTTCCGCCTGCCACAAATTACATATCTATTTGAGTCATACAATGGAAAACAGTGTAAATATAGATTTTCCTCATTGAGTATGCAAATTAAGTCGGAATTCGCATAATTTGCACTTCATTATGTACATCTCTGCCAAAGATAGCTGCATACTAAATATGATGGAAACCCATCGTTCCCATGTTCCGTTATGCCCCTTTAAAGATTTTGACAAAAATGCCCCTGCAGTTCCAGAGCAAGCCGCTAGGTGGCCCAAACTTACATCACTTATTTCTTACATCAAAAGCTATTTACCACCAAAAAACAAGACCAGGTCAAAGGATACAAAAAATGAAAGTTCTGCTGCAGTGCCAAGGTCACATACCAGGGGACCCAATATCAACCCTGACCATCCCAACTTCTACCCACATACCAAATATCATGTAAATCAATCGAGAGGTTATTGAGTTATGCTGACCACAAGTATCCGGACACACAGACATACACACACCAAAAACTAAACCTCCATTTTTATAGAGGTAATTACACTTGCAGAGTTTATATAAGTTGTTTTCCCCTTGTACGACATATGTGTATGGTAATCATAGATTTAAACAGAACAAAGATATATTAATCGAGATCCATTGATCCTTTTTACATTTTAGCCATACGACAGGTATGGTAAAATATATTGTATTAGTAATTATATTTCAGTCACACTAAAGGTATGGTGAAATATATTGTATTCGTAATGTTTCTTCTTTCTTTCTTCTTCTCCAGTCAAATCTTAAAACCGATTTATCTTTGTCGTTCCTGGTTCGAATGACATGACATTTGGCACAAAGGTAGAGTGGACTAATACCCTCGGGAGTTTTGGCGACGCTTCAGGAGCGTGCCTAATAGTGTAGTTTGCGACCGTTTGACAAGAATTCCCAAAATATCGCAGGCATGTCGGGATTTTTCTTCAGGAATGTGTAGTTGCATCATACCTTTAGAGAGAAAAACTCGGGAATATGTTGATGGATCTTTATGATATTTGCAATGTAGATAGTGCTGCTTCAGAGTGTTTTAGTAAATAAATTGGACATGAATCCTTAACGATGGCAAGTTCTCGCCTATGAAACCAACTTGTTTTGTTGTAGGGGTCACCCAGAATTTTTCCATAAGTATATTCCAAAAATTAATAGAAACTTTTGACAAAACACTGTGCTGCCGTAGCTTTTTATTTGCTTACAAAGCGTTAAACCACAGTAACTGAATTCGGTAATAATTCAAGTGAAGAAATTGTCTTCAATTATACTGATAAATTCACGAATTGAAGAATGGATTGTACCTCAACGGTGTTAACCGGATGTACGAGACGATAATGAAGTAAGGAATCATATATCAATGAGACTTTTCTTATTCCTTGTATCAGACTTTTAAGACACACTTCACAATTCTAGAAAATAGACGTACGCTTATTAAAGACAGATTTGTATAATTTCAACTTTTATCAGCTTTATATACGTACAATGTGATGCTGACGTTGTAAATTACGGTCTGCTTTTTGCTGTTACCTAACCTTTACACCATAATGAATACGAAACAGTAAACATTTGAAAACAATTATTCTCAGAGTATTAAATCAATTACCTGATAAAGATAGAAATCACTTAAAAGTAGCTACTTTAAATGGCCTAAAGCGTATGCCTAAAAGCGCCCGTGTCAAGCCAAAATGTAAATGGGTACGATGGCCGTTGTCTCTGGTTTAGAGGTCGGTCTTCTTCATGTGCGTCCCTCGCAGCGGCCTGAGCTCAGTGACAGCCCCGGCCAGCAGACCGATGGGGCGGTCACTTGTCTCGGCATTGCGTGTTGGGTTCCACTCCCAGTTGAGCAGGGCGGCAGCCTGTCGGTCAGAAGTGCTGTCATCCTCCCAAGCGCGACGTGTCTGAAAATATGCCATAGTTTTCATCTTGTTTTAAGTGAAAGTGTTAATGTCCTTTTTTTTCAAATCAATCCAATACCAACGACAAAAGTCATTGAGCAGTGTGACTCTTCGTACCTTAAACGAAGCTGACCCATTCGTGTCCGGTCCAGTGTTGCCCTCAAGCACAGACGACTCTGTACATTTGACTTCATCGTCGCCATCATTTTTACCATGAACAGGTTTCCTAATGCAACAGATTTATGGTCAAATAGAAACATCAAAATGACAAAGGCGTGGCGATAAGGTAATACATCTTACAATTTGTTGCCACCAAGGACTTGATATTTTTTTTAATAAAAGGCTGAAGACCCAGAATTTGCTGAAATCTAATGTTTTTATTTTTATGCAAGCAGGAGGACCTTTATGATATCCAATACTTGGATAAATTGCTAAATAACAATATAAGAACTCAACAAACGTTGCAGCCTAGGCCGGTAATATGTTTCCTACTTTTACTAACGACTTAATAAATGAATCACATAGATCTGTGACCAAATCAACAAAAACCTCCTAGATATATCACAAATAATTAATAATAAAAGTTTATTTGCAAGTACATCTTGTTGGCATCCATCTGTATCGGAAGACAGCGGTTTGTGCACACATGTGACAATGGATAGTGATAAACATTTTTGTAAAAAAGGCTACTCCAATACTAGTGTTTGCTATTTCTAAACAGGCTAATGGCAAATCTATTTTCGACATTCTTTGAATCGAATAAAACAATATTAACAACACTATAACTTACACGTTAATCAGTAACGTAGCTGGTAAAACCCTTGACCCTCTCAAGAGCATTGAACCTGCTTTCTTGACATTGTAGCTGTAGTCCGAAAAAGGAACAAAAAAATTCAAGCATTAACAATATTGTACAAAGTTTATGGACAATGCGGAAGAGCTTACGGAAACATAATAAATGACCACTTGTGTATGTATCGAACCTGTTATATAATTTATTGTAATATACCAAACATACCTGGACTTCTTCCACTTCCTCCATACGACTATAGTCAGGAGCAGCAGGGAAACAGCTGCCAACACGACCAGGCAGATCTGCCAGGCTGTCAACTTCCCCGCGCAAGGCCAGCTGTGATTTCCGCACTCACAGACGTAACCGTTCACCTGTGTGCGTTTGAGACAATGATCAGCTATGTCAGACCAGAGCGAAAACAATTACATGACAAAGCCATTAACCTTACGAATACGGCATGCTATTCGTTATTATTAATAAAGCAATCATTCCTTTGATACCGGATTTTCATTTTACACACTCGGTACAGTTATACCTACTTAGTCTATCAGAAATCTAACTAAGAGCTTCTAACGTGTGTGTTGCTTCTAACTGCTGTGTGTCGCCAATGAAGGGGGAACTTTTGTGGCAAGAATACAATCCCATACATGAAATCCCAGTAATGAAGTGGGAATAGGGGGATACAAACGTCTGGGATTGTGTTTTCGCTGCAAAAGCACAAACTTCATTTGCTACACTTACAGATAGATGTGCAAAAGTTAGGTGTGACGGATCGTTCAGTGTAATATAACCAGCTGCTGCCGCGCCGCGTGTGCGAAGCTGGTGTGTTACCCCAAATGGCGGTTATACCGGCTATATAGATACATATACATATAGAGGCAAGAATATATCTGAAGCGTCAAAACGTAAGCAAATTAAAATTTACGGGATGTGTAAAATAAAATTTGAATATCCTATAGTAACCACATTGTTAAACAAATCAATCACCGTATGTAAATAAATCAGGTTTGTGACTGCATCTGTAAGAAGCGACACCTATTGCTACGATACAATGCGAACCAGTCAGAATTGGTGAAAATATAGCTGTGACTGTGTAAAATGAGCCTCTTTCAGTAAAGTACCAACCTGATGAAAGCAATTAGGAGGTGGACTTTTCTATACTCTACCATCCCGTGGCAATTATTTACGGAACGATTATGCCTTTGAGTAGTTTATCAATAACATTTACCTTTCGAACGACACAATTTGTAATACTGCTGTGTCTGACACTCATAGTGATACACCTGTGTTCTCACCTGGTCAATACATGTGTAATTATAGGGACATGGCACTGAAAGGCATTCATCATAGTCTGTGTCACACAGTCTGCCTGTCCAGCCGGGTGCGCTCGTACAGTTACACCAGTACCTGCATAGAAACCAATACCCATCATTTACATGTAACAAGTCATGATGTGTATGGCTTATTCTATGCTGCAATTAAATGATTATATTCGTACTCCGAAATATAGCACCGTTTTATCTCCTGATATTACTCATTAAAAAGTGTAGGTCTAAAACGAAAAAAAAAATGGTTCTCACAAAAAAGAATATACATTTCTAACCGTCGTAGCACAACAAACACTAATAATGAGCCCTTACCCATCAAACCCTTTGGCCCTATCCGTTGACGTGCAGTCAGGATCAGTGACGTCACCAACACACTGTCCCCCGTGCTCACACAGGTTTTCCAAAACGTAAAGGTCAAGGGTTACCACACGGGACAGGCCGCCATGTTGGTCCTTCGCGTTGATCTTGATCACATCCTTTCCTATCAATTTAAGTACGATGGAATTAGTCACAATTATTATGTGTTCGAAACGAAATTGATAAACTGTACAAAGAAGTCATGAGGAAACTGTAGTATAAACTGGAACATTGCAAATGATCTGTTTTCCTACAGACCGGTATAATACATTACCTGAAAAGTTTGCAGGTGGCCTGTACGTGAGTGTAGTGAATACCCAAGCCATTTCATGTAAAGGGTGGGGCGCCTGGATGTCACACGGGTCCAGTTGTAGAGGTGCCGATGTGCCATTTTTACCGTGTTGTTGGACAACGAAAAACCACGTGGTGTTGGTGCTGCAGGGATTAAGACTTACGAAGTCAACCAGCCGTTCCTGTTGCGATGTTGACATGGTACCATTACTTTCTACACTAAAGTCCAGAACTACGGAATCAGCAGGTTCGACATCGTACGCTCCCACGATGACCTGAAGGTCCCGGTAGTGCAGATTAGACATGCGGTTAGCCTCAACCGTCAGGTCTAACCTTTTAGTCGGTACTATCAAGTCGGGGTCATCCTCAACAAGGACAAACAGGACCGGGTCGTCATTGCGCGGTTCCACCTCCACCACCAGCTGGATGTTGATGCTGTGCGGGTTGTCTGGTAGCATCTCTACAGCCGAGATGTTTATCTTGTCTGTGCCGTAACAGTCAAGACAGGGGGTGTAGTACACAACTGCATGTTCCTAGAATTAGAAGGCAGAAGGTGAGTACAGTTAAGTTGCAAGAGGCAACCTTTGCGTTCCTATCGTGATTTAAGCAAACCACTGTTTTAAAATATATCAAGGACTGCTCTGCTATTAGAAATGATACCGAAACTAATGATTAGCATACTTTATTGCAATACTATATTAAATAACTAAATTTATGTTAGCCCTTATTGTTATGTTAACTAGGTTGTTAAGCTTTATCCTATACCTCTATTTTGTACTTTGTGTAATAGTTGTTGCAATACATTGTATCATGTACAATTATCGTGCATTAAAGTTCTTCTAATATATTATTGAGTACATATAACATTGTGAACTGAATTGCCAGATCTATTGTGACACAATTGGTACTAGATGATGTAAGGTAAATGCTTTCCGTTATATTACTAAAAATGTGCGTGATTCCATTTATCACCGACCTCTTCCTCTTGAATCCGGACACTTTCAAACATTGGTGGAGAGGAGACAGAAAAGGAAAGGCGATCCCCGTCGAGGTCAAAGTATCTGATCCAGATAGCCTTTTCTTCGTCTTCCTGTGCTTGTACGTTACTGTGAGATACAATGACGGGTCGGGAGTTAAAGAAGCCCTTCTCTACAGCAGCGAGGCTAAAATGGGCCGGACCTTGAAAGGTTTGTTCAGAGTCCCTCACACTTCTGTGTACACCGACAGAAACCATTTCGTTGATGCACACCTTGATGTTGCACACCTGAGAGAAAGAAGAAAATTGTGGTGAAATACATTTATAAGTAATAAAGCAAACGTTGTCATTCTCAAAAGTTACATAAATAAATACGATACCTTCCATTTTTTCAAGCTTTCTTTGCAAAAATATAGCATACCAATGAGACAGAATTATCTTTCAGAGGAAGCAAAGTTGTAACTGATAAGTGACATACTCGTAGCAATAATGATTTGCTGACCTGAAAATGTTCGTTGCGGTCTATACAGTCAACAATAGTTTTTGTGATCTCCCCACCACATGCTCTCTGTGCATCCTGCCACACCTGTATTTCTGTATTTGTACAATAAAACGAATTGCCTCATGCACATGCATCATGCACATCATGTCTCATGTAAAACAATAGTTTATCCATCCATAGTAGCTGTTAAAAGACCAGGAAAAACATAAAAAGATATAGATAGTAACTTTCGAACTTCGAATTGAATTACGTTCTTATTTTAAACACTATGAGGAAGCATTCTAGAACTGTTGTTGCAGCTTGATGACCATGGTGCATGATAAGAAAAAGAAGAGGAACTTTATTGCACGACAATTGTACATGGTACAATGTATGGCAACGACATGATATAAGTCTACAAATAACCCTTTGTTATCGCAAATAGTAGTCTCAAATACTACGTCTAAGGAAAAACAAGGTAAATGACCAGAGTTCCAGTAGAGAAGTCGAGGTTCCAGTCCTAGATCTATCAGTGTTGTGTTGATAGGCAGTGTGATGTTAATGGGACCGGGTACCTCCACATTCCCCAACGTGGTCACGAAGAAATTCACGCCAAACCAATGCTTTACTCTGTGGAAAAGGAAGCCAATGTTTAAATGGCTAAGTCAAATGTACAACAGAAAGAACCATGTCTGCAAGGTTCTTAAATCTTCAATATGTTGTAGTAAATTCAACTTTTACCTCGATCGCTGTTTAGGTAACAAAGTCCTTAGGACGTTCCTCAAAATGCTGCTGCTTTAGAAAAGGCACAAGAAAAGGAATTAATAGCACGATGTAAAGTAACGCAGCAGATTGAATATTTTACCTATGCCGTAGCCAGCGGTCGGTAAATGTTGATGTAAAATCCGGATTAGCAATGAAGGATTTGAAGTTGACAGCCGCATCGGAAGTGTATTCAGCGGAAACATCTTCGTTTGTCAGTAAACCTGCCACCAAGGTAGTCCCATTATTCTGCCCTGCAGCACAGAATCATTCGTTTATATATGTTCATTGTAAGGAATAGATAACGTCGGTCTAACAAACTGTGTTTCAGTGCATATTGACATAGAAAGAGTTATTAAGAATATTTTCAGTGTAAACCTTCCAAGAATTATCATTAATCGTAATGACATTACGTCAGTAATTGCTTTAAAAGTACAAAATACCAAGTGCTTAAACACCTAGGTTGACGTTTTAGTTACTAATTTTAGCTAATCGAACACAACAAGGTTCGTTTTTGTAGCCAACATTAGTAATAAAAATGAATTAAACAGATTTCATTAATATATATATAACTTTATTGCACAACAATTGTACGAGGTACAAAGTATGGCATCTACATAACTACAGTGCTATAACTTAACTTAGGGCTTATCTAACTAATACAGGAGTTGTAGTATGGGATAAGTTTCTTACAATCATTGGAGGCTTTTACAATCATTTGGGGAATTTCTAATGTCAAAACCTTCTTTGACATATTTTCCTATATCTGCCATGCAGGGATTGTCACATGTCATTATGTATCTGAATTTGCACTTCAGGTCCATTTGGATAAATCCTTGTGTACAAAATGACAGCCTTCTGTATAGAGAATTGCGTATATCGGAATATTTGGGACATACAACCATAAAGTGATATTCGTCTTCGATTAGCTCTGGACAGAATGGACAAACCCTCTGGTCAATAGGGATTTTTTGGAATCTTCCGGTTTCTATATTTAATTTGTGACAGCCAATTCTGAGTTGTGTGATTGCCCTACGAACGTCAAGGCTCTTTATGGTTGAAATGTAATTTTCTTGCTTGTAATGCTTGTTCAATGTAGAAAGAGATGAGAGTTTGGAATTGTTTCGAATAGAGGAATGCCAATTTTGCACGTATATATCTTGTAAACGTTGTCGTAACTGAGTGGTGATTGTGTCTATGTGGTATGACCTCGGGTTCAGCCATATGTGTCCAAAGCCTTGGTAGTTGAGGATATTTTTTACGTGGACAATCCAATCATGTTCTCCGAATGAAACAGTATTGTATGCCTCACGAAGAAGGGCATCTTCGGGCAGATTAACTAAACGATGCCAATATTTCACAAGTTGCATTTCTGCATCAATCCTAGCTGGGAAAGTTCCCAATTCTCCCCTGACACCATCGTTGGAGGCTTTGGCATGAATGCCTAACAGAAATTTTTGGAAGCGCATGTCAATGATGTCAAATTCTGGAATTTGTTGATTTGAGTCTAGGTTTATAATTTGGAAACCGTTATCTCGTAAAATATGGCTATTGGCATGACGCAATAGTATTTCTTTATCTGTATTTCTTTCCAAACATACAACATAAGTAGTATTCAAAGCAGAAGAGGTGGTTTTTCGAATGGTAGCTGGAAAGTTATCTTGAATATTAAGTTTTTTAAGTAAAGTAGAAAAAACCTTTGCGGAAGGTTCGCAGATGTTATTGGTATGTGATACAATGATTCTTATACTTTTAGAAAAACGGTCAAAGCAAGTGATTTCTGAACAGTACATAAAGATGGGTTTTACAAATTTGTCAAATAGATTTTTTCCGAGATTGATTGAAATGTCCTTGTTAGAGAGTAAAAGAGCCTTGAGTTTGAAAAGTGTTCTCATTGCTTTGGTTTTCAAATATTTCCTGGCGGTTTTGAATTTTCCGGAGAATGTGAAAGGAATGCCGAGGTATGTATAGCTGTCAGTGATTTCTATATTTTTGCCATAAATATGGAATTGGTCTTTGTTATTCTTGCTAGAACCTTTGCCAAAAACAACTACCTTGGTTTTTGAAACATTGACAGATAGCTTCCATTTCTTACAATAGTTATCTAGGCAGTCAATACAATGCTGTAGCCCTTGTTTTGACGATGAAATCAGAGCGAGATCGTCTGCCCAGGATAAACAGTTTAGAGATTTTGAGGTTAGGACTGCAGGGTCACATTTTGTGGGGTCAAAGCACTCAGATATATCATTGATGAATAAATTAAATAATAAAGGACTAAGATTACATCCCTGCCGTACTCCGCATACGGAAGGAAAGGAGTTTGATAATCCATTATCTAATCTAACTGCATAATTCACATCATTGTACATGGATTTTATAATGTTAAAGAAATTACCTCCGATACCACATTTATGCAACTTATAGAATAGCCCATCTCGCCAAACACTGTCAAATGCCTTCCTCATGTCAACAAAGCATACGAATAGTTTTCCGCCTTTTTTCTTGGTGTATTTGTCTATTAGAGATTTTAAGATAAAAACATTGTCGGAGGTTCTACATCCTTTCCGGAACCCAAACTGCGTGTCATCTAGAAGTTTGTTTCTTTCTGCAAAGTTTTGTAACCTGTTGTTTAGAATGAGTGTGAATAATTTGGATAGACAACTAGAAATCGCTATTCCTCGATAGTTGTCTGCATTACTTTTATCACCTGATTTATGTATTGGCGTAAGAATACTTGTATTCCAGTTGGAAGGAAAGGTGCCTTTATCAAGTATAGTATTGAAAAGACTCACTAAAGGTTGACATAGATGTTTTGCACCATACTTTAACATTTCATTTGAGATTGAGTCGATACCGGAAGCTTTTCCCGTTTTTAATAATTTTAAACCATTTAAGACTTCCACTGGAGTGAATGGGAAATCTAAGGGATTTGGGGTATGATCATCTAACTGATTAAGGTATTCAGTGACCGTTTTTTCGAAGACAGTATCAAAGCTGCTGTCATTTATCAAATTATTTAAACTTGTAAAGTGGTGTATCCATTCTTCAGATGTTATATTGGGATCGCAAGTATTTTTGTTGTGTTTTCCACTGATTTCTTTGTCCAAATATTTTAAAAGTGACCAAAATTCCTTTGGATTGTTTTTGTTGAATTCTTCCAATTTTGCTAGAAGGTCGGAATTGTACTTCTGTTTACGCTGTTTGATGAGTTTCTTGTAATCACGCAAAGCTGTGAAATATTTGCTTCTAATTTCTTTTAGCCAGGGTTCTTTTTTCAATGCCAGTGACAGTCTTTTTAAACGTTGGCGTGAAGACCAGCAGCATTGATCAAACCAAACTTTGTTTTTCTTACCGCTTTGTGCGGGTTTCTTTGTTTGTTTATTTGGCTTTGTTTTCAGTGACTTCTTTGCTACATCTAGCAATAACTCTGTAAAGTTTGTAACAGATTTTTCAGTCGAACAGAATGATGTTTGGCAGAAGTTTTGAAATTTTGAAATTGTATCTCTACTATCTAAAATACTTTGATATATTGATTTTGATTCATCTGTCCAAATGAATGCGGTTGGTTTGGGTTTTATCTGGTTAGTTGCTTTTTGAAAATGAGCGGAGTAATTTGTTGACAATGAGAAGGAAACATGACAATGATCAGAAAATTCGGAGATTGGGCTAACATTTACATATTGTACATCGGATAATAGAGAATTGCGCACAATACAATAATCGACAACACTAGAACCGTTGTAATGATAACAGGTAAAATCGCCTTTTAGGTCCCCCGCGAATCTACCATTTAGAATAGTTAAATCGGCTGCTGAACACAAATCTATCAATGTTTTACCGTAGTTGTTAACTTTGATATCTCTGTTCTGTCTGTTTTTGGTGAAACAGAGACCGTCTGTTATAGGATTGTCAAAGGTGAAAGTGTCAAAATGATTTTCTATCAACTGGCCAGTTCTTGCATTTAAATCGCCTAACACGACGATATCTCCTAAATTAGAGTATTTACATATGTCATTAGAGAGTATTTCAAAGGGAGATTCATTAGACGATTTAGAAGATGATTCGGGGGGGATATAGGCATTACATAAATATAAGTCATTTTCTAAGCCAAAAAATTGCTTGTCAAACTTGCACCAAACAGTATCTACCGTACTACTAACTAATTTGGAAATCCCTCTCCTGTACAAACTTTTAAAAATAACTGCTACCCCACCTGAATTCCGTTTAGCCCCTTTACTTCTAATTCTACTGCTAGTGAAAAAACTATAACCTGGTATGTCTAAATCTACATAACTGTCTAGCCAGGTCTCTTGAACACAAATGATGTCGCTATTTTCTACATATGAAAGAAATTCGTCATCTTTGAATTTCTTGCAACAGCTTCCCTGGATATTCCAAGAAGAAAATACTAGTGCAGATGTTTTTGACATCCTCCGTATTTGAATAGGAGTACACAATATCTACATGGGATCGGTATTATGACATATGCATACGAAATAGTTGTAAAAAAAAAAAAAAAAAAAAAAAGGAGAATAAACTCCTCTAGAATTGAGAGTGAACATAGTATGAAGATAAGGAATAACTTTACCTCTACGGCTTTACATGTCTGTGAAGGATGGTATCAAAGTTCATTTAAGGTCCCAGAAATCAAGATGTGAGAATGTCCCATGCTTTACGGAAACGCTTTCCAATCTGCTTCCACTGGAGAACTGTCTGTTTGGTGGGTCGTAACTGCAGCGTGGCGATCGGTGAAGTCGGGACTTGTAGAGTTCCATTAGACCGGCTTCCCGTGGTGATCGGTGAGGTCACGACTTGTTGGGTTCCACCAGGTCGGCTTCCCGTGGTGATCGGTGAGGTCACGACTTGTTGGGTTCCACCAGGTCGGCTTCCCGTGGTGATCGGTGAGGTCACGACTTGTTGGGTTCCACCAGGTCGGCTTCCCGTGGTGATCGGTGAGGTCACGACTTGTTGGGTTCCACCAGGTCGGCTTCCTGTTGTAGGGTTTCGGTTGGATGTCAGACTAGCAGGACTGACAGGCTTCCTCGATCCAAGTGGAATGGCATTCACACTGTTCTTGAACCAGTCTCGTGTCGGGATGGCATTGTCACGTTTGGTGGCGGCAGTTTGAGGCCTTGGGTGAGCGTGTTGGTCGGAGGAGCGGTATCCACGTTGTGGGCGCGGCGTCGGAAGCTGTGGCGGGCCCGCTGTTGGTGTAGGTGGCGATGCATTGAGTGTGCGTTTGACGTCGGCAACTAGTAGTTTGGTTCCACTTCTGGGGTCTAGGTGTATTTGGTCTGGCAGGTAGAGATGTCTGTCCTGTGTTAACTTCCTGTGTTTAATGTACGTGAAGCCAGAATTCCTGGATAGTTTGAGTACTTCTTGGTTGTATGATTTGATATTCTCATTCAGGGTGGATCTCTGATTCGGTCCTCTTTGTAGTACTTGGGACACAGCCACCCTCGCATTTGGGAAGGACTTCTTTGTCGCTTCTAGCAGCCTGTCAGTGTTACGGAGCGTCTTGTGAACTGAGTCTGAGTGTCCTTTGCTGTTATCTAGATCGTTAGATCCAACGTGTAAAATAACAGTCTTGGTTGTGGAATCCTTGATGTTGCTGATGTTGTCAACGGCCGCACTTATGGTGCTGCTCCTGTGGATCTTTGTATGGTTTGCTTTAAAAGCGCGATCTGGATCCACATCCCGAAAAAGTGAATCTGAAAAGATTCTTATCTCAACCCCGGCATTCTCACTTCGCACATGGTTGTTCACAGATTGGGGCATGTTGGTACAGACAGCTGGTGTCTGGTCGTCGGGAACAATGGTTTGTTTGTTGTGCTTCTTGTTCACGGGAGTAAAGCCATTGTCATGTGAAGTAGACCTGTCATTGTTATGGGAACTTGGGGCTTTGTTGTCATGTAGAGAGTGCGTCACACCACAATGGCAGGTAGCAAACATCTGTTCCAAATCTTTATACCTGTCCACCAGTACCTGAATCTCTGAATCTTGTTTTGTTATGATGTCTTGTAGGTCGGCATTTGAAGCTGCCAAATCATCTACTTTCAGGGACATGCTATGAAGTCTCTCTTTCCATAGGTTCCTTTCGATCGAGATCTCTTGCTTTGCTTCTGATTTCTCCTTCATGAGCTTTTCTTTCTGTAGAGTCATGTCTTTGCGAGAATTGTTCAGATCTGTCTGGAGTTTTGCGGTAGCCTTTCTGATATGACTTTCAAGTGCCTTCTGAGCGGCTTCGATCTGTGTGGATATGGCATTCAGACTTTTCATGTGAGCCTTCTCTCGCTCCTTTTCTTTCGCGATTAACTCGTCCCTGAAGGCGTTGAGTTTGCCGATCGTATCTACGTATTGTTTTTGTAGATCGTTGAAGGCACTGTCACTCGCTTTTATGGACTTTTCAACAGAAATCACACGTTCTAGATACACTTCTACTGGAGAGTTCGATGTACCTGTTAGTGTTACGTTACGTGTGTCACTTGACTCGTTTGTTTCAGAAGTTACGCCGGATGTCACTGGGGGGTCGCGTGAGTCACCGGTTATGGCGTCACCGGCACTTTGGGCGCCATTTACAAAATCCTGTTGCAGCTGTTCTGTGAAACTGCTACCAGTTGGGGTTTCAAGACCCTCTAATGTTCGTGGAGCGGTGGATTTGGGCATAGTCGGTGTCTCAGTCACATTGGATGGACATGGTGTCTTGGGCAAGGGCTGTTCTGTAGAGATTGTCTGGAAGCTATTGACGGCGTCCCTCACGCGTTGGACGCCATCTTTGGCGCTTGCCCTTGTACGTTTGTCAAGCATTGTTACATTGTTTTTCAGTTCAGGGTACAGTAAACCTACCCACCACTTGGTTCTTTGACCCTGAACCATAAGACCATTCTTCTTGTGGTAAAAGTGAACTGATAGAAGGCTTTTACCTGTCTTTGTTGCCGATGAGAAGTTGACGGACAAGCTTGTTGTGCCTTGCGTGGATTTCCAGGTCACTGTTGTTCCTTTGTGGTCTTCAAAGTTCTTGTCAAAGTTGTCCTTGTGAAGTTGAATCCACTTGTCTAGCTGGCTTGTCCGCAGTTTCACTCCACACAGTCGAGACTTTTCCACGTCTTCGTAGTCGAAGGCCAGGGTTTCGTCCAGCGGGACTTTGGAGAGATTGATATTCCATGGTTTCGTCGTGGGCGTCTTACCCTTTGGCGTCTTGGACTCGGCTCCCATATTTCAATGTTCCTCTGTCGTTACAGATGTTATTAAAAATCCTCAAAATTATAGAATACGTGAGACGTTAAGATAGACTCACATATGCACTAAAATACCTTACTCCATGTAGTATTATGGTACTCCAAACTAAGTCACATACGGAGAGCTAACGACGCGTGTCCGCGTCCGTCCGCCATCTTGAATTCTTGGTCTAGTGGTTAGGATTTGGCGCTCTCACCGCCAAGGCCCGGGTTCGATTCCCGGTGTGGGAACCAGTGAAACAACCAGAGGGGCGAGTAAGAACAGAAAGAAACAACACCCCGACTCCCGGGATTCGAACCCGCGCCAAACCCGGGCAGCCGGATCACAAATCGAACGTGCAAACCGTTCGGCCAAAAGGCTTAAGCCATTAGGCGTCTTCGGTTTAGCAGTCCTTGAACACCACTGTTACAATATAACTTGACTTCCATCAAACCATTTATTTGCATGTATGGGTAGATTATCAAAATGTTAGCCTATTGAAGACAAATGGAAACGTTAGGGTGCTTATTTTGACATTGAATTTAAAATTGCTTTTTAAAGAAGCTGATAGTAAATTAAAATGAAATTCTACAACCTTCCATTGTCCTGATAGAGATAGTCTCAGATGTTGACATGTTCAGGATGATCTCTGCACTCTCGCCATGACGGGAAGTTCCAAGTCGATCGCATGGTCCTTTTATGCAAATAAATAGATTTTGAATTTATTCTCTATTTCTTTATGTACGAAAAATAAAAAAATGTACTCCCTTTCACACGATTTTAGTTACTAAGGTAACAAACAATTGCAAGTTTATCTAAAACAACAAACAAGTTACAATTACGTATTTAGTAAATTAATTACCAGTCGACTAAAACTACTTATCTATTTACTAGTTGGGCTGTTCAGAATACACAACCAGGGTTTCCCAACTAGCCTGTGGCTATTACAGATGGCTAGCCTTCCTGACAAAGACAATGACAATACAGATTTTATTTGAGATGGACAGGATAATGAAACAATTAGAATCATTTAGCACATAAAACATAACTAATTAGTGTATCAATAGTGAGGGCTTAATGTAGCTTGGTGCAGAAACTTACGGATGTAGATCATCTTTTTCACGTTGACATCTGTGCACTGGTGAGCACCGTTACAGGCACGGAGCTTAGGGTATAGCATCCTGAAGAGTATAGTAACGAAGATGAATAAATAGATAAATAAAACACAACTGATCAGCATACGTCAAACAGGATAGACATGTTGAGATTCTGTGTGCTTACCTGCGAACTGTCTTAAGCATTTGATCTGGTTTCAAGGGAAAATTCTCACTACCAAGGTATTCAAACAATACGATTTCACTGAATTACTAATATATGGACATCATCATTCGTCTCTTCGTTTTAATTATCAAACCGGATAAGGCATGGAGATAAGACTGTTAAACCGCCATCTGCTTAAACGCAAAAAGACAAATACAATTATTTGACGGATATAAAGACAACCTCTCATTGGTCAACACACTAATTGCCAAACTGTCATTGGTTGAATTGCTATTTGTGATGGACAGTCAGGATTCATTTATAGGCAAGGTCACACTACATACCTCCCAGGTTCCATGCGGAATACACTTGAATCTGTCTCTTCCTCTGGACGGTTCCGTTGCAAGTCAGACACGTTAGAAACCTTCCCGTGTGTCTGAATGGTTCCATTCACAATGACCACGGAGCTAGAATCACCAACTCCGACACGGGTTGGCGGAATGACGTCATTCTTACCATTTGCGTCACTGCTCAAACTGAAAACTAAACAAAACGATAATAATGATAATAATACGATAAAATGATAATAAAACCTATAAAATATACTAGTAAACTAAAATATTACAAAATTGCAAAATATATATTATGAAAGTGTTTTTTGTTACAAGATGCATTATATGACTTAAGTTAACCAATCTTCTTTTTTTTAATTAGAAAGTTTTAAAAAGGCAATTTCAACAATTTGCGTCATTTTGCTTAAAAAATCTCCTCTATTTTTGTTTTTTAAAAGTTCAGCTTTTTTTTGGTTGCAATTTACTCACAGGTCGCTGTGATACTCTCCTCATCCCGCGGTCTCCCCCAGGACAACCCTGCACAGGTGAGGTCAGTGACCATGACTGTGTCATCAATGGACACATCCTCGGGCAGGGGCAGTTCCTCGCCAAAGAGAACTGTCGTGTTTGTGTGAGCAACGTCTGGGTATCCAAAAAGGACTTTAACACCTGAAGAATTGGAAAAGAGGAATACGTCGATACTTGACTATGGTACTGTAGTATCATTTTGGATTGCAAAAATGCTTTATTTATATTGATAGATTCAAAAGGCAACAGCGATCAGTAAGCCAATACTTCCCTTCCCTTTGATTATATATTTTTTTTCTTTTACACATCAAAAGCTTGTGTAAAACTGCTTCTCACCTGATGATGTTACTATAGATTGCAATCCCGCGCCATTCACAGCCTTCAGAGTGACGTAATATGTGGATCCATGACGTAGGAAACCTTCAAGGTCAGAGTTCACTGCTATGTCTTTCAGTCCATTTGACCTAAAAGGCTGGACGTCGGTTCCCCCTGGAGAGGTTCCTATTGCCCAAAAGTACTCCACCACCTGGGACAAATATAAGATACTCAGTGCCTTGAATGTTCTCTGAAAAGAGAGTACGATGCCCTATACTGTAATCATTTTACCAACCTGGCTTTCACTGTCGAAGGCCTTGTATCTAACAGCGATGGTACTGTTGCTTCCCTGGAAGTCACTTATTTCTTCATCATCCCACGACATGTCCACGTGGTATAAATCCTGGATGTCCGGGGGTGTCACATCTATGTTCACGCCATTAGAGGACGACAAAACTTCACGACCTGATCCTATCGAATTGGAAACATGAACCCATTATCAACAACATATGTGCGAAGTAGTATGGTGCAAAGTGAAGCAAGGAATTGTAATCATACTATGACATAAAACAGTATGCGTGTCAATTATCTGCAAAAACGGCAGCACGATAGCAAATTCATAATCTTAGATCCTATTCGAGCTCAGAGGAGCAAAGAATGCACTACATTTTTTGTTCTTGCATTTGTGTATGTACGCAACATATATCAAGAGGTAATATTCTACATGTACCTGATACAGCCTTCACCGTAATGAAGTAAACCGCAGCAGAATCCGTAAGATTCGTTCCGTTCTGTTGCTGGAAGCTGACATTGGGACTGAGAGTCAGGTTGTCTATCCTGACGTGGAAAGCTGAAGTGTCCAGACTGGAACAGTCCGGGTCACAGTCAAACTTGTCACATGGCTTCACACAAGGTACGCATGGACGGGCGACCTGATATTATAAAATGTAATTTGAAACAAATGGAAGACATTGGGGTACTAAGAGAAGCTGTTCTTTTTAATACCAACCAAGTAAAGCTACCAGAGTCAACTTTGTCAGCAATTCACAAAGTGAGGAAGCTGTCAGTTTCAGAAGTTGAATCTAACTGACCTCTCGAAAAGGCGCGACATCATCCTTCAGCTTCTCGGTCCCCACTCCTGCGTAGAAGACGGAGACACTGTTGTCCCCGGGACGGAATGGGTCTCCATAACGGCACAGGTTATCAGCGCTCGGGGGCAACCTGGCAATTATCCAAGTAATTTTTTTATCAGCAGTGTTGAGGAAAGATACCAATGCATAATCACATTAAAATTTCTGCTAATCTTGAAAACAAAGGCAACTTTGTCTCTTACCGTGGACAAACTTATGTTCTAACTTATGTCTAAACATTAGCATAATAAGAAAACTCCTCGCATAAAATATATATTGTTACATGAGACAAGGAGTTTTAAATCTTGGTTACATAGCTTAATGTCATCATATATGTCAGCTCTATATTTCTTAGACAAATATGGATGTCCATGTACCTGAGATCTTTGAAAAATGCCGTAGCTTCAGGGCTGCTGAAGACGTCTTGCACTTCAGGTACGAAGTCGTCCCGGTTCCAGACGGCCAGGGTGATCTGGGCTTGGTCGCTGAAAACTGGGATGCCGCTCATGATAGCCTGAGATCTGCCATCTATGATTAGCTCCAAGTTCCAATCGTCCTACGTATGTAAAAAAAGGCACATAATGTATGATGTACATGAATGAGTAGTAAACTTGTTTAAATTAATCATCATCATCATAAAAAGGCTTAAGCTTAAGTGTGTTTAAAAACTGTTTTATCTTACCCCGACGGCAAAAGTCCTCTCTATAGTAATCTTCAACTCATATGTGTGCCATCCGACTGTTGGGTCGAAGTCTAGAGTGATCATCTCTTGAAGTGGTTCAACCGTATCGTTGAAAAATCGGCACCACAGCACGGCATAATGTCCCACCTCGCCTCCAGTTACAATACCTTTACAGGACAAAGAGGAGGGGATACGTATTAAGTATGTGTATCCTATTTGAAATTAAAAAAAAAAAGCAAACGATAAAGAACATTGCTGTGCATGGCAAATTCACTGAGTTGCAGGAATATAAAGCTGAAAGTGAAGGAAATATATACAAGATAAAGGAAAGGTTGTCCTGTAGGATTTTGCATGGATTTTTAGACCAATCATTGACCTACACGTCCTGGTGCATATTGAGCATGTAAATTCCTGCATGGGTGGTGACTGGGTTTTTAAAAATTGCCTTCTCTTCTCATATCTGGTCTGTCTGGGGGCTAACCTGAAAGCTGCTTTTCTATATTATCAATATCCAGTTAGTCTTTGGCTAACCTGTGTGAATTTGAAGTCCACATCCTCTATAAGGCATTTGCCTCAGATTGCCATCACCAGAAGATAGGATGTCGTCAACAACCGGCTCTGTAGTCATGGGTGGTGTAGACTCAGGAGTGGTCGTAATGTCATTGCCTTCATGTTGATAGTGAGTACAGTTGCACAGACATTCATCGTTTTCCCTAGGAGCTAATGTAAAGTAAATAGGTATCTCATAATATTATAAATGTGAATCTGCGCTATGCGCAGTTATTCATAAGAGTTCTCACTTTTATTAATTTACGATTACCAGTATGCCAACACAGGCATGGGTATCATGACCATGCCTACATTCAAAATTGGTTTTACAATTTTAAAAAAATCTAAAGAAAATACAGGTTGTGTATAATAAATAAAGGCTTAATGTACCTGTGGTTGAATTTATCAGGGTCCCTGTGTTGTTTTCCGGGTCCCCTGTGTGGTTAGTTAGGTCCCCGGTGTTGTTTCTAAGACAACATGTACAATCTTCAGGTTCAGCTTCCTCCCGAGCCCACTGCTCTACTGGAGCCTCCAAGTCTCCCACCACACCTGCCGGGCCGTCCCAGAACACAACACTGGTGACGGCTTTGATGTCACCGCTCGCAGCGATCATGTCGAACCTGTAGGAGCCGCCTCCCTGCATGTCTGCCCGGGTGGAGTACGCACCTGAGTACATCCGTGTCTGTTGTACGTCTCTCGACATGGTGATGGACAAACCGTCTTCTCCAAATGTCACCTATAGAGGGAAAAAAGGAAAATGGATGATTGTCCAATATCACCCCCACCTAACTCCTTCTGCTTTTCCCCCTACCCGTTCACCTTTTCCCCGGACTTCTCCTTAACCCCCGCCGTACTTCATCTGTGCCCCCGTCGTTCCTCTTTACCCTTCTGCTTGTCCCCCAATGGCCGCCGTCAACCCAAATTGCACGTAGTCGACACGAAAATCGCTCAGAAAGTAACAATAACGGCTGCGCCACGGAACATGAAATAGCCTATTCTCAATGACACATTCTGGGCCACCTTTCTGCCAAGTGGCGTTTCATAACTCCTTCCCAGTCTTTACTTTAAAGGCGCGCCCCGTCAGCGGTGGTCTGAAGATTTTGCGGAAGTCACGTCTCGTGACCCGGAAGTGACAAGCCATACTGGCGGGAAGTTTGGTTCAGCTAAACACCGGGCTCAGCAGATGTCCATGAAAGGTTGGTGATGTATAAGGGATTTTGCGATGAAAGTAGCATGACGTGGTATGTTGCAAAAAAGAATACTTCGTTGTAGTAAGGCTCCCGCCTGTTGACACAACCTCTTCCTGGTATCTCTTTTGCTCCCAAAACATGTCCAGCATTGATTTGAAAGAGTTCACACTGTTTGCTGTTACCACTTCCTCGGGCAAAGAGTTCCACAGTTGAACTGTCCTTGCAGAGAAAGACTGGCGTCTCACTGTAGATCTGGCTAGTGGTACTTTGACCTTGAAGCAGTGACCTCTTGTTTTGTCCAGGTTTGCTAACTCAAAAAAGTTCTCGGGGTCAATTCTCTCTTTTTGGGTCATGATTTTAAAGAGCTGAATCATGTCGCCCCTTTCCCTTCTGTACTTGAGTGATGGTAGTTTTAACTTCCTGAGTCTGAAACTATACGGCATCCCTTTAGCGAGGGAATCAGTCTCGTTGCCCTATGCTGGACTCTCTCAATTAGATTTTGGTCATTACTAAAATGGGGGCCCATACCACATTTGCATATTCCAAATGTGGCCTGACCATACACTTGTAAAGAATAGGTACTGAACTTTCATCTAAATTGGTAAACGCTCTCTTCACTAGCCCTAAAACCTGATTACCCTTCAGAGCTGCTGCTGCAGTATTTACATAAAACTTAAGCTGGTCGTCTACTGCTAAACCAAGATCTTTCTCAACCCTAGTTTGCTCTAGCTCTTGACCACCTAGTGTATACTTAGCCCTCTGGTTCCTACTTCCCAGATGTAAAACCTTGCACTTGCCAGCATTAAAAGGTAACTGCCAGATCTCTGACCAGTGCTCCACCGCACATAAGTCTCGCTGTGAAGCCACCTGGTCAGCATGTGTACAGATGGGTCGGTAATCATCTGCAAAAATCTTGACAGTGCTTGTAATTACATCGGGCAAGTCATTTATGTAGACAACAAATAGAGTCGGCCCAAGTACACTACATTGTGGAATGCCACTCGTAACATCACACCAAGGAGACTGTGAACCATTTATCACTACCCTCTGTCTCCTATGGTCTAGGACGTCTCGCATCCATGCAAGTAGTGTACCACCAATTCCATATGCTGCAAGCTTCACTAATAACCTCTGGTGGGGCACAGAATCGAAAGCCTTTCTAAAGTCCAGATCTATAGAGTCGACTGGTTCACCCCTCTCCAGGCTTAGGGACCAATCATTCATGACATCTAATAATTGGGTTGTACATGATCTTTTTGGGACAAAACCATGTTGTGAGTCAGTAAAAAGTTTATTACCCATAAAATGATCCACCAAAATGTCTCGAATGATTGATTCCAACACCTTCCCAACCACGGACGTCAAACTGACTGGCCTGTAGTTACCAGTCTCTGTCCTGCTGCCCTTTTTGTGCATGGGCGTTACTTGTGCCTCTTTCCAATTGCTAGGTAATTATTAGAGTAGAGTTGCTTTCCATCAATATTCAAAATGGTCACTGTGCCTATACATACAATTGCAATATACCACGTGATGCTACTTTCATCGCAAAATCCCTTATACATCACCAACCTTCCCTGGATGAGGGCCCCCAAGGGGGGGGGGGGGGGTACCGACAACGCTCTACGCTAAATTCGGGAGGGCCGGCTACGTAATACGCTAAATTATGGACGCTTTATTACGCTCTACGCTAAATTACGAAGTTTCATAATGCATTATGGAAATCTTTATAGTCTTTTGGCTGAACTCCGCCGACGGCAGAACACGTGAAGAGGAGATTTAAACAAAATTGATAATTCCGTCAACAAGATTCAAACTTTACTTAGACGATATAATAAAAAGCACCAGTCTTGCTAGCCAGAGGCGGCAACAGCAAATTTCTTTAATATGTGACGTAATTTTCAGCACTTCTAGCACCGAAAGCAGAGGCGCGACAATCTTAGGGGCGTCCGTGGGCATACTCCCCCGGGAACATTGTGAAATCTTAACCCTCTGAAACGCCATTTTATCCATTTTGAAGGGCAAATTTTGCTCACAGACTAAGCTAAGTTAAATGGCATTTCAATTAGAAATTCACATGCAACACCCCCAAACATCATTTTCAGATTTCGAGTGCCAAAAGCACGAACTGTCTGAAGGTAGGTACAGGAAAATTTGGAAATTTGTACCCTCTGAAACACCATTTCCTGCATTTTGAGGGATAAATTTAGCTGGCAGACTATATGCTCAATGTAATGACATTTCTGCCAGAGAAAAGTTTTTGAGGCCGACGAGCGCCGGAGAGTCGTGAGCGCCAAAGGCCCAAGTCGCAGATAGCCCAATGGCCGCCCGGAGAAAAGTTGAAATCTTGACCCTCTGAAATTCCATTTTCTGGGGGCACATTTTGCTTGTTAACTAAGCTAAGTTCGGTAAATAAATTTCTACTAGTTGGGGGGGGGGGGGCGCGACCCTCCCGCAACATATTTTCACCATGTCCAATGCCGAAGGGGTGAGCCATCGCAAGGAAGGTCCGGCGAAATTTTGAAATCTGGACACTTTGAAACGCAATTTCCTGCATTTTCGCGGGTAAAATTTGCCGGTAGACTAGTTAAGTTTAATGAAATTTTGATTAGGCTTTACGAACAATTCATATGAATTACGTATGACGGTAAAATCCAGTTAGCTTCTACGTAATACGTTAAATTAAAGGGGCCAATATCGCTCCACGCAAAATGCACCGATTACGCTCTACGTTGAATTCGAGCGGTCCCGCTACGGAGTACGTAGAATTAAAACCGCCGATTACGCTCTACGGAAAAGGGCTTTGGGGGCCCCCTGGATATCTGCTGAGCCCGGTGTTTAGCTGAACCAAACTTCCCGCCAGTATGGCTTGTCACTTCCGGGTCACGAGACGTGACTTCCGCAAGATCTTCAGACCACCGCTGACGGGGCGCGCCTAGAAAGTAAAGACTGGGAAGGAGTTGTGAAACGCCACTTGGCAGAAAGGTGGCCCAGAATGTGTCATTGAGAATAGGCTATTTCATGTTCCGTGGCGCAGCCGTTATTGTTACTTTCTGAGCGATTTTCGTGTCGACTACGTGCAATTTGGGTTGACGGCGGCCATTGGGGGACAAGCAGAAGGGCGGGGGAAAGGCGGAATTACACCGGGGGTAAAGAGGAACGACGGGGGCACAGATGAAGTACGGCGGGGGTTAAGGAGAAGTCCGGGGGAAAAGGTGAACGGGTAGGGGGAAAAGCAGAAGGAGTTAGGTGGGGGTGAATATGACTGTGTTGATTTCGGGTCTAGCTCCTTGAAAGCCAAACCCCAATTCCGTTTTTTAATCGTTATTCTAATTGTGCTAATCATTGTTTATTTTTCAATTTTTAGTGGTTCAATGTATATTAGCAAACGCTAGTCATTGGCCATTGTATGCTATAAATTTTATGTTCACAAAAGATCAAAATTTCACATCGATTATGAATTGCTGCATAACATCGATGGGGTATCTTTTCTACTCTATTAATTTTTTCCAATATTTTCACATCAAGTCAGGTGACCGAACAAAAGGAAATCATACCTCGTCTGGAGTAAACAATATCCTGTGGTCATTCGGAAGGCCATAAACAGAGTCTGAGGAGACAGAACTCCATCCAGCTTCCTCCCTCTCCATTAGGTACTGACGGGAAGGACACTTCTCACCATCAGTGGTGGGCAAGTAGATAAACGTTCCTACACATGAGAGGGTGAAATTTAAATAGGCGTAAAGCTAGACGCAAACACAGGCTTCAGAATCTTTTGAATGCTTTGAACACAATCGCTGTTTTAATACGAAGTTATGCATATTCCAGAGTGCTGTCTTTTCTTTTAAAACAGTTTAAATGAAAGCTTTGTTTAACAGCTAAAGTGGGATATATTTACCTTCGTATGTATGTATGTATGTATGTATGTATGTATGTGTGTTTGTATGTAGAAGACCAGCATAACTCGAGAACGCCTGGATGGATAGTATTGACATTCGGTATGTGGATAAGTGATGAGACCTGAAAACGATTAGATTTTGGGCCCCCTAGCGCCTGTTATGGTACTGCAGCGGAACGTCCTGGTTTGATATCTCACATAAAACTGTTCTTCACCTTCCATGGTAGTTGTCGAACTTTGATGAGTGACGTCACTGCTGAAGTCCCACCCATCTTTTACCGTTCCACCAATCGGATCCTCCAGATCCAGCAGGACGGGTGGAGACTCCGTTATGATCGACAGGCCTGCCTTGTTGAATGTACGCAGCCTCACGATGTATGGTATACCGGGCTGGGCACAACACAGAATCGCAACGTTAACGTATAACATAGAATACAGCTGTAAAATGTATCATAAATTGGACTATTCATCATGGCGGTAAACTATAAAAAGTGAAACATACCATTGTTTGCATAAAGCTACCATTACAAAATTGTATACAACAACACTGCGCAGAAAAACAAACGATGCTAAAAAAAACCAAAACATATCTTTTGAAGCGTTAGTTATGACTTACCTCAAGTGAGATGTCTGTCACAGTGTATTTTGTGTAGTTAGATGGAACGGGGACAAACTCCGTTTCTTGGAACCGTTCATCAGAGTCCTCTGAACAGGCTGTCCCTGAGAACACGGCGATCTCGTAATGATCAATGCCGCTCTCTGGGTCAGAGAAGTCAGACCAGGAGACATGCAACTCATCGGTTCTGCTTGTGTAGGAGACAGGCTGTGAAACGATTAAGGTTAAACAAGAAGATTAGACATTTAATTAATATATAAATAAATAGATTAATTGATAAATATATCTTTCAATCTATAGATAACCTGACAATAAAAGTAAATGTAAATGTTGAATACATTTGCAGTATAAGTACATTTTGGCTACATCTTTCTGCCAATTTGAGTCTAATTTTAGTTAGATATATGTAGATATAGATAGATGAATGGATGGATATATCTAATGTTTTCCCACGCGCACTATCACAGTGATTCCTGTAACTACCCCCCCCCCACACACACACTCTGTAGAAACGGTGAGATTGTGCTTTACATATAAAGAGATATCTTAAAAGTGAAATGATCCAAAAAGTCATGAGAATATGTCTCATATGTTAGTGTGTTATTGTACGTACAGCGAAAATAATCTAATACTTACTCTGTCTTTGAAAGGGCCTATCCAAACACTTCCATCATCGGGTGGGGTGATGTCCACAGTTACATAAGATGACGCTAAGGAACACTCCGCTGACTGATCCGTTACTATGACAACCACAGTGTATGTTTTATTGTGGACAAGTTCCAGGTCTCCAACTTCTACTGCTGTGTCCTTCCCCACGTTTGTGAGTGGATAAGCATCGAAGTTGTTCTTAAGACTGTCACATTCGTCAGTCTCTTGGATATCACAGGCTTGCTGGAACGTATTAACGTGTATAAATTGTGGGTCAGGTGGAGGGTTAACTTATTGGCGTAACAAAACAGCAATACGTCATAAACTACCTAATGTAAAACTTATCTTACATCACTTGACAGAAGTTTGTAAAGTTGGCTATGTAAAAGAAAAAGCAACACTATCCATGTAAACTAACATAGTAATGTAGTTTATTTTTCCCGATATAGTAGTCATCATAGTCATAGTCACACGGTGTATTACAGCACCGTTGGTGTTATACTAATATTCTCATTCATCTAAACATAGTGAATGTTTAGTGCTAATATGATCAGACAAAAAAGTTGACCATGAAGAAGAAACGACATATTCATGAAATTTGAAACTTGGTCAATTCATGAATTCTCAACAGTACTATCTGCTTGAATTATGGAATTCTACTGCAACAAATGTTGTGTGTGATTCCAGGGTCTTGTTTTGAAAATCATCGAAAAAAGAATGAAACGTACCAGTTCCTTGCAGTCTAGCTGTGTCAAATTTCTACCCAATGACCCGATTCCATACTGGCTGTACAGCACTGGTAGGGCGAAAGCAAACCCGTCCCAGGAAAATGACACTTCCTCAGTAGATGGGATAAACCTGTCAACAAAAGGATGTGAAAAGAGCCAGAATATTACTTACATGTAGCCTTGAAAATGCGTATCCTTACAATGTTCTAACAAATCCTATTGGCGATATAAAACGTCAGGAAAATGACACTTAATTAACGATTGACAAATATCGATTAACGTGCTCCTTAGTATTTCTAACCTGTTGACGTTGACGTGTCCGACTGATAAGACCTTCCCACCAAATCCCACTTGTATACCGTTAGAAGTCACCTCCGCTACGGCAGTGGAAGCACTGTGAGCTCTGACAGTGATGTAGTACGTTGCTGCTTGAGGAATCAGCTGTGAAATGTATTATATGAAATGGTACACATTATATTCATATAGTATAAAACAATTTGATTATAAAATATTGTAAAGAGTTTCGATCACTGATATTAGTAGAAATATTTTTGTTTTAATCCAAGGACTACCTGGTTGATAAAATGAATAAATGTATTTTTGGATCCTTTAAGGATACTTGACGACCATACTGAATATACATTCCCCTTCCTTATCACAATTTACATAAAAATAGATAAGTGTCATTGAATAAAAAATGGAAACAGTTCTTGAAAATTATCAAATTTATTTGCAGCGTTTTTAAAAGATCAAAATGTCAAACAAAAGCGTAGAGGGTAAGAAAACAAACAATCTACACATGCATACCTGTAGGTATTCAAACGTGTGAGTCCGGTTTAGCCCCACATTGACATACGGATGTACGTTGTTCCTGGTTCTGGGGAAGCGGCGGTCCGTCCCCAGCGCCACTTCATAGTACTCCACCGTCTGTTCTTTGTCTTCGTCAAGTTGTCCTTTAGATTGTTGTTAAACACAATAAAGAGAACCATGTAAATTCTGGCACAGAATGTCATTGCTCTATAGATATCATTAGTGTTATTACAAACAAGTTTATCAAATTACAATTTGTCACTTTTATTAAATATAGTTTATGATTTACTAAGCACACGAGCTTAAGTAGTTGCAATCAATAATGTAAAAGGCATTTATCAATATAAAGCAGTATTTGAAAAGAATCTTATAATTATTTGATTATAGGATTTTGTTTTCTATATATTCCTAATGTTTACAAACCGGATGCCATGGGTGTTAATTGTACATCAGGAAGTTTGAACTACAATAGATTCTATAACTAATTATTCCATGACAATTACTGAGTTTTCTATGAGCTCATGTGCTCTCTATACATTAGAGAATAAATGTGCATTCGTGCAGAAATTAATTGGAATTCGTCGCTTTACCTTGCTGCCTTCTATCACCAAAACTGTCCCAGTTCGCAGATAGTGTAGTGATGGATGGTTGGAAGTTCAGGTCATACCCTACAATACCTCCATCCCGGACCTGCAGTATAAGAAGAACATCACTACGCTTCAGTGAAAAGAACTTCAAATTGTTTGAGCTAAAATTTGTGCCCATTCGTCATTATTCTAATTCGTCATTTTTAAGGAAAGTATCAAATCAAGAAAATACTTTATAATATGGGGCAGAATGACCCACCTCCCCAGGAATGAGCGGTTCCAGCATGACCGTGATGCCGTCCGACCTGACTGTGTACGTGAAGTCCATCTCGTTTGTAGCTCTTACAGCAACGAAGAACGTTTCACCGTCACGCATCTGCAGTTCATCGTTGTTGCCAGACGTTTGCCCTTCGTATAAAAACAGTAAATATCACAGTAATCAGATTTGTATTTTTATCATAAACTTTAATATGGAGAACATTTTTTTCTTCCATAAACTGAACTATATCTAGAATCTGGAATATAGACTATTTCACTAGGTTCAAAATGTCTTATATTGTTGACTCAACTATACTTTTTCACTATTTCCTAACAATCCAAACAAGTGTTTTACAATGGACCGATCCCGATCGAACGCATATCGAACAAATAGAAACAGGTAGAACCCCTTGTTCTATTTCGAACACCTCCGTCAAAAACAGCCCCAGTGGGACAGAAATGGCCAAAGAAAAATGCTATGCTATTCTTTGTTGCAGGTTACACCCACCGAATATTGTTGTTTTGGGAGGCAGAGCCACTGCATAGCATTACATTGTTGATTGGCTGAATGCACGTGTAAAGCAGGGTATGTATAAGACACGGGACTCTGTACTAGCAGTCTTTGTAGAAGGGTCCTATTAGCTGGCGTGTAGTACAAGCTCCCTCTCCACGAGTGCCAGAGCTTCTGTCTTCTCAATTTTGTTTTTATCATGAGCATGCATGCAGCTCTTATGCATGCAACAAATGCGGTAGAAACCCTGTTACAGATTTATGTACTCTGATCTCCACATGCATGGATCGTATGTCAGAAACCGGGCACTTCTGCCCACCAACAAGATAATGCTATGGAGCGCCTATCGCTTACGCTTTGTCTGAAATTAAAACGCCCTTACCTCATCTGTATCAACCCAATTCTCAAACGACAGTACGCAGTGGATGTAGTCCTTAACAAAGAATTTTTTCGGCCCGGTCTGAGAGGATTTCATGGCTCAAAAAACTAAACCGAAGTCAGTCGTCATTATCAGCTAAACAGCGGCGGCGGCCAGTTCTGTCCGACAAGCGCTGTTTTTGACGGAGGTGTTCGAAATAGAACATGATCGAACAGGGGGCGGGGCTCCGGGATCGGTCCATACTTTAAGGAGTTACGCAAATATGTATATTGTCACATTACTTTTAGTAAGTCATTGTCCTATATCAATTGAAGTACAAGCAAATTTCTTAAGAATTCGGGTGTAAATGCCCGTATTGTGTTGGCTATTTACTAAAGCAATGTATGTCATTAATTTGGAAAAGACATGTCTCTTATATAAGAATATTCACGGTTTCCATGACAAAATGTGGCCCTTATCATATCGTCTGCATATCACTTAAACATTAATATAACAGTATGATACTTTTGCATACTTCTGTTCTATTTAAATACCAATTTGATCAAACTAGCAGGTTTGAAATTTGCCATTTTATTGTGTGTAAAGATAACTTATCCTACCTGGAGGGACGTCAGTGAAAGGCTGCATGACGGTACCATCCACCTTCAGGATACTCCACTCGTACTTAGAGATGGGACACGGGTCTCCGCTGAAGTCCCAGTGGGCAGATAACTCCTCGTTGTGGTCTTGATAATCCCTAGAAAATAAATCCATCTAAAAGTTACAAGAATTCCATTTTCTTGACACCTAAAAGATCTTAGAGAACAATGATACGCAAAATAATCAACTTAAGTGCTGTACTTACAGATCCTTAGTTGGATATTCTCCATCCCAAACCCTAGTGTCCCCCAGTGGCGGCAGTCCGGAACTCACGCGGCTGATGTAAACACCGTTTGAAGTAGATACGGTAGACATGCCTAACAACGTTTGCAAAAAAAGACTTTTTTAGGGCTCGCAAAAACACATTAATTGGCATATTGAATAGTAAAAAACAACTACCCTTCGGATGAGATGTATAAGATGAAAGCTAGCTGGAAGTTATCGTACCCGCGGCATTGGTCCCACGTACTGTAGAAAAGACCTGTCGGACATCTGTCAGATCCAGGCCTGCTATAACGATGAAATTCTGTCCTGGTTCCACTGGTGTAAAGTCTTGTAGCTGACCTCCACCGGCACTTGTACCGAGCGCTACTTCGTACCTATTTGGAATAATTTGAAACAAATTAACAAATACACATTATGAAACATTATAGAATCTAAGAACGGGTATCACTGAAAAAGATTGTTACGTATACTATTATACATTACCACAATGGTACTTCTGTAGAATGTAAACATATTTGGCAAGTTTTAGTAGGTAGGTGTAAACGTTTGGAGCTAATCAGTAGGCTCACCGTACGATGGGACTTTCGGGGTCAGGAAACGGTTCCCACGCCACAGCGACTTGAGTGAGAGATGTTTGACACTTCACATCGAGAGCAGCACATTCTGTTTATAAAAGTAAAGCAAAATGCACTTTAATTAGTACACAGCCTGTCATATCAAAACATAACACATTCAAATACAAGATACTTTATCAAGACTGTCGCAACAGAATGTATACCACATATTTGTCATACCCATCAAGTTTTTCTTATCTCAGTGACCTTTTTTGTCATAAAAATATTAAGTTAAAGACAAAAACCTTTCATAGATGTGCAGGTAACCACGCCTTCGTCATCTTTACTGGTCTCATTGACCTTATCCGTCCGACTCAACTCTATAACAAGCCCGGCTATTGGTGGAGTGGTGTCGATGGAGATTGGTGCGGAGTATGCGGCCTGGAAGTCGTCAACAGCGTTGTAGCCAATAACAGTGACGTAGTAGATCGCTTCATGTGTAACTGTTATACCTGAAAACGTAAATTGCATCGTGATTTTTCTCTACTCTTATACTGTTATTTGTATGTACTCGTTCAAAATTAGACTCACTAGGTATTTTACTTATTTATGATGTTATAGAGATATATTATGTACCCTTGGGACTGTAGTGCGTTTGATGACTGGGGATCCGTGTGAAGTTAAAGATGGAGTCATCTCCCTCAGCTTCCCCAACACCAAACATGTAGTACTGGATGGTGCTTTCCGTGTCGTAGAACCCGTGCCAGTGACAGGACAGCTCATCAGCGTGTTGTACAAACTGGGGACAGAAAACCTCACCGGCAACAGGAGACGTCTCGTCAACAGTCAAGCTGCCCGAGATAGCATGTCCCCAGAGACCAACCTGGCAGTACGGGAGATAAAGTGTAATTCAATATTCAAGTTTTAAAATCACATCGAAGAATAAAAATTGAACATTGCCCATTCACATGTAGCAGAAATAGACTAGTATCCTCAATAAAAAAAACTAGAGTTCCATGACCGCATACCTTCGCCAAATGATTCTAGCCTTTACAACTGCTGTGTTAATTGTATTTGTCATTGATAATGCAAATAAGGTTCTCATTTGCATAAATTATATTACTTGATCATTTCTGCCACCAAACAACTGACATACACACTCTATATTAAGAGAAACATGCACAATATATTGCATAATTAATTATGCAATAATACACAAACTATATTACACAATTATGCAATGATATACAATCTATAGAAATAAGGCTTTTGTTGCATTGTAAGATAATTTTTGCAAATGAGGACCCAATTTTTATAATCAAATGTTCAACGGTGTTCACCGGGACATAACTTCTAAATGCTACAAGCAAGAAGTTCCCGTCATTTGCCAGAATGACATTAAACCATTTTCTTATTATTATGCAAAGTAGGTCTTTACTTTGCATAATACCTGTTAGTATTTTTCTCTTTTCTTCCTATAATGGAACTGAGCGTATTTAGATGACTTTCGGATCAATTATTCAAATCTTATTCTAATTTGCATAAATAATTTTCAATTATATGAAGCATTACTTAAGCTATCTACATGCCAAAAATAATGACAATCCGTCAACCCCTTCTTGAGTTATTCCCTTTCAAAGTCTAACACTAAACCTGCTCTGCAGTTCCAAAACAAGCCGCTAGAAAGTCAAGCCTATACCACTTACTCTCGGCATCAAGAGCTGTCTACCACTCGCAAAACATAGCCGCAACATGTCTAAAACTTGAAATATCAAACCCGGAAGTTCCGCTGCAGTACCGTAACAAGCCGCTAGGGAGCTTAAAATCTAATCGTTTTAGGTCTCATCAAGACCTACCCACATACTGAACATCAATACAATCCAACTAAGCGTTCTTGAGTTTTGCTGGTCTTCTACAGACATGCAAACTTAGAAAACGAGGCCACAAACATAACCTTTTTGGCGAATATGAATATACAGTAATTGCTGATCATTACTTCCAGATAAGATGGATCGCTTACTCAAAAATACAGTACGCTTACTAAGGTCTCCATTTCGAAAATGTAATACATTTTTGAATACAAAATATTTCTTTTTTTCTAAGTAAAATTAAACACGTGTGTAGTATTTGCCTACCACATTCATTGCAGAAACGGTAAGGGTATTTGATGCCCCGTCTCTGATGGGTTTGACCAGAGAGTTAGGTACCGACGTGTCTGTTGTATTCGTGACTGGGTAGATGTCACAGGCACCGGGGTAACTTCCGTAGCAAAACCACGAGGAAGCCACGGCATCCTTTGATTCAATAATATGCCTGGAAATAAAATGCATTATTAGTAAATGTGAAAACAGTCGTTTGAATGTGTGAGTGCTTTTAGTAAATAAATCGTTTTATTGTTATCACCACAATCCTCAAGTGTGTGTACAGTTCATCTATTTAACATATTGAATAACATTAGTGACAACTTTAAACATCGAACAAGTTTAAATGTCGTACAAATGTAATATAGGCACATATTAGAAATATCTCAAGAGGTCACAAGACTCAAAATTGGTCATTATTTAAGCTGCTATTTTTTTTACCAGTTTGCACTGATAGAATCAGCTGACTTCTGGTAATGAGAACGCTCCCAATCAAGCTCGAAGGAGTTGTTTCCGATCTGTACACCCACGCTGTCTATCTGTATGACCGGCGGGGTGATGTCCACTGTAAACCCGTCTGTAGAGAAGTCCAGCACGTTACCGGCACCTGTGATTGCCCGGACTGTGGCGTAGTACTGTACACCGGGGCTCAGGGGCAGGAGGGACTGGGCCTGTCCGTGGCTACTGAGACCTGCAGCATAGATGGAAAGACCACTATATCTCAATATGTTATATATGGGTTGGAGATATACACATCGAATACCATACACATAGAATACCAAATGTACACTTCAAACGGCACTGTAAGCTAAACATTGAAACAATTTAACTGGTTAACTCATAAACATCGTTCTACTCATCAAGTTTATCTGAACGTCAAAACATGAACCAGGTCATAAAGTATACTAGAAAGGCCGACATTTGCTTAAGAGCAAATACAGCATATTTCAGCCATCTCCCTCCCCATGTCGTTGACCTCTGTGGCCATTGGAAAATGACATAAAAATCCCCAAATATGTAATTTGTAAGTGGTTCGTGCCAAAAATTATACATGAGTCATTTGAATAAATATCTAGAGCACCCCTTTACCAAATTTCAGGTCATTTGGTTGTAAAACGAGGTTACAGGAGCCAAAAAATTTTTGTTAAAAAATGGCAAAAAAATCACAAAATTAAGCATTTTGTTGTACTGTATGCCAAAATTGTCATTAAATCCATGTGCGCATATGTGGAGGGCATCTTTATACCAAATTTCAGATGATTTGGTTGTAAAATGAGGGTACAGAAGCCAAAAATGTCATTTTTTTGGTCAAAAGTTGGCAAAAAATCGCAAAATTAAGCATTTTGTTGTACTGTATGACAAAACTGTTATTGGATCTATGTGGGCTTATGATCAAGGCACCTCTGTACCAAATTTGAAGTAATTCGGCTGTAATACCAGGGTACAGGGGGCCAAATTGTACATAAAAATTGCAAAAACATGAATAATATCATTTTAAAGGCAGATATGAAAAAAAAATGAAAAAAAAAAAACACCTAAGGGTATTGGCCCACTCTACCCTTGTGCCAAATTTCAAGTCATTCGGTCAAGGAACGACGAAGTTGATTCAATTTGAAGATTTGACAGGAGAAAGAAAGAAAGAAAGAAGAAACATTACGAATACAATATATTTCACCATACCTGTGGTATGGCTGTAATATAATTATCCTGAAACGCTGTTTAGAGATTCCGATCAATGTCTACTCAAAATTTGTAGTTGAGAACACACCTCCTCCAGGATTATCGGTATGGTCCGACAGTACAATCCCCGCTGCTGTGTACGGCTGCACATCGTCCAGTCTCGGCTCCGTCCCCACCGACCACTCGTAATGGGTGATGCCGTGCTGCTCACTCTCAAACCCGCTGAACTGGGAAATGAGTTCAACACTTATGTTATTAAAAAAAGAAATATTTGTATCTTACTACTAATCTTTGGTTTTAGAACGTTATCCTTTGAAGAATTTTCTGATTCCAGCATGTATATAGAACGGAGTTTTACCTGGACTGTGACAGTTGACACATCCCGCTGATAGTCGACATCCACAGCCATGGCCTGTTCTACTGTAGACCACGCCTCCCAGCCGTCAGTCACTGTCCCGGCCTGGTCAGCACGGACTACCTTTATGGGACTGGAGGTGATAATGTATACAACGTCAATTACATGTTACGAACAGAAAAGGTCGATAAATCTTCTTTTAATGGTATTTACATCTACATCTACATCGGCGCCATCAGAGGCAAAGTAGTAGGATTAACATGCTGTAATCACATTAAAAAATCATTGCCTAGACATTGACATCTTTGAGAAGCGTAGGTAACTAAACGGAGGCTATTCTTTTTACTTACTACTCCCCTACTCCAATGGAATATTGATAGTAATGTAGTGGTGCCAACAATTGTACGATTTATTAAAAACGTTATTCATCATGAAAAATACGCGAATGGAGACAAAACTCTAAATCAGGGGAGGAAATATCAACCGCTCTAATAGTCATGACTTTCAACTTTCTTTCTGCCTAATTAACAGTTCAAACTCGTATTTGAATTATGGACCTTAGAGAAAAAGTGGTATGTGACCACTTCAGTATTTGTTTCTTCTAGTGCTCGACCAAAATAACACAGGCCAGAAAAATCGCGCATTGACAGTCTAGAACAAACAAAAACGTTAGGTCACTATATCTCTCTCCTTTTCAGTGATAGGTTAAAATTTCTGAAAACCTGTGATGATCAACTGACTGTCCGATTAGTCCATTAATCAGTACTGCATTATTCTTCTGCGCAGAGGGACCACAGTCGTGTCGAAACTCCTTGTGTTACCTCTGCTGTCTGGTTATCTCAGACCAGTTCCGCACCGCCCTCCTTATGAATATTAATGAGCTTACCATTATATGGGCAGTCAGCCGTTGGGAATCGGGTGTAGGAGGATGGAGCTATGAAAGACGTAACATGATTGGTTGATAGCTTCCCAGCGGCCTTGGCGAGACAGCTTCCGAAAGAAAAAAAGCCCAAGACAGGCCTGTTCTCTGATTGGCTGAAAGCTGATTTGTGGCGACAATCACAGTAACCGCTGGTAGGCATCTAGATAGCAGGGCCCCAATAGGCTAATGCCGTTTGGGATCGGGCGTTAGGAGGATGTACTACGTGTACGTGTAGACATTGCATTTTGACATATTTTAAACATTTACAATGTCGCACTATATTATACGCAGCCTTTTTTTCTGTATTTTTACCTTGATGTAATATTCATTGAAAAGCTCCCAGCAGCGTTTTCAGCCTTCACCGTTAGATAGTAGATAGGTGAGTTGGTTGTTTTGTTTGTCAGTTGAAGATTAAGATTCCCAACGTAACCATCTGCTGCAGGGCCTAGACTCTGGTAATCACTGACATCACTGCCACCTGCAAATAACATGTTTTATAGTAAATTTTGCACGACGTAAAAACGTTAATCGAATTCGCGTTGCAGTGAATAGAGATATAATTGTAGGAGCCAGAGAAAGTGAATTCGGTTCAGGTTTAGCTAACTGTAATGTGCAGTATATTTTGGTATGCTCGTATCCAGTATTTACATGACATGATATATGCACAGTATTTAGAAGGTTCGTCATACGGCAGAATTTCCCTGGCTCATTTCAAACAAGCACAATGAACATTGGACCACGAATTAAATTCTTGTCTTGAGGAATGCAACCCTTTCCAGTAGCTTTCTTGTCAGGGTTACTGCTCAACTTAAGATACAAATAATACAAGGTTATCTGACCTGGAGTTGTCCCAACAGCTACCCAATACGACTTTACTCCGCTCTCAAAGTCTGTAGCCATCCAAGAGGCCTGGATGCCCTGTAGGTCTGTGTGGAGAACATAGCCGTCCTCTAGCTCCTCAATTTCTCCGGCTGTCACTCCGATGTTTACATGGAGCATCTGGGGACATTTATATGATAAAAGCTTACTTTATAGTCATATAGTGACATTTATAAAGATATAATTGAAAATCATAATACTACATTTGACCACAGTGTGCTGTCAATGACACAAGCAATTCTACTTCCAGTTCGTACAATATTCAATAATCTATAAAAGTGACAAAATGCTTTAAGTCAATAATAACACAGGCCAGAAAAAACTTCTAAGTTCATCCTGTCCAGAATTCTTCTACTTATCAAGTGGTTCAAGTTCTCATTTTGTCCAGAGCCGGTAGAGCAATGAACAATCGTGATAAGAGCACATACCTCGGGTGGACTGGTGTCTACGATCACACCGTTAGTTTCGTGCACTGTTGTTGCCCCTGCACCGTTAACGGCGGCAACGCGCACAATATACTGCGCGCCGTCGATAAGACTAAGATGTGGGGGCGATGCCCATGTGTTTTCTCTTCCATCTATTTCAACATGTTGTTCCCTGCATATGCAACATATCATGAGCATGAGATAAGCTTTGTATTGAAAATTTGATTTTTTTTGTATAACGCAACGATTTCCGGCTTTTAAAAATAATGTTTTCGCTCTTAGTGTAAATCGTACAAAGTTGCTGCAAATGTGCAAATATATGCTCTATATTTAAAAAAAAATTGATTAAAGGCTCTTTATGTCCAAGAATGCTAAAGTTAGTCCGAAAGTCAAAGAAGCTGATGTGAAAGGGAAAAAAATCTCTTGTTTGGTATAAACATAAAGATTTCATGATGAAAAATTGCTTTGCCAAACTCTTTTTATTTGCAGTTTTGGTTTACCGGAGGATGCCATCCAAAAAACCGAATCAACATGGCCTCAATAGCTAAAGTAATGCATGCTGATAGCTAATACTGATCACGACTCTGTTAATCTCCAAGCAAACAAGTCTTATGCAAGGAAAAGGAGGCAAGAGACAGTAACATTACTAGAGACATCATTTAGCGTGATAAGATAGGATGTAAGTGATACAAGAAAGCAACTCTAGTATACGTTAGTAAATACTAAATATTGCAGCCATTGTTTGCAACCGAATTTGACAATTGCTAATTTGACAAACGCGTCGCAATGGGAAGCAAGCAATGGGAAAGAACAGAACATACTGACCTTTCTGGATATATTTGCCTCTTTGCCCCGACGGTTTTTCTGAACACAGTGATCAAATACATTTCAATCCCAGACTCTTGGTCCTCAAATATCCAGTTGGCAGATATGCGAGAGGCATCAGCCTGTCAAAAAATTAAGAGAAGAATCCAAAGTAACTAAGTATAACTTGGCAATTTTATATGTGTAATATGTGGCAATGTATTTACTTCTTCTTGTACCGGTTTGCCTGTTTATTATGTTTGTGTTTATCCATCGCTATTTGAATATACCGTCAGTTCAGTGGGAGGGAAGATAGTCAGAGTGGCACTAATCATAACGACAAAAATTAAACATGACAAAAACATACCGAGTATGCCCTGTCCTCTCCTGGCTCCGCCCCATCTCCCAGGTGAACCATCACAGGCTTGGTCAGGTCCATGATAAACCCATCAGATGACGTCACGGTGGAACCCATCGCCTGATTGGTTGTCTCTAGCTGAACAGACACGTGATCTCCATGATGTAGGTGGAACTTGTGCCAGTTGATATGGGAGGCGTCAGGCCCTACTGATGTTTTCTCATGAATGATTTCAGAAGAATGTGTTCTATTTCCTGCAAATGAGATGTACGTATTTTTCTTTTTTAGAATATTTGACATTTATCTCAGTAAACATCTTCAAGTTGACACACTGCATTTTTAGATAAGTGCAAAGTTACTCGTCGAAGATAAAAGGTTGTTCTAGATACACATATATATATATAGTATTCTAACAAATTTTAACTTTCATAAAAGTATACGCTAGACTAAGTATACGACAATTAATCAAAACATTAGCGATTGAACACTAATAAGAAAAACATTATGTGCGAAGAAGTTAAATCGAACGGCCAGTCCATTTTATATCACTACCTTCCAAGGAATGTGTTCTTTGCACCGTGACGGCGTAGTCCCCGATCCCTGACTCCGGGTCGCTGTAGCCGTCCCAGTTGGCGGACACGGTGGAAGGTTCGGACGAGAACGCCAAGTCTGAGTCTGGCTCCAAACCGTCACGTAAGGTCCCTTCCACCGGTGGAGTTGCGTCAAACAGGACTTGAACAAAGAATGGTTACATATGCATAGATTGTGACAAAACAAGAAATCTTTTAAGAAAAGCTGTGCATTGCCGCGTATTTTATGACTGAACTGCTGAGAGCGACACCTAGCGACTTCAGTAGGAAATGCAGCAAAAGGGGATATTGGAAATTTACCTCATTATCATAATTTATGTCACATGAATTATTGGCACATTAAACAGGTTTTGTAAAACTTTTTGACCCACAATGAATATGCATTATTTTTCATTACAAAATAAGTTCCTTCTGATGCAATTTGTGATATATCTTTATCTAAACATGGTGAGTTAAAGCGTAGATTTATTACGCTGGACCACATACAGTAACATGCGTCTAGAAGAGAGTTTTAATACTCGCCTGGAATGTACCATTGTCTAATTAAGCCATGAAACTCGGCACGTTGATCACTTCATTGTGACAATGTGTTTTTGCCCGTATGTGGTTCGAAAGTCGGTCGAACTCTGGGCTTTGATGAGTTGATCTATTGGTTTGAAAGTCGGTTGAACTCTGGGCTTATTGAGTTGATCTAATGGTTTGCAAGTCGGTTGAACTCTGGGCTTTAATGAGTTGATCTAAAACTGCAGAATCTAGTTGCAGCATTGTGGTTTACTTCTGCCCCCCGCCCATTGCGTTGACTGGGCTGAGAGGGGCAGAGGTGGTTCATCCATTGTGGGGCGTTCGCCCTGTTTCGCATCTGCAAAATCTAGTTGCAGCATTGTAGTTTCTGCTGTCCCCCGCCCATTATATAGACTGGGCTGAGAGGGGGCAGAGGTCATCCATTGTAGGACGCTGCTCTGTTTTGCATTTCAAGGGTTGAGACAGACAGTGGTGTCCATTTTGTCTGAGTAGAAATTTCCACTTGGGCTTGCTCCTTGGCAAATTTAGCAATTTAGTTTGAGAACCAGTAGCGCCCGTAGAGGCTGCCTAGTCTATTGGTTCGTACTTGGTTGTTCTTTAAGCGTGTCAGTTTGGTTACACGCCTTCAGTTACGTTACGTTTTCAACCCTTGCTGCCCGTGGAGTCCGTGGAGGCTGTCTGATTTACAGGTAGTGTTTTTCAGGGTCTCTGGCAGCTCTGTCTGCTCATATTTTGGTTCCTTTTTAGTTTTATTTGGTTCTAGTTAAAGCTGCATTATGAAGCGTCCTCTTTCAATAAAAGTTGCCGTGTACCGTGATCGGTTAACGTATGAACAAGTGTTTACTTTGCTGAGCGAGGTTTCGGCTCCCATGAGCAGCATTCAGGCTGTTCAGTCTCTGGGACCAAACTCATTCGACGTGTCATTTTCCTCGGTACACGAGCGTACATTGTATGCGGGGAAACTGTCTGGTTTAGACGCCGTGGATGTGTCATCTTACGCGGCGGCGGAGATAATTGTCACGGCCACAAGAATTCCGTATGAGCTCGATGACAACTATGTCAGGAACTGGTTAAATCAATACTGTGCCGTCATCACGTCCCGTATGGTAACATACCGGGACAGACCGACCATCAAAAATGGGAACCGGCAATACAAAGTAGTTTTAAAGCCGGGATGCAATATCCCATCAGCATGGAAAATGTATGACGGGAGGATGGTTTTCTTTAGGTATGTGGGGCAGCCCCGTACCTGCTTGAGATGCAACCAGGAAGGGCATGAGTCGGCAAATTGTGCAGTAACATTTTGCAACAAATGCCAGTCCATTGGGCATTTGGCCATGGATTGTACCAACGATGTTGTGTGCCTCAGTTGCAGGGCAGAGGGACATACGGCTCGCCGTTGTCCCCTGTCCTTCGCAAACAGGATTAAGATGGGAGCCAGTTGGGCTAAGAGCCAAGAGCTCCCGGCAGGTGTGAGTCAGGTCCGTGAACACCATGATGGAGGGGTTCCTCAGGCTGCAAATAAGCCTGATCGGTCGGAACTGGCCCATGTTTCTGACGCAGAGTCTGGTGTATCTGATCCTGTTTCGCCTCCAGGTCACCCTGGCAGTGTGGACCCGGGTACTTCTTCGGCTGTGAAGTCGGATGTTTCTTCTCCGGTCGCGGAGTCGGAGGCTTCTCCTCCGGTCGCGGTGGTTGAGCCGTCTGAGGACGTGCTGTCGGAGGCCGCTCCTTCGCTGACCAAGTTTTCTCCGGTCGCGGTGGTTGAGCCGTCTGAGGACTTGCTGTCGGGGGCCGCTCCTTCTCTGACCAAGTTTTCTCCGGTCGCGGTGGTTGAGCCGTCTGAGGACGTGCTGTCGGAGGCCGCTCCTTCTCTGGCCAAGCCTGGCCTTTCTTCCTCTTCTAGCGAGCAGGTACCCTCAACATCTGCTGCTCCGGTACCGGCCCCTCGCGCCCGGTCCCAGAGAAGGAGGCGTAAGGCGGCCAGTCCAATCCGACCTGTTACTCGTCGGTACATGTGTCAGGGTTGTGAGTTGGATTACACAATCACTCTGGAGGTGGTGTCTTGTCATCAGTGCAAGGCAGACATAACTCCAGAATCTGCTCTCCTTGCTTTATGTGAGGGCCCAGTTTGTCAAAGCGATAATCGCCTCTTTCTTTGTCAGAGCTGCCATGATGGCAACTCTGATATTGCTGACAAAGATTCCAGGAAAAGGTGTAGGGGCGATTCCAGTGAGGGATCTGCCTCTGCAAAGACTTTGTCGAAAGGAAAAAAGATTCGTAAGGAGCCGGATTCCGACTCCAGTCTTGTTATCGAGGAGTTTCCCTCGGAGAGTCTTCGTTCTGTGGACGGTAACGAGTCTGACTCTACTGTTGGCTCCAGAAGCCTCATCATTGATGAGGATACTTCGGATGCCTCTCAGGCTCCAAGTCCCGATTTGGTAGCAAAGGCGAGAGCCATTGTCATCTCCTCTGACTTGTACAAGAATAAGGCTGTCTTTGTGTGCAACCAGTTTATTTCTCATGGTTGTGACGAACTCTTGCATAGTTTTAGGTCTTTGAAATCCCACCTTGCAAAGGCGCATGGCATCTCCGGGGACGTTGTGCCTTGTAAGGTTGGTAATTGTTCGAGGTTTTTTAAAACCACGATGTTATGTCTCAAGCACCTCTACAATGTCCACCCCCAATTTGTTAACCGAATTGGTGTGGAAGGAATTGATGATCTGTACCACTAATTCCTCACATTCCGATGTTGTTTGACATTCCTTCTCTATGTAGCCTCATGGTTCTTATTGCTACACTCAATGTCTGTGGGCTCCGTAGTCCGCAGAAGAGGAGGCAGGTTTTCGGCTTTTGCCGTCAACATAAATTTGACGTTGTTTGCCTCCAAGAGTGCCATGTTTCGTCAACATCTGAAGCGGTGCTCTGGGAGAAGGAATGGGGAGGCCAAGCGTTTTGGGCATTGGGCTCCTCCCAATCTAGAGGTGTGGGTATTTTACTCTCTCCATCTTTCAATTTTGATGTGGTTAAAAAGTCTTGTGACGATAGTGGGCGTGTTGTCTGTGTCGTCTTGTCCGATGGTGTGCGTAATTTCAAAGTTTGTAACATGTATGCTCCTAACATTTCTGCGGAGCGTACTGGATTTTTTAAAAATTTGTATAAGTTTCTGTCGGGGGCTGAGCCCCTTATTTTGTGCGGTGATTTTAACTGCGTTGAAGATGTTGATATTGATAAGAGGGGCGGGAACCCGGCTCATGGTAGTGGCGGTTCCACCATTTTAAAAGACATTTGCGCCGATTTTAATGTGCATGACTCTTGGAGACATGAGAATCCTTCTAAAAAGGTCTTCACTTGGAGACAGCCGACCAAAGGTATTGCCTGTCGGCTGGACCGATTTTATTCGTCTAAATGCCTCGTCGTTTCAAACTACTGTTTTTTACCCGCATATTTTACAGACCATGACTGTGTGTCCTTGTCAATTTTACCGGATGTGAAGAAGAAGCCTGGCTTGTGGAAATGTAATGTATCGATTTTAAAAAGAGACAAAGTTTTAAATGATTTTAAACTCGCTTTTAACAATTGGAAGACTTTGAAACCAGGTTTTCCTTCTTTGCGAGCCTGGTGGGATGATGTAAAGGCTAGAACTCGCTCTCTCCTGATCAGAATTTCTTGTGAACTGGCTAGGGAGAGACGGGAGTCCATGTTTACCTTGAATAATGAACTTGTCGATCTCACCAACAAGATGAACGACGGGGCCTCTTCGGCGGACATCTTGCGTAGGTATGAATGTACTAAGTCTTCCTTGTCCGAGTTGTCCGCTGAGGAGGCTCGCGGTGCTTTTGTTCGGTCCAGAGTCAAGCAATTTGTCGAGGGGGAAAAATGTACCTCGTATTTTGTAAGCCAGGCCTCTTCCCGAAGTAGGCAGCGACGCATTTCTTCGGTCAGAGATTCTACTGGACGTATTGTCCAAGATGACGAGGAGATTTTAGATGTTTTTAAGCTATTTTATGAAGACCTTTTTAGTGCTGAGCCTATTGATAAGTGTGAGGCGAATAACCTTTGTAACAATTTAGAAGGGTCTTTGGATCCTGATGAAGTCTCTTCATTAGAAGGTCCTCTTTCATTGGATGAGCTTTGGGCTGCATTGCGCAGTATGGAGAATAATAAGTCCCCTGGCAGTGACGGTCTCCCGAAGGAATTTTATGTCGCTTTCTGGGACGTCATTGCCGGGGATCTCCTCTCAGTTTATGAGGAAGTTTTTTCGTCTGGCGAGCTCTCTCAGAGCCAGAGTTTTGGTGTTATTACTCTCCTTCCAAAAAAAGGGGACCCTCTGGACCCGAAGAACCGTCGCCCAATCTCTTTGTTAAATTGCGATTATAAGATTCTTGCAAAGGTTCTTAACAATAGGCTTAAGATGGTTGCCGCCTCGGTCATCAGTCCTGACCAGACATGCGGTATACCAGGCCGGTCGATACAATGTAACCTACTTTTGATGAGAGATATCGTTACATATGTTAATATGAATAACTTTGACTGTGCGATCATTTCTCTGGATCAGGCCAAGGCCTTTGATAGAGTGAATATTGATTTTCTTCACTTGACTCTTGCGAAGATGGGTTTTGGCCCGGTTTTTCGCAAATGGGTTGCTATATTGTACCACAACATTACCAGTGCTGTTTCCGTCAATGGGTCGCTATCATCTTCTTTTTCTCTCTCAAGAGGTGTTCGGCAGGGGTGCCCTATGTCACCCCTGCTGTACGCAATTTCTTTGGAGCCATTTGCCGCTACAGTAAGGGCCGACGCTGCGATTCACGGCCTCAGGTTGCCTGGTGGCCGTGAAGTTAAGATCTCGCAGTATGCGGACGATAACTCGGCTATTGTTACAACCGATGAGTCGATCCGCCGGCTCTTTGCTGTTATTGACATGTATAACAGAGGTTCCGGGTCTCTTTTAAATCTTGACAAATGTATGGGTCTCTGGCTAGGTAGTTGGAGGAAAAGACTCGATTGTCCGAAGAATTTTAAATGGACATCTGTATCCATACGTTTATTGGGAGGTACTTTTGGAAGTGTTAATATGCCTTTAGTCAACTGGAGGGAGAGGCAAGCTAAGTTTGAAGCGGTTCTGCGAAAGTGGGACAGCTTCTCTTTATCCTTCGCTGGCAAGGTTGTCGTCGTTAATAACCTTGCTTTCTCTACTTTGTGGTATATTGCTCCTGTATTTTCTCCTCCCGAGTCAGTCGTCAAGGACATTACGAGAGCCGTCTTTAAGTTTTTCTGGAGTTCTCGTGCAGAAATGGTCTCTAGACAGACAGTTATGCTACCTTTGGACAAAGGTGGATGGGATCTCATTGATTTTGGAGTGAAGGCCAATTGTTTTTATTGTCGGCCGTTTACCAATATTCTTGACCGGCCGGATCTTCCATGGGTCCAGTTGGCAAAATATTGGCTGGGTTTTTTTGCCCGTCGTTTTGAACCATCGTCGTGGTCTAACAGTTCCCCCCACTCTCCTGAGGCTCCACCTCACTATTCTTTGATGCGGAAGCTCACCTTGGAATTTGTTAATGCTTCTGCTTCGAAGACTTGGGACAAGATATGCACCGTGCAGTCTTTGTACAAAGCTGCCATTTTAGCTCGTTCTCATACCCCTTCCGCTTGTTTTTAGAGCGGGGTGTTGATTGGTCGCTTGTTTTTTCAACGGTGCATAACACTCTCCTTGAGAATAACCTAAAGGAGCTTTCCTGGAAGGTCGCACATGGGGCTCTCAAAACCAACTACTTGACTTGTTCGATTTGGCACAGAACTCCTTCCCCTCTTTGTCCGAGGAGAAACTGTAGAGCTACGGAGACCGTTACCCATGCCATCTGGTCTTGTGGCGAGGTGCTCCTGACCTGGACTTGGGTCGAAGGATTCATTAGGCGATGGGTGGTCTCTAGTTTTCGTGTTTCTCGCGCGGTCGCTCTCTATGGTGTTATGTCGTCTACCCTGAAGAAGTGTAAGAGAGATGTCTGCACCTACATTTTGGCCGTCGCTCGGTCTAAGATTTGGTGGTCCAGGTGTCAGGCTCTCTTTGACAATAATTTCGTATTTCACATTGAGCTGGTGTCTCTAATCAAGGAGGCTCTTAGGTTTAAACTCAAGATGGAGTTTGTTCGACTTGGTTCTGAAAGTTTCTTGGCTGAGTGGTGCCAATCTGTTAGATGGGCAAGTGTGCGGACGGGAGTTTTGGTTCTACGTTTTTAGAAGTCCTTGTCGTAGTAGTCTTTGTTTGGTGCTACAGTCTGTCTTTGCTATTGGTGGATTGTCTGTTAGATGTTCAGTGTGTGTGCTCAGTCCTTCACTATGGTGTTCCCCTTCTACTCTCTAGTCCTCTTTATAATTTCCAGTTTGCTTTGATGTGTCGTTTCTTGGCAGAAGGTTGGGCGGGTGCAAGTCTGCCTCGGGTGGAATGGCACATCATTTTTCTTTGTTTCCATTCATGAGTTGTTTCTTCTTATATTATGATGGTTTTCAGTTTGGTCTCTGTCTGTATTACTAAAACTGTTTGTATACCCAAAATAACAAAGGGCCTTTGGAAGGGGATTTGGAAGGGCTGGGTTAACATTGCTTGAACCATTGATCCATCCAACCATCCAACCATGTAAATAGTGGGCATAAGGCATTGCCGCTGGCGCGGCAATGCAAAAAGCATCCTCCAAAAGCATTGCTGTAAGAAGGTTAGAAATTACGTTTTATGGTCAGGTGATCCATTTTTAGCATATAGGGATGACATAATGCGAAATTTCTGTAATATACCTCCATCTGACGACTTTGAGATGTTCAAGTGGTCGTGCCCATTGTTGACTGCCACAAGAATGGAGTAGTACGTTGTGTTGTGACTAAGTTGTACGTCTGCGCATGCCTGAGAGTCCGTGTGAGAGTACTCAGTCAGAGGAACCACGTCGTCTGTTCCAGGTTCCGAGCCCACTCCCCAGAAGTAATGACCTACATGTAAGCGTTCAGCGATGAATAACTTATGTTTTTATATAGCCGCAGGTCTACCTAATATCTAATCGTCAACTCTTTATGTGCATTCCGGTATTTACTCTTACTTAGTATACCTGTCATTTGGTAATTCAGGACAATATATTGTCTTAAACATTGTCTTTTATCTCAGTTATGTTTCGCCAAAAAGTAGTTACTCAAGCAACTGGATATGGTTTTGAAACGGTCAGACGTTTCGGATAGAATCCACTATCCTTCTTCAGTGACACTGAAGAGATCTGAAAGAAACAGGTCTTTTAACTCAGTTATGTTAGTTAGCTACAAATCCGTTCATAACTATTCAAACATAAAGCGGAACAATGCAATAGTAATTCATTAGGATGATGTAGCCTGTGGTTAACAGTCTATTGCTTTCAGGGGCTATTAAAAATCGGGACCCGTCTTAAAATAACCAGTTCGCCTGTAAGCTAGAAGACTAGTTTTCAAAATGAGAAATTTGTTTACAATCAACATTACATTAACTGGAGCCGATAAACATCTGTTACTAAGTGAGCCACGCCTCAGCGCATCCAACACCATGGTTGCAGTTCCTAGACTAGTCAATGATGCATTAGATTGCCATGAACTGGTGGTAGAGTTTAGTGGTCTGACTGAAGGTTGATATGGTATTTATGATTTAGTCAGGGTAATGTAGAATACAGCTTACTCAGCCCACTCTCCTCATCATGGAAGTCCTTCCAGTTGGCACATATCGTGGTGGGGTCAGAGGTGAAGTTCAGGTCATGTCCGTGAACGCCACCGTCATACAGGGTCCCGGTTATAGGCGGTGATGTGTCAACGAGCACGGGTTGGTCCGCATGGCCTATCTCACGCAGGTCCACTGTCAATAACAACGTTCACATAAACAATTCATTTCTGCTTATGACAGTGTGGCATTGGTTTAAATCTGCCAGAAAATTATTGAGAGTATGGTCATCACTAAACACATTTCCGAATAAAATCTGTGCGTCAGAACACAATCTTTCGTGACAGCAATGCGCAACAACAACAAACTAGAGTTCCACGAACACATACCTTTGCCAAATAAACCAGGTTTGTTATGTAAACTCAGCACAAAAAGTTTGGAATATCAACTTTGGCTGATCATATTTACGTTGTTTCTGTATCAATTTCAATGTGTTAGATATCAATAGAAAGCATGTATGATTTTCTTTCATATGGTATCAAACTCTTTATGATTCTAAATTCGTGGAACAAGCACCAGGGCTGCTTACGTCAGTGGGTCGCGAAAAAAAAGTGCCCAAATTTCCCTTTTTGTGTTCAACACTGTATCATACTGTTGGTGCGGGTGCGGGCGTCAAGGGTTCAATCTATCCCTTTTTCAAGCAATCCTTGGTATACAGAACATCCAAGTTTATCTTTAACATTTGAGTAGATTATATGTGCCATTTTGGCTGTTCGATGACAGAATGGAGGTGTGAAGATGACAAGGAGAATGCCACGCTGACTGTCGCACGGATAGAGCGTATCAGCGCGAAGCGCCTGGTAGAGGCAGTGTCATGGTGTGGTGTATGTATGGCTGCCATGAATACCAAGGTTCACTATCATCCCAGACAACCTCAATACAGTGAGATACAGTACAGGGACACCATTCTCCTTTCAGTCGCAATGTCTTACCCCTTTAATATGGGGCCGAATGACATGCTGCAAGATTACACCGCCCGTCCACGCACACAGTCTGCATGGTCCTTGCTCTGTATGGACGTTGCATTTGGTCACACACACACATGCTGACGAGGTATGGCATTGCGACTGAATGGATAATGGTGTCCCTGTATCTCACAGTATTGAGGTTGACTTGTCTGGGATGATAGTGAACCTTGTTTTTCCTGTGCCAGGCATGCAGACACACACCATGACGCTGCATCCACCAAGCGCTACGCGTTGATACGCTCTATCCGTGCGACAGTCAGCGTGGCATTGTCCTTGCCACGTACCTCCACACCTCCATTCTGTCATCGAACAGCCAAAATGGCACATATAATCTACTCAAATGTTAAAGATAAACTTGGATGTTCTGTATACCAAAGATTGCTTGAAAAAGGGATAGATTGAACCCTTGACACCCGCACCAACAGTATGATACAGTGTTGAACACAAAAAGGGAAATTTGGGCACTTTTTTTTCGCGACCCACTGACGTAAGCAGCCCTGGTGCTCGTTCCACGAATTTATAATCATAAAGAGTTTGATACCATGTGAAAGAAAATCATACATGCTTTCTATTGATATCTAACACATTGAAATTGATGCAGAAACAACGGAAATATGATCAGCCAAAGTTGATATTCCAAACTTTTTGTGCCGAGTTTAGAATAATGTCTGTAGACATAAATTTGTCACTCATTACATTTTATTTTATATGCCTGGAGTTGGTTCATAAAATTTCGCCATTGATTATACAAATTAGATCCCTATTTACACTATTAATATCAAATTGTATCAAGCATCACTTAAGCTATCAGCATACCAAAAATCATGATGTTCCTTTCATTCTTGACTTATTCTCTTTCAAAGTCTGAAACAAAACCGGCATCTGCAGTTCAAGAAAAGACATTATAGGGGACCCAAACATACACCACTTACTCTCTGCCATCTTTCTCAACTACATATGTGACAAGTTTGAAAGTCTTATCACGGAATGCAGTGGATCTATCGACTTTCCTCATCAATTATGCAAATTAGCTATTAATTGGTATCTCATTATGTAAGTTTTTACTTAGGCTATCTACATACCAAAAATCATGACGATCCGTCAACACGTTCATATTCGTAAATTATTTCCATTAATTATGCAAATGAGATCAACATTTGCATAATCAATATGTATTGACAATCCTTTTTCTCAGCTACAAATGTGACAAGTTTGAAAGTCCTATAATGGAATGCAGTAGATTTACAAACTTTCCTCATTAATACTGCAAATTAGCTGTCGATTTGCATAATTAGAATTCTTCCCTTTGGCTATCTACATACCAAAAATCATGACGATCCATCAACACATTCATATTTTCTCATTAATTATGCAAATGAGGTCAATTGCATAATTAATATGCGTTGATATTTTTCTCTTTCTCATCTAAATATGTGACAAGTTTGAAAGTCCTATCATGAAATGCAGTGGATTTATAAACTTTCCTCATTAATTATGCAAATTAGCTGTTGATTTGAATAATTAGTATTCCATTATGTACATTGTTACTTGGGCTATCTACATACCAAAAATCATGACGATCCTTCTACACGTTCCCGAGTTATTCTCCTCCAAATTTTGAAAGGAAATCGGCGGCTGCAGTTCCAAACAAGCCGTTAGGGGGTCAAAACTTACAGCACTTACTCTCTGCCCCAAGGGCTATTTCCAATTTAAACATCGCGACCACAACATGTCCAGAACACGAGATATAAAAAATTGAGTTTCTGCTGCAGTACTTTAGCAAGCCGCTAGGGAGCCCATTATCGAACTTGACCTTCGTTTTCCCAACCCCTACCCACCTACCAAATATTATCGGGATCCATCCGAGGCTTCTTGAGTTATGCTGTTAACACACACACACACACACACACACACACACACACACAGACTCACAAGCACAAAACATAACCATAGCCATTCTGGCACTGTGGCTATATTTGGGTATAATGGTTACGTCATGCCCAAGCCCATAGTGTAAGATTGACAAGAAGTGACCCCAAAGGTCATAGTTGCTGCAAAAGAGGTCAACACGACTATAAACCAGACGATACGATTACAAGAAAATTGTTTATAGGGACAGTACATTATACATGATGGGGTGTACATGCTATGTACACATAAGATTTAATAATCTGTAGACCAAGAATAAGGGCAACTAGGGGGCCCAAACTTATGTCACTAACTCCTGAGCACAACAGCTAACACCCAAAACTCGTGGCCATACCATGTTCAGAAGATGGAAAAACACACCCGGAAGTTGCGCTGCAGTACCAAGGGAAGCCGCTAGGGGGCCCATGATCGAACTCCCCCTTCGTTTCCCAGACCCCTACCCACCCACCAAATACCAGCTGCATCCGTCGAAGTCTTCTTGAGTTATGCTGTCCGCAGACAAAAGTTTGCAATTAAACCGGCGCCTGCACTTCCATGAAAGCCGCTAGGGGGCCCAAACTCGCAGCAATCACTCCCTGCTTTAAGGGCTCCCTAACGCTCAAAAATCACGACCGCAGCATGTCCGGAACGCGAGATATCAAGCATGCAGGTCCTGCTGCAGTACCTTAGCAAGCCGCTAGGAGGCCCATTATCGAACTCGACCTTCGTCTTCCACACCCCTACCCACCCACCAAATATCAGCTGCATCCATCGAAGTCCTCTCGAGTTATGCTGCTCACAAACGGGGAGAACCACACCACCAAACCGAAAACATAACCTTAGCCATTCTGGCAAAGGTAATTACGAACATACAGATTACTTAAGACTACTTACAACGACGAGAAATACTTAAAGATTGCAAACATTCGGCACAGAACAGCCATCACAAAGCTCCGTATTAGTTCACACAAACTCCACATTGAAAAAGGCCGACATAACCACATTCCTCTGGAAGAAAGAATCTGCCAATACTGTAACTTGAATAAGATAGAGGATGAGTGTCACTTTATTGTTGACTGTACCCTATACAACAACGAAAGAAATGTCCTTTTTGAAAATATATAACATATGTTCCCTAATTTCCGATACTTGAATACCACGGAAAAATTCCTTTTTTTTCATGCAATTAGACAAACCATACATTATTGATTCCATCTGTCCTTATATTCATAACTGTTTTAAGAAGCGAGAAGAAGTTGAACTTGTATATACTAGAATGTATTAGCATATGTGGAGATGATAAGATACCTTTTTCTTCTGTCAAAATTGTACCTTATCACTAGCGCTACGACCTGTACTTAGCTTGTTTGAGCACAAATGTACAATAAAGGTCGTTCATTCATTCATATATTTAAGCCAGTGTAACTACATGGTGATTATGACTATAAAGCCTTACCGTTGTTTATTGCCCGAACTTTTACCCATGCCGGTATCCCATCAGGTATGCGGAAGTTGACAGACGTGTGTGTTGTGTTGCCATGACGATACCAGTCCATCATGTGTACGTCACGTTTGCTCCGTCCTAGTCCAAAGTCAATCTCCCGGATGTCAGAAAGGGGATCACTAAGAATTGATGAGAAAGAGTAAGCATTGTATTGCATCCCATTGCAATAAATAATTCGTAACCTGTACGTAAGTATACCTAAAAGCACAGGGCATTACGTTTCATCTATAAATTTTGTTAGGTTGAAAAATGGTAATAAGACGTGGGGTATTGGTATTTTGGAAATGCTCTTTGCTACCCCCTTGCCTTTACCTGACGTTGTATTCCGCTGAAATGGTGAAGTCACTTTCGTCATACTCCACACTGTGAACGTGATGCACGAATGGAGGGGTGTTGTCGATGATGTAAGGCGTGGTATGGCACACAGTCGTTGCCATGGCACCGCCAAACTCAACGTTGTTAATGGCTCGAACTGTGATGTGATACACTCCATCTACATGGGAGGTATATTTCAGTTAACAAACGACAGACACATGCACCAAGTGTTGCAAAATCATATGTCGAAAAACGTTGAATTTAGCAGTTGTCTTGGGTTCCTGTAAAGCTTTGCAAATCGTACATATGGCTAGAAAAGTAAGTCGTCGTACTTAAACTAACTGGGTATTTACAATAGCTTGCTGGTTTCGAGAAGGTAATGCAAATGTATATAATAAGCATACCAAACGTAACCTTTGTCTATAACCATGTGCGTTTTAAAAATGATTCGCAAAGATCTGCCTACGAAATATAAACAGTTGTTAATACTGTTTTCCTCTTTAGAAAACGATCAGACAATTTACCTTCAAGATTTAGGGGACTTGCGAGACCCTCGTGTGTCCACTCGGACACGCTGAACAGGTGCGCATGCGGGTCTATGTGAGGATGGACATCCTGTCCGCACGGAGCTCTTCCTGAGGTCCAGGAGTAACCATGGAGACCGGTTTCGTTGTCATGGAAACCATCCCAGTTCGCTGCAGGTAAAACATTAAACATTAGTACTTCATAAAGTATGTTCTAAACTCTAAGTACATGATATCACTTGTATCATGATATTCGTAAGAGTTTAAATTGCATAAACTGCTGAAGAATCCTTGAAATATATTCCGTCTCGAACCTAAAATATTATCTTCGGACAATATTTGCTGCACTTTATCATGAGGATGGCAAATGATGATGATAATGGACCATACAGTTCAAAGTTACTGTAGCATGCATTCTAAAGTGATATTTTCCTTGTAATGTGCTAATGCCAACCTGACACATATCTGTTAGCGCGGGTGTACCGCATGTCCACCAGTGGCTCGTGTCCATTAAACACAGTACGGGAACCTTCTCCGTCCACTATCCACCTACAAGGGGAAATAAAACCAGATTTTTGCAATTATCAGCCTTAAATGGACATGACTTGGTCTTCAAACAGTAGGCAAAACTAAATAGAATACTTGCATAGCTTATGTAAAGCAAGTACAACTGAAATGAGAGTTTCAAAATAGATTTGCATCTCTTGAACGATGGAGATAACTTGACACACATATCACATACGCATATTCAAGAACATATTGCAATGTGCAGTTCATGTTAGAATAAAGTTATAAACAACTAATAAGGGAAGAGAAAACAGAGAATGACGGAGAAAGAGGTGCAGAAAGAGTAATTTAGTTATATACCTGTGGTTTGGTAGAGGCGTCTGTTCTCCACATTTGAACTGTTCCCAGTAGTCCAGAACAAAGTCCCCACAGTCCTCAGTCATCAGTACGTCCATGATGACGTTCTCCAGCGGGCCTGGGCTCGGTGGGGTAAAGTCAGCCAGAACACCGGGAGACGTCAGGATGTTAACGTAACCTGTTTGAAGTAAAAATTCCATAATTCTATCTGCTTCTTCTAGTTGTGTGGAATTTCACTTTTAAGTAAGAATATGTGCGCTTTATCTGTAACTTTTACAAGAAACATTTCAATGGCAATGAAGGCAGCATAGAATACGGAATATGCTAAAATACACAAAACGTTTGCACCAGCTGATACTGATTTATACATCCAAGGACACAGACTACTAATCTTAATCTAAAGAAAATAATTGTCCATACCTAGTGTATTGTTCAGATAAAAGTTGAAGTAATATAGTGAGTCATGACTCAGCTGCAAGTCTTCATGTCTGAACTCCACAGCATGACCAACGCCGAGCCGCTCAAAATTGTGGAAGTGACCGACCTGAAAAGAAAAACAAATTCATTAAATCATATTGCATTTTGATAATAGCTTTATCGCTGTGGCTATTGACACACTCAGTGTGCCAATAGCCAAACAGGCTATTGACACAATGACCGAGATGCTAGCCAGCCAATCAGAGCTTGTAACATGACTTTCGAACATTATTTTACACAAACAACAGTTAGTTAGACATTGTTCGGAAGGTTAGACATAAGAATCTTTGAATCTTGGAATGAACTGACGTATTCAAGTTATGTCCTACATTTGGATACCTGTTGATACAGGCCTTATTCAAATACAATTCAATCTCTACAACTGGATAAAAAACGGATATCCGTTTTTTATCCAGTTGTAGAGATTGAATTGTATTTGAATATTGTTTACCTGGATGTCTAACCTTCATAAACGTACAGGCCTTATTGTCTATGTTGGCCGGTAGCGTAGTGGATAGTGCGTTGACCCGGGAATCCATGTTACCAGCTCCGACCCTGGTTCGAGTCCGCTCTGGAATTTTTTTTTAAATTGTCCTTTTACCTTTTTAAACATCCATTTGATATAAGAATATTTTAGTCTTGCGACCAGAACCATCAAAACCCACCTTTGGGACTTTTTGGTCTGCATTTTCAAGAGTGCATGTTTAGGTACATTTTTTTTCAGCCGCAGATCGGCAAAATCCACCCGCTACGTTATTTTGGACGGTACACTTATTATTTTTTTTTAAATTGGACTAAGGACCCCTGAAATAATAAAATGTGGGTTTTTCTAACCATATTTCTGCGGTATTTTTGCTCAAAATTCACGTTTTTTTTGTCGAAGCGGCGCGGATTTCCCCGCCGCTATGTCATCCAAACATCCTTAGTGGTTACGCGGTAACTCGTAACATATCGGTCGATCTCGCTATGACGCTACAAAGTTCTTTCACATTAAAAATGATGGAAGTAAAACAACAACTTCGCTTCACTTGTAATATAAGTTTTGAGGCCGCAAATTCTCCCAAACGGCAGGAATTCGTCGGTAAACACAGCTGAAAACGTGTTCCAAAACAGAGCCAACATGATCCGACACATGCTGTGACAGTAAAACTAGCAGCCCATTGTATGACAGATTCCGATGTTAAAAATGGTGCCGTAAACGCGTGAAAAAGATTGTATTTTCGGTTGATGATGGACATAGAATGCCACTTGTATTTTCAGAGTGTTGACTGTCAAATATTATCGTAAGATTTTCTCACTTTAGTGTGTCAGGCTATCGGCACACTGTGTGTGGCAATAGCCTGTTTGCCTAATATCACGTACTAAAGTCCTTGCGGCTGCTGTGTTTCTTTTTTGTATTGTCATTTTTCATGTTTTCTAGTTAATAAGTATCAAAAAAAGAACAGTAGAAATAGGGACGTATTTCGCATTTTAACCATCAAAAACAAGCACAGCAGTAAAACAGCAATTACCGCAAGCTGCAAATGCCTACACGGAACTATGTCTGTATCTGTATCTATATAGCCAGTATAACCGCCGTTCGGCTTAACACACCAGCTTAATAGTCTGGTGCTTGAGTTACTCCCATTCAATCAGCATTTCCAAGGTTTTTTTTCATTGCCTATACTTTTTCCGCTTCCCATTCAACACCCCACATACCTCATGCATCTCCACACCGTGTCCCTCTATCTCTTCCAACAGTTCACATTGTCCGTATCCGTACACTACAAGGTGCATAAATGTGAAAATTATGTGAATTTTCTGGAAAATTGTATGAAAATGTGATATGATGTGATATTATGTGAAACATTTTGAGGTTCAATAGCATCACATTTTATCACATAAGTTGACATATAATCACATAAAATAACATTCACGTCACATTTCTGAGGGGTGGCACAGAAATTGAGCTTTATGTGAAAAAAATGTTATAAGTTTACATCACATTTTTTCACATTTCCCCAAAACGGTCTTGAAGAATCACATTCTGAAATAATGTGACTGTCGATACACGTCTCGACCGGCTATACTTATGTGGTTTTTATGTGAAAAGGGCTCTTGATGAAAATGTGAAATAATGTTAAATTGAATCACATTCTATGAAATGTGACTTCATGTTAAACTTATGTGAAATGCGGCCAGCTACGAAATGTGAAAACATGTGAAGACAACTGCCATGCTGAGAAATGTGAATTTTATGTGATGTTCACAAACTTGCAAGATGTGAAAAAATGTGACAGGATATCACATTTTTTATATGTGAAAATAATGTGATTTCCACTTATATAAGATATGAAGTAATGTGATTTGGCAGGCTATGTAAAGGTAAGTGTGCTAAAGTTGATGTATAAAGCCCCTATTTTATAACATTTGCCTCCAGGCGACAAGACGACAGACGAATACTTATGTACAACTTTGAAGGGCAGTCCACTCCAGAAGCGAGTGTTATTTTCTGGCTTCACACGTTCAATAAAAAAGCTGCCTTTTTTATTCCATACCACTCTTCTCCCTTTTATGGGCTAAATATTTGTGGAAATTCTTACAATATTCGTTTTAAGCTATACAAAGCCTTGGGCAAAGTCATTATCTATCGTTCAGTCAAAACCAAAGGTGTGGACCCCTCCCCTCGCGCGCGACTGCTATGTTACTGATTATCTAATTTACAAGTGAAAGCACCGAATTTCATGACCATGCACTTATGGTCGTCCTTTGTGTATCACTTCCAGCTCTTCCTTTGTGTACCACCAAACAGTTGAGATTCAAGAAGTTACTGATCTACTAATTGAAACTTATCGACCCAGTTTGTAAAACCGACCTGTTCAAAATATTTTGTGTAAGCATTACGGCCAACTAAAATTAAAAATTGTCGTCAGTACTATTTTAAAGAGCCAAATTGATGTGTCAACCAGTGACCCTACTGGATAGACAACAAAGGAAATGGTGAACCAGTTATCATGGAAATAGTTGTGTTTGTGCCGAGGTCAGATTTAACTCAATAGAGGACTCTCGTCCTTATTGATTTGCTTAATAGCAATTACAAGCGAACGGCACACAAGCCAGCAATGAAATCAACAAGAACGCGCTTTATATTTAAGCAGAAGCGGACATACACTGGAGTTTGGAATACATTTTTTTCTAACATGGACATGCTAAACGCCTCTAAGAAAGCTAATGGATCAAGTACATGTATATGGACAGGCGTCACTAATATGGTAATTGAGGTCAACTAGTTCATGTACGTACTCGGGATCGACCGTCCGAGCGGGTGTCGAACGTCGGCGAGTTCTGATCTCAAGCGAAGGCACCCGAAGGTCGACGAAGGCGATCAACACCAGAAGGTCGCCCTAGGCGACCAGCGAGCGGAGCGTGATTTTTCCAGGAAGGAGAGCTAGTCAAGCGCTGATGGGGGCGTTTTATGAGCGCAGCGGGTGGACATTGTCTGGTGGCTCGGCTTGAGTGCATGTTTGCTTGTGTGGCACCAATGTGTACTAGTGTGACACTTTTATATGTATACATCCTGACTTATTGTGACCTGTACTTAGCTCGGTTGGGCAAAATTGTACAATAAAGGTCTTCATTCAATTATCAGTAAAGTATCTCCTCTTTGTTGCAGCCAACAACAAAAATTCCGAGGCCTATTGTCCATGGTCAACCTGGGTGTTCGGGGCGTCATAAAGACAATAGCAAAAATTAACACACAAAAATGTATGCAACAGCAGGTGCCGGAACAAACAATGGCGGTAATTTGTCTAAACAAATCGTAATCCAAAACCGGCAAGATTTGTTTCTGACTCATTCCGTGTAAGAAACATAAAGAAATCCGTAATAATAATTTCAGTTCATCAATACGAAAACAGTGAAGTTTCTAAATGCCTCTAAATCAATGTGACGACAACACATAGAGGAACATAGTATCTTAGATCGAGGGCGTTATGTAAGACATAAGTGAGTTGGTGAGGTGGCCTTTTAGAAACAAGTTCCACTTCCACGGATCAGAAAAGGAAAACTCTCGAGCTCCTGCCGATTGTGACTTTCACTATGTTGGATATTATTTGCACACGTATTACTTAAGTTATGCTGTATCCCCTAATTTGAACTAAATGAGGCTGTAGAACATTGGAAAGTCTTGTTTAAGGATTACAAGACATAGGATTCTGGTCTAGCATTATTATTACTGACAGGTAACTTGTGTTTGAAGTGTTTCAATGCAGTCCTGATAGACTTTACCTGAAAAGATGGCCAACGGCAAAATGGATAGATTCTTGTTGTTTTCTAAAGTTAGAAATGCTGTAGAACATTGACAAGTTCTGTTTTAAGATTGTAAGACATATAGGATTCTGGTCTAGCATTATTAATACCTACGGGTAACTTGTACAGCTTTAAAAGGACGCCGAAACAGGAATGTTGACCACAAACTTTGAAGTGTTTCAATGCAGGACTAATAGACTTTACCCTAAATTGTGGCCGACGGGAAAATGGATGGATTCTTGTTGTTTTCTTAAGTAAGGAATGTTGCAAAACACTGAAAAGACCTGTTTTAAGATTATAAGATATATAGGATTCTGGTCTATCATTATTAACTACGGGTAACTTGTACAGCTTTGAAGGGTCGCTCAAACAGGAATGTTGACCACGCAATTTGGAGTGTTCCAATGCAGGCCTCATAGACTTTACACTAAACTGTGCATGTGGCAAACGGGAAAATGGATGGATTCTTGTTGTTTTTCAAAGTTTAGAATGCGGCAGAGCCTTGAAAAGTCTTGTTTTGATGTTATAAAATATTTAGGATTCTGGTCTAGTATTATTGACTACGATCGGGAAACTTGTGCAGCTTTGAAGGTACGCCGGAAATAGGAAAGTTGACCACACATTTTGGACTGTTCCAATGCAGGCCTGATAAACTTTATCCGAAACGATGGCCGACGGGGAAATGGATGGATTCTTGTTGTTTTCTTAAGTAAGGGATGTTGCAAAACACTGAAAAGACCTGTTTTAAGATTATAAGACATATGAGATTCTGGTCTGGCATTATTAACTACGGGTAACTTGTGCAGCTTTAAAAGCACGCCCGAACATGGATGTTGACCACGCATTTTTTAGTGTTTCAATGCAGAACTAATGGACTTTACCCTTAATTGTGACCGACGGGAAAATGGATGGATTCTTGTTGTTTTCTTAAGTAAGGAATGTTGCAAAACACTGAAAAGACCTGTTTTAAGATCATAAGATATATAGGATTCTGGTCTATCATTATTAACTACGGGTAACTTTTACAGCTTTGAAGGGTCGCCCAAACAGGAATGTTGACCACGCATTTTGGAGTGTTCCATTGCAGGCCTCATAGACTTTACACTAAACTGTGCATGTGGCAAACGGGAAAATGGATGGATTCTTGTTGTTTTTCAAAGTTAGGAATGCGGCAGAGCCTTGAAAAGTCTTGTTTTGATGTTATAACATATTTAGGATTCTGGTCTAGCATTATTGACTACGGGCAACTTGTGCAGCTTTGAAGGTACGCCCGAATAGGAAAGTTGACCACACATTTTGGACTGTTCCAATGCAGGCCTGATAGACTTTATCCGAAACGATGGCCGACGGGGAAATGGATGGATTCTTGTTGTTTTCTTAAGTAAGGGATGTTGCAAAACACTGAAAAGACCTGTTTTAAGATTATAAGACATATAGGATTCTGGTCTATCATCATTAACTACGGGTAACTTGTACAGCTTTGAAGGGACGCCCAAACAGGAAGGTTGACCAAGCATTTTGGAGTGTTCCAATGCAGAAGTAATGGACTTTACCCTATATTGTGGCCGACGGGAAAATGGATGGATTCTTGTTGTTTTCTTAAGTTAGGAATGTTGTAAAACACTGAAAATTCCTGTTTTAAGATTATTAGACATATAGCATTCTGGTCTATCATTATTACTTACGGGTAACTTGTACAGCTTTGAAGGGACGCCTAAACAGAAATGTTGATCTCGCATTTTTAGGTGTTTCAATGCAGGCCTGATAGACTTTACCCGAACCGTGGCCAACGGGGAAATGGATGGATTCTTGTCGTTTTCTAACGTTAGGAATGCTGTAGAGCCTTGAAAAGTCCTGTTTTGATGTTATAAGATATATAGGATTCTGGTCTAGCATTATTGACTACGGTTAACTTATACAGCTTTGAAGGGACGCCCAAACAGGAATGTTGACCACAAACTTTGAAGTGTTTCAATGCAGGACTAATAGACTTTACCCTTAATTGTGGCCGACGGGAAAATGGATGGATTCTTGTTGTTTTCTTAAGTTAGGAATGTTGTAAAACACTGAAAAGACCTGTTTTAAGATTACAAGATATATAGGATTCTGGTCTATCATTATCACCTACGGGTAACTTGTACAGCTTTGATGGGACGCCCAAACAGGAATGTTGACTACGCAATTTGGAGTATTTCAATGCAAGCCTGATAGACTTTACCCTAAACCGTGGCCCACGGGAAAATGGATGGATTCTTGTCGTTTTCTAACGTTAGGAATGTTGTAGAGCATTGAAAAGTCCTGTTTTGTTGTTATAAGGTATTTAGGATTCTGGTCTATCATTATTACCTACGGGTAACTTGTACAGCTTTGAAGGGACACCCAAACAGAATTGTTGACCACGCATTTCGCAGTTTTCTAATGCAGGCCTGATAGACTTTACCCAAAACGATGGCTGACAGGAAAATGGATGGATTCTTGTTGTTTTCTTAAGTTAGGAATGCGGTAGAACATTGACAAGTCCTGTTTTAAGATTAAAGACGTATAGGATCTAGGACTCTGGTCTAGCATTATAAATACCTACGGTTAACTTGAACAGATTTAAAAGGACGCCCAAACATGAATATTTGACCACAAAATTGGAAGTTTTTCAATGCAGGACTAATTGACGTTACCCTAAATTGTGGCCGACGGGAAAATGGATGGATTCTTGTTGTTTCTAAAGTTAGCAATGTTGTAAAACACTGAAAAGACCTGTTTTAAGATTACAACATATATAGGATTCTGGTCTATCATTATTACCTACGGGTAACTTGTACAGCTTTGATGGGACGCCCAAACAGGAATGTTGACCACGCAATTTGGAGTGTTCCATTGCAGGCCTGATAGACTTTACCCTAAACAGTGGCCCACGGGAAATGCATGGATTCTTGTTCTTTTTCTAACGTTAAGAATGGTGTAGAGCATTGAAAAGTCTTGTTTTGTTGTTATAAGATATATAGGATTCTGGTCTATCATTATTACCTACGGGTAACTTGTACAGCTTTGAAGGGACGCCCAAACAGAAATGTTTACCATGCATTTTGGAGTTTTTCAATGCAGGCCTGATAGACTTTACCCGAAACGATGGACGACGGGAAAATGGATGGATTCTTGTTGTTTTCTAAAGTTAGGAATGCGGTAGAACATTGAGAAGTTCTGTTTTAAGATTGTAAGACATATAGGATTCTGGTCTAGCATTATTAATACCTACGGCTAACTTGTACAGCTTTAAAAGCACGCCCGAACATGAATGTTGACCACGCAATTTGGAGTGTTTCAATGCAGGACTAATAGACTTTACCCTAAATTGTGGCCGACGGGAAAATGGATGGATTCTTGTTGTTTTCTAAAGTTAGGAATGCGGTAGAACATTGAGAAGTTCTGTTTTAAGATTGTAAGACATATAGGATTTCTGGTCTATTATCATTACCTTCGGGTAACTTGTACAGCTTTGAAGTGACGCCCAAACAGGAATGTTATCCACGCCTTTTGAAGTGTTTTAATGCAGGCCTGATAGACTTTACCCTAAACTGTGGCCGACGGGAAAATGAATGGATTCTTGTTGTTTTCTAAAGTAAGGAATGTTGCAAAACACTGAAAATACCGGTTTTAAGATTACAAGATATATAGGATTCTGGTCTATCATTATTAACTACGGGTAACTTGTACAGCTTTGAAGGGACGCCCAAACAGGAATGTTGACCACGCCTTTTGAAGTGTTTCAATGAAGGCCTGATAGACTTTACCCTAAACTGTGGCCGACGGGAAAATGGATAGATTCTTGTTGTTTTCTTAAGTTAGGAATGCGGTAGAACATTGACAAATCCTGTTTTAAGATTGTAAGACACATAGGATTCTGGTCTAGCATTATTAATACCTACGGGTAACTTGTACAGCTTTATAATCACGCCCGAACAAGAATGTTGACCACGCATTTTGGAGTGTTTCAATGCAGAACTAATAGACTTTACCCTCAATTGTGTCCGACGGGAAAATGGATGGATTCTTGTTGTTTTCTGAAGCAAGGAATGTTGCAAAACACTAAAAATACCTGTTTTAAGATTACAAGATATATAGGCTTCTGGTCTAGCATTATTACCTACGGGTAACTTGTACAGCTTTGAAGGGACGCCCAAACAGAAATGTTGACTACGCAATTTGGAGTATTTCAATGCAAGCCTGATAGACTTTACCCTAAACCGTGGCCGACGTGAAAATGGATGGATTCTTGTTGTTTTCTAAAGTTAAGAATGCTGTAGATAATTGACAAGTCCTGTTTTAAGATTATAAGATATATAGGATTCTGGTCTAGCACTATTACCTACCGGTAACTTGTACAGCTCTAAAAGAACGTTCAAACAGGAAGGTTGCCCACAAAGTTTTCAAGTGTTTCCATGTAGACCTGATATTTTCTCCAAGCAGAAGTTAGGCTCCGGTTTTTTTTAACGTTTTTTTTAGTCGTTTTAAAGCGAGCGTTCTATTTTGTATTGTATCTTGTATTGGCTGGCAGAGTTCAAGAAAAATGACAAAATAGAAAGCCCGATAAAAGCAAGGAGCTTTTATAAAAGCGACTAAAAATTCGTCAAAAAACAGCTGGGGCATAGATTCGTCTCCCTAATGAGAAAACAATGGGGATTATGGGCTAGAGGAAAAGAATGTAGGTGTGAAACGCACTTTGACCGCGCGCATTAGACCGCCCGGAGGGACCATAAACCGGATTTTTCGCCGTTATCCCAGAAATCTTCGCCTTTCCACGTTTATAAATCTTGGCCAGGGTCCATAAACGAAAAATGTCGCCAAAAGGGGCAATCTAACAGCGACAATTTTGAGGCGCTAATAAATTGCCCCAGAATTGTAACCAAAAATGTCCGTTTGTAACGTTTGTGTTCGTAGTGCCCAATACACATCCCAGTCTGCAGTCAAGTGAAGCCAGACTTTGTACAAGTCAGATGAGATGTGTTTGGGCAAGGAGGTTGAAAAATTTGGGTAAACCCTGTCCTGTCTTTTGTACGTAAGTTCTATAATCATTTGCTATAGACTCCCTTTTACATTTTTTCATATTGGCCTCTTCCTGTTGGCAGCTTGCGTTGTTTAGATTATGATTTGACAATGATTGTATAGATGCCGGAAATAGTCGTCGCTTCAGTTTACGGGCTTTTAAATGTTTCCTGTTGTATAAGCACTGTAAAATGAAATACTATACATAGAGTGAAGATTTGTAAATATGATTTCATATAAATTGGATTGTGACCTCTGAGTGGTAAAACGAGTCTCCTCGAATCAGTAAGCCTTCAAGCATTTTGCACTTCAATGTTGACATCGTCAAATTATCTATATGTACATATACAAGTAAGTCTTATGGGTGGCAGTACAAAAGCCCAGCCGATGTGCAGAGTAAACACCTGTATATTTTGTACGAACAACAATGAATCTTATCCCTTTTATGTTGTCCAATTAGCCCCTTGTTTTGTCTTTTATACTTTATAGGAGTATGCTAAGCATATTTCTCTAAGCCTCTACAGGAGGCAATTAGCATGTCCATGTCAGATAAATAAGAGAATCTTTTCTAAACTCCAGTCAGTCCACTGTTTGTTTAGCCTGAGTACCATCCTCCGTAGTGTTAAACCGCTGGCTCACGACTTTCGCTTGCTAACCACCGTGGTTAGCAAGCGAAAGTCGTGAGCCAGCGGTTACTACGGAGGATGATACTCAGGCTACTGTTTGTTCGCTTCTTTGGATCCGGAGTTGACGTAAAAAAATAAAGCGCGTCCTTGTTGATCTTATAGCAGGCTTGTGTGTTGTGAATATGGATGAGAGTCATCTATTTAAGTTAAATCCGTCCTCGGCACAGACACAACTATGGTCACATAATGACGGGTCCACCCTTTCCTTTGCTGTCTGTCCAGTAGGGTCACTTCGTGACACATCGATTTGGTTCTTCAAAGTACCGACTAAGATTTCTAATTCTAATTGACCATAATGTTTATACAAGATTTTTTGAACAGACTGTTTTTACAAACTGGGCCGATATGTTTCAACTAACAGATCACAAACTCCTTGAATCTTCTTAACTCTTAGGTGGTACATAAAGGAGGAGTTGGGCGTAGCCGTCAAACCATATATGTGAATGAATTCGGTGCTTTCACTTGTAAATTAGTTAATCGGCAGAATAGTAGCGGCACTCGAGGGGAGGGGGAGTTTTTCACACTTTTTATTTTGACTAAACAGTAGAATAACTTTGCGCAAGCTTTGTATCGCTTACAATGCATATTTTGGAGAACAGTCCACAAATATTTAACCCATACATGAGCGACGTGGAATTAAAAAAAGACAGCCTTTGTCTTGACCGCGTACGAAGTCTGTGGTTTATGACAAGACATGTATGGAATACATACTTAAAATCTTTGAGAAGTGTTTGCATGCTGAATGCATATTTTTGAAACACGTGGAAACTTATCTGTTACATGTTGTAACTTTTTCACATATAATCACATTCTTAGCTAGGACACCGGCTAATGTGACATTATGTGAAACACTTTCACAGAAAATAACATTTTGATCTGTCATGTGAAAAAATGTGATTTCAACTTCACATAATTTCACATTCGCCTCCGTCCAGTTTGCGGAGTAAAACCGTTTCACATCCCTTCACATTTTGTCACATTTCACATTCACATTTTTTGGTCACGTTTTTGGGTTGTGCGATTTCACATAATCGATTCACATTTTTCGAAGGGTCAGATTAATTCACATAGAATAACATTTGACGATTCACATTTTGAAAATAAATCACATTTTGGGTTTCACATTTTTCCAAAGGAAGTCACATTAAATCACATTTTCTTGGCATCGTGCACTAAATTCACATAATTTTCACATTTATGCACCTTGTAGTGGTAGTCATAATTGAAGCTGAGACATTTGGTTGGTGGATGCTTTAAACACTCAGTGGCGCACTCTTCCGGAGTGTCTAACTTCATACCAGCAATAGGAGTGGAGATGACTCTTCCCGTCCTTCCACCTTAAAAATTCCGTAGACGTAAACAATTAGAATTATGTTGGCATTGTTGTTTTACTTAATTACTTCTGTCAAACATATTCATTATGATAAATCCCGTGCCCTCGTTACCCAGTCTATTCTGTTCGTGGTGGCGCTGACAAAATCTCTTAGCTTGAGTACGGCACCACTGTGTATGTACTTCGTATTGTTCGTTCAATAAACAAGCTTAAGCAATAATAAAACAGTACTTTAATTTTCTGATACCAGTTTGTTTTGAATATTACCGAAATTACTAAAATTGAATAGCAAATAAGATTTTATTTGGTTGTTCTCTTTGCTACCTGTGAATCTCTGTAAAGCCGGTCCCGTAGCTGCCACTGCCGTGTTCGCGGTTGTTCTGACGTCATGCCATGGCACGACCTGGTCTCCGTAGACTTTCCTGCCATAGCCAACACCTTCCTGAGTAGATAAACCAAGAAACACAATAATGTATAAAACCAAAGTTGTTAACTTATGGTAGCGGTTGACGGTGGAATAGTAGATGCCTTTATACTTTAGTATATATAGTAAAAATGGATTTCGTCTCATTTAATGATATCATATGTATGCAGATTCATTTCCCTTACACTCGTTCTTATTGAAATGTCGAAAATGGCTTTTTTGGTCGAAAAATAAATCGGCTTCATTTTCACTGAAAACTACTTGGTTGTTTGGGAAAATTCCTCTTTTAACCCAAAGCCCAAAAATGGCAACTTATTATTTCCGGTCCCATTGGAAATACATTTTTTTTTACTGTTTGTTACAACAGTAGACTTTACCCGGTTTTCTTCGAAAGGACTTACTTTATATAGGATACATCATTTAGGTATAAGTGGATGTCCGTAGGGACATTTGGAAAGTGGGCAGTTTTTTTTACACCAGGCCAAATAGAAAGCTTAGAAAGCATCGAGCAATGGCAACGTTTGTTACAGTCAATTCTGTACAACATTTTGTTAAGCAAAGTGGGATACAAATGACAGTCAACAACCCTTTCTTATTTCTTTAGAAAGCCAGAAAAGCTGTACATCGTCACAAAAACGGCCATTTCTAGTCTTATACGTTGATAATATAACCGTGGCAACCATCGTACTAGTGGTGGTAACGTTTGTTACAGAATCTGGCGACAGGCATAAACCTCCTCACACAGCCTCTAAGATCCTTGACAGGAACGATCTGACGTGATCGGGCAGAGGGTCTGGTCAGCTGGTTTCACCTGCCGAACAATCATTCTGGGAACTGAATTGTTACATTTTTGGCTACTATTTGAATTCTTCGTTTCTTCTTAGGCGACAGCCATTTTTTAGGGTGTGAAATCCCACCCGTGGCTGTAATAATCTTCTAACCCATCAATCTATACAAAAGTTGTGGTGCATCTTTTGTAAAACATTGCAGGGGTTGTGGAAAAAGAAAGGAACCAGTGTTGTCTATGATTTGCTCCACATCAAGGCGTAAAGTCAGGCGACAGCATTTCGACATTTAAATGAGAACGAGCCCAAGGTTATCATTTCATTCTACTTATGTCTTTCAGTTATGTTACGTTAATATTGCAATTTTGATTTACTTGTATTGTAAATTGACATTATGTATTGGTTATTCCTAAGTTGCTATGATTTGTATTGGCGGGTTTACGCGTCAATGTTTGTTTTCTTATGCTATGTTACTTCTTATTTTATTCGATATGTATGTATATGTATATCTGGGGTTACTCCCCAGGGCACATTGAAAGGCGCCTAGAAAAGGCGATATGTCACCCCTGGTAAATTAAAACAAAACAAACAAAACAAAATAAAACAAACAAACAATATCGTTCAAGTCATAGTTTCTACGTTGTTTTCTCTATCTATTACGGATATTATAAATGTTATTATCTAACTTGTATTTACTGATGAATGTAGTGTCTGTAGGGCAGAACAAACCAAATACTTGCAATAAGACAGTTACCCACCTACAGCGTATGTTGAACAAAATCTTTAAAACAAAATTCAACTTGTAAAAGCTGTTGGTTTTAAATGTTTTTTTTTCAAGTAGCAACAACAGGTATATCTTTGTTTATGGAACCTAACGTTTGCATCGCAAAAGAGTGTGCTGCCTGCCACCTATGTTGAATAATACGTAAATGCGTGTTAAGTGAATAGTTCTTACCCGTTTGAGACGTATGACGGAATCATCGTGAGCCACAGCTGACGCGCGGAGGATGCTGGGATGGCTTGTAGAGAGGAAGTCCGGTGTAACACGCCCTCCAGGTAAGGTGACGTCATAGGTGGGCAGTTGACATGTGACCTTGGCGTTCCCTCCGCCAGAGTTGGTTCCCGTAACGGTGAAGTAGAGTGGAACACCTCCTTTCATTTTCTGGATATTGAAAAAGTTAACATTCATTTATTTGCAAATCTGAAAATACATGACAGCCTCTCAAGCAGTATTTTAAACCGTAAAATAAAACAATTGGCATCATATAGCACGTATTACAGCAACACTTTATCAATTTGATAATTTTGTGCTCGATACCTAATCGGCTGGTATTTGTTTTAAACCATACAAACGTAAGTGGTGTAACCTGTTTGGTCTAACGGCCCAAAGTATAGTTTTCCCTTTAAGGTAAAGTTTAAAAGCACAGTGTACATTTCCAGAAATACCTTAAAAACGACGTTTGATGGTCCTCCCAGGCCTTCATTGCTCACTACGTCACTTCCACCCCTGTAAGTTCCAACATTATAAGTCAGCTTCACTTGGCTGACGTCATCTTCGGCTGCCACTTCTAGCTGAAAGGCTGGTTCTACAAAGTCACGACCTGCGATCTGCTGGACTTCACAGTGTGTGGTAATGGCGGCCCTCCTACCGATGTTGACCGTTGCTGCTGTCTATTTAAAAAGAGAAAAGCAATAGAAATTATTGTTGAAAGCTGCAACCCTGTGGATCGTTCCGTTTACAAATTCGGAAACATTTAAACCAATAACAACGTCTATTGTATTGTATTCCCCCCCTCATATTTACCTATGAGTTTGGTAACGTCACGTCTGAAATAACATAGTAAATCGTTGCGATGAATGATAAAATGGCGTCTTGACTAAATGTAATAGTTTAGACATTCTTCTTCATCATCTATCAACCTTTATTTATTTGTCAGGACCAGAATATTTTAAACCATAAAGCCTTACAGAGCACTAATTTTTTATTGCTATGATTCATTTCATCTTATACTGGTTTCCATATGACGACGGATAAAACTTCTTGCTTGGCTCAATGGATTAGGAAACATTACAAAAGGAAAACATATCATCAAAGGCAGTATTAGAGGCACAATGTAAAAAATCGGTGTGTTAAAACTGTTTGACAACAAAGTAACTTCTTACGTCAAATTTGAATTTCCTGAAAGTAGGTGGTGAGGGGTCTCGCTCTGGTAGGCCTTTGTTGAAAATGTTCTTTTCGATGGGAGGGGTCTCATAATGCCACAGCAGGTAGTCGAGTAGCTTTATAACCTCTCCGTTTGGTGGAAAGGGTCCAGAAACCAAAAGACCACGTAGTTCTAACCGCAATGGAATCATTACCATGTCCATCCGGGCCCTGGAAATGTAAAATAAAATCATAGATTTTATATATAAATATTTAGTAAAAAAATGCATTATTAAATGTTTCAATACAGTTCTACATATCCGAGCAAAATACGAGAATATCGTTAAAAAATCTATCCGAAAAAAAATGATATTGACGATGATATAAGTTTCTTTCTGTAATTACTAACAATACCAATACAGGAAACCGTTGAATGCCTGTACCATACATTAGGGTTTGCGCTTTATAATAAGTGACTTGTACTAAATCAGTGTTGCTATCTATAAAATGTTATATATATATATAACTGTTGTAAAAAAAATTATCTTATACAAATAGAAAGTTATTCATTTTAAGATGTAAAGTGTACCATAAAAAGTGACCTAAATGTTTACGTTAACTTAATTCGATGGTCTAGTCTTTATAATGTATAAGTGTTATAAATATATATGTAAACACTTCAGTTCTATTTTTCCTAATTGCCAAGGGATTCCTTCAGAAAAATCTACTGCACAAATGAAATTTTATTGATTTCATCTAATTTTGATAAAATTCAATCTAGACATAATTAACAAAGACATAAATATGTGTCCCTACCCGATATTTAGTGGGAACTTGGTGAATGCGATTTCTGCCCTTGTTGGAAAATCGGTTGTGAGGACATATCCTTTTAATTGTAGCTCTGCACTTAACAGCACAGTACCTATCCCGAGACTTGCAGTAACAATGGCACCAACTCCAGGCGTTACTTGGCCCTGTAAAGACATCATAAACGTTTACTGCATTCTCATATAAAAGCTTTTAAAATTGTGCCTACAGATCTTTCATGGAACTGTTATGAAGATACATGCACGTCGTCTTAAGTTATGATGTTTACTAATAAACATATATAGGTAAAGATTCCGCTGCAGCACGGTAAAATAATGGAGCTACGATCCAATAACCAAACTTGTCTTCTTTTCTCCCCCCAAAAAATACTGCCTACCGCCCTAGAGCTATACACACGTATGTGCACAGCTAAACCACCATTGCTCATTCCCAAACATTACCGTATCGGCAAAGTATAATAAACAATCACTTACATAGGCTGTCATTTTTATCAGAGATAGCCCTGCCTCCAGTGTCACCCCAATGAACCCGCCAGCACCAAAACCTTCGGAAGAACGAAGTTTATATCACTTGTAAATAAAAATAGTTTCCACCATACAAAACTTTCTGTGGATGGTGATCTCATAAAAATCAAGTTTGTTTGCGCAGATCAAAGGTGAATTTTAATTATGTGATACTTGACGAGTTTAAATGTTTAATGAAATATTTCCCATGACGTCACGGGCTTTGCATACTATGGACATGAAACTATGGAATAACGTGAGAAAAAATGTGACATGTATGACAAAGGTAACGGGATGTTACTTAAACCTTGTAATTTCAACGCAGACACAGAGTTACACAGACTTTACAGTGATAAAATGCCGCCCTTTAAGCCAAAGGGGTGAAATTTGAATAAAATAATGTTTTTTTTGTTCTCTTTTGAAATAAAGCTTTGCACGACATGCCGTGCGTAAACCTGTATTTCATAATGTATATACATTGTAATATAGTGGCTGCCCTTTTCTTTTCTATGGAGATGTACGGTGATAAATACTTACCAAGGTACATAGGAATAGGTCCAACCATGAACTCAACCCTGACATTGAAGAATGTTTTCTCCCATGGTCCCATAGGAAACTCCCCCGACAGGCGACTGTCTTTCATACCGAGCTCATCCCCCAGGTTCTGCATGCCCATCTGGATAGAACCTTTTAACTGCAAAATCAGATTATTTCAAAAATGTATGGGGATTCCTGCAAATGTCAATCGCAGTATTTCTGTTGTCTAGGGCCTTTACAGACATAGAGAACGTGAAGTAAGATATAGATGTGTAGGACTTTGCAACAGTAAGTTCACAACAAAGTATTAAGGCAGCCAATGTGCAACAATTAGTTTTTCTTGGTAAAAGTTTAAATCCGCAATAAAGAGTAAAAAAGTAAAGAAAGAACATCAATATAATTATAAAATATTCTTCACAAGATAGCATTTGACTATACAAAATTACTTAAAATGAGTAATGTGTAGCATAAAGAAGTATCTTAAGTAGTATACACTCGATTACCTGTGTTTCAATGGATGTTCTAAGCTCTTTAATGATACTGGAAAAGCGTGTTGGTAGTTCGCTTACAACCAGACCAGGATTATCAAGGCTCAAGCTGCCAGGACGGAAGAAAAATATCTCCTTCTCTAGTTCTCCCAACGTCACATCCAGAAAGTTCACTGTAAAGACAGTGTTCGCAATTAATCCACCCTTTTTACGACAAGTCGGGAATGAATGTGTGGGGGCCTGTTAAGTATATTTTAAACCCCTAAGCCATGCAAATTTCGGAGATTGGTAATACTGCATCTTTTGTTTTGTTTGTTCCGTATAAAATTAACGTTATGACTACAGACAAATGAACATTTTTAAAAATGAATTTTGCATATATTTCGCATATTTTCTTCATGACAAGAGTACAGATACATGATTATAACAGAAGTACAATCAGATATCTTAGGAGCCAGGTGTATTTCAGTCGACATGAATAAAATGTGTTACCTCTTTTAGCTTGTGGGGTTAATCTTCCACTAGGGCAGGAAAGGATGTTGATTTGAACACCTTTTAAGATTGCCATAGGCGGTAGACAAATATCGTTGGCGCAGACCTTCACAGCAAGGTGTATCTGTGAGAACAAATTCGAACGATTCTTAGTAAGGTACCACAGTAGGAGTGCACGCTCGTACCACAATAGATCACTCACCTAAAAAAACCTTGATAACGTGTCATCTACAAGCAGGGAACACCAAATTTTAGGGTACATAAAGTACTGCGGTATATCAAGCACCATCGCAAACTAAGGATTAACATATATGATGTGTTAACTCCACGTAACAAAGCACCTTCTTACTTTGCAGTTTGTAACTTACTCACACCCCTCCCAACCACAACCACCACAAAGGATCGGTAAGTTTGGAGTTTCGTTGAGTATATCACAATCCTAAGATTTCGTCTATTGGCTTAATAAATAGGGTAATATGTTCTCTACATAGATCCTACCTCAAGAACGGATCCCTTTTTCTTTATGCTAAAACTTCTGAGAAGTTTCACGGAGTCAGAAAGGGCCCATGACCTGTCAAACGTGTAGTCATCCTCCTCCGCTTCTAGAATTGATTACAGTCAAGAGACACATGATTTAGATTATTGTAGCAAATTCGGCCGACCTCCCGCTCCAATGTGTTATACTATATTTATGACATTATGTAATATCCAGTACACTAGTCGTTGCCTGCAACCCGTTGACATTCCGACTAATGTTCGTCATCCTTTGACCCTTCACTATTAATCTTGCCATGCGACCATGCGGAGTCTCTGTAAAAGCAATGTATACATTCATTCATTCATGTTATTTTTGATGTTGTTTGTCGGAAAAATCTCTCCGTTGAGTTTGCACAACGATTTGGGAGTATACTTGGAGTCAATTCAACTGGAGTCGACACAGGACCGATATATTTAGACATGTGGCCCACAACATAATTTGGAATGCCCCTTGCGACAGCTGCGATTGTGGCTTAACTATCGTGGGCTTATCCATTTCGACTCAGGGCGAATGGTACTTGAGTACACCCTAAAGTTCTGTGTACAGGGTCAACTACGAAAACGCGTGTCTAAAACTTTGTCTAAAGCTATTGCTGTATATACCTTCTTTAACCTCCTGGATTTAAAGTCACAAGGAATTAGACTGACGTTGGGCAAGAAGCCTTAAGCAGACTTAATAAAGGTTATATTTATTGCAAACATACCGAATTCACTTGAAGACAAGTCTCTCGTTTCCTTCATCTGCCCAAGTTCCATTGTCAGTTTCATGGTGCATGGATCAAAGCTTACAGAAGCTTTGACAGTGAAGATGTTAAATGGTGGTACAGGGAGGGACAGGCAGCAGCTTAGACCAAGGCAATTATCCTGCATGCGGCAGTGCATGGACTCCTTGTTGAGATGCTGGGAAATGCTAGGACATCCTGACATTAAAAAAAATACTTCATTATTAATGATGTAGGAAATAAATAAACCTTTTTTTACAGATGAGGTTAATGTTTTTGTTGCGTTAGGTCCGCAATAACTTGGCGTATCAGTTTCTGTTGTTTGATAAAATGAAACTCATGCTGTCTCTATCGGGTTTAGAGCAGGATCCACTAGATAACCGAGAATGTCTCCTTTCCAATTTATGATGTCATTAACATACAACCTTACATTGTCATAACTTTACAGAATTATCTTCACCCTCTAGTCAGAGTTTTAGGTAAAGCATGCTGAAATACAGATTCCCGTTAAGTCAGCTGACGCTGTGTAATGCCAGGCGTTTACAAATTTTATCCAAATCAATTTAATTGTATAAAGCTATAATGTACTAGTAACAAGAACTTTAGGCTGTCACTTACCAGTGTCAGGTGCGGTGTATTTTTGAAGAAGGACATCACGTGCTCCTGTGCTTGATTTTCCAGACTTCTTTAGCTCCCATCTCAAATGCTCGTCCGTCATGCTGCTGGGTAATTTGCATGTATCCTGAGACAACTGTAATAAGAAACAACTGAATTGGAAAGTGTTTACCTAGACTTATTTCTAACAGATTGAGGCTTTATGTACTTATCTGTAATACATTAGTTATCTGCTGTAGTCAGAAATTGTCCAGGAAAAATGTCGTTTGAAATGCCTGAAATCATTATAAGTTATCCTTACAATTTACAAAGTAAGATTTGGTATAGACAATATGAAAATACCTGATGCACATGGATGAAAGGCAATTAAGCTTAAGAAGCAGCAAGATAATCTTACCTCCAAGATGTTGATTATATTTCCTAGATCGTGTCCAGGTTTAATCACATCCAGGGTTCTTAGAATGGTTGACACTTTCATGTTTTGTAGTTTAAGAGAAGACTTCTCTGTCACGTCCTTAATATCATGAAGACCAAGCATCCCCAGAAGATCTATGGAATGATGTCATTTGAAGTTTTCAAACATAAGATAAACATGTCAAATACGATACCTGTTTCAGAGTTCACCAAACAGCGCTTTAATACATGACCAAAGACCATAACAAGTAAGTCTGGGATACGCAAGGAATGTCCACCCAGCTACAACTTCGTTCCTAGAATATGGCAGGCTATTCATCTATGACCTGACATGTTTTATTATTGTATCTTTTTCATTGAATAAGCTGATACATAAAACATGAACGGTAAATCTACATGGAAGATCATCCGTGTTATTAGAATCCATGGTTGTAAAGTTAAGCTTTGTTATAACACAACACAAAATATACGGTTTGACCATTTACGGTAAATTCTTTTCTGTGTTGGAACAAAGATTGATTACGGTTAAACGTTACAACTACAAACAAAAAAATTGCCAAACTAGCGTGATGCTAAGAAAATACCTGCATTGCCTCTCAGAGATTGAACAATGTCTTTTCTGACATGTTGTTGATCGAATCCTCCATTTACGTCTGACGCAATTTGCAGATGGTCGCTGGTGGTCGACAAGAATTTCTCATTTTAGCTTTAAATGAGTAATATAATGTACTGTACAACATAATGCACTGTTATAGTACTAATTTCATGTATTTCATGATGTACCGAAAATGTAGATATATAAATACTGAGCACTGAATAAAAAGAAAATATTCAGAATAAATGCTACAAACCAACATCCGCTTTCAAAGATACAAGATTATACAAGGTATTTACATATTGATCTTTTGAACCTAATTTGTTGCACCATTTTTAAAAATGCCGTACATACGTTTATTGTGTCATGCCACTCACGTGTAGGAAATAGTAAATTACCTGTCTCTCTTGCTTGAACGAACTTCAGGTGCTTGTGGGGTTTCTTGGGTTTCTTGAGCACCTCCGGTAAGTTTTCCCTTTGCAATAGATTTGTCCTATTGTCGAAACAAGAAGTCAAAGTTATGTTTGTACGTAGGCTTTTTTTTATGTCATGGGATAGTTACAATGAAAAAAAAAACATTACTATTCACTGGACAGGAATAGTCTCACTTACCTTAGAATTATGAAAAAAAAAATATATTAATTTTTTAGTGTAACACAAGGTATTATATGCATTAATGGAATTCTGCGATATCTTGTGTTCAGGCAAATTGTTACAAGCAATAGCATGTCATAAAAATTAATCTATACAAAGGACTCACCATTAAGGTAAGCCAGTAATCGTCACACTCTTGTCTCCATCCTGGTTGTTCGTTTTGTTTCATCATTCCTGGAGGAGGCACGTACTTGGTGGGATCTACGTATCTGTCTGTTCCCTTTTCCCTTATGGCAAAGTGGATGGTATTGATTCTGCAACCGGTAGATCCTGCAGTGCCGATCGCATCTCCCTTGTCTATCTGTATCATAAAACAGTATTTCGCTTCAATTTGTTTAACAACACGAAAGTTACTTCTTAAGTTTAGCGACTTATAATGGAGAAAATTCAGACGTTTGATGGATTTTATCGTTAGGTTTTAAATTGCAATCCAAAAAGATAAGCTGTATTTACTGGTGATATTTTCCAAAATCACTACGCAGAAATCATATAGGTTTGGCAAGTGCTCTCATTTTACCTCCATATTTACTTTTTGGAAAAGGATGTTGCTGATATAAAATTATGATAACGGAAGCAAATAGTTATAAACTCACATTTCAATAAATGTTTTTATAAGAACTCCATGTGCATAATGATCCACATTTCAATATTATTTTAGAAATAACAACTTTGGGGTACCCTTTGGCCGATCTTGATAGAATCACTAACGCTGACGCCTTCCACTACTGCTTCCATGCCGTTTATTTCGTCTGTTGCAATGGCGATACTCTGCGTGTTGAAGTCGGTAACGTCTCCGGCAAACGGTGCAACGACCTACATTTATAGCAGGAAACATTCAAGCGAACGTCTGTAGATGGTCAAGAATTCGCAAGGCATCCTTTACTTCTTCAAACGGTAGTATTAGACTGGCGTGCTGTTTGCTAAGTTTGCTTTGATTTGATGCATTAAGAATTAGCAATTTTGTTCGACCGCCACAGATTTTTCTGGACCTCTTGGTAAAATACAATTGCACACATACATTAAAAACATACAATATTATAAAAAAAAACAAATACCCTTAATTCGCTCAGATTAAAAGAGATACATTATCAATCATCATCATCACAGTCATATATCATACATGTTTTAACTGCGAAAACGAAATAAAGCTCTCATCTCATCTTAATTTTTTACATACATATAAATATTGCACAGACCAGAGGTCAGATACATGCATTCTTACCTCCTGGCCTGTCTCTAGTATCAGATCGATGCCTTGACTGCTGTACCTTTTGGTGCTCACTCCTAAACTGGGGTACAGGCCGCCTTCGCATGTTTCAGGGTCCAGTTTCTTGTTAGGGAATTTCAATGAGGCCTTTGGTCCAAAGATTTTATGTATCTTTCCTCGTACAGTTTCGTATCTAGGGCGATATTAAAAGCATCACAAACCATGTATTACTAGGATTGACTAAGATGTGTATTCGTCTGTTGAATATGACGTAAATCCTATTTGCACATGTGTATGATAAGTGTATTTGTTTATTTGTTTGTTTATTTGTAAAACACGGTTACAGTACAAGAAGAAGTCTCTCTCGTTCTTCGGCGCATCCCTGTGGAACTCACTACCTCCACACTTAAGAGCAGCAGCATCCATCTTCACTTTCAAATCCATTTACAAAACAGAATACCACTTGGTCTAAACCGTAACCATTATGTCTTTTCTTGTTTTGTTCACATTGGTATGCAAATTTCCATTTATTTCCATTTATTTCATTTTGATTATGCTTTCGAGCTATATTATGCTTACATTGTATAATTGATTTGTTTTACTTTACCATTTGTAAGCTAAGTTTTGTTAATTTTTGTTAGTTCTTGCTGTAACCATTTTTATTTTATTCGATATCGTATCGTTTGCTATTACATTGTACGGGGTCGCCCCCCAGGGAACTTTGAAAAACGCCTAAAATGGCGACATGTAACCCTGGTAAAATAAAATAAACAAACAAACAAACAAACTAAAGTGTTAGAAGAGAAATATCGTTCTAAGAGATTACCTTATGTCTGTACTTTGTATGTGGCACTACCACATTTTCCTCGCCGACCATCCCAAAGCAAATAAAAAAGGTGCCATTGCTAAGAAAAACAAAACATTGTACTAGAACAACTGACTAAAGCATTGATAGGTCGTTTACAGGAAGTCTCATGAACATACCTTTCGTTCAATGACGCCAAACGTTCTTCTATAGACTTGGCTGTGGCAAATGTCGCTTTGTAGGTCTTGTGAAAAGGGCCAGCGAGGTTACCTATAGTATCTAATGGCGTCTTCAATACTTCCAATGCTTCATTCACCGCGCCAAATACTTCGTTTCTAGCTGATCTCTATGGACAATGAAACAAAATATTAGTCTCCACAAAGGAGATAAAAACACCCTTTTTTAAAACTGTTTCAAAGATATTCATATCCGTATATTATTGCTTTATGCATTACAATACTTTGATACAATACATTACAAAGACTTTTGATGTTTTTATATAAACATAAACATAAACATACAGATCTGCCAAATGCGTCTTTCAAAGCCCCCTCGGTATGATCGTCAAACCCTTCTGTCCAAGAAGCTGGAGCCTTCCTCTGGAACAATTCTCTTACACGCGTGAAGTCGTCCAACAGTTCTTGAATTTCGTCACCAACTTTGAATAAGAAAGGTTGTTTTCCTGTACCATAGACATATTTTACAACATGACAAGACTTTTATTGTCATATATATCAATCAAAAGAGATATGTTTATTATGTAAACACACACATGCACGCAAACACACGTGCGCGCGCACACATACACAGGCACGCATACACAGCACGCACACACACACACACACGAGCACGCAAACCTATCACAGATAAGCAAGCAATACACGGATAATGGACAAGCAATTCGTTACAAACCAACCGAATGTAGATATCAAAATTTAAGCTTCAAAGAATGATCTACTCGTTTCCTTAAATGATTGGTTAATTCTTCAAAGAATGACAATATGTTTTCGCACAAACCTTCCTTTATCAGAAATTTTTCATCGGTAAGAGTCTTGATGTTAATCAGGGCCTCTACCGCCTTAACAATTCTGTAATTCAAAATTAAAAGGCGTGTGACATTTTCTTATGACAAGAAGGTATCAAAAATATACATGGCTTACAAATCGTCTTCTCTGTGCTGATGATCGTGTTGTTTTAAAGACATAGTTGTAAGGTTTCAGAAAATATCACATGTATTAAACTAGAAGATGTAAAGACACATTATGCTTTGGCTAAGTACCAGACCTGAAACCATTGTATATCAATAGTGACATACGCATGACAGCAAAAGAAAACGACTAATCAAGTTGAGAGAGAAGTACCTGTTCATTGCTTTAGCAATATTAGCAATTGCCGTTTGTGGTGACATGATGAGTTCTGGAACTTCCCGAAGTATTGCCCCCAGGCCCTGCTGGATCTGCTCGGCTGCCCATGGTAACACGGTGAGGGCGGAGTCTGAAATTCCCTTTAAACATAATATTTAAAAGTCTTATAAGTTTTAAAGGCATTACCCGGATACCTAATTGCAATCGAGCTGCTTATTTATTTTCAAATGAGGAAGCTGTAAGATAAATCATTGTCTTACAAACAGCTGGCATATATTTCACATTTAAATAATGTATAACAGATAAACAACTTAAATGAGAATATCGGCTGTCTTTAGATAAGTGCCTATTAACGCCTTCACCCATGTTCTCCACGGCCGCAGATCTTTAGATGGCCTGGACTCCAACATAGGCCGTCCTCTGAATGATTTGCCGCAACAATTTCGCTAAGAAGTTATATGAAGAAAGATTTCAAAACAACGGCCACGGTCAGAAAATCAGGCTCCTCTGACTTTGTTTAGTGCTATTGTTGTACTTACAAACAATTGATGATGGCACATTTCGCATCTGTTTATTCTCATTTAAAAGTCGTTTTTAATGGCTCAATTTGATCATTTTTTCTTCTAAATGTGTACATCTCCAATTATGTGAGGGTCATTTACAAAAACAAAATGGAAAGTTCGCCCTGCGAACGTTGGGATTCAGCGTCAATCATTGCATGAAGACCAAGACCACAGGACCAATAACAGTCGAAAACTTCGCTGGTATCAGTATTACGACGAAGCTCTATCGTATTTAGTTTTTATCGGAGATTCAAGTATAAATTGCAAAACAAGGGCATTTCCTAGCCTCCATAGCAGGCTCTCTATGGCCTTTTTTGGTTCCTTTGCTTTTGTATTGGGTCGCTGATTGCTGGCCTCTCTGATAGCCGGCCATTTTAGAGGCTGCATGGATTCGGCAGTACAAAGTAATATTAAAAAACGATTAGCCATTCATTTGTCCTATTAACACATACGTTAGGAATAATTCACAACTCCATGAGAGGCAATTCTCATGTCAGCTGCACGCATTTTACAACTCGGGCGACACGCGCCGCCCGACCGCCATCTGGTCATTTGCATAGAGCCTGCTTGTTTACCAACACGCGCCGGACATACCAAAAGAACGTCGAACTGGTAATATAAGTATAAATTTTCACTTCTGTGTTTTTAAAAAGCAGTTTGACCCCGAAACCGTTAGAAAATTGTCGGGTCAGTGCACACGGGGCGTGACAACGCACTGTCCGCTTCCGGCGGAGATGCGTGCAGTTTATTAGCCGTCCACGGCAGGCAGGGAATTCGCACCTCCTTGTTAATCGCCCTAATCGTTTTTTAATATTACTTTGTACTGACGAATCCATGCAGGCTCTAAAATGGCCGGCTATCAGAGAGGCCAGCAATCAGCGACCCAGTACAAAAAGAAATGGCCAGCAAAAGTGCCAAAAAAGGCCATAGAGAGCCTGCTATGGAGGCTAGGCATTTCCCGCCACCGACGCTAAATTTTAAGTTGTATGCCGGAGGGTGCTATGTTGGTATGGTGGTCACATTGAATAACCTTTGCTGTGATTGGTTAGCTTTTTCCCGAGTTCCGTAGAGTTTTCAGTTTTATCGCGCTTAAGAACTAATGAAGGTTGAATGTATAGAAATATGTGTGACCAATATGAACAATATCAAAGTTTGACATTGAAAATACAAGTGTCCTGATGCATTTTAATTCCACTTTGTTAAACTAAATTGTTCACAAGGTCGACGTCTTTGTAAAAAAAAGGAATTTTCCTGCCTACCGACCGTATTTTTAGGACTAAAACAGAAAACATTTTTCCTAGACCTGACACAATTTGCATAGTTTACGTATTATAACGTTGGTTTAATTTATGTTAACAAACAAACCGAACATTATGAAAATCAATTTGACCCTTCTTGACTTGTCCTGTTTCAACTTTTGCAACTAAAACCTTATGCACTTTTGGTTCAAATGTTGGACCGTACCATGTGAAGGTTAACATACTGCATTTGCTTGCGAGGCGAATTTTATTTTTCTAGTAGCATATTTATTTCCAGTAATAACTGAATCCTTTAATCCTTCATCTAATTGTAATGAATATAATGTACAAAATGTAAACAGGAATAGAATGACGTACATTAAAAAGGTCCGTGGCATCATTCTTAACGTTACTAAACACCGCGTTGGCTCGTAGGATGACTTGTCTTGCATCTTCTAGGAAACTGGGTAAATTGTCGTAAGCCGCGACTTTTTCCAACGACTCAGCTGCCTGTCTGTTTAAACAACATCGATCGTTATTTCCTCCTTCCATGTACATACATCATACAGGCAGACTATCATATTGTAAAAGAGAGCACCATTTGTACACAATTCATGATGTGATAAGAAATCGCATAAATACCTTGCTGTAGCTTTTATATTGTCTGGAACTTGTTCAATTGTATCCATGATGTCTTGGAAACTGTTCCCCGGCGAGGTTAACAGACGCTGGAATGTTTCTACTATGTTTCTGATGTCGTCGATCAGCCTCGGAACGTCCCGAAACCAGACTTGGGTCATCTCCATTATTTGGTCAAACGAGAAATCCTGCAGGGACCACAATACTTGTTTGTTTAAATGCGCCGGCGCGTTTAATCAAACTTATTCTGATGTAAGTAAGACCAATGCGCCTTGGTGTTACTTATAGCAGAATATATCAAGCTGATTTGCCTTCTATTGTTATTCATTTGATATCCACCTACGTTTGTCAATTTCGCAAAGTTACTGCGCAGAGTACCACGGATGTCCATTAAGACAGTCTGTTACATGAACCCTCCCTCCACATTTGAATAACTTATTTTGTAAGTTAGCAGATACCTGCAAAATGTTGATCTCGTAATTAATGCCGCCTTTAAAGCAGATTCCAGCATCAATGAAGTCAAATCGATTGTTAATAATGCCGAGCAGGCCTCTGGCATAGATCCGGTCGTCCACGTCAACTTTCACATGTCCCTTTGTTGGCCCTGGGTAAAAGTAAGGCAAAACGTATTTCTTTGGGCAGTTTTAAAGTTTATCAATAAAGGGATAATTACCCGCTAAGGGCGTTCGCGAATCGCTGTATTTCTCATTTGTCTACGTAAAAATGTACAGTTTTATGTCAACCTTTTGCAGAAATTGAAATATCCAAAAAACATTCCCATTCCAAAATTGATCTAAATAAAGTTCCACTAATATAAGAATGGAATTTTCTAGAACCCCCTTATCTATGCAAAATAGAATGTTCCATCTGACCCATTTTCCATTCCTAGCGCCTAAAATTTTTGGGAGTGATGTATGCAAAAAGTGCTGATGGCGTCAAGTTGGCATATGTCCAAGGCACCTCTGTACAAAATTTCAGGTTGTGATACAGCAAGATTGGCAATAAAAAACATTATTGCAATGGCAACGATTGTCATTTACAGGAGGTGAACATAAGACAAACGAAACCTGAAAAAAAATTGACTGGGTGTTCCTAATAATGAAAGTCTTTTGTCACTGTCAACAGGATATTCCTGTCATGTAGATATTTTTCCTACGGGTTACGAGACAACATTTAATGTCCTTATTTTTAGGTACGAGTCATAATTACATCAAGTTTGTACTTGTATATGGACTGCTCCATACCCTTCATACCCCTCTTCAATTACTAAGACAAGCTAAATGTTACGTCGATGTAGGTTGGACATCCAGGTAATAAGATACACCAAAAATTGATACACCAACTTGTCTATTGGACATCTGAAATTGTCTTCATTCTTAGCTAGAGTATAAAAGACCTGTTTCTTCCAGATCTCTTCAGTGTCACTGACGAAGGAAAGTGGATACTTTCCGAAACGTCTCACCGTTTCAAAACCATATCCAGTTGCTTGAGTAACTTTTTTTGGTGTATCTTATTACCTGGATGTCCAACCTACATCGACGTAACATTTAGCTTGTCTTAGTAATTGAAGAGGGGTATGAAGGGTATGGAGCAGTCCATATACAAGTACAAACTTGATGTAATTATGACTCGTACCTAAAAATAAGGACATTAAACGTTATACTTCTGACGGAACAGCATTTAAAACATTGTATTAGCCACACATCGTTTTAGAAAAGGGGTACACATAAGGAATTCTCTGAGGATGGTAACCACAGATATAGCAATCTTCTTTGGTTACAAACCGTCAGCTAGTCTGGACTAACGAGCTCTTGAGTGATGTCTACCTCTTTCTCTTGTTACCAACTTTCTACAGTGGTCTTTCTGTAATGTGACTGCCCCTACTTTTTTTACTGGCACAACACTATGTTGTCTGACTGTCCAGTTATCTAGGACAAATGCCACGGGGAGCTTGCATGACCCAAATTCCCGCCATTGAAATTCCTCCGGACTAACTTTTCAGATTGCAAACATTCCTGTGGCCTGGCATTTCTGTGAAAAAATGCCCGTGCAATTCCTAGAATTTTTGCAGACTGAACACAATAATATACCATTTGGCTTGCCCCTGAGGCGTCGCCAAAAAGTTGTGATGCTAGGGCACATGGGCCCAGCATATAGATATTTTTGTCCCAAAACCTAAATAAAGTAATTTTAAGACCTGAAAAAATTACGAAACCCACGGAGGCATTTGCTACGTCTACCTTCATGCCAATTTTCACGTCATTTGGCCATCATCACCGTATGCCTGGTCTGGAAGCCTGGGGCGATACACTAGTATACTAGTTCTCTAAGCCCCCTATCATTTACATTGCAGCATTAGATAACGCCTAATAAAACCTATTACAATTTATTGAAGTCACTTGCCTATGTTAAAGTCAAAAATGTTTTTCACAACAAGGCCGAAGTCTGCTCCGATAGCATCTGTTCCAATCTTTTTTTGCCAGTCGATTCCTGGCAGTTTCAATGGCAACTTGATTGGCTGAAAGGAATAAAATGAATTGCCAAATGAGTATCAAACACTGCATGAAAAAGCAGATTTCCACGAGTTCCCAACATTGTGCACGATGGTGGAACCTGACGTGTTCTCACCGTGGGCACGGGTTTCCACGGACTGCCTGTTCCCGCGTGCCCCTACAATGAAAACCTGTGCGCACGATAGGGCACGCGAAGAGTCCACGCGCCCCACTGTTGTACACTTCCCGTGTTTCACAATTATCGTTAACAATGGAGAGCTGAGAAGTGTCTGATAATTCAGTTTGGTGAATTGTCAATTAAAAATCCCTTAAAATCTTGCCACATTTCGGTCTGTACTTGCGGGAAAGTCAATAATGAAACCGACGCCAACAGTACGCGAAATAAGATTTGCAACGCATTGCAATCCCCCTATAGTGACCAAAATCGTGCCGTATATACGAAACTCAACCAACTACGTTACCTAGATATACAGATTGCATGTAAGAGTTACACTATAGAAGCAAAGAAATTAGATTTCAACGGAGTGTGCCCAATGTCTTTTACTTCATATGAAATGTTTTCTATGCGACATTAAATGTATATGTGTATTGAGTTAGTTGTCATCTACGTAAAAGCTCAAAGCTAAGAAGAGCTGTTTTTCTTTCTACGTATTAATTCGTGGAATATGTACAAGACAAACATAGAGGTCGCAAATAATCACAGAAAGAACTTGTTTTATTTGTTTTGGGCTAACAAATACAGTGATTTATAGTTTGCAGTAATTAATATAATGTCAGTCAAGCGGGAACGCGGGACAAAGACTACTGATTTCAAATGTATGTGATTCGTGTATTCGAAGAAAGAGCATGAATAGAACGGACAAAGCTTTAACAAATGATCAATGGCAATGTATATGTTCCCCAGCCAACTTGGAAGGAGGCTTTAAACTCGACGCCTATCAATACATAGATCGGAAGTGTTGTTCTTTGGTCGGTCGGCGCGGCTTTGTTTATATAATATAATATATTTATTTGCAAATCCATGCCCGTAGGCTAATTGCAATGATACAGACAGTGAAAAGTAACAAGTGTCTATTCTAAATACACACACGTCAGCTATCTATGTACATGCTTCTACTTCTTTACTGGGTGGTTTGACTTCTTCTTTGGAGGCAGTGGCTGATGAAAAGTCCCACTTCTTTAATGATTAGTGGGTTCTGTGATTTTAACAGAAATATAGTTTTTTTGAGGTCTACTAACTGGTGAAAAGTTGGAAATAATGTTTTGATTGTGTCAAAAAGGTTGTTTCTTTCGTCCTCATAATGGGGGCAGTTACATATAAAATGTATTTCATCTTCCACTGCATCCGTCGCACAGTATTTACACAATCTATCTTGAACTGGCACTTTTTTATAACGACCCTTTTCTATCTCTAGTGAGTGAGCACTGATTCTTATCTTACATACATTGGATCTCTTGTCAGCGTCGTTCTGGTATAGATAGGTTTCCATGGCATATTCGGTTTTGATGTGTTTGTAAAATCTTAGTTTGCCGTTATCTTTAGACAATTGCTGGAAAAAGGTTTGGACATACACGTCTGACAGTCTTTTCCTTAACAATGTACAAATATGTTTGTTGTCTATTCTAGAGTGAGCATAGTTCCATAGATAGGAATAACCATTATCATCAAGTATTTGTTTTACATGTTGGAGCCAAGTTTTCTTATGATTGTTTAAAGGTACATTTTGTTGACAGAGTAGTGCGTCTATTTGTAAAGGGTGTGTAGAGTAATCTAACTGTTTAAGGCGTAGCCAGTACTTAACTATGCGGATTGCTATATCTATGCCTGTTGGATAGACTCCGAGTTCTGCTCTACATGCGGAGTTACAGGAATTCCTGTGCACGCCAAGAATATTTTTACAAAAGCGGGTTTGGATATTTTCCACTGGGCAGTTATCTTTTCCACAGTCTATACCCCAAATCTCACTACCATATAACATTATGGGTTTAATACACGTATTGAATAGCTTTAGTAGAGTCTTGGGGGACATCGTTGAAAGAGTGAGAGGTTTGAGGCCGAATACAGCTTTACGTGCCTTTAGAGACAGATTCTTTTTAGCTAAGGAATAAGTACCTGACGAGGACAACGTCAGGCCTAGGTAGGGGTAGGAGTTTGCGATTTCGATGTTATCTACGCCAAATAAGAAATTTATGTTCTTGAGGAGTCTCCCTGATTTGTTAAAGATCACGGCTTTAGTTTTCTTTAGGTTCACCTGCAGTTTCCATTTTTCGCAGAAGGAATTAAGCCTGTCAAGGGCACATTGTAAGCCGGTTTCAGACTCTGAAAGTAGTACTACATCATCTGCGTAAAGTAGACAAGAAACGAGGAGGTGGTGTAGGGAGGGTGGGTCGCAGTCGGGGGTATCTAAATCTTTAACTAAATCATCTATAAATAAGCTGAAAAGAGTAGGACTGAGGTTGCATCCTTGCCTTACACCTCTGTCAGTTGTAAACAGTGGTGTAAGGCCGGTAGGAGTTTTAACACATGCCATCGGATTAGAGTACATGGATTTAATCAATTTGTAGAACTTGCCGCCTATGCCCAGGTTAAGTAGTTTGTAACGTAGACCTTCTCTCCAGACGCAGTCAAAAGCTTTTCTGAAGTCTATAAAGCAGGTGTAGAGGCGCCTGTTGGTGTTGGTGTATTTTGATATCAGTGTGTCAATAACAAAGATGTTGTCGTTAGTTCCGAAATTCTTTCTGAAGCCAGTCTGGTTGGGGGAAATGAGGTTGTGATCATCTATATATTCGGTGAGACGAGTATTCATTATTGTTGTAAATAATTTGGCAAGGCAGCTAATTACAGAAATTCCCCTGTAATTGTTCGGGTCATCTTTTTGACCGCCTTTATGTACAGGTACAATGTGGCTTTCACGCCATTGTTGGGGAAAGTGCCCGGTTGAAAGGATTAAATTGAACAGTTTAGTTAATGGATATGTAAGGATATGTGCTGCGCATTTTAGCATTTCGTTCAGTATAAGGTCGTTACCTGACGCTTTGTTATTCTTTAATTTGGAGATGGCTTGTCTAATTTCGTTCTGATGGATCTCGGAATCTAAGGGGTTGTAAATTGCAGCTCTGTTTTCTAATTCTACTAGTTTGTTACGGATCTGTGATTGGAATGGGTTATCGGTTTCTGGATCGTTGGACTTAGTTTTTCCGTATAATCCTTGGAAGTACGTATGGAGTGTTTGTTTGTCAATTGTTTCTTCTGTTGGACTAGAGTCTTCTGTTTTTAACTGTTTTACTAGGTTCCAAAACTCTGAGGGGTTGTTGGCGGATGAGTAGTTAATTTGTTGGAAAATACTGTTTTTGTAATCCTTTTTTGTTTTCCGGATTAGCCTGGTGTATTCTTTTTTCTTTTTAAAGTATTGACCTCGGATAAAGGGGTCCCGGGGATTTTTTGATAACAATTTGGCTAAGTCTTTTAAGTTTCTTCTGGTGGTGTTACATGTAGTAGTGAACCATTTCTTGGGTTTGGGTTTGTGACGGGTCTGTTTTCTTTGTTTCATGCATCGTAATGTTAGTGATTGTTTGCCTGCTTCTTGTAGGGGTACTATAAAATCATTTAGTGCATTTTCGACTGAGCTTGGGGATGTCTCGTAACTTCTTTTGTTAAAACTGTCTATAGTACGAGAGAATTCTGTGCTGTTTACTATGTCCGTAAACCTTTCTTTAGAGTCATCATTCCATACAAATTTGTAGTGGGGTCGGGCAGACAAGGTATCAGTTGTCTGTTCATTGAGTTGTCTAATGTTGCTATTTAGAATTAGGGACAGTTTACAATGGTCTGAAAGTGGGGTTAGGGGGTGGACGTGAAAGAAACAGCTTTTGCGTAAGAGAATTGTTTCGCTTGCCAGGACGTAATCGACCACACTAGAGCCGTTAGGCTGATAACTTGTGGGTTTCCCTAATACATCTCCAGGTGTCCTGCCATTTAAGATTCTGACTTTACTGTTGATGCATAAGTCGATTAGGTTTTTACCAAAGGGAGAAGGGCTGCCTAAATCCATGTTGTTACGGTGGAACGGGTGATCGAAATCGTAGTTTTCGGGAAGGCTGTCGATTTGATAGTCGCCTGCTATGTAGTCTTTCAGGTCTCCTATCCGGGCATTGAAATCCCCCCCAATTATTACCTCTCCTTGTCTACTGTATATTGATATTTCGTCCTCTAGAGTATCAAATATGTCATACATTCTGTTGTTGTGGATATTAGATCTGTTAGGACTGATGTAAACTGTAGCTAAATAAGTATCTCTATTGGTGTTAAGTAGTCCTTTGCCTATTTTTACCCACAATATATCTTCTGATTTGCTGTCTAGCTTTGTAATAAACTTGCTATACTGCTTCTTAAACAGAAATATTATTCCACCAGAGTTCCGTCTTGCTCTCTTTGACTTTGTTCTGGTGCTAGAGAAATAAAGGAAATTAGGAAAATGAACCTTACCTGAGTGCCATGTTTCAACTAGAGAGAAGAAGTCAAACCCGTCTATTTCGCTAATGAAATCGCTATCGTCTACTTTTTTCCCTAATCCATGAATGTTCCAGAATCCGAATGAAAAACCATAGTTCTTCTTAGAGTTTCTAGTTTTGTTGCCACAATGTGTAGTCCTTCTTGGGTCAGTTGGGTGACACATCACTTCATGATCCGCGAGGTCTTCCGCTGGGTCCTGGGAAGGCTCCAAACCACCCGTTGTTGAAGGGTGGATAAAGTGGTGGTCCAGTCCACATCGGGGGCATTCTGTACATAAGCGAGTCCCCGTAGGCCTCGGTTACAGACGGCCAATCATTAGAGATAGGGTAGAAAGGACCCATGTCGGGTTGTCTCGGTCCATTGATGAACGGGCTTGGTCCCGTGCCGGGTTGTCTCGGTCCGCTTGGAGTTGGTGGGCGCTGGTTTGGCCGTGTACGAGACGCTCGGTGGTTGGTCTTGTTGTACCCTTGTTCAGTGGTTGGGTCATATGATGCCTGGCGTCCGCGAGAGTCTTGATGGTTATTCTTGTTAAACGAGGTGCGATCACGGTTTTCGTTACGACGCTGTTGGGACTGATTTCTAGGGACAAGACCTAGGGGCCCTGTGGCCTGTTTCTTTAGGTTATATCCTAGGACCCTGACGCCATCATCGCTAAGATGATAACCGTCCCGTACAAACAACTTCTCGTTGCAATCACGGCCTTTCCAAAGTTGGGAATGGCTCACGAAAGTCATCGCGTTGTTTGTTTCGCACATGTTCCTTAGGTGTAGGTTCACAGCGGTGATGTCGTCCTTCACGTTAGGGTGCTGGAGTGTAGCTCTCCTCGGTGGGACTGCCGATATAACCACGTCAGCGTTTGGGAATAGCGACTGTGTTGTGCTTATCGCTGTGTCAAAGTCGTTAATCACAGTGTCCTTGGACTTGGAAACGACATCGTTCGTACCAACGTGGAAAATCACGGTGTTTGGAGCAGGCTGTTCCTCGGACAGTTTCTCCAGAACCGTTAGTGTGTCTGGGAGCGTCGGTGCCCAGATTGGTTTTGGGAAGTCTGCGGTTGGACTGAGGAGACTGGGTTTTAGTTTCTGGGCGTTGGAGTCACCGATTAATATTACACGCTTTGACTTTGGTCTGTAGTTCTGTGAACGGGGTTTGGCGGAGGGTGCTCTGTTTGTTATAGATCTGATCAGTTCTTTTGGGTTCGGTTCCGGGTCGTCATCAACTTGCAGAGCATCAAAACGGTTAGAAGTGTTGACAGCGTAGTCCAGAATGAGGTTTTGTTCGGGTTGCTTGTTGTTCTTGGCCACAGCCTGATCAAGTAAAGCTTCCATTATGTTAGCGACTTTCACTTTCAGGGTGCTGTGGCAGACTTTCACTTCACTCATGTCACCTTGGATGCTTGTTGTCTCGGTTTGTAGGGATGTCACAAGGCTCTCCAGGTGTTTGACTCGGTTACAGAGTTTTTTGTTTTCTTCTTGTAGTTTTTTGTTATCCTCTTTCAGTTTCTTGAGTTCTGCCTCCTGCTTGACTGGGGGGAAGACGAGTCTAGTCGCTTGAAAATCGTGTCCAGCTGGTTTGATACATTACATTCGAAGGTGTTTGACTGAAGTTTCATTTGCGCGAGGCTTGCTTCTAGGTCCATTATGGCTGTTTGGAGTGTTTCAGTTTTCTCGTTGTCTTGATGGTTTGGGTCTTTCATTGTTGAGTTGCTTTGTTTTGCATTTTTTCCTGCCTGGGTGCAACGTGGCGGAGGTGCGAAATGGCGTTGGTCAGCTTCGCTTTGTTCTGTTGGGGGAATGGCGTCCTGTGGAATGTGACAGTTTATACAGTGGTACTTCTTGTTTGTGTTTTTGAGGAGGGATTTGGTTTCCTCACTCAAGCCTGTGCAGTCAAAGTGTGTCCAGCTACCACAATCGTCACAGCAGACGAACACGTCGCCGTGTATTTCGTGTTTGTCACAGACGGCGCATTTCGTGGCTTGTTCTGTTCCACCGTAGTCGGGCTCGCTGGGGTGTCGCTCAGCTGCGTCTGCCAGCACCATGGCTTGCAGGGTGTCATAATGTGAGCATAGCCATAAAGCGTAGCAGGTACCTTGTATCAACAGTCTATGCGTGTTGTACACTGTGATGTGAATTGAGCCGAGTTCTCTCTCGGGCTGCTGAGCAGAGTCTTTGAACGTGGTGCTAAACTGAGTGCTAAGCTTGGTACCTTTCGCTGTGACCCGATCTTTTCCTTGTACACCGTAATATGATGCACATACTGTTTTCCATGAGGACAAGGTGTTGCTTGGGATATCAATAGTTATGGAACAGGAATTGTGGGTGACTCTGTGGTTCCCTACTTCGCCGGTGGAGATCTTGTTCCGAGTGTCCATTGAAGACAAAAAGGCAGCGCTTACCTCCGAAAAGTACTTTCCACTGATCTTGTGACGATAGGTTTTCTTTTCTGCGGGTCTCAGTTTCTTTACGTACTCCTGTTCCTTGGTGAACTCTTGAACGAAGATACTGTATGCTTCGTGTACTTCGTCGTTTGAAGCAGATTCCGTCAGGTGGAGCAGCTGTCGGATTGTAGGTCCGTTGTCAGGGGACGCCGTGGCCGCCATCTTGGACGCCATGTTGGCCGTTTGGTCTTCCGTCAAGTTCGAAGTAGAGATTTCTAAAAAATGTAACCTCTTTCTGGGACGTCTTGGGATCTTCAGAAGACGCTCTGCTAGGGAATATCCGAGGATCGGGCACGTAAAGGACAAGTTGAACGATCTTTCTGCACAGACTTGAGAGCAAAAACGCAAACCGCTGCGCCACCTCCACTCCCTACCTCATAACGCCGCATTATTCCGGCGCCATGTTGGATTTGCATTATATTGACTCCTTGTTTGTCGTAAACAAGAACAAATCGATTCAAAATATTAATTACAAAGCTAATAATGTTATGGAGAACTTCAATCTTCGCATATTTCACTTTTACAAACAGTGTAGTTTTTGTTTGATATCGATAGGGAGATTGTCTGCCTGGCTTGAGTTTTGTCGAATATTGAGCCGATCGCGAATACGTGTGCTAGTAACATTTCTCAGATATTTCATAGCAATTGTACAGAAGCTCTAAGTTGCATGAGCTAATCAAATTTCTGTTACTAATGGGAAATACGGTCCGTTAGAGGTAAACAAGCAAGTTAAAAAGCACGAAAGTTAACTACTGGCGATGGACTGCCACAAGCTCCCCTCCCCCAATACACATCTCAGTGTTTTGTCTAACTCTAAGCTTGAAAACACGGTATTCCGACGCGCGTGTCCTATAGCCTCCTTCGCGATTCTCAACGTTGACTAAGGTTTGCCGGGTGAGGAAATTTGCTTTGGAAGGAGTTTGCCGTATACACACAAATAGTATATACAACGACTTATTGTGTCTGTATTCAAAATACCCATCCGATGTAGCCAATCGCATTTCACACACGAGATGGGTGTTTGGGAATGAGGACCAATCAGCACACGTGTCTCCATTTTCAAACCTCACAGTTGTCATTTCAGATCTTGACTCATTTCATTCAGAGTGGATTCACGCTGCTCTAACCCCGATAGCTAAGTATTTGATCGCACGACTGACAGCGCGGTGAACTTTATGAAAGCTTGCAAATGATTCTACGTCAAGACTGGACACTATCTCGCCATGGAATTGAATTTTACTGCCGACGCCGTGGGACCAAATTCTGCTTTATAGAGCAACATCTAGCCTCCCGACCACCGAGGGTCGGGTTGGCCCTTTGTCGGTGCGATGTTTCTCGCCGCCCGGGCCGGGTCGGCTGACGCACCCTATTAGCTCTTCGTCGTAGCTGCCGATTAGGTGATTTGGAGCTCCTTCGTCTCCGTGGAGGCCCTACACGATGGATTGGATACCACCGTTACGAACTTGCATGTTCACGCTTAGAAAATCTGCTGCGGCTGTTTAAATGTATAGGCTCTGGACTAGCAACTTTTTGTGTAAAAGGCCAGCTGGAGGTGTACGGATGAGAGCAGGAATGCTGAAATCCTGAGACCTACGGGAGTTTTATGTCATTAACCAGCACAGTAGAGTGAACTCAAAATGTTGAGACTGCGAATAAAACCCAAAAGTACTGGTGTCGGACCGACAAACCTATGGGAGCCAAAGGATCGACAGCCAGTACATATGGAGGAACGCATCAGGAGCAGTCAACTCTCAAATAATACTTAAAACTGCAAAAACAACGAAAGTTAATTCACATCTAGAAAGAATAAAACAAACACACTATAATCTATATACAGGAGAAGGGGGAAGCTGGGAGGGTAATTTTTGGGCTGGGAAGGGCCGGGGCAGTGAAAATGACGCTGCTATCAATAACAAAGGGTAATTGTGGCGCAGTCGAGGCCCGGGGAGATAATTAGGTGATAATTAACCGCTAATTTATGCATCCGTCATTCTCACACAAAAGCAAACGTCGCTAGTTTCCACACGTACGCACACGTGTACTAAGATTGCACGGTTCGCGCACACAGGTTTCCTCATAGAGGGCACGTTATGCACACGCGAGTGGTCCGTTTACTCGGATTTGCACAGGTGCCCCATATAGGGACACGTCACGTTCGCACAGTGGGCACCCGTTGAAACCCGTGGAAACTCTGGATTTACTTGCATGTGTACACGGATTTGCACAGCGGAAATCTGCGTTTTCGAGCAGTGAAACGTCTACAGGTAATTATATTTCTCTATTATTTATAAGAGACTTAGCTCATATGGTTCATCTCTATAACAGTACTATTGGTGAGTGACTGCTATACTTGATAATTCCCATTGTCAATTGTATAAATAGTTCTGAAATATTTTATATTTGTTCCTCTCCCTTGCCGACATCTTGTGTGCATATTTTTCTGCAATAGATGTGTAGCATTTTGTTACTACGAATGTCTTTCAAATAGCAAATTAATAGGAAAATAAATGTACACTTCATTTATTAAAAAAAAAACATTTTGTTTATCAATCGGTCCTTGCAAAACACAGAAAAAAGCGTGATGTTCCTTACCTGGAACATTCTTTCCACACCTCTGCGATGTCTGAGATAAGAATCTCCAGACAAGGCTTTTGGTTTTTCCATCATGTCATCAAGGTAATGATCAACGTCGACGGTCCTAAAACACACAAGATCATATTGTTTTGCCGATTTGTTTTCCATTTCTATTAAACTATGCATCTTTAGGGTGGTTAATTCAGTTAGTTTTAACTAATTTTCCAACGGAGCTCATATGTGATAAAAATGTTTATTATAGTAATATAACGAAAGTCTACTCGAGACATGATAAATACTATGTGATTGGTTAAACGTAGATATTCTTATGTATATGTTTAATATAACAAAATTTACCCATTTGCCATGCTCTGTTTTATCTTGAGCAGGTTGAGCGCCTTGGGGTGCCTTTGGTATTGAAGTGCAGCGTGATAGCGGACATGCTCCTCCTCATCATACAGGGCGCTGTCCAGGAGAAGACTCGCCGCCTGGGGAAAATTGGACTTGTCATTGTAATTTAAAGCATGGAATAATCAATGACAATTCAGGTTAAACGTTAATATATGACATAACTAAATATGCACAAGCACAAAGCTATGGCATTAGTGAAGTGAGTTGAGGTAAAATACCATGCCATGCACAAAATTCCATTGTAACATTTGGAATCGGAAATATCCTCTATAGGATGACCCTTACAACAACAGTACAGAGTCATATTTAGAAGAATTTAAACACTGTAGCGAATCACTTATCTTTATAACGGCTCACTTTATCTTTACAATACCACATCTAAGTAAATGCAAGTGCTGCTCACCCCTCTGAAATTGATTTCCTGTCGTATCCAGCAATTTTAGCCGTACCAACTATAATTTTTTTTTAAATCTGCGGTACTTCTGTTGAGTAGGATTTGCAAAATTTCCACCGAGGATTTTAGTGTGATGTGTACAACGGCATCGGATAAAAAAGGGAATAATTAATTGGAACACGGAAAGGTGTACATGGTACCACGAAATGTAAAGGAGGCAAGGATCATTAGCAACCCTCACGACCTTGGTGAGTCAGAATGTAATGCAAATGGTTTCATAACAGACTCGTTATTTGATCGAATGAGTTGAAATTTGGCACAAAGGTAGAGACATATGTCCTCTTGATATTAAAATATCTAAATTTGTTGTTCATCATTTCATGAGTGACTGAGCTGATTTGAAGATGACTACACCCTTGGAATCCCGTCATAAGAAAATGAGGTTCAATTAACGTGCAATTAGCAGGTTTCGTGCCGGGAGGGTTTTATGTTGAATGATTGTGTTACCTCTCGCTTTTAGTCAAAACCATCAGCGCCAACACCCGCGGGAGACCGAAAAGGAAAGTAGAGAATCACCAAGTACGGCAAGTGTTTTAGCCGGTACTGTGGTGGTCATGGTTGCGAAACTAACTTAGATGTTTCATAACAGTACTTATGAAATGATTGGCTTTTTCTCTATCATATTATAGTGCATGCGCCGTTCAGATAGACTACAGTACATGTGCGTTATCGTCTCTATTCTGACTCACCTCATGGTGGTCATACTTCCTAATCGCAGACAGTGCGCTTCTCCGCAGCAGTGGTGGACTGTCGGTGTTGTTGACGTAAGACAGGAGGTGGTCAAACGAGCTGTCAAACTCAGCATTGCCGAGGGACTCCAGGAGAGTAGCTTTGTGATGGTAATGTTTGTTCATTTCGTCATCGGTCAAGGTGGATCGCAGATGTCTATGATGCCACGGGTCTGAAATAACATAAACATCGAGGAAATGTACGTGTAGGGTTATTTTTTTATAACGTTATTGACCGAGCAAAAAAAAACTAGATGGTTATTTCATACTAATTCAACTTTACTTACTACCTACCCCCTTCAATTTTTTTAAAACATCATTCTTTAACAAGGAAGCATTGTAGATCTACATATCGAATTAAGCTGGCCATATACATACCATGGATTCCTAGGCTGTCCTCGAGTTTTCCCACAAGGCTTTTTGCTCTCTCCTTGTCCATTTCCTTCAGACGGTCGGCGACAACCCCGAGTATGAGTACAGCGGTGCTGTGGACTATCCACTCATCTTTAGGATCTATGCGTATGTAAGCAAGTGCAAATTTTTGAATCAGCGATTTATAAATAAAGATTGATGACTTGTGTATACAGGAAAATAGACTAAAACGATGTTTAGTAACCACTAATTATTGCATTGAACGTCAATCACAAGCAATTAGTCACTACGTAATTATGTAATAATGTTTTTTTTTAATTTTTTTTATATAAAACATTTATTTAAAGATATAATCATCAACATAAACATAATCAATGAATGCGATTTTGTTGTTATCTTATTTTGGTTAGAAACAATAACTCATATGATCTGTACTTACCTTCGAACTCAATTTTGTTAGAGAAGCAAAGTTCCTCTAGAGCTGTCACGAACTCCTGAAAATTATGGAGGAATAGGTCATATACCATGAAGAAGATAAACAACATGAGCTACTGGTTTCAAAGCTTACTTGATAATGATACATAATACGACTGATGGTTTTATTATGTTTTTTACAGACGATAGTACAAATTTTTATACTGCTGCGCACATTTTGGATTAGGTATCGTGTTAGCATTCTTTTCAGAATAAACAAATCAAAACAAAAGCAGTCAAGACAAAGTATGGACGGGATCGGGTTTTGCGACGAAATATTTGAAAACGAACAGATAAAAATACATTTTTCAAGAAAAATCTGATACCCAATCCAAAGGAAAAAAGGAAGGTAAAACAATATCTACATTTATAAAAAAAAAAAACTTTGCGCAGCTCGAAGGAAAATAAGTATATTCACCTCGACAGGTGGGATGGTCATGGTCACAAAACTGATCAGCATCCGCTGTATGAGTTGGGCTGAGGCTCCCCTGACCTGTAGAACAGTTTTAGTAAGGAGCTGCTGGGCTGCTGCACTACCGAGACTACCGAGGGCGTCCACCATGATGTTGCAGTTTTCCTCTTCAACGGAGTCTGAGTAGTTGACCTTGACATACTGATGTACTAGGACGCCAAGGTTGTTCTCTGACAACCGATCCATCAGAGCGATGAGTTGGAGAAAGCAAAGCCGTCTTTGCAGTGCTTCTGAAAACGGTAAAATGCTTGATTTAATGAAATTGCCCCATGAGTCCACTCCTTGTCTGTTTAGGGACAACCCATTGCATTGCATTTTTCCAGTGGGTTTTACATATACCCTAACATAAATTTTAACTCCTGAGAAGATCTCCAAAATTTTGTCTTCTTCTTAAGACTATATTATATAAATAAAGTTTATTGCAAATTCTTGCCCGTGGGCTAATTGCAGATTCAAACAGTGTAAAAACAATATCACAAGTGTCTAAAGCTAGTAAAAGCTAACTCTAGATCCTGGGTTATTGGGTTCAACTTCTTTTTCGAAGACAGTGGAAGACGAAAGATCCCACCTTTTCTATTATGTGTGGGTTTTGTGACGTTAGAAGGAGAACTGTTTTCTTTTTGTCCGTGAATGTGTTGAAGGTTGGGTGGAATTTATATATTACCTCCTGCTTTTATTTTGAGTATCAGAAATCATTCTGCAAAATCATTAATCTGCAAAACCTGGCAAATAATGTTTGAAATATGTTTTGTTTTTAAAGTGCAGCTACATCATTACCTTCTTGTCTACGATGATTCCTCACACATGTCAAATTCCCCAAGAAGACGTCCTCTATTTCAGCAAGGTCCAGCTCAGGCGGCTTCGGCTAGATATAGGAAAGGAGATAGATGTATTCATGGAATCATTTCACCATGCTTCTATAAACGCACATACATTGGAGAGATCTAAAGAAGAATACCCCTCACTTGAATGATGATGATAGATCCGTTAGTGAGATTGGAGGGTGGAGTCACATCCTCAACAAACGGTTTCATCCCAACCAGGGTCATCTGACTGGAAGAGTTCGCATGCATGATGGGAAGTTCTGAAACAACGACAATAATATCTCAAAGAGGTGTTTGAGAGTTCCCTTCCCCAGGAGCTTTATCTGTAGTTAATGGTTATCAAATTGTGTTAATCTTAATAACAATTTCAGGTATATATATATATATATATATATATATATATATATATATATATATATAGAGAGAGAGAGAGAGAGAGAGAGAGAGAGAGAGAGAGAGAGAGAGATGTATATGTAATAAAGCAAATAGTTCGTTAAAGCTGACTTGAATTGTATCTACAGTCTTATATTATATATAATGTAGCCACATGTACTTTATTAGTCTTTAATAAAATATAGGATTTAAGGGTAGCAGAGTTATAGTTGGACAGGACACGGCCACCCAAGACAATTTTGCCACTGTGCGTTTATGATAAGTGCCCCAAAGAAGTTTAAGGCGCACAGTTATAAGGAAGTTATTCATCATTTGTTTCCATTAATTTAGCCATGAAAAGCTATGTTTACTAGTGTATTTGAAAAAAAATAATACAAAAGAAATAAGATCCACATGTACGCTATGCTTATACAAAAATATGCAATGTCTGAAATTGTTCTAATACACACTGTTTATAAGTACACGTTTTTCAAAAGACATTAAAACCCAATGTTCTTAAATTACAACCGACAAGTAAACAGATTAAAAAATGAATAATAATCAGAACTACACTGTTCTACATTTAATTCATGAGAAATACAACAAAGTGAAAAGTTTAAACTTTGTTCCAACACAAGGGAAGGAACTCACCATAAATTTTCGGCCGAACACTCCGACCTTCATCAGATGAATGATTCGCTGCTAATCCGGAAGTCGTCGGATGACGTCAGGTAGCAGCGAATCATAAATGGCGGGAAGGCGAAACCTGCCACCGTCACGGTTCAATGAGGGTTGATGTGCCCTGATGTAGATAGCCTCCTTGACACCCCTCACGAACCAGTCCTGTTCGGAGTCCAAGATGCGAACTTGGTCCAGAGATACGGAGTGGCCCGGAGATTCGACGTGTATATGCTGAGACACTTCTGAAGATGTTGAACTGCGACGTTTATGTTCCATGAAACGGGTTCTTAATGATCGTGCCGTTTCCCCGATGTAGGACTCGGTGCACGGACCTCTGAGGTTCTGTCCCGTACAACGAATATGGTAAACCACGCCGCACTTGTGTTCTTTGGGCGTCTTATCCTTAGGCGCCACCAAAAGCTGCCTAAGTGTCCTAGTCGGCCTAAAGCAGGTCTTAATGCCGTGTGAGTTGAAGGTTCTACGTAAGGCTTCAGACAAATTTTGAATATATGGCAACACTACTAGTCCCTTGTTCACGGTAGTGGGGCGGTTTTGATTGCCAGTCCTAGTGGTTTTTGGTGCTGTCGCTCTGGACACTGCCCACTCGGGGTAACCACACTTACGTAAAGCTTGAGTAATGTGTTCTTTCTCTCTTTTTCTATCTTCCGGGTTGGTGATGATAGAATCAGCCCTATGGAACAAGGTACTGATGACACCCAATTTGTGTTCTAATGGGTGACTAGAGTGGAAATTTAAATACTGGTCCGTATGTGTGGGTTTTCTATAAATTGTTATGTCCAACGAGCCGTCCTCTTTTACCACAGTTAGTGTATCCAAGAAAGGTAAGGTTCCGTCTTGTTCTTCTTCAGTGGTGAACTTAATATCAGGATCTAAACTGTTCAAGTGCTCAGTAAACTCATCAGCATAGGCTTTCTTTAGCTTTGTATGTGTGTCGTCTACATAACGGAACCACCATAACGGTGGGTGGGGGGCTGTGTTGATGGCTAATTGTTCCAGATGTTCCATAAACAGGTTACATACGATAGGTGAAACAGGGGAGCCCATGGCAGCCCCATGTACCTGCCGATAGAAAACTCCATTATATACAAAATATGTGCAATCTAAACAAACTTTAAGTAAACTGATGACATGTGATGGTTTGAGTGACGAACGCTGTCTAAGTGTAGTATCTGTCAACAATCTCTGACTGATGATGTCTAGTGCCTTGTCTACGGGTACTGAAGTAAATAAAGCAGTTACATCGTATGAACGTAAAACTTCGTCCGGTTCAACTCTCTGACCCTTGATAGTCTCTGCAAAGTGTTGTGAGTTTACGATATGATGAGGTGATTGACCCACTAACGGAGATAAGATGTCGGCTAAATGTTTAGCACTACAATAGGTGATAGAGTTAACACTGCTTACGATAGGTCTGAGAGGAGTACCAACTTTGTGTATTTTGGGGAGGCCGTAAAACTTTGGCGGAACCTCCGTAGTGGGGTATAAACGCCTGTAAGTAATCTGGTCAATCCCCTCCTCCTCTTTAATCTTTTGTAATACAGTAGTAAGCTCTTCCTTGTAACTAGAAGTAGGGTCCTTCTTACCTAGTTTACAGTAGGTTTTGCTGTCACTGAGAAGTGCCTGGCATTTCTCCTGGTAGTCCTCTTTGTTGAGTACGACCACACAGCGTCCCTTATCGGCCGGTAAGATCACAATGTTCTTATCACGTCGCAGAGACTTGAGGGCCGCACTTTCCTCCTGGGAAATATTGGGAACAGCTTTCCTTTTGGTTGCGAGGACACGACTGACTTTGGAGCGTTCAACATCTTCAGAAGTGTCTCAGCATATACACGTCGAATCTCCGGGCCACTCCGTATCTCTGGACCAAGTTCGCATCTTGGACTCCGAACAGGACTGGTTCGTGAGGGGTGTCAAGGAGGCTATCTACATCAGGGCACATCAACCCTCATTGAACCGTGACGGTGGCAGGTTTCGCCTTCCCGCCATTTATGATTCGCTGCTACCTGACGTCATCCGACGACTTCCGGATTAGCAGCGAATCATTCATCTGATGAAGGTCGGAGTGTTCGGCCGAAAATTTATGGTGAGTTCCTTCCCTTGTGTTGGAACAAAGTTTAAACTTTTCACTATGGAATTTACCAACACAGATGAGCTTTCATTCGGATAGAAATACAACAAATTTAAAATGAATGAGAATAACATCTGGGGATGAATTATGTTTTCAATAACTTCAGTGAAGATGCAAGTGTAGATAGTTTTACAATTCAACTTGGTACCGTAACGTTTAAACTTACTGAACTGGTCTCCTTGTAGCTGCCGACGTTTATATGGTTCCCCTGGTAAGCCAGCTCTTGGATCGAACCTGCCGACGAATCGAAACAAAAAATGAATATGAACATGCTATTTCCTTTTGCAATTAGACAAATATATGTACATGTGTTTCACATATCAATCGTTATTCGTGAAAGAGTTATATTACCCCTTTGGTGTTTCTCGTGGAGCGGTAAAGGCTTCGTCGACAAGAACTGCACGTGCAACACCCAGCTCCGAGCTGTAGGTTATTTTCTGCAAAATAGAGGGAAAAGTCTGTTATACGTATGCAATGATTCCAAAGATCCCCCTATTCAGACCGGGGGGGGGGGGGCTTTTGAGGCCCGCGCTAACTTTGATGTCCTATAACGCCAGAACGACTTACGCTAGAGCCACCAAATTTGGTGAGTTTTCCTAAAATATTGTCGGCAACAATTTTGCGAAGTTTGACAAATTTTCCATTTTTTCTTGTTGCCATGGCAACCGTTTGTTGACAGGCAGTTTTGCCAAAAATCACTATTTTTGGTTCTAACTATGTATTTTTCACATTTATTTGCTATATTACTGCGATTTTGTTACATAAATAAAATCTTATATTATTCAGCATATCTTTCATAATTATATATGCATAAATTATGCTAATTTGATGACGTCATCAGCCCAAAATCCAAGATGGCGGACCGAATGGCCAGATCAAGAATAACAAGCTAATTATCCCTTAAAATTTGTAACTACCTGGTATTTTTTCATCAAAAACCATCTAAATGAATTGATTTAGTCTATTTCCATTGCCCTTTGTGATTATTTGTTGCAAAAAAAGTATTTTTAAAAATTCAAGGTGGTGGATATAATATGGCGGAGCCCAACTCGTATCTTAGATGTGCATGACGTCATTTTATGACGTCATATTGACGTCATTGATGTTGCTATTGGCAACGCAAGTCGTAATAAACATTATTATTCTGTTATCTGCACTTGCTGTTACATTTTTGCAGCATAACTTGAAGTTTTCTGAGAATACCCATTTTTCATGGGTTTGGCCATTGTAATCAAATTGATGACGTCATAATTACGTCATCTTACGTTGACGTAACGTCAAACGTCACATACTTGTCAAATATTATGTCGAAATTATGTCCTGAAAATTTGGTGGCCTTACGTCACGTCGTTTTAGAGTTATAGGACTTAGAAGTGGAGGGCCTCAAAAGCCCCCCCCCCCCCGGTCCAGGGATGACCAAAAAAGCCCGGTCTGAATAGGGTTAAGTTGCTAATTCTCCCATTTACGAAGTAAACAAGTTACACCCTACGTATACTAATATAAGACAGACATACATTGACAATAGATTTCTGAACACATTATTCGGAATTACCATCATCTTTATAATTCTCTTTCCCCTCATGATTGAATATCACATCGCTATTCACTCGTTCCCATTGAAATGTCGAAAATGGCATTTTTTTGGTCGAAAAATAAATCCGCTTTATTTTCAGTGAAAACTACGTGGTTGGTTAGGAAAATTCCTCTTTTAACCATAGCCAAAAAATGGCAACTTATTATTTTCGGTCCCGTTGGTAATACATTACAGGGCAGGTAACAAACGTTACCGGTAACGTTTGCTACAACAGTAGACTTTATCTGGTTTTCTTCGAAAGGACTCACCTTATTGACTACATCATTTAGGTATATGTGGATTTCCCCAGGGGCATTTAAAAAGTGGGCAGTATTTTTACACCAGGTCAAATAGAAAGCTTAGACAGCAACGAACAATGGTAACGTTTGTTACAGTCATTTCTGTACAGCATTTTGTTAAGAAAGGTGGTATACAAATGACAGTAAACAACCCTTTCTTGTTTCTTTAGAAAGCCAGAAATACTGTACAGCGTCGGTAATTTCTAGTCTTATACGTGGATAATATAACCGTGGCAACCATCGTACTCATGGTGGTAACGTTTGTTACAGAATCTGGCGACAGGCATAAACCACCTCGCACAGTCTCCAAGATCAGTGACAGTAGCGATCTCACGTAATCGGTCAGAGGTCCTGGTCAGCTGGTTTCATCTACCGAACAATCATTCTGGGAACTGAATTGTTACATTTTTGGATACTATTTGATTTCTTCGTTTCTTCTCAGGCGACAGCCATTTTTTAGGGGGTGAAATCCCACCCGTGGCTATATTAATCTTCTAAGCCATCAACCAATACGAATGTTGTTGTGCATCTTTTTTAAAATATTACAGGGGTTGTGGAAAATTAAAAGAACCTGTGATGTTGTCTATAATTTGCTCCATACCAAGGCGTAAAGTCAGGCGACAGCATTTCGACATTTAAATTAGAACGAGCCTATTACGTTTAGTATAATTGTTAAAAAGATGAATGTAATACCTTCTCATGTTTAGCTTGTGCATTCTCCACAACGTGTCCATGTTTGGTCCTGTGAAACACCAGTCCTTCAGGTGTGGGGTTCACTTTGTACGTTGATGTATGGTCTCCTGTGAAGCACAGATAAATATGTCAAACTATATTATCAGGATTTAACAAAAACATATAACAATACTATGTTTATATTGATGATAGCATCTATGTAATCAACGTAAATGTTGACTCTATCGAATTTTTTTCGTCCATTAATCAAACAACAAGTAAGTAAACCATATCATTCCGCATACCTTCATGTCCGGTTTCATTCATTTGGTACAGCCAAACCCGGCCTTCCTGAAGAACCTTGGAGTAAGCATATCAAATTATTCGTGAGTACAGTTAAGGTGGGTGCACTCTCACTGCAATCGCATGAAGCTTGCGTCACTGCGTCACTGTTTTTGATATTTTCTCCGATTTGTTTTTTAAAATATTTTAGATACTACGTAATACGCAAAAGTATGACTTAGAAAAAGAGAAAATCCGTTATTTACCTCTGAACTTAGTTGAGTATCTTTAGTGGCGCAAGGGCAGTGAGAGTGCACCTTTATACACGACCTCATTCTTTTGCCAAATGATATTGGCATTTTCGAGCGAAATATATGTTTTTACTATAATTATTGATTATAAAACGTGGTGCAATCGTGTGGCGCAATGTGTAAGGTGTTCGACCCAGACCCCAGAGGTAACGGGTTCGAAACCGCTGGTGTGTCACCGATGTTGTGCCTCTGGGAAAGGCACATTACACGACCTTCTTCAATTCAGGTGAAATGAGTACCTGGCTTCGGTTAGGGAACGTACCTCGGATAGGACGTTAAATAAATGTCCGTGTTTGAGGACAGCCACACATCGAGCACGTTAAAAATCCCACCACACTTATCGAAAAGAGTAGGGGACATTCCCAGTGTGAGTGGTTCAAAACCTATAGTCCTTTGGCCTCAAATGGGGCAATTGCTGTCGTATTGAGGTCATTAGGTGCTGTATACAGTCTGGCATTTCAGACCCTTGCGATTTAGCCCCGCCTATTGTAAGCTCCACGAAATTCAGCAACTGGCTGCGAATTGAGAGCAGTACAGCCGTCCCAACCAATAATAAATAATAATAATTATGAAAATAAAGCACTCATTTAAATGAATTGTCTCCTGATGACCTTGTAAACAAATGGCACAAATTATTCAAGGTATGAAAAAATTATCTTGGTAAAGAAGGCTATCGCAGATTCAGTCATAAAATATATACACATGACCCTGATTAGCATAATGTATGTCTAATTAGGTTTAACTTTAGCTAGCTTTGTAATGCCAAAATGAGATGAATTTATTATCATCTATCAGGATAATAATATTTCTGACCAACGATCTGAATGAGGTCTTAAGGCCCCCTCTCCCTACACTCGCGTCACGCTTGCGTCGCTGCAGGGTTCGTTCATTGTGTTATTTTCGCCGATTTTCTGTTGCGCTCACACTTACTTGCGTCACTGTTGCGTTTCTAGACTAAATGAACAGGTTGTCGGAAGTCGCAGCGTTGTCAATGTATGAAAAACACTGTAAAATGATGAAAATGCCTAAAAATGAGATTTATAATGAAATAATTTCCCTTGTGATGATGCATAATATGTTACTTATGTTACATGATAACCTTGAAAGACTTTTACAGTAAAAGAAGTAACCCAAATGAATAGACACGAACCATAAACCAGATTTGACTCCATCGCTTATGTGTTTTGCAACAAGTATTGTAATGGTGTGTGTTTTATAGGTTTATTGAACAATTTTCAAATTTCACAAATCAAAAATCTTGATATTTCCTACGTTTTAATAGGAAATAGACAAAATATAACCGTGATACTGTTGAAGGCATGTTGGCGTCACTGTTGTGTTACTGTTGTGTTACCCTTGGGTCACTGTTGTAACTGAATCAAAAACCGCTGTGAAATGATATCCAAAATGTATCCAAAATAGCTTTTTAATGATAAAAGGATGTTTACTTTTGATATTTGGTGCAAAATAGACAAAATATAACATTGATACTGTTAAAGACATGTTGGCGTCAATATTGTGTCACTGCTGTGTTACTCTTGGGTCACTGTTGTGTCACTCATGGGTCACTGTTGGGGCATCTTGCCACTTGCGTTATTTTTTAACTTTCAAAAAACCGTCGCACTTGCTTGTGTCACCTCTAGGTTCGCTTGTGTCACCTCTAGGTGACGCGAGTCTAGTGAGAGTGGGCCTTTAGTTTGCAGCATTGATATCTATTGACATCCCGCACTTTTTTAGTTATTTTTTTTAGTTATGCTGTTAACAGACAGACAGACACACAAGGGCAACCTTCTTGGTGTTCTTGGTGAAGGTAACAGTCGTTGGGTGCTGGTCTATTGTGTTACATACTTGCGCTACTCTTAGGGGAAATACAACATACACCGAATAGTCAACATATGTGTAGTTCATCCACCACCGCAATGTGTCGCTTTTATACTGCAGGAGCTCACCGTGTTCTTTTCTCGCTTGTGATAAAAGCCCCTAGGCCATCAAGCTGGCCAAAGTTCAAACAAATACGGCCGGGTTCTAAGTGGTAAACAACAGACCTTGTCACTCGCATGGAGCCTTGCAGACAACGTTCCCACCAGCGCCTTTTTGATGTTGAGCACCTCGAGATCTTCATCAGCCGGATAGAAGACTCCAGTAACCTCCCCATGGCGGGAGATTAGGAACGAAAACCTAAAGGCATATATATATAAAGAAAACCTGTACCAAAGGTAAACTCCTTGTGACCTTAGTCACCCATGTTTGCACACCCTTCGATAACAGGCTACTAGTGAGTATGTTCTAAAAGTTTACGAGTTCTTTGGTTAAATGTTCCCCTACACTCTGCATCCGACGGTCAAAATAAAGCTAAAGATGTTATTCATACTCTCATATTTCAAGTACAAATCAAAACATACCTACAGTCATACCTGTTTTGTGCTCTTTTCATTAATTGATAGACTGCTCCTTGTTACATGAGCTATGCCAAACATAGAAAATAATTTTTTTCATATTTTATAATTATCTTATAGAAGGATTAAACAATATCTTAAGGTATAACTTAAAGTTAGACTTAGCCCACCATTTAGAAATGTCCCAATGTCTCGAGTGATCATTCACCCCTGTAAGATAAAGACAAGATGTGAATCAACTATCACATTTGGAAACCTGCCATATAGAATATTAAAAAGCTACAATGATTCAGCATTTGTATTCATTTAGAAGCAACTTAACAAACTCCCGCCAGCACATTCCTTTACAGATGCACAAAGACATACTTCACTACCAAGCAACTTCACATCAAGAAACTGCACAGAATTCAAAAATAAAAGATTGGAGTAAACAAAACTAAACAGCACCACTGAGCATGTGGTAGTAGCATGATAAAATAGTTGTTGTTGTACAATGTGTATACATGTAATGTTATATGTTCAAAGACAAAGGCAACCGTATTCTTACATTTATTTCATACAGTAGCAGCTGTTATTTTGGAAATGATAAACATCCAACAGCAATGTTATTTTCAGTTATGTATAGTTTACATTATATTACATTATATTAGTCATTACTATTACTACTACTCTACTTTGTACTCATCTTCATAATGCATATTCAGTTTGTTAGGATCAATTATGTTTTGTTTATCATTATTCTTATTCACCTTCTGCATACAAACCTAGGATATGGCTTCTAACATTTTCATTTGACCTCTAATTTCCCACCTTCACTCTAAGTTACCTAAGTTGATTTTGTTACTTTTCTGTTTACTTATTGTACAATATTTGTTGCGTATGTTTTGTTTGTATTGTTTATGAATTGTAGGACTCCAGGAAGAATAGTGATACTACATTTAGTGTACATAAAAGAAACAAACAAACAAAGAAACAAACAAGTACATGGTGAAGGCTAGAACAGCCATTTGGTTCCATCAAAGAAAACAACCATAGTTAACAATGTCTGTGTTTAATAAACAGTCAACGTCTGTGTGCATATGTAAATATTGCTCACCATTTGCATGCTGGGAAAACCTCTCTATGTGCAGCTGACAGAGATGATCATTCCCAGAAACATTCAGCACTCGAACGTGTACCTGAGGAGAAAGTATATTCCTGAATTAACTATGGCGCTAAATTTTTCATTTATCATTTTTAAAACACCGTTTTTAACCCACTTTACGTACAGTATCCTAACTCTTGTTAGTAAGTATATGTTAGCGCTGTTTTTCTTATGCTACTTTTTGTTACTTTCTTTCTAAATAACCCTGTAAAGTTAACATCATTATAAGGCTTAACCCTATCCAGACTGGGCTTTTTTGGCATTCCCTGTCATGGGGGAGGGGGGGGGGGGCTAATTCGACCCTCCCTTCGTATTTTCGAACCTGCGTACTGTACGGTTACCAAATTTAAAGGGGGTGTTATACTCGTCGAGTTTTAAAATTTTATATCAATATGACGTAACATGACGTAATTATGATAAATCTTAAATATAAAATGGATATTGACTGTAAGACAGTAAGTCGTAGATATTTCTATGCTCTATTTCAAATCATTTTTATTGCCAGAAATTGTTCTCCTTTTTTATACTAATATACCCTTCCTATTAAAGTTCCACCTAGATAATAAATGGGTTTAGACACGTCTGTAGAAATTAGTTTTTAAAACTCTAAGCCCTTAATGAGTAAATTAACGCGACTGTTTTCAGTGATTAAGATAGCATTAACAAAGCCAAATGCCAAGCCGCTCGGACTTTTACCGTGGGGCAAATATTAACATTACCGGTGTTAGCAAACATTGTAATTTTCAAGGTCCCCAATAACGGCGCCATTAGATTTGTTACATGCCATGTTCTCTACAAAATGGCAACACAGGTATGTTGTTCAAATAACGGTTCATAATTTAAGGGAATGCGGTCTTTTTTTAAGTCTTACACAAGGAACACAAGAAAAGCAGGGCGCATTTTACGTGTTTTCAGTCACGGTAAAAAGCTCCAGTTGACCGCAGGTAAAACCGTAAAAAGAACGCCTGATTTGTTTGAATATGTCAGGTCAAACACGATTCAACATAAATTGTCCGTGGATTATAATTAACAAACAATTTAAGAAAGTTAAAAGACATGTGCATGTAATTGACGATGGGATTGTGGCCAAATGACGCCTGTTTGCGGATACCTGTAATATGCATTTTGATCTATTCTTACAAGTTACAAAGCAGGACAATCACAGACTTCAAAAAGAAACGTCACATTCACCATATTCACAAATTATAATTGTTTTATTACTGCACATGTATTAGTACACATGCTTACAGAGTCGCTCAAGATTAACGCTTAGAATTCTTACATGGGTATCATACTCTAAGATGATCTCAGATAGATCACATCAACACCACCACTACGGCCAAGGCAAATATTACACTGATTTTTTTTTAATAAGGAATAATAATGATAAAGGGAAGGTGTCACATGGGAGGGCAAAGGCCGAAATACACAGCTACAGTATGGGACCCTAGCAGTGTATCAAAAGACATAATGCGAAGCTGATAGATATGTTGCCAATGGCTACATTTAACCCGCCAGTTTGACGTACGTGCAAATCACTCCGGGCCAGTGTTACAAGACAAAAGGAACCAGACACGATTAGTCCCCATCTATACGGCTACGAACAGACTGGTAGCGATAAAGCGCGGCATAGTAAACACTCTACGGCACCAACTTTGTTTTGGTCTGAGACCCTTTTTAAAATTTCGAGCAGCACTAGAACCATCGGTTACACTGCGATGTACACCTTGTGCACAATGTCCCAGAAACGATGAGGGGCCACACATAGGCATGTAATGCTACATTTAACAGCAGACTAATATAGGGTTAATGACCCACCCTGAGGTGTATACGGTGCCATAATTCATGGCGGTTCCTATAACCACCGAATGAAGCGACCGAGTCCGCGTTGCGGACGAGGTCGTTTATGAGGGACGTCATTAACGTTATTATCATATAGACATTGTCATATATCTAGACATGATGTCTCCGGAGAGCGCATTACATTACATACATAGTAACGCTAGCCCATAGACGAGATATCTATCCAGTTTGTTCGTCCGGCCCTTTTTCTTGCTGGCCGTGGTGGATTCTTGCTCTCCCTACCTTTAGAAACTGCCTACCTATGTGGCCAGGTGATAAAATCTCACCAGCACTCCCTGCACCTTTCTTATACAGCACTGTTTGCGTTCTATCTCTATGTAGTACCAAGGTTTTTTTTTAACCCCCTTGGTACTACAAACACGTCCGAACTGCCGCCATTTTGTTCATTCGCGGTATGTGTGGCTCTCGTTCCCTGGGAGTTGTAAAATCTTCTACTCACAAATCATGCATAGTATACTCTGAGCACGAGACCCATGCCCGTATTTTTGAACCAATGGGAACCTTGGAAAAAGCAGGTGGTTATGCCCTCATAATGACCTGGTTTATGGGGGGAAATGGAGCCTTCTGATTGGTCCACGGCGCCTCGCTATCTGATAATGTATGATAGCTAAAGGGCTTCCAGTTCTTGATTAAGATAGGTAAGCTGATGTAGAAAACTTTATCTTCACGATGATATCACCAGAGGGGAGTATCAATGAGGCTATAGCCGAAAGAGACAAAACAATAATACTATTAATTTTTTTTCTTTATGGCACTTTGTCGCTATGTCATTTTTTCTATTACATGATATAAGGCGTTAAACTAAAGGTTCGGTCGTAATATTTGATACGATATATAACAAAAATAGTACTTAAGTTTTTTTTACTCTATAATTGTGTAACGGCTCTTGAATTGAACTGTCTTTCGTTACAAAGTGCATTTCTGTTACTAATACAAAGATCTTGCTGTCCCCGGGGCAAAATCACTAGTGATCTCGTCTCTCTCTGTCGCCCTTCCAGCGACCCCCCCCCCCCCCCCCGAAATAAAATACGGGTTTACATGACATTTTAGAAGTTGATTGGTATAAATCACTAAATGCAGTTTTAGAATAATATAAGTACACATACTTACACCATCAAAGTAATTATATATCAATAAGACATAAAAGTTGATTGTATTTAGCTGCCCTCAACTTACAACGATCAATGATTGACAGGGAAGCATGGGCTGCCATCACAACTCGAGACCGGATGGACTCGACATAAACAAGTAAGCAGTTTATCCGTGTCTTTCTTAATACTGGTACTTCACCTGTGTTTTTTTAGCATTTAGCAATAATATAAACTTGCGCGTAGATAGTGTTTATAATGAGAAACTATATTATTTACTTGTGTTTTGGTTTGTGCTTGAGCAATGTTTCTTGCATTCGAAAGTAAATATTGTGACAAATTAAAAAAAAAAGTTTTGCTGACTTATTCCGTACTGTAGATGGTGTTGATACGTTTGCAGTATCAATGTCTTCCATGACACCTAAGCTTAAAAAATGTCTTGTTTGCACCGAACTATCTTGTATCGACTTTCGAGGTATAACATCTTCAGGTATAAGGTGACGTATAGATACTAGGTAGCACACCACATAGTTTACTCCCAAGTGCAATATAGTACCAGGTAGCGCACCTGATATGTAATACCCAGGTGCTCTTGAGAACTCTTTGAGGCAATATTCTTATAAGGGGCGGGGGTAAAAACACTGGCTTGTATGGGGGCAGAAGAAGGATAGCGATAACACTTGTAATTTTGCCAATCGGGGGGCAAAATCGCTTTGGTTGGAGATCGCTGTGACACCGGCACTGGTGCACTTCATCTAAGATGAAAAGACTATTTAACGTGAGACCCCAGGTCCTTTGGGTGTATTGGGTAGCAACTTTTCAAGCTAGTACTAGGTTGTGTTAAACAAAAGCAACTTTTTTCATTGCTTTAACACTATCCAGACTGGGCTTTTTTGGCATTCCCTGGTCGGGGGGGGGGGGGGGGCTCATTCGACCCCCCTTCATTTTTTCAAATCGGCTTACTGTACGATCACCAAATGTGGAGGAGGTGATATGCTCGTCGAGTTTTATAATTCCTGCAAATTTCATATCATTATGACGTAATATGACGTTATTATGACGTTATTATGAATTCCTAAAATGGGGAATTCCCATAATACCTAAATATTTCACACTAAAAGGTACCAATAAAGGTTTCTTATTAATATTTTGGTGTTTTAAGACTTCTGCTGTCAAAAGCCGACGCAACGACGTCAAAATGATGTCATAGAATGACGTCATCTGTAGTTTAGCTAGCCGCCATCTTGGATTATCAACCTTAATTCTCTTAAGATAAATTTTTTTCAACATATAACGCTAAAAATCCATGTAAATGGATTAAAAACATTCACATGAATGTTTTCTATCAGAAAATACCAAGTAGTGATGAAATCCGAGTGAAAATAAGCTGGTTATACTTTTTATTATGATATTGTCGGCCATCTTGGATTTTGACCAATTAAGTCATCTCATTAGCATAGTTTCTGAATATTAAATTATAAATGTTCAATTTAGATGTGTTAGATATTACATATATATAAGTAAAAAGAAGTTTAGTTTAGCAAGAAAATATTGATATCCCGTTAAAATTAGCGGTTTTTGTAAAATTTGCCTTTCAGAAATCCGTTGCCACACAAAATAATATAAACTTATTCTTTTTTTTTTTGCAAATTGTTGCCAACAATATTCCAGGAAAAGTCACCAAGTTTGGTTGTTCTAGCACAAGCCGTTCGGGAGCCATACGACGTCAAAGTTGGCTTAGGCACTTTTAGAAGTCTGGATAGGGTTAATTTTGTCCTCTAACTCCGAAAGCCCCTAACGAGGTCTCATGTTATTACCTTTGACCAGGAAACGCTGACTGGCTAAGATATACCTGCCAAGGTAAACAGGACCGGTCAGGTAACACCACCTTTTGAACCCTATTGATCTATTTTGACAAACGGTCAGGTGTTTTGCGCTTGTGTTGTACTTTTCAAAATAGTTTGATTTATTTACAGCGACTAAAAGTTACTTATCAGTTTTGTACGGTAAGTGCAGGTTGGGATAGGTCATGCTTATATGCTGGATACATTTAAACGAATGAATTTCCCAAATCTTGAAGTACTCCTTGCCCCGAGACCTATCAACCACTTAAAAATCATGAACCTGGCATTTGCAGAAAATTTGACCTCTAATTTAACATCTTGAGTTATTTTGTTCACAGACAAACGCACTTGCGTAGGGCACCGTAGGTAAGAGCCACGTAAAGTATTTTCGCACTTGACTTTCCTCTTTACAACCGCTTAACACCTGCCAAATTTGGCAAATATCGTAAAGATTCCCCATCAGCTTTTCGAGTTATGCTGTCCACGAACAAGCGCACAAAAATACAAAGCTCACTGCAGTACCATAGGATAACGCCAGGTAAACCGTTTTTTAACTTTGCATTCCTGTCGACAACCGCTACACACCTATAAAAGTTATATGATGTTAACTACAAATAGACCCATAACTATATGGACTAACCAAAACGTTACTTTTCTTATCTAAAGAGAAAAATTATTTCCCACGATCACTATCAAACAAGAGACAAGACAGTCTCCACTGTTACTGTTACCGTGCTCGAGGAACCAGAATGGGTCAAGCTTTACCTCACTGATCAAAAATGGGTAATTTTCACCCGATTTATGTAATGAAAACAAGACTTGAGGTTTAAGGCTCTTTTGGACAGTCAAACATCACTTTATTTAAATACAAATTAATCTCTACGACTGGATAAAAACGGATATTTAATTCCGGACGTTTCGAGTGACATCTGTCACTCTTCTTCAGCGTCACTAGAGTGAACTAGCAGAATAATTCAATACAAGTACAGCTAACTAGAACTGGTTGAACCACTAACTTGTAAGGATCATACGCAAATGTCACTCAAATAATTTACATTTGAGTGACATTTGGATATGGTCCTTGTTAGGCCTACGTCACATTTCCAAACCGGAGCCCGGCCGGGCTGTTTGAGAAAACGAAAAATAGAAATGTATACGTAAAATATACACAAATAATGCCCACGACTATTCTCTTTATGTATTGTGTAATGTGGTACCTTTTATATCATACTTTTCGTTCCCGAAAGCTGCCCCTACGGGCCCCGGATTGGAAACGTGACCGAAGCCATAGCTGTACTTGTATTGAATTATTTTGCTAGTTCATTCTAGTGACGCTGAAGAAAAGTGATAGATGTCACTTGAAACGTATTGAATATTGTTTACCTGGATGTCTAAGCTTCATAAACCCTGCATAGACCCTAAGATGGTGGCACACGTCGGTAAGGGGTGATGACGCCTCGTGAATAAGCCCTATACTTCCCAAACATCTTCATTATCAGGTGATAAATTACGGTCTTCTTCTCTTTCCGTACGGTCTGTTTAATATTTCCTCTCACCTTTTTTTCTATATTACATATGTAACCACTGACAACATTGACCTCAAACAATTTTGCACCATGCATTGGCATGATACCCCCTAAGCCCATACATACGTAGCAGTATATTTAACAAAGTACTATTTCTAAAATCATAGTACACGTTCCTTACTACGATAAGTGAGCTAAGACAGGGAATTTAGGTTCCTACTGACTATAGAGGAAAATATCGATGTGTCCTGGTTAACTTAAAGGCCAAATAACGGAAGAATAGACTGCAAAATGGTCCAGTTTATTATCTTCACGTTAATAAGTTACTAGGCCATTAATGTTCTCAGCAAATATACAAGTTAACGAACAAGTACACACAACATGAACTCTGTAACAATGCTTAGATCACTGTAGTTGTTTTAAAAATACATTCTATGTGACGTACTACTGTGTGATAATAACATATGGATAAAGTCTTAAACTTTAACCGTTCTCTAATACAAGCTATATAGTTCCATGCTGCATTTAACTAAACTATCATTTAACTCGACATAATTTTCCTGTACACATTTACAGGCTCAGTTAAAATCATATAATGTTACATGCAGTGGAAAAATTGTCTTCCCAACAATCAATCGCTTCAAAAACAACATGGATCCCAGGAGAGTTTAGACCCTATCTAAAGCAAACACAACCAAACGTACCTTCGCCTTGGTGATCAGCAGGGCGATATCCCCCAACCTGGATTGGGCGGTGTAGTCGTAGACGTACTCTGTTCTCGGTGCTAGTCTCACAAGGTTTGCTGAAACCAGTCCTAAGACAAAAACCAACCCGACAACGCGGAAGAGCGTTGCATTAGTCATCTTATTTTGCTAATCCATTCTAACCTAGAAAATACCGCTGGAAAAGAGTAGCAACTTTTCTCCCACGCTAGGCGTGAGACCTCTGACCTGTTTGCACACCAAAGCTGTATGTCGGAATCTGTGTATTTAGTCTGATAAAAGAGACGACTGTTTTTGGCGACGCCTAAGGAGCGAATACATTCGTAACCTCCATTAAGCATGCCATTTGGGTTATATTATCATTAGGGTATGCCTGTCTGTCTGTTCGTCAACAAGAAAGATGGCTTGATTGATTGGCTTCTTACTTGGTGTGTTAGTAGAGTGTGACAACAATAAAAATAATTTGATTTGGGGGCAACAAGCGGCTGTTCTTGGTACTGCAGCGGACCTTCCGGGGAAAATGCCTAGTGTTCTAAACAAGGTATGGTTGCGATTTTGGGGTGTTTGGTAGCTCTTGTGCTCGGGAAAAACGTGATATAAGCTTGAGTCTCCTTGCGGCTAGCTATATGATATAGTCTCTGAATATTTCCAAAGAGGGTAACTCAAGAAAGGGATAACGGATTTTCATAATCAATACAAAAATGGCAAAACAGCTCATTGACAAGTGATGGTAAACTATTACTTATTACATGTGTGAATAGTTGAAGGTGGTCATCAATAGTTATAAATTATGCAAATTATTAAGTCATTTTCATAAAATCTACTTCCTGGAGTTATAAGGTTGCCGAACTGTATTTCTATGTGTAGAAATTCTATATAATGTGAAAGTCACAGAATTAAGGATGAGTATCGGTACGGTGTACCGGTACAAAATCGTATTTTCTAATTCGACCGGTCCGGAAAACTCGGGCCTGAAATAATTGGGTAGACCGGATGTTGGACCTATTGGAAAAATAACAGGTTATATGATCAGGAATCCACACGTCTTAGGGCTTACCTGTTGAAGAAAATACCAAGAGCGAAGTAGTGTAGAGCCTATAATCATTTCTACAAAGTTTTACTGCCAATCGTACATGGGCAGGTAGCCTTGTAGGATTTTAAAACGCCAGTGAAAGTCGAATACACAAAACAGATTTCTTTTTAGTTTGAAATGGACCATTGTTTTGATTATCGTCCATTCACAAGTTTTCACTCTGGACCTGAACCGTACCTTGACCTGACTTTTCTCTACCGGTACCCACCCCTACACGGAATGTATCGCACGAACACGTTTTCGGAGATGTGTAGCTATTTGGGGTTCGGACAAACCTAGTACAGTAGAAGCCGCTTAATTGCACGGCCAATTTACCAGTAAATTTGGTGCAATTATCCGGTTGGTGCAATAATGCGAAGTTATCTACCTGGACTGCATCGGTTTGGGATTCTGGGATTCCGTGCAGTTAACAGAAGTGTGCGTTAATCCGTTGTGCAATTAACTGGCTTCCACTGTATAGATTTAGGCTTTTTTTCAAGAGCATTAAAAAGAAATTTTGAAAATACTAAATGAACATCGGATGAATGGATTACCAGTTTTTTGTTTGAAGGTGATTGTACTACACGTTTTTCTTAGGAAGTGAAGAAGACCCATAGATTTTTTTTTCTAATGATGAAAAATAAGTGAAAGCGGCTAAGTTACACGAGACCTCAGGTAGTAAGGGCACCCTGTGAGCAAGCTTCTACGCTCTACTTAGCTACGTTAAACAAAAGCAAACCTTTTTTTAAAGACTAATGTAATTGTTGCCCAAAAACCTCTCGAGAGGCCCATTGTTATTGCCTTTGACCAGGAAACGCTGAACGGCTAAAATACTTGCCAAGGCAAACATGACCGGTCAGGTAACACCACCACAATTTTACAACTATTGATTTATTATGGCCAAAGTCAGTTCTTTTTCTTTTTGGTACATTAGGATAGTTTTACCTGCAAACGCACAAATCTAGTACAAATTAAAATCATTAAAATGTCATTTTAACAGCATGCTAACGGTTTTTATGGGTTTCTTGCGACACGAAAAGGCGACCTTGATCCCTGCGTTACTTTATTGCTCCGTTGTGAGCAGGCTCACAATTTAATTATAGCCAGCGCTGTGAAACGTAAATTACATGTTTGTTAAATTACCCATACATCAGTTTAATTCATAAATAAGATAAAGATAAGGTGATAACTGCCATAAATCTGCCATATGCTCAAGTTCTGATTAAGCAACAATAAATTATTCGAGAAAAACAGGCATAATAAGTCATTATAAAAAGGGTCGGAAAGATAAGCACGTGCAAATATAAATAAATTTACCCATGACAGGACGCTTTGATGTGTTTCTAAGTAACGAGTGGGACCTATACGATAAGCAGCCAACTCTGTTATTAACTATATGAGAAAAAAATTCTTCCCACGGACCTGCTTTATTTGAATGTTTCTTTAAAATGCATTCTCGACTTATTTTCTTAACATCTGTCTTTTCCCAATCGCATCGTTTGTTCCAGTTTGAATAGCAAATAACATCAGTGATTTGACAGAAACACACGGATCAATAAGGAAGATATCTTCATCATCATTACCAACACATGCGAGTTGTCCGGATCAGGTCCACTCTCTCCTTAAGAATAGGAAGTTCCAATGTAATGAAAAATAACGAATAGATCAAAAGTATCCATATGTTTCACTGGTAAATTGGTCAGGAAATTTCCGTGGCATTCTTATGTAAGAACCATGTAGGTATTGGATTATTCATGGTGGTATCGTTGGCCCCCCAAAAATCCATAGCGATCTGCCGATCGTCAAATGGTACAGGACGTTTTAGATCACATTATCTTAGCTTAACTAACACATAAATCTGTGAATGTACATGTGTTTATAGTGCTTTGATGAAACTGACATAACATTGACTGGCATTGGCACCACTTTGTTTTTAAATGTGTTTCTTTTCGTTAGTCTAGAGGACATACGCCACAAGAGCGGGGGGTCTTGAGTTGAATTCGTATTTACACTGGACTGGGTGTAGCTTGGTAAAAGCACGTTGCACTATTTTTGTCACTCCACCAAGATGTTACTGGCTAATTTACTTTGGTCAGGAGATAAAGAAATGGCATTGATGGTTTGGAAGTGCTTCTGTGGTAATGTGTACGTTTACATCATATATATATAAGTTGTCAAGTGAACTCAATACCCTTAAGTGTGACGTTACACAAGGGCTTAAACTCTACCAACGCATCACTCTTAAGGCGTAAAGTCTCCTTCAAAAAGCAATTGTCTGGAATCGTGCTGGCTTATCGCTTAGAGTGCTTTAACCTGGATCCAAAGGTTCTTGTTTCTCATCTCCATTATTCCAATATTGTGCCCTTAGCTTTGGAAAAGTAATTTTAAAAGTACCCTAACCAAGTGTGTGTGTGATTTTCGTTGTGCGGTAAATAGATGCATGAGGACAAAATGTCGTAAAAAGTCAGGTGAAACAAATTTGTTTAAGTATTGCATTAGTCCGTAGCAACCTTATCTAAGTCCAAAAATACAGCACCTCCTTGCTTGTATCTTTACAATAAGGTTTGACCTTTGTGGGCAGCCGATAGCGGCAATTTATCAGAGACAAAAAAACACCTTTATCAGAACCCGGTGCAGCAGGTCGTTTCCTTGTTGACTTGGCCCTAACAAAGGTCATGCCTTTACGTCGATCATGACAAATTGTTTGCTGGCTCGGGCACTGTTAAATTTGAAAGGGCGTTTCAACGATCTGCTAACTTAAAGGTATGTGAACAAAGTTCTCGACCTTTATTTCAACCAAGTACAACCTTTCTGTAACTTAGATGTTTCCTTTCTGACATCAAAGTTTTTAGAGAACGAAAATAGACAAATAGAAGGTAATTCAAAACGCCTTTGACTTAATTCAATGTCAAAGGGTCAAGTGCCTTATATGTGCTTGTTTATAACGGAAAACTTTTGACGGAGAAATTATTTGTAGAGATGTTTTTACGTGTTCGTGATTAACGTTATACGATCTTTTGTTTGTACGGGAATGAACTTTGATTACATGTTAATAAACTCCCTACCTTGCTAGATTATTTGACCTGGACATTGGCAACTATGTATTTGTATCTGTATGTGCACTTGCTATAAGATACTATCAACATTGCACTGTATACTTTACTTGTCTTAATTCTTAAAACCTGCATAGGCCTTTAAGGTGATGTGATTAAATGTCATGGGTCTCCTTTATAATCCATTAAGGTTGTTCGCCATCATGATGTTCCGGGATTTTCTCCAATTTCCCAAGAGTCCAGGGATGTTGTCTGTCCAGAAAGCACCATTGATGGTAGGACCATGACTAATTTTGGAGGGGGGAATTACATTTAAAAAATCCTGTCACAGTAACTTTACACGGCAGATTACATCCTGAATTCGTCACACTTTGTTGCCCTATCAAACAATAATTTTTGATATTGCATATCAAGAAGTAATGATAAAACTTCCTTTTCTGAATAAACAAGTCTATCATCTAATAAGCACGGCAATTTTAGAAATATACCATACCTGTTGATGTTTTGGATTACGTAAAGACTACCAATTTCGATGCAGCCGTACTTAAACGTAAAAGCCACAAATATTAGGAAACTTTTCAAATCAAAATCAAATAGTAAGTTTATACTTTACTCATATACTAATTGTAGGTATTAAAGACATCTTTCGTCGTTTGGCTGGCAATTGGAAACTCATTTGGTGGTAAGTGTTTTGATGTTTTATCTTTATTGTAAACAATATCTTATGTAGAGTGCACTCTATTACATTGTACCGCAAATGTGCTTTATCCTGTAATTAAAATTGCAATATTCTATGTGAACTGGAAAGGCCGACATTTGCTTGGGAGCAATTATAGCATATTTCAGCCATACCCATTCCCACGCAACATTGGACTGTTCCAAGTCACCCCTGTGCAGAAAATGGAACATTTTAACTGTAAGTTATCCCCAAAAGAGAAATAATATTGTGAATTGATTCCAGGTCAAAACAGAGCTTGTCCAATATGCCCCGGGCCCATATGGAAGAATCTAATATTCCACAGGAGCTCCTATGCATAACTAATTGTTTGTTTTTTTTAGAATTGCGGCAGCTCCTATTTTTCTGAGAGTGAAAAAAACACGCATCTTCCATTCAGAAGATTTTCATCATGAAATTACATGAAGCAATTCAACAATTTCCACTACGATAACTAGGTCTAAGTACCGTTATAATCTCCTTGTGATGTTGGTACATTTATTATTGAGGTGAACTTTTTTTTAATTTAAGTAGGGCATACGTTTTAATAATTATCAAGCAGGTGCAGATACTGTGTAGTAGGGGTGTTTGTTTTTGCAAGCTGAAAACTTTAATCTTCTTACGGAGTCGTCTCCAATTTTTAAAAGAATTTTACCACCCTGTCGCTTCATTTGTTTTCTGAAAATTCCCAGGACCAATAAGGTAACTTGATTTGGCTTTATCTATATATTTCATTTTCCTTTTTTGTTAAGTATATCTTCCTGCATACCGCTGTTAAATAGTTTTACTTTGCCATCGGACGTAATCTTGTCTTAGTGTTATAATTTCCTGCTCGTAGCGTGCGAGACCCGGAGGACAGGAGTTTCTACCTTGTTCGAGGGTTTCTTTTCGGAGGTCAGTGGTGATACTCTGGTTCTGAGAGTGTCTTGTTGGGCTCAGACTCTGGCAGTTTAAAGTTACTTACAAGTTGAATGTACAAAGTTTACGTCAAAAAAGAACAACAACAACACTAGAAGTACCTACATTTGCTAAGGAAAGAAATGCATTCTCGCCACTGTCAAACTCACGTATAAAAACTAAACCCAAACTGTCAAATTTTCCCGCGTTTCTGCCGAGTAACATTTTCTCGATTGTCTCAACTAACCCTACCTAAGTCAAATCTGCCAAAATGATTGATAGTGCCATGCGGAATGTTGGTAAATTCAACGACAAAGACTCCAATGCACGCGTACCGTCCGCTACCGCTCAAATGACCCTGTCTGAACTCCAAATCCAAAACTGCACTTTTAAACCGGGCACAGGGTGACATATGGCCATTGTAAGGCCGTAATATGCATCTGTTTGTGTATATACGGGATTGCAAGGCCCCGCTCATGAATATTAACTAGCATTCGCCTTCCTCGTCGCTGATTGGCTGGCTCCATAAAGCAATTAACTCTCATAGCCCAGACCGCTGGCACCTTGCACGTGTAGGCTCTGGGGTCACGGGAGTTTACGGGAGAAGGCCGAAAGAAAACCGATTTCCCCTCAGAAAAGTGCTGAAATTAATAATTTGACATTAGTTCATGACAAAAATTTTACTTGGATAATTTTACCAACTATCTTATGCCCATCTATACCAAATTTCAGGTCATTCACTTGTAATACCAGAGTACAGGGGGCCAAAATATACCGTTTTGGTCAAAAAATGACTTTTAAACCTCAATAAAATCATTTTAGAGGCAGATATGAAAAAAAAAAATTAAAAAGGCATCAGTGTATTGGCCTACTCTACCCTTGTGCCAAATTTCTGGTCATTTGGTCTAGGAATGAAGGAGATGAAGCAATTTGAAGATTTGACAGGAGAAAGAAGAAACATTACGGATACAATATATTTCATCATACCTATGATATGGCTGAAATATAAAAAGTCTAATAGAAAGTCTAGTCATCTATCTTAAAGCATATGAAATTGTGGGTCGATAAGTTGTAAATTCACAAAATCGCAAAATTTTGTTGTCTTGATTGCTTTGCTTAAGGATTGAACAAAATTGCTGTAGAGATGATGTTAGTAACCAAACAAAATTACGAAAAGCTTGCTAAAATAAAAGATTATTAAAACTTGCTGATAAGGCCTTGGACCAAAATTTTGAAAGGCTAGATTTAAGGGGGTTTTACCAAGTTATGGTCTAACTCATCTCCTAAGTAGACCATTCACGATACTTCTGTTTCGAGGAAGGTATTGTTTTTGTCTATTTGTCTTTTCATGTTGACAAATGCTTGTTTTATATAGCTTAGTAAATAGCAAATGCTTGTTTAAGATGCATCTTTCTTTGTAATAATTCAAATGCTTTAAAGCTCTTAGAATTTCTGTGTAAGCCTGATTGCGTGGTCGAATACTGTATAAATCATGTTGAGCCAGAACAGAGTGATGGTGAGAAGTTGCAGAACCAAGCTTCCAGATTCTGTAAAAACTATGGCAGTGGTAGCAGTGTCACCAAAATGAAAGCAGATATGCAGTGTTTGTCACATGAAGGTAAAAGACAAAGACAACTACTGAGTATCTTAGCTTAGACGAGACGTTGCCATGTGCTAAAGTTTTTAACCAAGGATTGATGTGTTCAAATTCTCGTTCTGTTGAAATTCCTAGAATTATCACTGAGTGCAATTTGTTGCTATTGAGCGCATTTGGTGCATCCTCAATAGATAGCTTCAAATATTATTTGCTGTCAGATGTGCAAAAGTTAAGTTGTACTGGTCGTTTGGTTTCCATATAACAAGTTGTGGCCTCGTCGCGTGACTGCGACGCTTGAGTGATACGCCGTAGGGTGGTTATACTGGCGTTGTAGATGCAGATACAGTTTGGGATGTTAGCGACATAATTCAGTCTCCGTAGGGTAGGCCATCCTGACGTTAAGGCCATGTTGATTTTATGAAATGGATTGTATCCTCCGGAAACCCCAAAACTGATGCGACCATATGAAAGGAAAAGTTACCATTCTTGTATAATCCAAGTGGTCAGTAAAGTTTACCAAGTAATTAAACATTTAGAGTATAATACAATAATTTCCTCGTTTTCGCTATCTTGCATCTTCTCCCTTGACCTTGGAACGGATATTGGCGTTCTGCGATATACATTTCTTCATCTTGCATGTGCTATGTGCTATGTAGGTTTACACTATATAGTTAACTTCTTTTCGAAATGGCCTAAAATCGATGCGTGCGCGGATATTATACATTATATAAACATATATTTGGGATTTAGGTTGTAGAAAAAGAAATACTATCTATGATTTACAATCTGTTTTACATACAGATTCCTACAATGCTTGCCCAAGCGGTTGGTTTTACCACTCGGCGTCATGTTACGAGATAGACAACGTGAACATGCCATTTAATAGCGCTCGAAGAAGGTGTCTACAAAAGTGGGCAGACCTTGCTGTGCTAGAAACACGAAGTGAACAGGTGAGAAACACGGTAAAGTCTTTAAAAAAAATTCCCTTCCCGAGTCGTCTCGGCATTTTCTTACAGTGGTTTGTATTGTACACTTGAAATCGTACCTTTAGTAGTTATCGGATTTGTATTAAAGCAATACTATATCATACTAGATTTTCATTGATAGGAAAGAAATAAATCTTTTATTTCCGACAGAGATGGATACGTGAACTCGCAGGTCGGTACTATCGTTGGATCGGTCTGTATAAAGATCATAAAACCTGGAGATGGATCGATGGCACCCCGTGTTCGATTTTGTAAGTCCGTGTTTGTTGGGTTGACTGTTAAGTTACTTAGCTCATTAGTGAATTTATTACTTGTTGTTCAGGAAATGGTTGATTTGATGCTATGTTATTAGTTTGTTTGCTGCTTGCTTGTTTGGTAGTTAATTAGCTTTCTTGCCTGATTACGTATCGTCCTTTTTCTTTCGTTTTTTTGTGTAAATTTCAATTTATCATATATATATATATATATATATATATATAAAAAATATATTTGTTTCTTTCCTAAATGTTTAAAAAAACACTCTCTAAAAGCACACGGGTAAACAAACCTGCTCCTAAATACGTTATATTGGAGATGAAGCTAGCTCTAGGCAAGACTCATGCAACGAAATGTGCGTTATGCTAATAGTACCTTATCTGCATTTTGAATGTAAAAAGGTTAATAATTTTGTGGCCCACGAGTTTTGCTGTTGGAGAAATAGGCTGCTTGGGGACAGGTTAATACAATCATATGTTGAGATCCATGTACGTGTAACAAGGGAATAAAGCAAACCCAGCCCTTGTAATCCGTTGAAAAAAATCATTATCACCATATCATAAAGATAATTCTAATATTATGATTGGAGTATTGGTGTACGTATTTCATTCTGAAACTGTTCTTTGTGATGCTACCAAGCAATTTGTGAAATGTCATGTAACCAAAAGTTGTTTTTTTCTGGGGAGGGGAGAAATCACTAGAGGGGGCGTGGTAGGTGTGGGTGAAATATTTTGCGATTTTGCCCCGGGGAGAGCGAGATCACAGGGAGGCAACCGGATTATTTTATGATAATGAGTCATTAGTAAGATATTCGAAATGTGTTCGGTCACAATTAATGCAGTGAAAACAAATTCTATTCATCCTATCAGTAACTGGGATCGAGGTGAGCCAAATAACCACGATGGTAACGAGAACTGTGCCCATCTTAAGACCGGCGGCACTTGGAATGACTACCGATGCGACGTTTCTTACTGTGCCTCACTCTGCGAAAGACCAAGTAAGTAAAAAATAACATACTTAATCAACTACATTCTATGAAGCAGGCAATAGTCATAGCTTAATGTCTATTTGACGACAACAGCTTACTATTTAAGTTGATTCCCAGACAATCATATCATGATGCTTTTCTACACCTGATACATGCCAATGATATGAACAGAAATATCATTTGCTTTCAAGTACTTATTTGCACCCATCCGAACTTATCCTTGTCTTACTGATTAAGCCATCATCTGGATCGGTTACAGCTCTAATTCATCGATGAAAATCATCTTTGTTCTAACGGTCATGTGTTGCCTGGTTGTAAAATATTGTACTTGCTGACCTCTTATTTTGCTATTTATTTGTCTTTCTCGTTGCGCTTGGTTGAACAGACTTAGATAGCAGCGGGGAATTGACACAATTGCAAACATACGTATCGGATGAATGATTAATATGGAAGTTATGTATTTAAGGCACTGTCAAAAAACGGCTAGGTCAAAATTACACAACATGTGTTTGGACCTATGTTTGTTCTGTGGGACTTAGATAATAGTTGACATGTCTTATTGATAAGGGTGACAACATATTTCTATTATATTTTCATGTCAGTGTCATACTGTGTTTTGACTACAGCAATTTATCGAGAGGCCATGTTTTTTTTAATCGTGGTCACCATAAAATAATGGTACCGGCAATTACGATACACACTACACACATGTATAATTTCAAAAAACATTTACATGTAAATCATGTAAGCAGTGCTTATATGAAAAAATTAACATAGTTAGACATTGAAATCAACTATTTATTTTGCACTGCATTTAGTCAAATTTATACATCAGCGATAGGTCACTAATTCGATTCCATGTTTAACATGGGAAGGCGTCATGATTCAATCGGTTAAAAGGGTAAAGGATGGGCTCTAATCCAATATTGATGAATGATTCCAATATTCTGGATCCAGGGTGATGAAGGAAATAACGGCTATAGGTACAAATTAGACTAGAACCTTAAAAATAAACTTTTACAATTTTCTTAACATTTAATGACTCCAACGTGTTGCTCTATACAACGTCAACCCTACTTTAACGGAAAGGAGTAGAGAAAAACCCGCCCGGCGCCCCAACGTTAACTGTCATGTTACACAAGCCATTTACGGCGTACGTCGATGTAGGTTAGACATCCAGGTAATAAGATACACCAAAAAAGTACTTACTCAAGCAACTGGATATGGTTTTGGAAACGGTCAGACGTTTCAACTGGAATCCATCAGTTTTCGTCAGTGACAATGATGTGATCTGGAAGAAACAGGTATTTTATACTCTAACTATGAATGAAGCCAATTTCAGATGTCGAATAGGAAACGATGTTAGGGGGGTCGATAAATTGCAAAGTCAGAATTTTTCGACACCCACTTGGGAAATGGTTAACACCATCAATACAAGACTTTGGATACAAAAAGTAAAGTCATATCTCAAAATAAACCCCCCACCTCACCCAAAAAACTAATTTGCATTATATGCAATAGGGAACAGCCATATAGTGATTCATAGGAATGCTTGCCGTCATGTAACTGCCAAACGACGTGAGCTAGGACTACCAAACTTGTTGACTTCTCCTAAAATTTACTTGGCAACAAGTTTAAGACAATAAAATAAGTTTATGATATTTTTTGTTGCCATGGCAACGGGTTGCTGACATGCATAGTTTACAAATTCTCTAATTTCGGCTTAAACATTAAGGTTTCATGGTTTTCTTGGTAAACACTCTTGTTTCCAATAGCATTAACATCTTATAAAATATCATGAAGCATTCATGATTAAATATTGATAATCTATGCTAATTTGATGACGTAATTGGTCAAAATCAAAGATGGCAGCCCATGTCATAAGTGAAATGGTAAAATAGGTTATTATCACTCGAATTTTGCCACTACTTTGTAGTTTTTACTAAATACATTCCTATGGATATTTGTAGACCGTTCTTATTGTATTTTGTGGTTATATGTCAAAAATAATGCAACTTAAAACATTTAAGTTTGACAATCCATGATGAGGTTTCTCAAAGGATAGGTAAGATAGATTTCAAATTTGACACCAGTAGTGCCCATAATATACACATTTGTGAAATATGGCACATTACATGTGGTCATTTTTTTTAAATCTAGAAGTCTTTGCCATTGCCTTCAGCTTTTCCTAGTAGTATACAATAGATCTAGTTTCCATGTAAAATGTTATGTCTTTCCAATACATTTGTATAAGTTACTTTTTCTGCTTTCAAAACAGCCACAGACGACATTTTTGCTCCCCAATTGTACATTGAGCCAAAATCTGAATATAACCTTTCTTGGAAAGGTGTAGATGTTAGTTGCATCAAAAGTTTTTTTATTACTTTGAAAGTAAAACTGCTAGTAAGATAGTTAATTATGTAAATATATGTAAATTACATCCCTGCCGTTACGGTACTGCCTTTTTGGGATACTCTCCATGACATTTGTGTGCCCAAACTCTTGTCGTGTACGAGTAACAGTGGATGAAAGGTCTTACTTTGAAAATGTTTGTACATTTCCAATTTGAAGGGAAAGTAATAGAGCCCAGCTTGCCCAGGCTTTGCTAGAATTTGTCATGTATAGTCCAGGGTCTCTACTTTGTGTTACATAATATAGTTATATCCTAGTCACCCCCACCTTCTGTTCGTTTCTCCAGGGTTTGCCTTTACTCTGGGTCCTCTGCGTATATATGAGTTCACTCTTCTTTTTAAAACAACTCATTGTATTCTGTCTTTAGGTTCCCCTTCTCTGTCTGTCCATGCCTCTTTCTGCTTTCAGTAAACCATTTCCTCAGGACTTCTACCCTATACTGATTCTGCTCATAAATTTAGATACTGTATCATGGTAATACTTGGCATAAAAGGTTGATCCTCTGTGACGCCTCTCGTACATCCATGTCAGTGGTCAATTTCCCAAGGCCCACTACCTCAGCTTCAAATGGTAGTAGATCATTGATATCACAATCTGTACTGTCTGCAGTTTTGTAGGTGGTTGGAAGTATTTAGATGTAGGAAATACCTTACCGGCATCAAACAATTTAGAGTCAGATCTATTTTTGGCATTAGTTGTGATTTAGATTCACTTCTATGTTGTAACTGAAAGTAATTATTACGTACACTCTTCCTATTCATTCAAAATGTATGTTATCAATCTGCTGCAATGGTAATGAGTGATAATAACCTACTTTACCATTTCACTTATGACGTTGGTGGCCATCTTGGATTTTGACCAATACGTCATCAAATCAGCATAGATTATCAATATTTAATCATGAATGCTTCATGATACTATATTAGATGTTAAATGCTCACTGCACCAAATTGGATATTTCAGCATGCTTAATGGGATTCGTAAATGAAGCTTAAACATTTGAATACGATTAAGCTATTATTAAGCTACATTTAAGAAGTCGTAAATGCCACAACTAAAAATCGATATTTAAGGCAAATTTAAGAAAAACGTTAAGTCCACTTAAACATGTAAATAACTTTACATATTAGTTAAGGTACATTTAACTTTGCCTTAAAGATATGACATTAATTTGCGCAGTTTTGCCAACAAAGTTTATATGTATTGACTAAAATAATCATCGCTTTTACTTTTCATTTTAATCATTTCATATACGATACTTTTAAACGCCCATAAGGAGAGTTTAAAGATGTTTATTTAAGCTTTATTTAAGCTGCTTAAAGTTGGTGGTAGTAGCGTCTGTCATCAGTCTAATTTTTTCTTCAATTAATGGATTTTGAATACTTTACTCCTTGATATCTTGTCATACTAGAGTTTATTCAAAAGCTTCTGCGCACACGCCTTTTATAATTACAGTGAGGACTCAAAAGTCCTGCAGAAGCGGACAACACCAACTCTGCATTGTCATAATACTGCCAAAAAAATATGTAGTACAATTTACTGATATATGTGATAGAGTTTCAGATATAAAGACATAAAACGTAACAGGACTTAGATCCTAAAGCTATAGCATGCAATGCCCAATTGTTTTAGATGCGAAGGCGTCGCGTAGGAGACGGCCTGTGCAGTCTACGCAAACTAAAACAAACAAAACAAAGCATCATACAAATATTTGGTTTACCGATGTGGTAACTGATTTTCTCGAATTATGCACATTTTCAGCCTTGTAAATACTTGCAAAGTATCAAAAGATCGACCAATATGAATTGCAGAACACAAATTGTGAAGTAGTGGGTTTAATGAGAGCCAGCAAGTGTATCTAGGTCATAAAAACAAATTCAAGTTCCGAGCGGGAATTTTTCTTTGTTTACATATCCACTGACTCAGCCCAAGCCACCTTTGTTTCAATCCATTTCTAAGCTTTTAAACACAATCAAGTACCAAATTGTACCGTAGACACCACAGAAAGTCGTTCATACTGGATCACATAAAGTTCATGTTTTCTTAACTTTCATTATTAGATATAACGCGCTGCAGCAGTCTCTCCCAGCCTGGGGGCTGAATTTCCTCGGCACAATAAGAATTCATTTATGCAAGGACATTCTATATTACGTTTTTCAATTTCTTTGATTTCCGCCAGGCTCATGATATAACGTCCTTGGCTCATCTGAGCTCACTTTCATTATTTGACTTTTCCTGCTGGCTTGAATTGACCTTATCATGTTTGTATTTGACTGAACTTCATTTTTTTCTATACGGTGGTAAAATGTACAATTTCTAGACGTGATTTCTGCACGGGCAAGCTTTTTAGCATGTATTTAGACTGGAAAGAATCATATAACGTCCTTGATTTTACACCCTTCTTGGGCCGTTGACTTAGACTCTATTGTTCAATTGTGAAATGGTCAGCAAGCCTGTCTATGAATAACAATGGCAATACACATAACATAGACCATCATGTCTGCTGACTATGCAAATCATTGTTTCAATTTAAACAACGCGCGATTTGGACCAATCAGTACTCGCGCTCCTAATTCAAATCTAGTCTGTCATCATTTGGTGATCGTAGCTTGCTTGGGTGTGGACCTGCTACAGCTCCAACGTATAACTCAGCCCAGGGGACGCAGAGTATAATGGCTCCAGGACACAGTCACCAAGAACAACAACGCCGTGAGCCTGGCCGGTCGGTCGACTATTGCTGCCCTGGACAAGAATTGGATCACCCTGCTTATTGGAGGAAAGCGCTAGCCGGCCAATGGATACCCTGTGAAGCCAGAACTCCTAAGAGCCAGCGCGCAAAGGTGTACCAATCCCCGCGCCCCGGGCTCCAAACACCCGCCCGTCTGCCGATCCAGCTAGCAACTATCGCTTTGCCTCTCGGAGAAGCAAGCGATAGTCGGGGGCCGACGTAAGTGGGGCCAACTGGTAGTGCGGGCGCGCGTTGGGCAGGCGGGGATCGGTATTCTCGTTACCCAGTTTGGTTTCCTAGAGTAGGCAAGGGAGCGCAGCGGTGTAACTCCCTCGGCCCCTAGCAACATGCCCCGTATCAAGCCCGGGGAGTTACGCCGCCGCGCCGGCTAGTCGATTTATTGGAAACAAGAGTGTTTAACGTTACCAAGAAAACCATGAAACCTTAATGTTTAAGCCAAAATTAGACAATTTTGTAAATTATGCCTGTCAGCAACCTGTTGCCATGGCAACACAAAACATCATAAACTTATTCTATTTTCTTAAACTTGTTGCCAAGTAAATTTTAGGAGAAGTCAACAAGTTTGGTAGTCCTAGCTCACGTCGTTTGGCAGTTACATGACGGCAAGCATTCCTATGAATCACCATATGGCTGTCCCCTATTGCATATAATGCAAATTAGTTTTTTGGGTGGGGTGGGGGGTTTATTTCATGCTAGATGCCAATTTTTATGCACAATGTCTGTCAAATGACCCAATGCATCACCCCTGAAGTGGGCGTGATCATATTTCAAAATTTCGATTTTTGACCCATTTAAAGACCCCCCCCCTAACGATGTAAGACAATTCAAAATGAAATTGTCATCCAAATTGTCTTCAGTCTGAATTGTCTTACAACGTTTTCTACTGGACATCTGAAATTGTCTTCATTCATAGTTACGGTATAAAATACCTGTTTCTTCCAGATCACTTAGGTGCCACTGACGAAAACTGATGGATTCCAATTGAAACGTCTAACCGTTTCCATAACCATTATCCAATTGCTTGAGTAACTACTTTTTGGTGCATTTAAGGCGTAATCTAGAGCCACCATACTGCCTTACATAAATGCAATCTTATGTAATCAGGCATAGCTTTAATGATAATAGTATTATTTCAGGATTTGGCGAATTTTCCGTGGCCATTTGAGATCATGCAATAAAAGAGGAGTGGATAGGGGAGTTCCTAGTTGATAGCATGTATTAGAGTATAGGTAGGCCTGCGGAATATGTCCCTGTCATGTGTGGAAGATATCGGGTTATCTGAGAACATTCAGCAGTAGTATAGCCCATGGGCATGCATATCATCAATTTGTATCTTATATCGAAAGCTGCGGTATAATAGTTTTACAAGTAGGTTATTAAAACCTACAGAAACATTACAATGTCGACCTCACATCTTTGTGAGTAGAAATTTAGAACATGATTTCTGAATGCCAAGATTCAATTTTCAAACTGCGCTCTATGGGATTTATGCTGAATTCTGTGGGGAAGGCGGGATACGTAACAGATGTGTTTTATACGCCACAAAAGTCTACATGATCAGTGTGGGTAGATATATTTTTTACACTCATATCACAGTTGTTGCCAGATCTTTTCAGTAAACTATGTAAACTCTATCGCCACTGAGCCAAATTGAGCATTACTGTAGCCAGTTGAGCTTTTCATTCTTAAATCACTCTTTTCTGGGTGATCAATAGCAGGATTAAAACCTGACAAATAACATGGCCATAATTTAAGATTGGATAGGGTTAACTTAAGAAACGTAAGAACAATTTACGTGAGGATTCGAATTTAAGTCCAGCAATACAACACGTCAAACAAACAAACAAACAAACAAACGTCCCCATCGTTTCGATAAAACCTGACTTCTGAAGACAAGCGGCTAACAGCGGCCATTTACTGACAACTTTCAACACTTTCATCACAACCTTTTGTTGCGGGTCGTTTCTTTGTTGAGCTAGCTGGCTCGGATCTCATTTTCTTCACATCTATTTTACGCACCTGCAATTGCTGGAATAACAGGCTGGCATACACACCATATCTCATCTCAACGCGTTGTTGTGGTAAGTACAATATACAAGTAAATGAACAACATGACCTTTATTTGAACCTGTGTCGGCTGTTGTTCTCTTATAAAAATGGCCTCCTTTACCCTCCTCACGAAGTAATTCGAGGAGAGAAGAAAGGGGGTGGGGGGGGGAGGGGGTAAAGGAGGTCATCTACATAAAGAGCACACCAGCCAACACTTAACATCTGAAGTACTTGCCCCTAATTGATGGGCGTAGTGTTTGACCGTATAAATCTTTTAAAACCGTTATGGACCTTTTAAGGTAAACGAACGACACACTAGTCTCCAAGCAGACCCTACGGTGCCTTAGAAATAGTAACAAAGCTGGCAAGGGACTTAGTATAGCGGCACCAGGTTGACTCCCTTTGGCCGGCTCTACTCCTTAGCCAGCTTCGATACTATCTCTAAGGCACCGTAGGGGCTGCTTGGAGACAATGATACGCCAAAAAGTTCAAGCATGCTTCAAATATATGTCATTTGTGCTACAATGCAGGATACATGATCCTTTTACAAGGGAATTATACATAGCTAAATACTTCCGTAACAAAGCCTTTTGATGGGTATCTTAGTAATACATATTGACCAAAAAGGACAAGAAAAGGACTCCTCTCAGTGAGGATAAAACACACACATTTATTGCCACGTGAGTCCGGTGGTTACTTCCTCATCGTACATGTTCAGCCGTTGTATTGACTTACTTCTTGACCTTTTGTTTTGATCACCATTGTGTTAGGTCACAGCAAACAGAGTAAGGTACAGACGCTCGGATCAAAAGTTTGCCGATGCACGTCTGGTCCAAAAGAACATAGCCCTTACATTAACTTGCATGTATAAGCCGTACGAGGACGATTTTACCTCGTAAGAGTCTTTGTATTTCTCTCTCTCTCTCTCTCTATATATATATAGAGAGAGAGAGAAGGAGAGACAAAGTTAGACATTCCTTAAATATTAGATTTTTATTCATTGTTAATTGATGTAACATGGACATTGTTTGCCATGCGGGAGTGTTAAACCTGGATATTGTTATTTTCAGGGAGTTCCTGCCGACAACATGCTGGTATAAATGTAACGGACAAGCATCGCGTCATTTGTGGGGATTGGTCATGGGCATGTCAACGGTTCGCTCAGAATCTGTGATGGTAAGGCTCTGTCTATTTTCTGATATTTTGAAATTGTTTATTGTCCTTTGCGACCCTATCCCTACCTCAAGAAATAATTGTAAAACAACAATAATGACATAAAGCGCCTTGTGTTCATACTTGTTTTAATTTTACAAACATATCATCTTTGCTGTACCATTATGTTTTTAAACTTTTAGTTTTTAGGTATATCAATACGGCGTTACTAAGCGTAATAAGACACAAACTCAACAATTTTCAATTTTAACATGCTCCCTTCAATATCAAATGTTGTGTGGGCGGGGGAACCTGAAGAAGAATTTCTTGAAGGTGCTGTGGACAATGTTTATTTTCAGGGTTGCATTCATGCGAAAGTACGAAATTCGTACGGGCTATGCTATAAGTATGGATCGCATGACCTTGTAAAACTCATACCGATTACGTTAATTTCGTGTGTTTCCTAGTAGTGGATAGTTAGACTTCCGCATAGTTCATATCTAATTCGTAAAACTCGCATGAAATCCGTAAAATCCTCAATTATGAATACTTAGGCAAACCTAGCGTAAGGCGCTCACAACAGGTTGAAATATTTGTTTATTGAAAGTGACGCAACCCATATCTATGTATCCACGGTTCGCAGGGCTCCCCGGTGAGACTTGGCACAGTGCTGTGGTAAACTCATAATACCCCCCTCACAATAGGCGCGATTCGATCGGAAGACTAGTTTACGAACTCTGAGTGACATTTTCGTGAGTAAGACGTCCGGTGTTCTCACGATCATCTTGCGATTTTTACGGATCGCCAGCAGTTTTCAGGAGTCTTACGACGGTCGCGGTGCAGCGAAACATGTTCTTAACATATGCGACTAGTCGAAGGAAATCTCCAAAATCGCACAGCTCGTTACCGAGTCGCAGATTGTGCGTACAAATCGTGCGTACCTTGCAAGGGTATCGGTCAATAGCCTTGCGTCAATCCAACGATTGAAGACCGATAGGCGAGCAAAGACATAGTTATTAATCATCGAGCGCAAGTCGGATGGCGAACGCCCGTCAGTTGGGCAACGTTCGGGCGACGTTCGCCCGACTTCCGTTTGTTTACAAATATTGAATTTCTGGGAATGTGAGGGTAATTCTAACATTGTGGCCGCTGTGGCAGTATGTTGGCTGGCTTTGTGACACACTTTCTTTTCTTTTGTCATTTCTATTATGCCCGCGCATTTCATTCATTGGTTGAAAAGATTACGACAACAAAATAAGCAACATTTATTGATCTCTTGCCTTTTTTGAGGAACGTTTTGTGTTACCTTGTCCGCGTGCAAGAGGTCATGGGAGGTTTATCATCATAGATTTATTCACCGTCAATCTCACGAGCCTCGCGTATATGTGAGGGGGACAGTTTTGAGGCGAAAAATACGCAAGACCATCTTAAGATCTTAAAATCAGCCGACCTTCCTGCGATCGCGAAGAACGTCCGAAGATCGTATATAATGTGAGGGGGGTATAACAACACTTTGGGACGATTAGCATAGAACAAGAATCACAAACACTGCGCGGTCGCACCTTGACCTTAGAATGAACCCCATTTGCCTTCGTCGGACTTAAGCAAAGTGGGATGTGTTTCTATTGCAAGTGTTCTTTGAAGTGGACCTGTTGTGTAGCCATGTTCTATACGCCATATAATTCTACTAAACCTCCGCAACAGTATTTTAATTTCTTTCAATCCACAGAAAGTTTACTAATTAATAGTCTTTCCTAGAATTCTAGCGCATATAACTGTAAAAATTGGCAATATTTGACGGATTTAATGTTGTTTGGATCGATGAATAACTAAAGGTATAGATTTATTGATTGTTTGCTTGAAGCGATTTATCTTTAGGATGCATATTTTAAAACGGCCAGGTATATGAACTAGAATGAGAAGACATCTAAGGCCTCTTTTCCGCTAGAGACGGCGATGGCGCAGCGCTCTCACTGCGACATAAATAGGATATATGTAACCTCTGCTTTCACAATGGGTATATCATACAAAACGGAAAAGTGTGACTGAGGAGACAACAAAACACACAAAGTGTAAAAACATTTGTTTCTTTTCTATACAATTCGTTGAGCGATCTGTAAAATTTTAGGTCGCAGAGAGAGCGCGGCGAGAGCGCCGTCTTAGTGGAAAGGGGGTCAAACTACGATTTAGCTACAAGCCATTATCATTCAGGTTAAGCTATTCTTATTCAAGATAAGGCACGCTCATATTTCCACAGGTATTTCAGGTCATTTTCATCATTTTGCTGGTGCTTGGAAATATATATGCTGGTAAGCATTAACATTGTTCATTTTTGCGTACGTGTTGGTAAGACCATGTTGTTTTGATTTTAAAGGCGACATCCTCCAAAAACTGATGCGAGCGCGAGAATTTCAGTTTGGCAAACAAAGTTGCCTTCAGTACGAAATCCAAGTGATACAGAAGTTTGAAGATTAAAGGACTAAACACACATAGTACGGTAAACTAGGTATATGGAACTGTACGGTCGTACAGGTACAAACCCGTTTTTTTCTTCTTGGACAAGCAAAAAACGAATAAATATTTTATAAACGTAAAATAGCAGAGTAAGGGATGTCGCCGATTAAAAAATGGACACAATATATCGGCAGTCGTTTTGGGGCTTACCGGGCAAAATAACAAACCAAAGTCCAGTAGAGTGTATAGCCATTTGTACAAATCTACAGTCAATTGTAAAGAGGCACTTAGCCATAATTAGATATATGTAAATGTAGTATTTTGAAATGGCAGTGGGAGTCTGATTCTGCACCAAACAAATTCATTTGTTACAAAGTTGTCCAATGTTTTAAGTTCAGCAGTTTTCACTGATAATCTGATTCTTTTAACCTGAACCGGACCTGAACCTAGATTTTTTGTACTGGTAGAAACCCCTACCGACACCGGATTTTTCTTTTTTTATTTCAATTCATTTGACCTGTTCATTTTCCGACCTTTTTTTTTTAATATTTGGCATATATGTGCTCTGTACGATTTAGAGTATGGTCGAAAAGATCTTTTTGGAAACGGCCGAATATTGATTCGCGCGCATGTTATCCTTATAATCAAATCAATATGTAACAATATATAACAATATATAACAATATATCGGAACAAGTAACAAAATCAAATTTCAAACAAAAATGTTTTAATGTCCCATATATTTAATGTCATATTAAATAGCTTTTAAATGTATAAATAAATCATGTAACCCTATCTACCTTAATGTTACGTTAAATTGCGTTGTTAATGATGTAACACAACAAGTAAGTAATCCTGGAAGCCCAATTGTTCTCTCTGTTTTTTTTTCACTTTAGCGTCATACCAATCTTGCCCAAACGGTTGGCTGTCAGAGTTCGGGAAATGTTTCCATATATCAGGCATTAAGTGCTCTTGGGGAAACGCACGAGGCAGGTGCCGAAACATACATGCAGATCTGGCGAGTCCGACATCCGGCGATCAGCAGGTGCGATATAAAAGTTAAGAAAATTATGAAGATCATAAAGAATCACATGTATATAAGTCTTGCATATCGCAGAAACTGAGCCCTTTTTATTACACGCTCCATATAAAACAACAAGAAAATCATTCATTCTATGCTAAGTACATTAACATATTATTTTTAAAGAATGTCACACAGCATCTGGACACATAGTCTCCTTTATGAAAAAAAAACAGAGAGTAAACTACCTTTTTTCAGTTACAGACAAGCTTTAGCAAGTCTAAGGCTAAAGATTAGTTTGGCTGGGTAAAAAGTACTTTCAATGAATTGATTGATTTTCTTTGTCAGGCCTGGCTAGGCGCAAGAGTTACCGGCAAACGATGGATCGGCCTTACAAGAGCCGGGGAAACATGGAGGTGGAATAATGGATACTCTCTAACGGCCTCGTGAGTTAGTTTGCTTGTAACATTCGGCAAGAAAGTTATAATTTGGGTGCGTTTCTCAGCACAAGCTTGTTTTCATATAAGAATGTAAAAAAAAAAACTTTTAGCACGTCATTTTTCTCTCCCTCCACTTTATATGGTACGGTAACTGAACTTCCGGTTTTACTCGAGCTGGACATGCTATGTTCATGTTTCTATAGTGGTAGTTCGTAAGTTCGTTAGTAAGTCTTAGCAGTTTTTCACCCTAGGTAAAGATTGATGTGCAAAAGAGATTGCAAAAGTCTTTGATAAGAGTGAAATTTTGGATTAACCAATGGAAAATTTCAATTACCCAATCAATCAATTTATTAAATAGGATATAATAACTGTATTATTACTATTATAGTAATTGGAGAGAGGGTGAGCCGAATGATTCTCACCATTCAGAGGACTGTGTCGAAGTTTGGGATGATGGCAAGTGGAATGACGAGGATTGTTGGCACACGGATCGTGGTGGATATATCTGTGAGAGAAGACGTTAGTACAACTTTGCGTTCTTAAGCCATTTTTTTATTGATTTAGAAAAATTACAAGATACAGTTTACATTCCAAGTATAACTTTCACCTAAGTTGTTTGTTTTCCTTGTTTCGCTGTTCCTTCTTTTCTTAATTAGGAATTTTATAGCAATTAAGACAATGTCATACAGATACTTCTTTGTGTAAAAATTCAGACCTATTTCTTTATGATTTGTCAATTTTGTTTGTAGTTACTATTGATTCTCTGTTTAATTAATAATATGAATAATTTTGCCCTGTGTTTCTTACCTGACCCCTTTAGATTGCGTTTAAAAGTTTTTTCTTAGCCTTGGCCTCGATGTTGTTCATAAATATTGACCACTTGAGATTTTGAAGGGGTACAATTACCAGCTAAATTGAGATGCTTGGTGCTTAACCAAACTGAATGTTTAAACATATTGCACATGAACTGTGCATGTATATGAAATCCTTTAGACTTGTGCAAACGCCATTGGTGTATTGTAGGAAAGTGATAAACTGAAATACTGTGGAGCAACCACTTCCTTCATTACCTTCGGTAGATGGTCATATTTTCAGTAGAGTTAAATGTGTATGTGTGTGTTTGCAGTTGACAGGCATTACTCGCAAATGCCTTGATTGATTATATTTGGTACGCGGGTAGTTCCTGATACGATACTTACATTTTTGCTCTTAGTTGTAAAGGTTATGGTATTTTTTTGGCATTTTACAATCTACCAATGTCTCTTCATGTTTTTTGAGTAGCCATTTCGTTCTATCCATACCTTGTTCCTGCCCCTATCAACAGTACTCTACCTTATTTATAACGCGTCGTGTGTGTGGTCAGGTCACAGAAGACAAAAATAACGTCATAAATTAAGACAAAAGGCACTTTTGTTGCCACAGTCCTGCTTTAGCCGAGTGTTTCGTCATTACCTCAATGCAGTATAGAAACATAGAGGTATTGTTTTTGGCTTGTCTTTGAGCGTGTCTTTATGTATGTCTGTATGTGTCTATGTGCGCGTGTTTGTGTGTGTGTGTGTGTGTGTGTGTATGTATGTGTGTGTGCGTGCGTGCGTGCGTGCGTGAGTGCGTGCGTGCGTGCGTGCGTGCGAAAATATTTGGTATTAGGTTAAGGTAAGACGAAGGTAAAGGTACTGCGTTAAAATCTTCGAGTTTTTGTATCTTTCGTGCTTTTTTTATTTTCGGTCGAACATAGTATTTGATGTAATAACAAAGTGTGTTAGTTTGTGCCCTCTAGCATATTGTTGTGTATGCCTACCTATTTTCCCATATCTTAGTTAACGTTATGTAACAAAATGTAACAGACTGTGCAGAATCCAGAGAGGTGCAAGGCCTTTCCTGTGCTTAAAGGTCTGTGATGTCCAAGTAAATTCGTCCTTATTATGGCCTTTTCACCATCTTAGATTACACCAGGAAGAGAAGAAAGTCGGAAAAAAACTTATGAAGCGAAGTGAACGACAGGGATATAAATCTTAACGACCTTCTGACTCTAGTTGCTGTGTAACAAACAGTGTTATTGCTGTTATTCAGGAAGGGTAAGAATCCTTTGTACTGCTTTCTTAAACCCACCCACAATAGGCCTCTTTTCTTCTCATTGGTCCTGACGCGTTGATAGGTCGTAATTGATTATATTGAACAGGGAAAAACACCCTGATGAATAAGGAATTTGCAACGCAGTACCAGGGGCAAAAGGGTTTTTGGAGCCAACACGTTCCTTTTCACCTCGTGTAGCCGTGGATTTTCTTTCTTCAACATTACAGCACTAATAGTGTCAAAGGTAAATATCATTCAATCCTTACGTGTATTTTAATATAATAGGACACTGCAAATAATGAACGTTAAATGAAATTATAGTACGCATTGGCATCAGATGTTATGTTATTTCTATTTTCATGATATATTCCTCTCTCCCTTGTTCTTTAATAATGCACTGAGCAATTAGCCTTCTTGGTGTGATTATCCGTCGACTTTTTTTACAGAGTAAATGACCCTTTTATCTCCAGAAGTGACGTCAAGAACACACCACTTTTGCAGGAAGGGGCATGGTATATAAGTACCAGCAGGTCTTTGTCGTCCCCCCCCCCCCGTCTCTCTTGAGGTTGGGCCGGTGGGCTCTGATGTACACCACTTCTTTCCCGCCTCGTGCAAAGAAACCCTCTTCGAAATCTAAGAATTTGACTTCGTCCAAAGAAATAGAAATTTCCGGAGATTTTCTGTGTATATGCTACTACACTATGTTGGACTTGGACGCTGATTTTCTGAAACTTGGCTTTTCAATGCCCGTTCTGTCTAACCAATGTATATTTTCTTACAGGGCATTACTAGGTTTCCCTTGACATAGACTTTCTGATACTTATGACCCCCGCCTGCAAAATAGTTGTGTTCCTGACGCCACTGCTGTATATAGAAGGGTCATTCACGCTGTGGACAAGGTCGACGGAGTTTGTTCAAAACTTTTATAGAGGTAAGTCTCTATAGTTCTAATTCCAGTGCTGGATGTAAAGTGTTAGCATTTGTCTACAATGTATTCTACCAATACAGATTTACTTTCGATTTCATGCTAAGTAACAATTTTGCATACTTTTTTTTACACGTTACACGTTAGGCTGCATGTCCAGCGGGAAATCTCTGGTGTTCATGAATTCTTTTCTCCGACTTTGGCCAGTGGTTTCCAAATGATGTCCGTTCGCGCTAAGGCAATAGGGGTAAGACCAAATCCATCGCTAGATACAAAAGTCAAATAGACTGCCCTGAATTTTAGTTTTATGATGCCAACTGGAACGTTATTAGATATTCTATAATATAGTATACTAAAAAGAATTACTCATGTGTAGATTTATTAATATAATGATCAAGTGCACTGTAGATCTAACTGAAACGAATATTTCAAAGACGTAATTAGTAACATGTAACATTCTGCTCGATAACGTATGCTTAAATTTTTGTTATAGGCTTTCGAGGCAACTTTAGTGATTTTTCTGGCAATTGGCAACACATGTGGTGGTAAGCATTCAAAACCTTTTTAGGGTATATTGTGTATGTTTACAACTAATAAAGCTTTAGCACAGCGCCCTTTTTCATGAAGTATATACACCCATACCTATGTGGTTTGTACCTCTTGTGATCATACAGCTACACTGCGTTTAATAAGGAATATAAGGATAATACAAGGAGGTGAACGATCTGCCCCCAAGCGGATTTTGTTGAAGTTGCAGCTATTATTTCGTACACAAGATAAATTCTAGGAACATGTTGCTTAAACGAATTTTAAATCCCATTTTATACTTAGAAACAAAGTGATCAGAGGCCTTCTGACTAGCATGGCAAATATCTTCTGCTTCTATTCTTTCAATGTAATGGCTTTTATTGTGTGTTGGTTTTGAAATGGCAGTTCAAGTCTGATCATAATTAACATCCTCCGTACCTTTGAATCCAGGAAATACTTGTGTCCTTTATTCGACTAGAGCGCAAGACAAACAAGGGGCTGGTAATTCAATTGGTTGTATTCTTTCTTTTACATATTTCAGTCGTTCACTTACTACTGGAAACTAAAACATTTTTTACTGCAGCAACAGACCGTAGGTGCCCAGTTGATTGGTATCATTATGAGGCAGAAGACACGTGCCATGGGATAAAATTTACCCCGACAACTTGGGGAGGTGCACGAAGTAACTGCCAACGCCTGCATGCTGACCTAGCAATCCTGAAATATATGAACGAGCAGGTGCTGTTTTCTTTTTCTTTTCAGAAATCACAAAATCAATTTAATCTCCCTACAGTTATCTGAGTTTTCTGAAATCAAATATCTATCTTTGACGTATACATCATGATGACAAAGCAATATTTCTAAATAGGTTAAAATGCGATTTATGTTTTACTAAAATTATAGGTATGATTATTTCAGCTTTATTTCTTCAGGTCTGGATAGGAAGTAAAGTAAACAGACAACATTGGGTCGGGCTGAGTAAAAGAAACGGTCGCTGGAAGTGGATAGATGGCGAAATATTATTGAAAGGGTGAGATACAATTTGCTATTTTTCTACCGTAGCTAAAGTGCCATGTTTACGTTGCCGTTTGTGAACTTTCCGTTATTCAGTTGTTACCTTTGCAAAAAGCATAGCTCTAGATGATTTGAATGAATCTGCATGTTAAACGACATATTCTTCAGGTCTTTTAGGAACAAGTTTGATTATGAGCCTCCTAACTGATTGAAAAAAATACAGATTTTTTTCATTGAATATGCAAATTAAGTGTCAGTATGCATAATTTGCACTTCACGATGTGCATCCCTGTCTATGCTACCTACATACCATATACCATGTGAATTTGTCATTCCCTTCTTCAGTTATCCTCTTTAGAAGATTTTGACAAAAATGCCCCTGCAGTTCAAGAGCAACCTGCTAGGAGGACAAAATATACAACACATGTCCCTTATGCCACAAATTATCTGCCATCTAAAAATCAAGACCATAGCACACCCAGTTCAAAAGATCAAAGAAATGAATTTCTGCTGCAGTACCAAGGTCACATACCAGGGCGCCCAAAATTGACTTTGACCTTTGTCTTCCCAACACCTACCCACAAACCAAATATCATCGTAATCCATTGAGAGGTTCTTGAGTTATGCTCACTACAAAAATCCGGACACACAGACACACACACACACACACACACTGACAGACACACCCAAAACTATATCTCCATTTTTCATGGAGATAATAATTACACTGTGTTCAGAACATACCTTTTTAAAAGTTTACTGCTTTGTTATAGCCGGCCCCTATTGCCTCAATATTGTTTAACACGTTAGAACCTCACAAACAAGTTTTGCAATTGACATTCAGACAAGTTTTACGCATTTTTGACATATCAATAGTTTAATAGATAAGTCAACCAAACACTTGTTAGTTTCAGATACTCAATTGAATGTATTTCTCTATCACTACAGGATCTGGCACCCAGGCCAGCCTGATAACGCTAACAATGCTGAAGGCTGTGTCCACATCTGTGGTGATGGCACCTATAATGACAATGTGTGTTCCAAAGGCATTTATGGATTCATTTGTGAGAGACCGGGTGAGTAAACATATCATATATCTTTTATCAACAAAGGTTAAATCCGCATATCCCTTTACATCATACAATTATTCCTCATACCGATCAAAGTTACTGTTTACTCCTCTATACTCAGCTTACTTGAGACCATATTCCGAACCTCTTCCTAAATAATTGAACTTCGCACTTTCATGTTATATATATTATATATATATATATTTAATTTAAAAAAAAACCTTTATTCAGTTTTTCAGCATAATACACAATAGCACATACATCTACAATGGAAGAAATAACATTAACATGAGATATAAAAATGGGTGAAAGAGAGAGGGGTAACAATCATTGATCATTGGTCTGTGATTGAATTAACAGGTATATCTAAGGGATATCTATCATTGGCATATTGGCAATTTTAGCTTTAGAATATTTCAAGTTTGGTTTCAAATCCTTCAAAAAATAGGTGTAAATTACATATTTGGCAATAAGGATACAATGTAGCAGCTTGTTGTCTCTGTATGTTTCAGATATTTGGTATATAATTAAATTCTCATCTATGTTCAAGTCTTGCTGTGTTTTGATTTTCCACCATGTACAAATGTGTTTCCAGAAAAGTACAACTTCATGACAATGTAAAAAAAGATGTTCAATAGAATGTTCTTCATAACAGTTTTTACATTTCTTGCTTTGTTTAATGTTACCTTTTTGCAGCCAGCTGTTTGTCGCAAGATACCGGTGTAGAATCTTATACTGAAAACATTGTAATTTTGTGTCTTTTGTTAACAAAGGCATTGGTATATGCATTTAAATGTTACCACTTCATTTCTTTTGTATAATGTTGTTATCTTGATACCTGGTGATACAAATTGTTTTTGTATTAGAATCTCATATATCTGCTTACATGTGAGGGTATTGGGGTCTATTTTGTCTGTATAATGTATGATGTTTTCAGGATTGCATTTTCTTCTATCTTTTTTAACAACTTCTTTCCATTTCTGGGGTATCACTGCTTTCAGAGAGTTGTATTTCAATACATGACATGGGTTGATTTCAACATTATATATGTTGTGTAGGTCATTCATACTATAGAAGGTTCCATCGCTTTTTAACAAATCATTGAAATATAAAATACCTGCATTTGCCCATGCTTTATAGTATGATGTTCCTATTACAATGTATCTGTTATTTCATAATATTTGAGAGCAGATCTGTCTGTGTGAGAGTGGTTCATGCTGTATCAGTTCTTCCCTAGCGGATATGACATCTTTATAGAACAGTGGTAGGTTGTACAAGTCTAGCAGTATACATGAAAAATTACATTTGAATAATAAAAAAACCTCCCCATTTTGAGAAGAGGCTTTCTTTCTCCTTTAATGGGTCTTTAATAAGCCTTCTTACCCATGTTGCCATTATTGCTTTATTCTTGGTGACAAAATTTACCATCTTTAGTCCTCCTTGGGATATTTTTCCAATCAAAGTTTTCATTTTAACCTTGGGAGGTTTGTTTTGCCACACATATTGAAATATATAATCATTTACTTGTTTTAGAAAGGTTGGTGGTACATGTAAGACTGAGCAATTATAAACAAGCTTGGAGATACCTAGTGTTTTGATAATTAAAATTCTGCCTATAATTTTAAGATTTCTACTTCTCCATACATTGCATAGTTTTTTACTCTTTTCAAAGTTGTTGTCAAAGTCCTTACTGTAGCACATATCTTTATTATGTCCAAAGTGCGAGCCTAGGGCTTTTGTGGGTGTACATGCAGGGCCAACCTGTTGGTAGAGGTTTGTCTTCTCTATTTTTGTTAGGACCCATCCACAGAGCACCCGTTTTCTTAGGGTTTAATTCTAGTCCACTACATCTTTTAAATAAGTGTAAAGTATCTAGACGTCTGCCTGCAGAGTCTACATCTGCTAGAAGGGAAGTCATATCATCTGCGTACATGGAGATTTTGTGTGTTTTGTCATAAACCTGTAGTCCTCGAATATTAGTGACAGATCTAATTTTACAAGCTAGCACTTCTAAACCAATAATAAACAGAGTAGAGGATAGGGGGTCACCTTGTCTCACCCCTCTTTGTACACTTAATCATGGAGAGCTGAATCCATTGTTAATTACACAACTTTTTATGTCATTGTATAGGAGTTTTACCCATTTAATCATGTCTTCACCAAAGTTCATAGTTATTGAAATTTCTTCATGCAAGCAATTTGTCCACGAATTAAGTAAATTGTTACTAAACAAGGCAAAACAAGACAAAATTTTTTTGTAGTGTATTTCATTGTTTCTCGTTTTCTTTGACTGAAAATGTTTCTTGTAGAAAAGCTATGTCAACATTTCTGTCGTGTATCTACCTGAAAATTTTCCGTCTTTTGAATTCATCATTTATCCCTCTTACATTTAGTGTTATGAATGATATTCGAGTATTTTGCATTGTGTTTGTAGTAGGTATCTTTCCTTCCCCTATTCTCTCTTTGTCCTGGTAGGTCTGAGTTAACAGTAGTGTTGGCAAAGTAACACAAGTACATTGTAAAACTAATAGCGATAACTAATACTATTAATAACAAATGATAATGATACTAATAAACAATAATAGAATTGATCAGCAATAATAGTAATCATATAACTCAGGATGATAATCATTAAAATAATAGATCAATGAAAACAATGAAATCAAAATGTTTGATAAATCAAAATAATATGCCAAACATTCAGATATGCCTGAAGGAAAAAGAATGAAATAAGGAAATAACACTTGGTACTGGTAGCTTATTTGTAAGATATGTATAGTCAGTACAACTTTCGAGTTATTTTCTTTTTATCTTTGATTGGAAGAGCATGCAAAATTAAAGAGTTTTTCCATCAGGCAATTGGGTCATTCGAGATACAAATGTTTATTTTTTGCACAGATTCATAATCATAATTTGAACAACATCTAACATTTGTAGGTATATGTGGCTTACCGTTGAAGGCAGAAATCATATTGTTGTCAAAATACAGTCATACAAAGTCTTATTCTGCATTGCAGAGTGAGTCTGTAGTCTACTTTCATCCCTTTACACAGTAAACGTCCGATGTCAAGAGCCCGTCACCGTTTTTTTTTTCCTTTTCTCTTCTCTTCGGAAACAAAGAACTGTACAATGGACTTCCCCTGATCACTAGGACAATTCAGAACAGAAGACTGGCTCTTGCTGGCCATGTAGCACGACACGAGGAGATGGCCGCCAAAGTTCTCCTCTGGGAACCCGAAGCGAAGAGAAAAAGGGGACGACCAAACCTGACACTCAAGAAGGTATTGGAGGAGGAGGTCGGTTTAAAGGATTACAACTTGCTAGCTGCCATGCTAGACAGAGACGCATGGTCGGACATTGTTAATGGCACCTCATATGAGGATGAACTGAACTGAACTGAACTCCCTTCCAGCAATCTGAGAGTAGCTTGGTATCCGAAGGCTGCTTCTTGTTATTCTCGGTGAGTTTGTGAGTTCTCGTCCAGTGTTGATTCTCTCAGGTTCTGGAGATCTGAGTCTGCTTTCAGGGGGTCCATCATCATGTCCGTTTACCTGCTCTTGAGCTTCTGTTGGCTTTGCAGTGTCAGTTGAGCATTCGTCTTGTAGCCATCTCTTTGGGATTTCCCAATGGTCATACGACTTGCTTTCAATGACTAGCTTGTTACCAACAATTGTTCCTTTCTTACCTCCTGTCTTGGCCCTATTCAGAGCAGGTACTAGGATGTTTCTTCTCAGATCGCGGACTTTTGCTGGTACGTCATCCGTTATGTAGATGCTTTTGTTTTTGATCTGAGATTTGTTTTTCCACACTCTGTCTCTATCCACTCTGCATGTGAATCTGGCAATGATGAGTCGAGGTTTGCCATTCCGTGGCTTCCCGAGACGATGCACCGCGCACATCTTCATTTCCCGTGTGTTGATGTTTAATTCTTCGCGTATTCTTTAGTTTTCCCTCTCTGCTTCCTGGATGCCATGAAAGACCAAGTTCCACCTCCGGCCATACATATCCAGATCGGTGACCTCTTTGGCCAAGTCTTCCTGCTCTTTTTGCTGTATATTCAGTCTCCATGTAATGTCTTCTACGTTCTCTTGTTTGCATTCAAGTGATTTGACAATTTCTGCTGTTTCTTCGTTGGTTTTGGCGAAGCCTCCTTCCACTTCCTTCACACGTGATTCCAGCCTACTAAGCCTGTCTGGCAGCGCGTCCCAATCCTTTTTCAGGATTTTTACGAACTCTTCTCCGTCCGACATAATAATTTTTTGTCCACAGTGTTCAGCAATATTTTGTATAACTTTCAACGAAGGTTCTAGCTAGTAGGCATGCTATGATTCATGAAGACATGTGAAAGTTGAGTCTGACTGACGCGCACTCACATTTAGGCATGTTGCAGTTCTTCATGTGTTATATGATATCTAACAGCAGCATAGCTTCTTATTAACATCTCTAACAAATTAACCTAAATACTATGATTTGAATATTGATAAAGACCTAACTAAATACTACACATCCCCATTACCATGGTGTTTTTTTTTTGCATTTTGTTTTGCATTGTTTTACAGAAGAGACACGTGTGGGCCTATAGAGAATATGTTAAAATTTACATTTTCCCTAAACTGAGATACATAAAAAATAGGTATGGCAAATATACAGTTTGCTGAATGTTTCCTTGACCATATTTTACACTCAGGTGGCCAGGTAGCACATCTCCTTGCCAAGCATCATGCCTTCTGCAATTATTTAACACCAATTGTAGCAATAGGCAAATCATTTTGTTTTTAAGTATGGGCTTCACCATAATAAATTTCCAAAAACAAACACCATTAATGTCAACCTCTGGGTATTTTTTCTTTGCCCCTACTTGCAGTGGTTGTAACAAAAAAGAAATGGAAGTATTACCAGCAAAGCTAACTCGGTTGGTATTTAAGATACCAAACTACAATGTTGGCCAGAATGTTGCAGAACCAAAGGACAGTCACCAATGAACAATGACATTGACCATCGGACTCATTACTGATAAAGTAAAATGGGCTATATATATGCGTATATTAGGAGCACGTACTTGTCTTGTGTATCGTCATTTCTGTATATTCTGTTGCACTTTAATGAGGCAACAGTACGCTGTAGAAATACTCTGTTAAACATTAAAAAAGTATTGGCTTAGCTGCATTGTACAATTTAAAAAGACAACTTATCTGCCTATGTTTCTTATTATATCTATATTGTAAATATTGAAGAATTGATTCAAACAGTGTGTACCCCCGATCTGTTGTCAATTGTTTATTATGTGGTCTAAATTATTAGTGGTGTAAATATGATAATAAACGTTCCTATTAGATCGATTTTTTTATAAAGAGAAGTATTCATTGGTACCTTTTTAATTAGTAAGAAGACCATGGAGATTAACACATTTTCAATTTGACTTCATTTAATATTCAAGTAATTCCTTACGTATGATATTATGCCTTGGTTATTCTATCTAGAGTGTCATTACGTAGATTTGGTTCTTTACCACATTTACAGATGGCTTGTAAAAAAATATTCTTAGAAAATTTCCTGACGGTGGTTTGACATTGAAATTTTCCTAATCGTGTTTAACCCTAAAATATCCGTGATGGTTTAAGGTGTTCCGCTGGGGCAAATTCCCCTATACCCCCTTCACATTGAGGGAAAATCGATCGGACGAAGAGTCTGTGAGCCCTTAATGATTTTTCCGGCAGTAATACTTGCGATGTTTTCTCGATCAGCGCGGGATTTCTAGTGGTCGTCGACAATTTTCAGGGGTCGACTGATGCTCGCTCTCCATTGATTTTTTTCTTAATATCAGCGACTTGTCGCTGGTGAACTTGAAGGTCGCAGTGAGTTGTCGAGCGAGAATATACCGACTTATTAATCATCGGCCGCAAATCGTAAGGCATACGCTCGTCGGTCGGACGAGTTTCACCCGACTCTGTTTGTAGATGTTGACTTTCTTTCGTGCACTTCTGATATTGTGGGCCTTTTGCTAGTATGTGGGCTGCGCTTATAACACTCTCTGCGTTGACCGCGCTTATAACACTCTCTATTCTGCCCATGCAGTCCAGTGATAGGTTAAAAGATTCTTACAACTAAGACATTGGAATTGATAGACGCATTGCCTTTCTGTGAGGAACGTTTTGTCTTACCTTATCCGCGTACACGGGGTGGAGTGCAAGATGAGGCGCCATGTCATGGGAGGCTCATTATCATAAATTGTATTTCCAAGGCGATCACCCAAGACCCGCTTAATATGACAGTACAGTTGTTAAGTGAAAAATACGCTCGACCCTCTGTCGATATTAAGAACTGCTGGTGTCACAGCTATCAAGAATTATAGCCAATCGAACGTTGACAACGTGAAGGGGAATTACGGTTATCCGGGGCAATTTTAATAGGGCGATTTTGTGCGAGATTATGCCTTATACCTCTGTCACATTGCGCGAAAATCGAGCTCTACATAACATTTTTGGCAATAATAAGACCGGCGTTTTCTCGATAAGCGCGCAATTTGTAGATTCAACGATTCTCACAGCTAAGACATCCAATTGATAGAACTACTTCCTTTTTGTGAGGAACATTTTGTCTTACCTAATCCGCGTACACGGGGTGGAGTATCGACATCATGTAAGGCTCATTATCATAAAGTTTTAGTTTTTCTTATACCCGCCTCACTTTAGGCGCGATTCGATCGGAAGACTAGTTTACGAACTCTAAATGACATTTTCGTGAGTGAGACGTCCGGTGTTCTCACGAGCATCTTGCGATTTTTAGGGATCGCCGGCAATTTTCGGGAGTCTTACGACGGTCGCGGTGCAGCGAAACTTGTTCTTAACATAAGCTACAAGTCGCAGGAGATCTCCGAGATAGCAGAGCTCGTTACTGAGTCGCAGATCGTGCGTGCAAATTGTGCGTACCTCGCAAGGGTATCGGTCAATAGTATTGCGTCAATCCAACGATTGAAGACCGATAGGCGAGCACAGACATAGTTATTAATCATCGAGCGGAAATCGGATGGCGAACGCCCGTTAGTCGGGCGACGTTCGGGCGACGTTCATCCGATTTCCGATTGTTTACAAATATTGAATTTCTGGGAATGTGAGGGCAATTCTAACATTGTGGCCCCTGTGGCAGTATGTAGGCTGGCTTTGTGACACACTTTCCTTTCTTGTGTCATTTCTATTATGCCCGCACATTCCATTAATTGGTTAAAAGATTCCGACAACAAAATATGCAACATTTATTGATCTCTTGCCTTTTTTGAGGAACGTTTTTGGTACTTTGTCCGCGTGCAAGAGGTCATGGGAGGTTCATTATCATAGATTTATTCACCGTCGATCGCACGAGCCTCGCTTATATGTGAGGGGGATAGTTTTGGGGCAAAAATACGCAAGACCATATTTAGATCTTAAAATCAGCCGACCTTCCTGCGATCGCGAAGTACGTCCGAAGATCGTATATAATGTGAGGGGGGGGGGGTATAAGGCGATTGCCCGAGCATATATTTCACAGGGACTGTTTTCAGGCAAAAAAAGCGCTACCCTCTTGACGTACGCCCGAAGATCGTGGACAATGTGACACGAGTATTACGACGATCAAGCGTGATTTCTTCGTGATGTTCCGACGTTCGTTATTTACAAGAAAGTTACTGTTGGTGATAAGGTACATAAATATTGTCATTCCAATGATTATAAATGTTGCCATTCCAATTACAATATAAAAGAGATGTGTTAGATAGTATTTGAGGTAGCATATTGTCAACATGTAAGTAAGATAAAAAAGGACAGGATCATCTTACCATATATATTTTGAGATATTTTGAAATATTATGAACAGAATGCAGGAGCGTCGCTTACTGCGAGACCTACAACGGGTGCAGTGAGAGTGATAACCCAAGCAATTACAGATGTAGGAAGTGCATCTTTTACAGAGGAGGCGAAAAAAAGGCTTACAGGCTTTCCGGCAATGGAAGAACATGCACCAGTAAGATTTAACTATTCTTTTTTAAATTGAAAATTGTAAAATTGCAATACGGAAGTTATCCCAGGCAGTAATGCTGATGTTGTATACCATTGAACATATACTTACATTATGCTCAGTGTTATTTGAATCTATCCAACTAAACTCATTATTTTAATGTGCGTTTGGTAAATCCAAGCCAGACTTACACTTATAAAGATGTCTTACATGTATCAAAAAAGCTTTCTCAGTGTAAAATACGAAAAGACATTACGTACCATTACCTTTTACCACAGAATTATGTTCTTGGCGGTCTGACAGCAGATTCTGCTACCCAGGAAGATGTGCAAATATGCTATATTCCCAATGCACATGCGCACCAAATTTCACTGGATTTAACTGTCTGACAAGTGGGTCACTTTCGTTATTTGTGTTTTGTATTTCAGTCGGGTTATTGAGAAATTTGAATATTCGTGTGACCTGATCAGATGAAATTTAACTTATTATTACATCGGAATGCATATCATTTTTACCCGTAGTTTCCCACCCTCCCGACATGCTTTACTGCTTGGGGAAGTTGAAAAGAATGGTCAATGGAACAGAACGTGACACAGTGGAGGCACTGTGTATTAATTACACAACATCATCTACCGTCTGGACCAATGTCATGTTTGACTCTACAAATCAGCTTCAATTTGAGGTAAAGATGTATCATTTGCTTCCAACCTTCGTTAATAAAGTAGTGTGTCCATTGTGCTACATGAGGAGTTAAATGTAACGCTTGTGCTACATGAGGAGTTAAATGTAACGCTTGTGCTACATGAGGAGTTAAATGTAACGCTTGTGCTACATGAGGAGTTAAATGTAACGCTTGTGCTACATGAGGAGTTAAATGTAACGCTTGTGCTACATGAGGAGTTAAATGTAACGCTTGTGTTACATGATGAGTTAAATGTAACGCTTGTGCTACATGAGGAGTTAAATGTAACGCTTGTGCTACATGCTCTTGACTTCCATTACAAAAAGTAATTTAACAGTAGCGTTAAATCATTGGTCTCTTAATCAAAAGTTTCGTTGGTTTTTATTTTCACGATAGCCTAGCAAGTTTGTCAATGGATTTCAATACAGGATATTTTTTCACAAATTTGATACATTCGGATTCTAATGTCCTTCAGGGTATTAATAATTTTAAGCATCTGACAGTGCATTGTGTCAAACCTCATTGAGGTTTTTTGTCTCTTTTCTTACTCTAGGCTGATTGGAAAACAAGCTTCCATGGCCCCAATTCTACAGACTGGCGCAGACCGTACTACATAGACGACCACAGTATCGGTGTGATCTCAGCATCAGTCGACTGGTACCTGGAACGAGGTGAGTTGGTTTATCGGTACCAAGTCATTATCATGTTGCCAATGTTAAATGCAATATGTCACTATCATATTCTATTTTAGGTTGTAACTATGATATGTTATGCAATAACAGTGCTACATGCATGGTTTTGCTGCCGTAATTTATGTGACCTAGGTGATATAAAGTCATTTAAAATCGCAAAGATGTCATTATTTTATCATACAAAAAAATTCTTTTGTGTTTTTTTCGTAATTGATGTAGGTAGCAGAAGAATAATCAGCGGTACCATACCTTGTTTGGACGGTAGCATTAGCAGAGACAATCCCAAAGCATCCATGCACGACTGTTTGAAAAATTATATGATACCAGCCACACCGCAAGAGGGAGACAGGTACATATATGGTGCTCGTCTATGCATAGGTTTTACATTTACTCTAGTGATTCGACATTGATCATATAAATTTAACGTAAATACACTGTTGTCCATGCTGCAAACTATTTCCATGTTGGAAAGTTCATTTGTGTTGTGAAACAACGTCATAATAGACTAACATTTGTTTGTATGCAAAATGATGTGAACATTGAATTACACGTATTTTCTGATATCACTTATTTGATGCCACGATATCTGATGAATAAATGCTTTGTATTAAGATTTATATTAGCAGACTTGAATTCTCTTTATTCTATCCTAGTATTGGATATAAATTCTAATCTCGTTTCATATGTCACAGATACACATTAAGTTAACCGACTCTTCATCTTGCAGTGTGTACTTTACAACAAAATCAAGAAATGGTGGGTACGTCAGAATCCGGAACTATGACAGTTTACACGGCAGCAGCCTGAACCCACGGCAGTACTTCTCCGGAAGTGAGATCGCCCATACCGCGCACTTCACGTTCGATTTCCAGCATCCCTACCACTGCTCCGTGTCAGGCGGTTGTACCGACAATATGCTGGACAGGGGACCAGCATTTACTAAAAACGTAAGATCATTGAGAATGGGATAATTGTTTCCGGTTCTTCGACAAGCGTATGAGTGTCATTTGTTATTATGCCACTCGTACGAGGCAAAATTATCAAGAACGCTGATTCTAACGTACTAGCATATCTTTTCCAGGGCCACATCACCCTCCGCTGGTCCGGGTGGCGAGACGACGGTGCAGGGATAGGAGAGTACGAGTATGAGGTGTTTCTGCTGGTGCCGTTCGGGGGAGAACTGCAGCAAAAATTTCCACCTTTTACCGGTGGAAAGGTTTCTGCAGACATTGCAGAAGTTGACATTTCCATTAATCAAACGGGTAAGTTTATTTTTTAATCAAATGGCAAATATTTCGTTTATGCAAATATAGATCCTTACAAAGGGTGCTATGCTCAGTACTCCTTATACCCTTGTCACATTATCCACGATCTTAACGGGCGTATCGATTGAAGATCGACCATATTTAAGATCGACAGAGGGCTGTGCGTATTTTAAACCTGAAAACCATCCGTGTCACAAATAAACCAATCTTTGTACCTTGTACAATTGTTGTGCAATAAAGTTATTATTATAAGCGAGGCTCGGGCGATCGCCGTAAAATCGTCGTCCGATCCATTTTCGCCAAATGTGACAGGGGTATTACAGTTATCATCAATAAAAATCGTGGTTAGATTACAATTACCTGGTTACTGTTTTTTTTGCGAATGACATATCAAACTAGGTGATAATGCTAAAAGTAGGATGGTATCTTTATTGATAGCAGCATTTTTGATGGATTAAAAAACCTTTTCCACATATGTTTCGACGTAATCGCTTGCTTTAACACACTTTCCAATGTGTACAAAAACAGCAAAGTCACCTATTTTCATCTAAGCAACACTAGCCATACAAGATTAGTCGTGATACGTGATACTTTGCTTTTAAGTTCCTCGTGTACTTTTCCCAGGTGTGTACAGCGTAGTTCTGACTGTTGAAGACTCCTGTGGTCCGAACGATGGGAACTTCATCACCGCCCGCCGTTTTCTCGTTTTCGACAACAACAGCACGGTTGAGGTGGATACATCCGGGCACTACCCCATGTGGGTGGATTCATTAGCCAGCAACGCCACCTGGCAGACCAACTTACAGGACAGCAGGGGGGATGGACCAAAAGTAAATACTTTTCGAACTGCACTGTTTACTCAAAACCACAGCAAAAATTTTTCCCTCCTACCGCCTTGTCTAATTACTACATGTACATGCTGAACATTGAGATGTGTTGTAGGCGACTGTTTTGTCCGATTGTAGCAACGTCAAATAGGTGTTTTTTGGACCGGTTATTCATTAATAGGCCGGTTCTGTCGCAAATTTAGAACCACCGCGAACACCGACTTCATTTTATCCTCACCACAAAATCAGATCACGTGGCACTCGAATGCATTCAAAGTAGTGTATAATTAAAGTCGTTTATGATGTGATTAGAAGAAACGGCCATGAATTATTGCACCGTATACACCGAAGCAAAGCGGGTCATTAACGTTGTTATCATAGACATTGTCATATATCTAGCCGTGACGACTCCGCTCCGCGCTATTGACGGCACATTACATTGTATAGTACAGCCCATGGACGACATGAAGTTTTTGTTCGTCCTGCCCTTTGCCGGGGCGGATTCCTGCAATCCCTGGCTTCTTACCCGTGTGGCAAAAACTCACCACAACTCCCTCAATTTGCCGCAGTGCTGTTTGTGATCTTTTCTATGTTTGTTCGTCTTACCGTACACCATTTTGGTAGCTCCCAGCTCGCCCGGCGTTCCAACCATTTGGACGATTTCACTTACAATGGGGTGGCGTGAATTATATTTTCTGTATTTCGCTCAAAGTTCGCTTGTTTTGATCGTATTTATCTAATAATGCGATTTGCACAGAATAGAAGCCTACATGTATGTCAAGACGGTAACCATCCTTATTCAACGAGGAAATGTGCTACAAATGTTCGCAAAAAGAGTCTACTCCCCTTGCATAATGGCATTGCTAAGTGGTCTTTAATCAGGCTTTTTGGCTAATTAATGACCGTGATTAATAACCAACATGAAATGCCTTCTGATTGGTTGACGTCTATATTAACATTCCAAAGATCGCGAGTGTAGAGAATAGATATAAACTGTTATCTTGTTTACTCCGGTAGGTATTTGTGAAGTGGCCGGGTCATTTTTACAACCATCTCCACCGTCACAACAAATTCCTGAATGCAATAAAAAAGCACCATCCACCTATTACAGCTGGGTACGAGGAACTAACAGGTATCATCATTTCATAAGCTCTTTACATCGCAGTGTCCTAAGCTCTAAATGGGAACCCATAACATTCTAGTACCCATGCCAATTGTAAACATGATGAAAAGTATCACATCTCAAAGTAAAACATCTCAATGGGTACTTCTCACAGCCTAGTACGTTGTTGAAGCCATAATTCAACCTACCCCTGTACATGTGATGATGATGTACATGTATGTGTACAATACGTGTACAACGTTGGACACTTTATCCGTATTATATTCTAGCAGGCTGTCGTTATGTGAAAACATATCCAGACAAAATAACTAACAAACACAGAAACTTTGAATTAATTAACAAACACAGCAATTGTATTGAAATGCCTAGACTTGCGCACAGGTACCTATGTAGGAATTAATCTATTTTAGGATTTACTCAAATAAAATGTAATGTTTGATATGTTTGATATGTTTGATTACATATCTACCATGTTCAGGACAACCACCCGTGACCCGGTCCCGAGAGGCGATCCCAAACGTGCACGGTGTCGTGATGTTCCAGACTGACTGGGCGGTAGATCATCATGGCGGGAGAACCCTCATGGTGCCGCCGGGGAACTGGCAAGATGTTACAAATATCATGGTAAACACAGCGAAGCTACTTTTGAAGAAAAGGATTGTTTATGGTGTATTGTATATGTTGCAAAACATCTGGTTGTTGTCATTCCTAGCTATATTGTGACGTATATAGGTATGCTCATTACATTAGTACAAAATCCTTAAGAATTATCACATATAGTGATAAATACACAATATATTTCAGACAGAAGAGCAGGATCTGGATATCGCCCGACAGAACGGTGACACCGTCAGGGTTTGGATTCGCGCCATTGACGTCATGGGAAACGTCGCAGTGGAAAACGTCACCATCCACGTGGACTCGTCTCCACCAATCCTGGACGACATCTTTCTGTCCCGTCATGGCGTCACAAATTTAGCTGTACACCACTCAGAAGACCTCTTCAATATGATGTAATAACATATTTGAATATCATTTCATTATTAAATTATTTTTTTGATACTTATTAAAGAGAGATTTGTTGATGACAAAGATGTGACATTTAATCAATGAATAGCTAAACATACGGTCTACATATTGATTAATGATATTCACAGATTTGTATTACCTTGTGCCACGGCAGTAATGATCTTGTGGAGATGCTTATTTGTATATCTATATTTTAGACATTAACGTTTTGTTTATATCTTTTTTTTGGAAGTAAAAGTTTAAGATTTTGTAAACGGAGATAAAGTACCTATCGCAATATGTTTATATATCATCTTGTAAATATCTCCCTACCAGGGTGGTGTTCACAGCTTATGATGACCACAGCGGGCTGCATGACATCCACTGGCAGCTACATGACATGGCGGACCCACGTGTGGTGCATGGAGAAGGGCAAGTGGCTGTCAGGAGACCTTCGGTATGTTAAAGTCCTGCTTTTTTAGGCTCAACCATTTGATCATACAGGTTTAATATAAACAAAATAGACCCCTGTCTTGTACATTTTCGTCTAACTTGGCTAAGTAATCCTATGTTGATAGGATTGCTGCCCCTACGGCCGGTGAGGCTATGGGACCGGTGAGGTGAGGTGGCTAGGTATAGATCACATTAAGTACATGATTATAAAAAATATATGCCCTTATTAGGACGAGCATCTTAGTCTATCATATATGTTCAGCATATGAGTTGTATTGGTTTACTTATAGCTTTAGTATACCTGATTGTAATTGCCCGTGATGGCAGTGGTAATACCGTTCTCTTCCTGACGGTTGGAAAATAAAGTATATTGCTTTTTTAACTCTTCAAGCGGCATCTGTTATAATCATTCCCAGGTGCACGAACCCGACTGTTCTCCGCCCCATTGCGCCTGCATCCCTAAAGATGAGGAGTGTTACTTCCGGAACTACGAGATTCTCCTGGACATGAGCAAGATGAACAAGTCTCAGGGAAACCATGATTTTGACTACTACTTCGTCATAACGGTCACAAACAACGCTATGTTACAGACTAAGGAGACGTTCCAAGTACGCAGTATGCACTATTTAACTTGGTGTCCACATGTACAATTAATATTATCAGTAATGTAGCTAACAATCGGAAGAATTGTGCCTCTGCTACACATACTCTCATCCATATAGTATAACATGAAGAAATACATTATTCTCTACTTTCCAAAACAATGCTAAAACCACAGTAATACTAAAATAACAAAAGAGAAACATCGTTGCAATCCCATTTGATTTGTTTTCACAAATGTACGTAAACTATAAAAATAAGACTTTCCCATAATTGTGATAAACATATATGTGATACATAGTTAAACTATCCTATGTACACTTAACATGCTATAAAACATATAGATATCTAGACATTGTTCGTTAATATAAATATATATGTATGTATTCACATTACGTAAAAATATTTCTTTACAATCTACTGTCCAGGTGACCGTTGACAGGAGTCCCCCACTACCCGGCCATGTTCACGACAGTCTTCCCGGTGAGACAGACACAGACTACCAGCAGGACGTCATCATACATGCATCATGGGAAGGGTTCTTTGACAGAGAAAGCGGCATCATGTTCTACCTCGTCTCCATCGCAGAAAAGTGTACTTCCTTGGATAACATGACGTCAGAAGGCAACAACTCCTTCGTGAGTTGATACTGATTTCTATTAGTTAGCTATAACTACACGTTATACGCAGCAACAACCTATTTGTTGATATCGGTGCTTAACTTTACCTGCTATACAATAAAAGAATAACATGTGAGAGGTCGTTACTTAAAAGTATGTCAAGTTGTCAGTGTTTAATTATAGTAATGTGTTTCAAAGTCACCTTTGTGATAAATTGTGGTATGATATAATCTCCAAGCAGATCCTACGGTACCGTAAGATAGTATCAAAGCTGGCCAAGGAGTATAGCCGGCCAAAGGGAGTCAAATGGGCACCGGAAATCTGCCTTCACTGGAACAGGGAGGAGCATTTCTATTGAATAAAGGTGTCTCTGCCCCTTCCTGTGCCATATTAACAGCTACACGAATATCCGAGATACTAATGATTTTACGAGCAATTCATATCTTTATTGGGACAAGTTCATTGACCCGCGCACATCCCTGTAGGAGATCCGCACCAAAGAGGAACGAGGGCAATTAACAACAGCAAGCACAGTTTGATTAGGCAACAATTGTGAAGCCGAATGAATGCAGATCCTACGGTGGGTTTGATACTATATTACGCCACCATGGATCTGCTTGGAGATTAGAGATTATTTCCTTTTTTTGTCAAACCAAGGAGGTTGAAAAAAGGAATTCAACCTACTTGGTCAAACACACTGAAATTAGATCACCATTGTCATATCTTATCTTGCTGATTCTATTACTTTAGCCAGTCCAGGGCCTTCTGGCTAGTTTCAAACAGGTCTCGATTGAAGATATTGGGTCAGACATACATTCATATAGAATATGTCTTATCCTCAAGATAGGAAGACCACATCGTAACTAGCAGAGTGTAAATAAAAGACAAAACAAGAAAAGATGACAACAATATTAATAATATAAATCTTTACTTAGTCATGCAGCAAGGCAAACGTCACACAACTACTGAATAAGCGTTTTATTGTAGGAAAAACGAATACCATGGCATATAAATCATTAAAAACACACGTGTCTATGTTTAATATCTCAGAAAGTTGTTTCATTTCTTATCTGCAGAGTACGAATACAACATCTACGTACGTGCCATGGGACGCACCACATCCGGGCACTTACTACTGCACAGTTGTCGCCTTTAACCGTGCTCTGGAGCCGTCAGAACCCGTATGTTCAGACGGTGTGACTGTAGACACCACCCCGCCCGTACTGAGGGGGGTTGCCGTGGATAACGCACACTACAAACCGGGACTTCTTCAGGACGGAGAAGGACATGTGTGGGTGGTGGACAGGAATGGGTACCGATATCCGGCTCCAGCGTGTCGGTGAGTACCTGTAAAAATATAGTATCAGGCTATCATCTGTTGATATTAGATTTCTGTTGCCGGCTCCCTTTAGATTGTACCTGATCTGTGAAGTTTTAATAAATAAATAAATAAATACAATAATAAGCTCCCAATATTGTTTTCAAGAAAGTAGGGAAATCCTCATACTTTACAAGAGATTGCTATTTTCTAGACTTCGACTAAAATAATATTGTCGCTTTTGCAGGAACTTGACAAGACAGGTAGATGACATTGAGCTATGGCCACTCCTACGGCTTCCAAACGGAACATTGCATCCCGGGTACACCAATGACAGTGACTGCCGCCTCTACAAGGAGCTCGCAATCAAAGCATACATGTCTCAAGAGAACATGGTAAGTCCTTGAGGTATGAAATGTTGCTAAATGCCCACATCACATTAACAGTTAACCAGGCACAGAAACACATGGTTACACATAAAATTACCATTTGACAATTAACACTTTGACAATTTAGAATTTACTGCTTAGCACTATTTGATTAATGAGTTAAATTTCAGTAAATGTTCAGTTAAAATTTCAATTTTGATTGTATTACTGAAGCATTACCTCCTAGTACTTATTTCGTCCAATATTGTACTACGCAATTGCTAACAGTAACGTATATCTTAGCATGCTGCACAACTGCGGAGACACACCAACACACAAATACACCAACTGATTACAATACCTACGTTTTTACGTAGGTAAATGTATCGTGAATTTAATATTTAAATGAAATGCTCACTTTTCAGCTAACGGTCCGTTGGTACGGTGAAGACCAGGAGAGTGACATCTATGACTACGAGGTTGGGCTGAGCAGTACGGAGTCACCAGACCTTCCGGATATACTTCCGTTCACATCAACAAACTCCCGTCCGCACTTCAGCACCTACCATCCCAACCTGGGGGAGGGGAAACAGTTCTACCTGGTGATAAGGGCCATCAACAGGGCGCAGATGGTTACCGCTAAGGTAAGATGCTCGTAGACACCTCTGGATCAGTAGTACGCTGGAATACCACGTCATGATGGATCATTTAACGCTGAACTGGGATGTTGGAGACTTTCTGGTACATGTCGATAGCAATTGTACGGTAGGTCAGGAACATAATTGTTGGTCACGCTGAAGAAATCAGTCAAAATCCAGTGAATGTGTTAGAACAAACGTTAGTTATTTACTATTTTCAATGCAATTCACAGTGCGTTGTTTATTGCAGGTTACTATCATGAGCCACCTGATACTTAGGATGACCAATTCAGTCGATGACTCTAATCATTTTGAGTAGGCGTGTATTTCTTTTTATCATTTGACACTTGATACTTTGTAATATATAATCACTGTGTCCTCGGAAAGGATTTGCTATCACGTTACCAGCAAGCCTAAACAGTCCACAGGGTAATTAATGGCATTTCTTTTAAGCACCAAATGTTTTGGAAAGTAACTGTTATACCAAAAGTCCTTCCGGCGCCAGATGGGGCTTGCGGTGGCACCCATCTCCGTTGCTGTAGCCCTGGGCCATACAACATTTTTAATCAACATTTGCAATCACTACAGCCGCTGTCTACACAGCGGTATGTGTCTTCAAGCACACATGTGACATTTTAAAACCCAGTCGGGGATCGAACTCGTGACTAACCGAAGGCGAACACTCCACCTGCTTGGCCATTGTGCCGGAATGCATATTCCATGTTTATTCCATCTGCAGGTCCTCGGTCCATACATAGTGGATGTTACACCGCCGACGTTTTCTGGCCAGATATCAGTGAGTCTTGAACAGCAGGATGGACAGCAGATGCTGGTGGGACGATGGGAGGAAGACGCGTTCTTTGAGACAGACGGGGATGATGATCTTATCACGTATGAGTTTGCTGTTGGTAAGCAAAATGATGTTTACGACATTATTCTAATCAGTATGATATAGACATGCTACTTTGATACTGATCGTTTAAACGTTTCACGTAATGCCAAAATATTCTTTACTTTGCACCTTTCATTGACGGAATCCTGCGGCTTCCCACAGGCCACAGCCCTGGGAGTTCCGAGGTGCACCCCTTCACACCCCTACCGGCCACCGGTAATGACCTGTGTAACGTTACTTTCCCACCTGTATGCGTGTCCGTCCCCGTGTCATCTCTGGACTGGCAGCTCCACGGGACGCACACGTACTACCTGTCTGTCCGTGTGGAGAACACGGCTGGGCTCAGCCTGGTCGTCTCGTCAGGACCGTACGTACATGTTCTAGACTTACCGTCCAGTGGAGTGGTTATGGAAGTGTCTGATGCACAACGGGATGCCTCTGTGTTTGGGGTGAGACTTAGATTTAATTGCTACTGCAGATAGGAGTAGTTTTGATGATCAAATCAAGCGAAATATAATTCAGAACTGACTTGACTATCTTGGCATTTGAACACAATTCAAACTTTTATTATTATATCGCAATGGAACCTGCGCCTCTATTTTTATTGGGAGCAAAAAAACAGACATCACTGGAAAGTAAATGATACACGCAGACGTTTGATAATCTGATGTCGTCCTGCATTTGCGTGTTGGTCTCTCTTCGCTGCCTCAAAATATAGGACAACTATGAGTAAAATAGGAGGATATTGAGATTCGGACCTATTGTTACTCTGTGACTGGAGGGTAACCTCCGTCGACAAACATTGTAATTGTTTGTATTTCATTCCTTTGTCTTTGATTCGTTATGAGCTACATATTATTTGCCCAATTGAGACGGTATCAGCAAAGTATTCACTAATAAGTGTATAATTTTATTGTTGCTTTTTTTCAGCACGAGGGGGACATTGACTTCCAGAACACCACCGAAGAGCTCCACTGTGAGTGGCGAGGGTTCAGTCATCCACATCTTACCGTGACGTATCAGGTTGGTGTCGGTACAGCACCAGGTACTGATGACGTCATTACTTTCGCTGATGCAGGAATTGAGACGCATTTTTCGTGGACACATCTACAGCTCCAGAGGTTTCAGGTCAGCCACTTTATATTTAGATAAGTTGCATTTATGTATTATGTATGGCCCTTTCCATCAGCAAAGACTACAATCCACATTCTATAACAATAAAATACTGATTTTTCCCTAGATGTATTACGTCACAGTCATAGCCCTGACTGAAGCAGGAAATACATCTGTGACGTCAGACGGAGTGCGGGTCGTGCTAGATGATGACGTCATCAACGGTACAAACGTTTATGATGGACAAGGATGCAAGGCACTTGGTAAGGCATACTTGGAGTCCCATAGGCTGGGTCATTTGTAGGACACAAAGGTTTTGTGCCTCAGAGTACATTACAAGTCTAAATCCATAAAAAATTTACATTGACATAGTAAAATTTGAAATGTGTAAACCGCCTACAAAGAATCTTTGAATCTTTGTCTTTGTCACGTACCATGAACGGAGTGTGACGTCAAAAAAGGCTTAAAAGTTGTCCTACAGTCGATATCTGCCCCCGTGTCTGTTGAGGTATGACCGATGGTTCCTCTGCATAACATGTATACATGTATTGAAATCATATCAAATTGAGAGGAAAATATGTATTTTTTAATTCTGTTGCAATAGGCTATAATACATCGTTTTCCCACCACGATGAGTTCCTGTATGGAGACTGCGCTGAGGATATTAACTACCAGGCTTCAACAACAGCCGTCGGCGCTCATTGGTCGATTGCAGACGACATACGGCCGTTTGTCCGCCATATTGAATGGTCTCTTCAGCGAGAAGATGTGATTAATGGGTAAGATCAGAGTTTCTAGCAATGAATATGCAGTTTATACAATAAGCAAGCTGCTGTATTCCAAATTGTGGTTATACCAGCTACAACTAACAATACAGATCCTTTAAACATATTCACATTTTTTACAAGTTAATCTTCGTTACAGTCATTTAGAATCAATTTATTCAGATAGAAATAATTGATGTCAAATTAATATGATTGCTTGTTTTAAATTTCCCTGTCACTATTCTTTCAAATATTTCAGTGCCACTGTCTTGGAGCAGGTGACTGACTTCAGGAATGTACAGCTGTCACCTGAAGCCACCTGGACCTCCCTCAGTCTGACGAGTGGAGACAAGTACCGGTCTGTGCTGAGACTGTGTCATACAGCTGGATGTTTCAAGGTACACATTACTAGCATATCATTTGATTCAATATATCAAAATACTGGGAATATCATACTTACAGCCTTAAATATTGGCCAAAGACAAATCAAACCAAATAAGACTTCGTACTGAAAAACAACAACAACAACAACATTTTGCCTTATGTTTATCACTAGTGCGTATTACCAATACTTTCTGTCTGTATTACTGTATGTACAATGTTTTATTCACTATTATGGCAATACTTCCTTTTAGGGAGAGTACAGGAAAAACAGAGACTTATGGAGATTATATATCTACTAAATATTTTTTCTGTAGCCGTTGTTCAGTGACGGATTCCGGGTTCTACACGAACCACCCATCCCTGGCCAGATTACCGACATCAGCTACAACAGCACGGCTGGCGTCCTGACGTTCACATGGGAACGGTTCACACACGGTCACGTGACACCTGGGTCCGACAGCTACATGCTTGGGTACGAATGGACGCTCGCCAGTGAGATGTCATCACGGCCTGCTAAACATGGTGACGTCATACTGCCATGGCAAGCCATTGGGCACTCCACACAGATAGGCAGTAAGGTAAATATATCTTAATGTCATTGGCAGTGATGTACCCTAAGTCTGGCACGCTTTTAGAACCTTCCACGATTTTTGTCCAGACAAAGTCCCAACAAAGGAGGGTGTTTGTTTCGGAGTAACCAAGAATCGACTCTATTCCAGGTCAAGTTCGTATCTCTCATTGCATCTCTTATTAACATCAACAACAGTGACTTTACAGCACAGAAGGTTGACTTCATTTCGTAGTGACCATCATCAAAATGATTTTCTGTAATACATAGAAAATATCATTTTATATGTTCTAGCTTACCTACACGGTGATGTTTGACCACCCCCTGGACTTCACCCACTGCCTACGGCTGCTGGTCCGAGGCTACAACAAGGCGGGGCTGTCCTCCAGCTCTAGCCGGGATGTCATCAACTGTGACACCGACAACCCGGCAGACTTCAGCACGCCGATCGTCATCGATGCAGTCGGCGAGTATGACCAGCTGTCTCCCAACAAGACAAGGTACGCCTGCTATCAGACCGGAATTTATGGTCATCCTGGTCAGGGCGGGGATTGTCGGTCTTTAGAGGCACGTCACTTAACTCCAAAAGACATTGTAATATTTGTAGAGCATAATACAAAGGTAAATTGAAATATAAAGTGATTACCACAATATCATAATACCCTACCTACCTACCAGCAAAACGCCGGTAGCATAATTTAAGGTTCCGGGTCGGAGTTCAAATCTGACCGGAGTTGGCGGAAGGGTGGTGTAATAGGCCGGAAGTGCGCTGTTGTCTCCCTAATTTTTGCTCCCTATTGCTTGGTGATCGTTATAGCTGAGCATAGATTTGTCGTATTTCCTGAAAAGCCCATGGGTTGTATTATCTTTGTGCGAGGAGTAGTTGGCCCTCCAGCGAAACCATTTTTGTATTAGTCCGCTGCAACGGTGATGCGGTTTTTTCGCCTGATGACCCAAATAGCATCGTTTTTCATGCGATTTCGAAGAAATTACGTCATCGGAGATTGCAAAAAAGTTATCACATGGAATTTTTCAAATTTCAATTTGCATAAACATGAAGAATTTAGCTTCTCTACCACGTAGGCCGTTATCCAGGGAAAATTCGTTTTTTCCAAGCAGCTTCGATCAAAAAAGTGTTAAAAAATGATAGTTTTCGGGTCCAAAATTAAAATTTTACTACATATTCTACCCAAAATAAAGAGGCAACAGACGATACCAATAGGTTTGTCGGAAAGAGGCAGTATACGGCTTTCGACCATATTGATTAAGTTTCGCGTCCTACGTTTACTAGCGGAACTGTAGCCCATCGGCCTGAGGCTGTCCGCCAACCTCCGAAATCGTAAAAGAAACTCCGGTCCGAGACCTTAATAGGGCGGCGCTTGTACCTTATATGACGTCATAGATGACGTAATTTCGACGCATTTTAATGTTTTCATCAGATGTCGCGATATTGTGAAAAAACAAACACCGATTTCCCTTTTTCTAGTTAAAAAGTCAGCATATTCATATACAGGCCCTTGGCGCCCCCCTCCCCCTTTTTCACCCCCCCCCCCCTTAGAACTACCATTACGGGCAACTTTAATCGTTTCTAGCGGGCAGAATTGTTCCAAAATCACTTCATTCTCTATGTCATTTGATTGGAGCCGACCTCTGCCATTCACCTATCGCACATGTTCGCGATGCCGTGCATTAGTATGACTTAAATGGGCATTAAGGCTGAAATCTTGGTGCTTTAAGCCCTAACTTAAGGCGAAACTGGGTTTACTGACTTTCGGTTCATAGCTCCTTAACGCGGCGATCTTTTTTTCTTTCGGTGGTATGTAGTAATAGCCTACTAAAAGCACTACACATCTCTGCCGCGCTTATTCAAACTGTCCGCCTCTAGCGCCGACAATAAGATCCAGTTTGTGCTTTGCACTGTGTAAGAATGCATTCTTGCACACATTTGGGCCGCATTTTGCTTCTTAAGGGGCCGTTCACGGCGAAGTAGTAAAAAGTTTGGTGTCGGACGCGTTTGATTCTGAAAGTGTGAGATCTGGTCTACCGCTCCATGTCAAAATCTGGCACATTCTTCATTTTGCTTACAAGCGACGAACTTAAAACGCGCGCCCCCTGCTGTTTTCCTTGAGCAACCTCTGACGTCACTCCGTGACGTCAGCGATGCCAACTTTTAAAGACGGTTTTCTGCCGATGTGCAGCACCGAAACGACGGAGAGTGCACATACTTTCCCGGACAAGTTCATGGGCAGACTTTGCACCCCATTTTATTCGTTTTCAGAAAAGCGATGTCAGAAAAAAGCATGTTTTTTAATGTTTCTGTATTATGACATAGGTCCAATATGCACCAAGGCTTGGTAGCCTCAAAATACAGTGTTTTTGACCTGACTTTAAACCGCTCCTGCGGGAAAAGTAACCATCGGAGACAAACCAAATTTGGATATATGGTAGATATAAACTTTTTAAGTAATAAAAATACATAATGAGAAAAAATCTTCCTCTTAAGGTGCTAGATACCGCACATGTGTCAACAGCTTTCTAGTGGTCTCAAAAGTGGAGTTCTGCTTTCATGTTTAAAACAAGCAATCTTAGAGTATCATAACTACATATCTATTATGACTAGTCATATTCGTTTGTCTTCGCTGCAGTGACATATTCTTAGAGACCAACCACAGATGGCCGTTGCCTGATAAGGAGTTTACACCAGCTTCTACCAAACTGTCAGCTGTGTGGCCGACATTACGTCATGGTTTGTACAACTGGAAGGTCATCTCTGCAGACTCCATACGTCACTGGGCTTACGTCACTACCCAGCATGCTCTGCGTTACTCGGACTACGAGTGTGACAGTCCAGGGGTGCTCGCCTGTGGTACATCAAAGGTAACATAATATATCAACATCGTCGTCAAGAGATTTTATCAACTAATAAATCGACAATATCGTGTTGTTTGTATGGCATATGTCTTGACCAATGGCACAGATGACAATGTTGTCAATGGTGGTTAGTTGCATGTGGTCTTGTTGTTATCTATCCGATGTTATAACAAATTTAGTACAGCCATTTTGTACATACCTTAAGAATTATCTTGTCGTACCAGTTCTGCGCCCAATCCTGTGTAGTACGGCGTGTACATATCGAAAAGGGAAGTGACCATATATATCCCAATAATCAAACTTTATAGCCCAGTATTACGTCTCATGTAAATAATGTACGAAACCGGTGTGTTACACCTAATAAGATGGTTTACCGATTTTCCGAAAAAAAACAAAGAAAGAAAATACGAAAGCAATGCTATTCTTGTTGAATATTATTTGGGATTTAAAGACTATAGCATTGCAGTTTACACTATTTCTCGTTGTCTGGGGTTCAGACCAACCTGTAGGAGCGCGATTTTATTCAGGACGGTAGACTATATAAACATCGAACAATTTTCTTACTAAATCATAGACATAGATGAAGACACAGTTTGGGAATAGAGTATTGGGCCTTCTGACCTGTTACTTTGTCAACAGTAAGCCTCCGTTGACCTAGACGAAATGCAGAATCATTGGTTTCCCATAGCAAAAGTTAACCTTGTGTTTGTGTTTATAAAGGATAATTTCGTGAACGTACCTGGTCTCGAACTCCACCACGGACGGCGGTACCACATCTGTATCCACGCCGACAGGACCGTCCTGCAGTTTGAGACGTTTGAGCAGACCCTGGCTGAAGTAGACACCTGTTCTAACGGTATCACTGTGGACCTGACACCGCCCTTACCTGGACAGGTGTGGATCAACAGGAGGGAGCAGGCTTTTCAGGTAAACTGAGGAAACGTAATGTCGGTGTTTAACAACAATCGAAAAACATTTTTTTTTACAATATCGAAAAGCAGATTTACAAATTATCATTTCTCATCACCCATGTCAGACGTCAGTGTCCGAACTGCATGTTTTCTGGGACTCGTTTGTTGACGTGGAGGAGCACGGGATGTCATCTCACCACAGCGGCATACAGAAATATGAACTGGCAATAGGTGAGTACAAGTATCCTTACAACTAAGGTTGTGACAAGACTACGCTGGTGTCAATTTGCCGATCAGTTTAAATAATCTGAATTACATGAGATGGGCGTAATATTTCAAAATCTAACAACTTCACATTAAATACTCTCCAGGGTCTTCGCCTTCCGGTGTAGACATCCGGGACTTCAGAGATCAGGGTGTAACTAACATGGCCGCCGTGCACAACCTTCATCTACAGCAGGGGCACACGTATTACGTCACGATCAGGGGTAAGTGTTTTCAGATGATGTTTCATTCAAGCACAAAATGTATACTGCGTATATATTTCATGGCAATTACTTAAGGATTTCAGTATTTATTCTTAAACATTCATCGCACGGCAGATTTGTCATTTTGGTACAAATCCCTTCTATCCACTCACACCATTTTTTGCTCAGCAACCGACTACGTTGGATTCTCTGTGACAAGCGTATCACAAGGTGTGACCATTGACGTCACCGTTCCCATGGTAACGGATGCCAAGATTGACGTCGGTGGCCACCATCATCTGTCTACGTCATCAGTGACGGCGAGATGGGACGGCGTTTTCCTCGATCCTGAAAGTGGTAAGTGACGTAATAGAGATTTAGCACGCAGTGAATTAAAATTGCAGATGGCTTTGTATTGCTGTTTGCATTGCATAATTCATCATGGTACATTTATTTCACTATGGCTTTAAATACTTGGTATATCAGGTTGACATTTCCGACTTGGACTTTATCTGCTTTTGTTTTAGTACTTTATCAAGCCACGTATAAAGTAGAGCAAGTGCATTTGCCTCGATCTGAATTAGATTGAAGAAGTATAGTGATGAGCAGTAATACATGGCATGTACGACTTATTTGTTAATCTCTTCAAAGTCCCCGCACCTTACATGCTGTCAACATTAGGTATATCTCACTACGAGTGGAGTGTTGGCTCCCAGCCGTGTCATGCTGACATCATGCCGTTCACACGGACGGAGTCTGAAGAAGCCGTGTCAGACCCAGCACTGGATCTACAGCTGCAGGAGGGACATGTCTACTATGTGTCTGTTAAGGTTCGTCTGTATATTAAAGAAAAGTAAAGGAAAGCTAGTCTTTTCATTTCAGTTCAGATCAGTTCATCCTTGGAGGGGTCTTATTGAGACTATAGGACACATTCTGGTCAACCATGGCAGTATCTTTAATGTTTTCATACTCCAATTTTTCTAAAGCTTTTTTAAATTCGTCGAATTCCAACTCCAGGCGTATAACGGAGCAGGTCTCTCTGAGATCGCGGTGTCATGGCCGACTGTAGTGGAGAGCTCGCCGCCTGAACCCGGGGTTGTCTATGACGGGCTTCCATCAGTGGATCACCAAGACGCAGACTTCCAGGTACGTTGACGAAAGAAACATACATGGAACTCAACAAAAGTGGTTCATTTGACCATTTTGCAGTAAACACGCATCTAACATATGACATTCCCATTGGCTTGTGTTTTCTCCCAGACGGAGCTGGACATGCTACGTGCTAGATGGGAGGGTTTCCATGATGCTCACACCGCCATTTTGGGATACGAATGGAGTGTGGGGACATGTCCAGGATGTGATGACGTCATGGAAGCGGAATATGTCGGCTTGCTCACCGGTACATGCCTTAAAATTATATGTCTTGAAATATAACTGTTGTCCGGTTTTTTATTTTATACGGATCGTTTAACTGGTACATGAATTGGTCTACCTTTTTTTACGTATATTGTCATTCAGGGACCTTACTATACGTATGGACTTTTTTATATTACCTACAGATGTTTCTGCGAGTCATCTCGGCCTTGTCCCCGGTAAGAAGTATTACGTCACAGTAACCGCCTGTAACGCAGCAGACCTCTGTACGTCAGCCTCATCTGATGGCGTCACCATAGACAACTCCCCTCCGGCCCCGGGGGTGGTGTATGATGGGGTGAATGACATGGACTGTCGCTTCCAATCATCGAGGTAGCTTAAATAAGTTTTGTCCCTTACTATCAATTAGAAATATTCATTATCTGTAAATTTCTTTGTTCAATAAGAGATGGATATGGGATTGTCTACGTCCATACAAGTATCTATTAACACATTTAATGCAGTAACATTTTATAATTTAAAACCTTGTTACAAAACCAAATATGCCAAAGAAAGTATTTCTCTACCCATGGTGATGCTCTCAACAGGGATTGCCTATGGTTCGACAGGTAAAACTTTATTGGACAGAGACAGGTACAAAACGATACAACCGTCTTGCTAAACTTCTACCAGTTAAAGATTACCTTTTTGCACCGTATAATTCGATGTGCATCAGGTAACCCACGGTTATCTTTATCAGGACGGTGCTAGGAGCCCATTGGTTCGGCTTCCACGATCCACACTCAGGCCTGTCTCACTATGAGTGGCGTGCAGGCATGACCCCTGGCGGAGATGACGTGTACGGCGCCACACGGCTACATCTGACAGAGTTGGTCCACATCTCCCAGCTGGATCCTCCTCTTCCACTCAACCAGACCGTGTACATCACAGTTAGAGCATACAACAAAGCAGGTTTGTCTGTTATCTACGATGAAGGATGATTGCCCATTTCTCTAAAATATAGAAAAAAAGCACTGTATCGAAAAGCGTCACAAACAACATTACTAAAAAATGGAATCATTTCCATTCAGTAAACGTACAACCATCATCTTTGTGGGGATAAAAGCTCCGTCATTGAATATCTCCTAAGAGCATAAACGTCCTTAACACTTTCACGACAAAGATGATGAGATGATGAATTTGACAAACAAGGCAAAGATGTGCCCATTATGCTTTTTTAAAGAAAAAATTATTAAGAAAAATGATCTCAACGCAGAAATCATCCGATTTATTGCAAAAGTGTAACTGCCGAAAAATACCTTAATATATGCCCCAAGACATAGTTTTGGTCGGTATTTACGATTTTATCATGCTTTAACATTAGAATAAAAGAGGTAATGAGTTTTCTGATTGTCTTTCTATTAGGATTGTACGTTGAGAGAACGTCCAACGGATTCTGTGTTGACGAATCTCCACCAGTGATGTTGGAGGAACCACGGTTTGATCTGACCCAGGGGTCCATTATTCCTGATACACAGGTACCTTGTTGTAATCACATCATTTTATTAATATTTTGGACTTTTACAATTGCCCACATGCATATGATTATGGATTATTATCATTAGAGCGGCAGGCAAAATGATATGCATGTATATAATTGAACGAAAACATTACACGAAAAATTGTATTGTTTTAATACTATGACGTTGTATTCCTGTGTATTGCATCTTATTTCTTGCATCGCATTTTTATAATTGTATAATACTGCATTGCATTGACAGTGTATAATCGCACTGTATTGTATTGAATTACACCGCATTGTATTGTCTTTTTTTGTATTGCATTGTGTTTCTTCTTTAAGAAAGCAACCCATGATGTACCTACGGGGATCAGAGAAAATAAATTTTGGTCTTCAAAATTAGTAATAGTGCAATACTTTTGTGTTTTCATCGTCATCCCGAAAATTAGTAATAGTGCTAAGTTTCTTACGCTTTTTTATCGTCATTTTCAGGTGTGGAGAACAACCCTGTCCGTGAGGTGGGAGGTTGTTGACCCCGAGAGTTCCATCGAGCGGCAGCACCTGTCAGTCATCACTCACCACCAGGCCGGGATGGATATAGAGCCTGTGGAGGTAACGGTGTGGGTACTTACGCCAAAGGTTGCCGTACATTTTTGTATTTGGTTTCCAATAAACAAGCAACAGACAGACCCAATTGTTTACAAGGATCCAACACATCATTTTTCTGTAAGATCTGATATTTGATATGATATCAAATCTACACCGTCACCGTCAATTTACAACTATCAAACTGCCTTCAGTTTGCAAACGTACGCCGAAGGATTAAACTAACATGTAATTCGTACTAACCTTTTAGCAAAGACTAACCTTTTTGGCTTTGGGATTCAATGATTTATTTGAACTGGAGGAAACCAGTAAGGAAATGTTTTGCTTCTTTCCAAACGTCAGATCGCCGGGTCTCTCCGAGACTTCAGGTTTACTAACCTATCACTACATGACGGGGACACGTACTACGTACGGGTGGTGGCCTGTAACGGCGCCAAGCTGTGTACATCAGGGCAGACTCACGGAGTTCTGGTACGTTTGGGTTGCTTTATTCTGTTAGTTAAGACAAGATTTCAGCTACTCAATCAAGCAAATAAACGGGTTTCCAAAGTCACAACATGGGTAACGCTACCCTCACATATAAAAAAGTCATCTTTTCTCTCCTGTTTAAACACTTCTCCCCAGGTGGACTCCACCCCTCCCACAGTAGGCATGTTAGCCGTACAGACCAACCATGCTGCCCAGTTAAGGCGTCACCGTGACGGCTGGATGTATACATGTACCATCTTCACTACATCACCATTTCTCTCATGTTGAAACCCTTCTCCCCAGGTGGACTCCACCCCTCCCACAGTAGGTATGTTAGCCGTACAGACCGACCATGCTGCCCAGTTATGGCGTCACCGTGACGGCTGGGTGTATACATGTACCACCTTCACTACATCACCATTTCTCTCATGTTGAAACCATTCTCCCCAGGTGGACTCCACCCCTCCCACAGTAGGTATGTTAGCCGTACAGACCGATCATGCTGCCCAGTTATGGCGTCACCGTGACGACTGGATTTTTCATGTACCATCCTCACTACATCACCATTTCTCTCATGTTGAAACCCTTCTCCCCAGGTGGACTCCACCCCTCCCACAGTAGGTATGTTAGCCGTACAGACCAACCATGCTGCCCAGTTAAGGCGTCACCGTGACGGCTGGATGTATACATGTACCATCTTCACTACATCACCATTTCTCTCATGTTGAAACCCTTCTCCCCAGGTGGACTCCACCCCTCCCACAGTAGGCATGTTGGCCGTACAGACCGACCATGCTGCTCAGTTATGGCGTCACCGTGACGGCTGGATGTATACATGTACCATCTTCACTACATCACCATTTCTCTCATGTTGAAACCCTTCTCCCCAGGTGGACTCCACCCCTCCCACAGTAGGTATGTTAGCCGTACAGACCGACCATGCTGCTCAGTTATGGCGTCACCGTGACGGCTGGATGACGTACCACCAACAGAACGGCACCGCCCCGCCTCACGTCAGGCTGTCCTGGCTCGGCTTCACGGATATCCACACTGGGATCCAGGAATATCATGTCACCATCGGGTCGACTTTTGGTGGGACAGATCTCACGGCAAGTTTTCTCAACATTGATTATGACTTTAGTATGTTACAAATTTTGCACTTGAAGTAATCGCAAAAGTATGTGCATTAGGTCGAAGGAGGCCACGTCATTCATAAAATAACAGACAGTCGAATACCGTGTAAGTTGTCATCTTTCCCGTTTCAGTCCTTGTGCTCTTATTCTGTGCTCCCCTTAAACTTGTACAGTGCTAACCACATCATGAAAAAATCAGCAAAACATATTTTTCATAGCTAACTATGTCTTTTCTAGGACAAGGAACCCTGATATGCCAAATCAGTGCAGAGTATTATAAATATTTTGAAAAAGTCACAAGAATCTATCACAAGTATGTGGCCTCAATTATTCTAAATGTATATAACCTCGACCATTTCAACCAGTCATAGTGCCGCATAAACTCAATTTCTATTGATCAGGAAAAATTTAACTCTCACAACCACGTTATTACATAGCGTGCGTGTGTCTTAACTTTTATAACCTGATGACAAATTATCCCCCAGGGACACAGTGTGGTCCTTCCGCACCAGGACGGGCCGTCACATGAAGACGAAGGTGCCGTACAAGTCGCTGTAGTGAACATCACACGGAACCTGACTGGCAGGGAACACATCTATGTCACACTTTGGGCGGTAAACAAGGTAGTGAACAGTACTTAACAAAGTTGCTATGTTGCATGTTATTGTGTTGTTTTCTAAAATTACAAATCTGTATTTCGTTATAGTGTTTGCTTTCATTTATATTTACTATGTCAAGAAATTTGTTCCTAATCCCTTTAATCTGTATAGAAAAAAAACATCTGCAAGTAATACAAAATCTTATCTGATCGCCAGCCTGTCTTCTTAGTTCATCATATATCAAAACATTATCCTTTTCTGGTGCTTTGTATCCAGTTGATGTTATGATTTATAGTTATCTTTTTATTGTAAAAAGCCATTAGTCATTTTACATCTTTAATGAGGGACTGCTTAACCGCTTCCGTTTGTAAAAGTTGTCTTATGTTATGCTTTATATGGGACGTTATAACATGACAGCTTAGAATGAAGTAAATTCTTTTTTTTTTAACAGGTTGGATTGCAGAGCGTTGTGGCCCATGAAGCCCTGGAAGTGGTTCCGTCCAACCCTCACAGCGGTCTCCTGTCATTGGTCAGACGATGTGACGTACATACTTGTGAGGGCGACTGCACATGCGCACCACAGAACCAGAAATGTGCTCCACTTCTCACCGGATGTCAAAATGTTGCAAGTTAGTTTTAAACACCCACAATGGAGTATATCATGACGCGTTATCACTTGTAGCCAATGATGCTAGTAACTCACTCGATTGTCTTGCTCTTAAATTTTAGTATGAAAATCAAACCATTGATAGAAAAGCTGTTTACTGACAACTGTCACGTCAAATAAGTCATCAATGTGTACGTGTTGACTAAGTCCTGATATGGTATAAAAGTGCTGTCAATTATCAAACTGAGCTGTCTTAAAATATATACCATGGTAAAGATTGCTACCAAATAGACTCTATGGTTCCACCAGTAGATGGTTTCTGTAAAATCAAAGGTAACCCCTTTAAGATATCTTTGTTTTCCCTTTGATCCATGTCACCATGCATCTATCGATTGGTTTAAGAGACAACCGTAGAAATAGGAGTATATTACTACAGAGACAACGATCGGGATTTCCACGGGTTTATCTAGAATCACAAATTCCGCCGGATTGCAGCAGATTCAATTGTTTTCCCAGTGGATTACTAAAACTACCGTTTTAAAGTCATTTTTAAGAACTCTGGCTCTTCAACAGATATCTGCCACATTTCCATCCCTCCACAGACCGTACAGAATATCAGCAGGTTCTTGTGTACGACCTGACGGACATACGCAGTCGGACACCACCCGACGCTGACGTCACACTGTCGCAATGCACTCTGGGCGCAAGATGGGAAACGTTACCGGGAGGTATACCGGTTCAAAGGTAACACCACATTACCATTTGTCTATAGGCCTTTGTAGAGTCTTTTATGTTGCAGGCCTTTCAAATAGTCTGTGGCAGAACATAAGGCCGACAAGGCAGCTTTCTTTCGTAGTGAAACAGCAGCTTTTTTTGTATGACACATGTATGACATATCCTGACAAGACGACATCAGTTCGTGATCGTACGACAACCGTACGGCCATAGTAGCTTGACATTGACAGGGCATTTCACAAGGAAAACCAGGTGCAACACCAATTAGTTAACAAGCCAATAGATGGAGCCAGCGATTTCTTCCGATTCGGAGAATGTAACCGGGCTAAGATTAAAATATCAGCCAGACATGCTATCGCAATTGGTTATGATATTATTTATTGGTATTGTCTTACTTAGACTAGTTGTAAGGTTATTGCTTTTATTTCATTAATATTAGAATGAATATGTTATCAGGTATGAGTGGAGTGCCGGACAGGAGGGAAAGGCAGCAGGTACCGGGGTGTTTGATCTAAATAACGACAGGATCTGGTACGACGTGGGGCTGAGAACGTCAGCCGTGCTGAGCCTCAGGCGGGATGGACGTAAGTTACAGTAACCAAAAAGCAATTAGCCAAAATAATGTTTAGATTTTGTTATTGAATAAAAATCCATCATCATCCATCTTGACAGACAATGCCAACCTTGCAGCAGGTTCTCCGGTCACTGTACAGTCTAATTCTTGAGTGACAGTTTAATAGGTATTATTCTTATCAAGATCCTTCCGTGTTTTAAAATTGATAAAACATGTACAGATGTATTAAACATGTATCAATTAACATGCCATGCTTAAACGCCTATTGTTTCCAGCACAATTAAGACCCCACATCAGATACGTGTTCCACGTGCGAGCCTGGTACAGCAGTGACGTATATCTGGACTTTCACTCAGACGGCGTCATGACGGACTTTACACCTCCAGCTGTGTCCAAGTCAAAGAAGGTGAATTACAATTTGTAATCCATACGTTTTGAACAGAGATAGAAATGTATCCATGCATGGGAAATAGTTAACATTGAATTTTTATAAACGGCTGTTAAAAAGCTATTTTAATATTGTATACAGTATTCTTAAGTTAATGATTTTATACATTCATTAAGTGGATAATGACCAAATTACTTCTGATCATGTATTAAAAAATGCTTAATTTACATCTAAAATAAACAAATTGTAATAATTCATATTACTTGACTTATTGAATATTCTGCAGCTGTATGACTATTAACCAGTCTTACGATATTAAACATGAAAAAACATCCGAGTCCTCACTTGTGATTTGCTGTAGGTAGAAGACATTCCAGACGTCGGTTATACCGAGGACATGGACTTCACAACAGACATTTCCCGCGTGGCTGTAGGGTGGAGGAATGTGTTCCAGGAGCCGGAAGTTGGAGTTGCGTTCTTTCAAGTGTCTCTAAGCAGTTTCCCTGGAGGTACACGCATTTGTATATGATTGGGGGCAACGGTTAAATACCTGTTTGTATACTATATTGATACAGTTTTACATGATGTAGTGTACTAAATAGATTAGTTTAGACTATTGGCTCTCACTGATGGACACGATGGATCTTTTCTTTTCATCCAATGAAGCATTGATATGATACTTCAAAATCATTCGTTCAACTGTACTTTGTTTGTCACACTTTACAGGAGAGGACATTGTTCCCTACATCAGTTATAACCTGTCTGACACCACGAGTGAAGTTCTGATAGACGGTGTGACGCTACAGTCCGGTGTGAAGTACTTCAGTAACGTCAGAGCCTACAGTCATGCCGGCTTACACACTACAGTCAGCTCTGACGGCTTTCTGGTTAGTATTGACTGCATGTTGCATCTACTTTTCGGCGGCTCCAGGAATCGTCCAAAAACCTTACGAAAACTAGATATCCAGGATTCGTACTTCCGGTGCCGTCAATCATGGTGATTGACAGTACAGAAAACATTATTATGCACGCCCATGTTTCCATATATGGGTCGACCTCGTGAGACCTCGACAGAAGTTGCGAGAGATTAAAACCCGCAAGTGACCGCTGCCCTCCCCATGATAGGACGTCATCTGAATGCTACTAACACGTAAATAAAATGTGACGCTACACGAAAAACAACTTCAAACACACAACACATGATATAGTCGTGCGACTGTTATTGTCTATCGTTGTGGACAACGGTTGTCTTTAGACATGCGTTCAGAGTATTACGGGGCACCCGCGGTGCAGGATACCATTGCGGTGCGTGCGTGACCCACAGTGACCGCTTGCTCGCAAATAAAAAATGGCGGGAGAATTCCTTATTTTCGTCAGGCGTTCAGGCCGTTTTCTGGATATCCAGGAATCGTCCTCCTGTTCAGGCCGTTTTCTGGATATCCAGGATTCGTCCTGAGTCTGTTCAAACCGTTTTCTGGATATCCAGGATTCGTCCTGAGCCTGTTCAAGCCGTTTTCTGGATATCCAGGAAGCGTCCTCCTGTTCAAGCCGTTTCCTGGATATCCAGGATGTGGACCAGGCCTTGGGTGACAAAGGGACGCCATCTGGATGCTATTAACACGTTACCGTGAATGTGTCGCTATACGGAAAACAACAGTAACTTTATCCCATCTTGACTGCCATTTGTTAATTCATTACGCAAAAAGCATTTTGGGCCTGATACGTAAGTAACATGTAAACATCAAAGTATCATTATCAACATTCGTTTAAGTTCTGTAACACCAGGATCAACAGAATAAACTACACGATCTTCTTGCGGGGAGATACAAAGATGGCGGCTTTCTGACGAAAACAACATGCCCCCACCCTCCGCATAGTCTCCTCCCTCGAAAACAGGAAGCTCCACCCCCACGTACACGTTCTGGATAAACACCGTCGTCTATCCAGGAAACGTCCTGTTTGCGACGATTTCTGGATATCCAGGAATCGTCCTTCTGCTCAGGACGATTCCTGGATATCCAGGATTCGGCATATTACGAAAGTTAGATACTGACGAAAGTTGGATACAACACTGCATTTATTGCATGAAGTGCATTTATTGTAAGATTTCTATCTTTGTCGCTTATCATACTTCTAACACAGCTAGATGAAAAGAGTAAACGCTGTTGAGAAAATCCATTGCTATTGTGACTGACGTCACGCTAAACAAGTGCTTTTAAAAAAGCTGGCATTTTGCCAATGTTTGCGTGTGTGAACGTTTTTTTCTAGTTATTAGAATGTCATATAAATAGAACAGAGTAACTAAACCTGATATTGGCGTATGGAGAGATTCACATATGTGCCTGAACTGCAGCAGATCTAGACGCCACCTGTTAAAATTTGCGTGAACTGCAGCAAATTTCACTACACATTGCCTGTTTTTGAGTGAGCTCTGTTGCGGGGCATTTTTAAGTTTTTTTTTTTTAATTTTTATTTCTATTCGGCAAGAAAACGAAGCGGCGAATCCGTTAACCAAAGAAATAAATTGGTGTGGCCAAATGGATGTAAAAATTAGTATTTTAATGGATGTAAAAAAGAAAAAAAATTCGAACCGGGTGCATTGGTTTAGAATGCGTAAAATTTACCACTGCGCTAGTGCGAACATGTTGAAGAAATGCCTGTTTTAACAGGTATAGAAATGTTTGGCATGGATTGAACAGGTCCGTTCATCTCAACATCACAACATCACAACATCACAACGGCGACCACACTGGCCAGAAGGCATTTTGCGACTGCAAGTCGCAAAATGCAAAAACTATTTGTGAATATATTTCCATTACAGATATCACGTATATTTGCTAATTTTAGGTGGGGCCTGCCCTTTTAATGCAAGCAATGAAATCCGTACTAGGTAACTCACTCTCAAGAATAACGCGATTTTTATCCTGAATGCACAAATGGCTTATTTGCTCTTCCCCTAGGTGGACACTGAACCTCCGTCAGCAGGAGTAGTATATGACGGTGTGGACATTAACGACATGGAATTTCAGAACTGCAGTTCTCACGTGGCCGCTAGCTGGCACAGTTTCTCCGATCTCCAGTCGTACATCCACCACTATGTGTGGTGTGTGGGCTCCACGCCTGGGACTGACGATATCCTGACTTGTACAGATGTGGGACTAAGCCTGGCGGAAGTTAAAGATATTTCACCCGCACTGACAACTGGTAAGAAAGTCTTGGTCCAGTATAGATTATCATCTATCACAAAAGATCATTGAAATCCTCAGTAAATCTCCATAGCTCCGCATTATTGGTAATAGTTAACCAATGGAAGAGGCCGAGTTTCTGTGTATAGCGCCAGGTCCGCCCACCAAGGGGTTTCTAGTCTTCCCGAGAGCGAAGCCCGAGAAAGACTCTAAATCCCCGAGGTGGTGGGCCTGGCGCTATACACAGAAAACGAGGCCAATCCCATAGGTTAACTAACTTAGCCCATGGCATACTTCGCCGAAGCTTCTCTAGTTCATCAGCTCTAAAAAATGTTACTTTATTTTGTCCTAAAAGTCCACAATCTTTTTGTTGCTTGAAAAGCTGTGACAGACAATGTCAGGCTGTAACAACACGTTACACGTTATAAGTCTGGTCATAATCCTCTGGGCAATTGAAAGTCAGGAGTAGGATTGGTCAGTTATCACATGACACAGTTTTAGTCCCAGAAGACAGGCTCACAAGTAAGCTAGGATTGGTCAGAACAGGTCACATGCGTATAGCACCCACACTTTTGAGGCTGATATCAACACAGTTTTCTTGATATCAACACACTTTTTTCCTCATTTGCATGAAATAGCAGCACATTTTTTTTTTCATAGCCACATGCTATGTGGATATAGGAACAGAAAATGGGGACCCCTCATTGGCTGAAGGGAAGTAGCCATGGGCTGAAGTATCATATCTAGCGATATATGATGTATGCTTTTGAGGTTCACCTACAGTGAGAACATTGATTTTGGTCGTGTTTAAATGAAAAATGCAAAATCTTTTTGAAGAATTTGAATGAAGAGGTCTGACTATCTGGGGCCCTTACCGCCGTTTAAGGTACCTAAGCATTACATAGGCTGACATCTCCTTAATCTAAGTAGTGCGGTATAGTTAACGGCAGTCGATCTCTCTGGGAAGGTAAATCACATCAATTGTGGACCATCACGTAACCTTACGCATGGTAAACCAATGGGCATTGCATTAAGTAACTACAATATTGTGTGGAGGTATGAGATATTCCATTTTTCGATAGACTGCAGGTTAGCGCATAAATAAAGATATTTGTGTCAAAGTTGTCGACGGACTTTATGTTTTCTCCAGGAACAAAATACTACTCTACAGTGTACGCAGTGGATGCTGCAGGGCTGACGTCATCGCCAGCAATGTCTGATGGGATACTGGTGGACACCACTCCGCCGGAAGTGTTGAACAAGTTTGACTTCGGACGGAACCTACTGGATAACCCGTCATTCGAGAACATTCAGGTCAGTTATGCATAATTAGAGATGGGTTTATGAAACAGTCATTAATGACGAAACGGAATCTTTTCTAAAGAAAAGTGATGGTCAGTCGATGAACACCAGACTTTCATCTGATGACGCAAGTGAGAGTAAGAACTGACAAAATGAAAAAAGGAGGAAATGGTGAATGAAGTTTTATTGAGAGAATGGGAAGTACGAAACTTGATAACTGCTAGAGTGAAGGCCGGGAATCAAGATGCATTCTATCCCAAAGACAATGTTCAGTATTCAAGGTGTTCATCAACAAAATTGTCATGATTCTTCTTCTTCTCATATTACCACGTCTGCTACACTGTACAATCTACGTTTCTATGATTAAACGTCGAGTAATATTTCTATGTTGAAGACTTTGCACAATGAACTGCATAAAACTTTTTTGGCACTTTAGTTCCACAACAATATTGCTTTCTTTCGCCTTGTGCAGAGTTCTGCAAGCACCAACCTAACATCAGACCTTGGAAGTGCTGGTAACGTCACCCTTACAGCAACAGACAACAGCAGTGCTAGTAACAGCAGTAACAGCAGTTTACGTAACAACAGCTTTACAGCAGGTAACAACGGTAAGCCAACCCACTGGAACGTCTCCGGCATAGCGTCCGTGATGTCCCCGTCCACGGCTGTGTCTCACCACGGAGTTTCCTACCTGCTCCTGCACGGGTCCATCTCACAACTTATCCCGACCTGTCCTGGTGAGAGATACCGCCTGACGCTTCACGCCTCTCCCATCTTCCCCTCCAACACACCAGTGGTGGCACAGGAGGGGTACGTCATCAGTCCCGGCATGCACCGCGTGTTCAAACTGTACCAGCGCCCGTCCCACCTGGAGGGGCCGGAGCTACACGTGGACAGGAACATCACGTGGCACAAGCACGTGTTCTACTTCACAGCTGTAGAACACGTGTCTGAGGTAGTCATCGGGTCTGTAGGGCCTTGGAGTGGGATTGCTCTGGACGATGTAAAGGTAGGATCAACCATCAAAGAACTTTAAAACTGAATACGTTATTAACAGCAAAGTCAATGAGGTGTAAACTATCTCGTTTTACACAATTGTTGGTGAGTTATTGATATAATCGATGTTGCTGTCATCGAACTAATAAGTAATATAGAAACATTTTGATCCACAAAGTTTATTTCTGTTATAAGGTATCGCGATGCTTTATAACACACTGTCTTAATGTCTGTAAATGTAATGATCACATGTACAGATAAGCTAGGAAACGTCTTCTTCTTCTTGGAGCAAGGACCCTTAACGGGGCTTGGACGCCCCCTTCTAAATTAAACCGAACTTATACCCTGCATATCTGTAGGTCCAAGAGATGCGGCTGGGGTCCCGCCCCCCTCCAGCCAACCCCAACCCGACCAACCAGCTGACCAGTCCTGTCCACCTGGAGACCAGCTTCACGCACGACTGGACCTCCGTGCGCGCCGCCTGGGACTTTGTGGACCCGGAGAGTCCGATAGTCGGCTATAGCTGGGCCATCGGTACAGTCAGGGGTATGTACATCGTCTGAGTTCCGACTCTTGCTCGATTTTCGCAGCAGTCTTGAGGTTCGAAGACGATATCATCTATATGGTGGAATCAATATGTTCTAAGATTAAATGAAATATATATCGGATGAAATAAAAACAAAATGAATGCTGAACTTTTGGAGGTCGCATACTCCGACAATATGCATGCGTTGTTCCTACATTCATGATGACGACTGTTCTGCCGTTTCCTTCAGGTGGAACTCAGCTTCAAGACTTCAAGACAGTCGGAAGAAACACGCATGCGCACAATGAAGACGTTAGGCTGAGTCATGGTTCGTTTGTTCACGTGACAGTTGTGGCTGAAAACGAGGCCGCTCTCCGTTCTGTTGTGTATTCGGACCCGATCCTGGTAGACCTGACACCTCCTGACATATCTCTGGTCAAGGTAAGGTGCATATCAGGTTACACGATCTGACCCGATCCTGGTAGACCTGACACCTCCTGTCATATCTCTGGTCAAGGTAAGGTGCATATCAGGTTACACGATCTGACCCGATCCTGGTAGACCTGACACCTCCTGTCATATCTCTGGTCAAGGTAAGGTGCATATCAGGTTACACGATTTGACCCGATCCTGGTAGACCTGACACCTCCTGTCATATCTCTGGTCAAGGTAAGGTGCATATCAGGTTACACGATCTGACCCGGTCCTGGTAGACCTGACACCTCCAGTCATATCTCTGGTCAAGGTGAGGTGCATATCAGGTTACACGATCTGGCGGAATCACATCTCTGTCGACAGACACTGTTTGATCGGTATCTCTGCCCAAACATGCCTATCTCTTTTGGAGTCTTTGATTTATGTCATTTTAGATCAATATGTTAAATTAACAATTGTAATTTTTTTTAATAGGAGACAATACTTACACATTTCTAGCATCGTGGTCGTAATCAATTTCTACGGAAACTCCTATCGGGAACTCTGCTGGAAGAATCAGAATGTGTAAATCAGCTGCTTTATCACATTGTCTACCGAGACATATATTCGAGGCATGTAAACATTAGGTCATTTTTTGTTTATGGTAGATTTAATCATGATCCTTCACGTGATATCAGCACCAAAATCTTTGGCTAAAACCTTTCTCAAAAGCACCTGCTTACTTGTTTTTCACATAACTATCTAACTCAGCAGTGTTCTCCACAGGACGGCAGTGAGGCAGACGATGTGGATTTCCAACAGTCCGAGACCATTACAGTCCACTGGAACGTTACTGATGATGAGAGTGGGGTGGAGTTCTGTGAAGTAGCGCTAGGTAAGACTAAATTGTATTTGATTTAGGACAATTTGATAATAAAAAAAAAATGCTTTACAATCTGTACTTCTGCTAAATATTTGCAATATTCTCCTTTACATCAAGGTTTGAGTCCAGGATCAGGAGAAGTCAATCACTTTACCCAGCAGGCAACACTCTACATCGCCACCTTTGACCTATCCGGTCACCTGACCCACGGTGATACCATCTACTCCTCTGTCCGCTGTCATAACTACGCAGGGATGACGTCACACGTGACGTCAGATGGTGTCACCATTGTCACTCAGCCGCCAAACAGGTGGGTCGACTAGAATTTTTATCTCCATGCAACTTCTTTAACTCAAAAAGTATCTAGTTGTTTAACTTATAATCTTAATTCAATGCTTTCCTAATATAAAGTATTTGTTATTTAACACAATGCACAAAGATTGATTCATAAAATGATATGCTTATTCATGAACATTTTTCTTGTACGTTTCCTCTGTGCCAGTGACCATGCCCTAGTACAGACCTTGAGTGAAACCCAATCCTACTATCCAACCCGCGCCTCCCACCAGTCTACAGCTGACGTTATCCACCTGTCCTGGGAAGGGTTCTTTGATGTTTCCGGTATTCGAAACTACCAGGTAACGACAGTTGTCAGTAACATAGAAGGAAATAACTAGTAAATAAAAACTGACCTGATGATGATAAGATGAGTCTTGGGTCAAATTATTTGTAAAATATATTTTGATTAACATTAATTGATTCTGTCTTCAAAGATATCGTTTGTAAAATAAGATTTGTATGCACTGCCAGATATGTCATTCATACGACATAAATTGCAATGAATTGAGACTTTTAAACGTACTCTTTTTCTTTCCATAGTGCCGTGTGACAGGCCCTGGTTTGACTGACTTCCCGTGGATTGACGTTGGTCTGACCGGACAGACTCACGCAACCCTCTCAGGACTCCAACTGCACAACTACAACAGGTATGACGTACACGTCAGAGCTGTCAATCACGTGGGCTTGATCAGCGAGGACGTCATCTCAGAGATCTATGTGGAGATGGAGCGACCGCTGGTAGAAGGTAAGTTCTGTTATGGCGTTTATTCTGTTAAGATATTTTGCCAATGCCTCTGAAAATAGAATGCACCATACTAGAGCAAAAACGTGCGCACACTGGATCGTGTGTCGCCCCATTCCTTTTTACAAGTCTTTGCGCTGCATAGGGTAGTCATAGAGAACAGGAATACGTGTTCAACACCCCGAAATCTTACAGCTAGTAAACAGATAAATCCCCATGTACCATTTTTGCAAGTCTTTTGGTACCAATGAGCAAAATTACCATCTACCAATGCAAGCGGAACATCAAACTTACTAGGTCTTCACACTAAACTAATCGTACATGTAACTTAAGCAGTTCTATGACAGGGTAATAGATGAATAGTTTGTGATACACTTTTCTAACTCGATGAGTTTGGGAGCAAGAATTTTGAACTATGGGTGGGAATAATGTGTTCAGTTCAGATCAAATCTTTGTATATATTTGCATATATACGAAGATAAGTCAAATAGGTCATCTACATCGGGAATAACCGACCAGCCTAGACGGGGGCCGATATTGATTAATTGAGCATGTTTGACCTTTTGCTGACGTAACTTTTCATCCTTGTCACGTGATATAAACTTGGGGTCAGTTCAATTTGAGTGGAGACGGGAATTTCTGACATGAAAAAAAAGCATAGAGATAAAGGCTTTGTCTACATTGATTGTTCTCAACTACAGAAAGCAAGCTCCGGAGCTGGTGGCCCGATCAAGGAGTGATGATGTTCGACTGGACAGGCGTGTTCCTCAGTAACTCCTCCCTCATCTACGAGGTGTCCATAGGAACCATGGCAGCCGGAAGTGACGTCATGCAGTGGAGGGAAACAGACAAGACCGAGATGCGTCTGGATGGTATGGACAGCAACAAAGAGCACTATGTCGTCATCACAGCTGTCAATCAAGCCGGGCTGTACACGACTGAGAGTTTTGTGCTGTCGTATCCGGGCAGTGGCTGAGATACATGATAAAAGTCTGTATACTTGCTTTAGAACTACAAAGTAGTAAACGTTTAACGAAGCGATAGTATTAGTTATATTGATCCGTGTGCTCGAATAAAGTTTTTTTTCTTAATTTCTCATGTTAAACAGTTTAAACCTAATCGTCGCTGGCACTTCCAAAAGTGTGTGCTATTTCGCATTTAAATGCGTTAGATAACTTTAAAAGACTTGTTGTAAATTAAAAGCGGAAATTTTCAGGAAAGTGCACCAGAAAAAAATTGAAAATGACAATTATCTGACCTATAACTACTTAATATCTCAAACCATTTGTAATGTTTATACAATAGTAGCAATGGCAAACTATGATGCTGTTTTATAAATTACGTATTTCATATATTTGAATAATTACATGACTGTTGCGCTTGTGTTTCGCTGTACGACCAAATGTATGAATTATATGCCAGTTTTTACATCTTCACCGTTTTCGAGTGAGAGAAAATTCAAATAAAAAACTATGATTTTTTTTAATTGCTAGAGTTCTAGACGTATGTTTACATTTTTCAGTTGATGCTTTCTCAATTCTTGCGATTTTTATCACTAGTGTCCTGCTTATTTAGGGATTGAGTTTCTGATTACTTTTCATGTCGGTGTGTTATTTTGCTGTGTCAATAAACAAAGCGTCTCTTTATTTATATTCCTGGCCATGGGTAGCTATGATTGTTTCAACCATACTTAGGCATGCCGTTTTAAATACAGTACGTACCTAACCCAGTGGGTATATAAAAAATATGTACACTGCAACGATCCAACAGTCTGTTTGGCAGTCCTTTCTTGGTTATCAAAGTCCAAACCTCTTAACCATGTACTAAATTTAAAATCTATCGGATCTTTGGGTACATCGGGCGATAGGGGCATCACCATAAACACTTAGAAACTACCATTTCGCGTTAGGAGAAATAGTCTGCGTTGTGCAAGCCTCCATACCAAACATATTGAAACCTAGACGCTTGGGCCACATAAGGGAATTTCTTAATATTTATAAGCAAGACTAGGAAAAAAGTGAAAAGATTAGGATATGAAAGTAGTGTCAAGCTGAATAGAACGAAGTGGACTTCAAGGACGCGGGTTTGGGTCTATTCAGGAAAATGAAGTTGGTAACAATTAAACATGCAATGATTTAAACAAGTTTTATGCGTTGTAGTGCTAAAGCACAAATATATACAGAAAAAGCATCTCACAAATAGCAATGTTCCTACAATTATCTGTAATTGATAATTTATGACTGAAAATGTAGACAAAACATTTTGTAAATTTGTATTTATTCCTTGAAATTTATATAAACTCCGTAGATGTTTTGTCATATAAGTATTCCGTAAAGATCTTCTAAATTCCTTACAATCCTCTTGAATTTATAGAAAGTCTTATGTCAGGGTTTCAAGGTCCGCCGTATGGATCAAAATTGCCTCCTAGCAGTTGAAAACATTATTGCAGAAGAAATCACTAATTGCTGCAAGAATAATATGAATCCCCGACTGGCTGCTTTAAAGCTATTAATTTATTTTACCGAAAAAACTTCGACAAAATCCGAAAATAAGGATTGTCGACGGATACTGAGCCGTATCTTTTTTCTATTTTGGTGGATCTGACAAGAAATTCCGAAACATATCCACACGACGAAGTACGTTATTCGGAGCCTCACATTGACTAAGATGCGACACATTGACTAAAAGCAAGATGCGTGACGACTTAGTATATATAATGCCCGGCCTTTACTGGTTTCTTTGATTCTTAAATGAATACCATAAATATAAGCAATAGTTTTAGACACACAGCAAAATCAAAGCTTGTTCAGCTGATGTTTTTTTAATGATTATAACAAGTTTATTAAAAAAGGGAAATACAGGGAAAATACTTTTTTCGTTCGTTTATTTTTTGCGTATTTTCAAAATCAATAATGTACCGGTCATATTGCCTTGCAGGGATATGACGCATCACTTTTAACAATTGCAATTAAATTTAGCATAGCCAGGTGACGCTTTTAAGATATTGGAGGTGATGCTTCTTTGTAAGCAGGGGTCTAAAGAAATCAGGTGTTTGTAGCCTTGTTTGTTATTCCGACTTCTGCATCGCTCATCGATATCATCGGTACAGGTTTTGTAATTAATGATATATAAACTGAAAACATATGCATGTAGGTCCTCTGTGTTTATTGAGATGTAGTGGAGGTCAATATCACACTCCATCTGGAGACCACAAGGTTAACTAGTTAGGTCAAATGGATGTCATTGGCTGTATTCAAAGCACAACATGGGGTTGCTATTGGAATATATAAGGAAGTTATATATAAGCTCCTTGTTTAAATCAAGGCCATACACTTATGACCTAGGCGTACTTTGAAAAAACGAAACTTCCTTGTTTATAAGAGTATCTAAGGTTCAACCCATGTCTAATAATTACGATGTCATAGTCGGGATGAATTGAAGAAAAGATATTGGAACAAACTTAAGAAAGTCTGGTGCGACAGTTCACAATGGAGTGTCCTCCCTGCTGAACAGTTGCTATCGGGAGCCTTACTTTAAAATTTAAAAGTTATTAGGTGCAATTTATAAGCCCCGAAGTCTTTGGAACTCCTGTCTAACTTATTTTGATAAGATTTTAGGTAATTGCTTTGAGTATGTAAAATGACGTGGTATTCTGGTGGAAATATCTCGTCTTTTTAAATAGTTTCACATCTAGTTTTAGGTCCATTCGCCCCCAAGCGACCGATGCAATATTTGTAAGCCAGCCAAGACACGTACATCCAAACTGCACCCTATAAAACCATGATAACGATAACACGAATCAAGGGTATTGTCACTTTTACAGTGCAGTGACGTCATAACAAGAAATATATGGTAATTAATCACATCGGGTTTTAATAAACTTGCATGGGCGACCGTCTGTCTAAGCTATTTGCCTCCTAGAACCATGAAACCGTCACTGTGTTTTTTCATCCATTTTAGCTATACTGCGTTTATTCAGATGATTTGTATTCAAATCTCGTTGTTTTAAAAGAACAACACAGAAAGTTTTACGAAGAGTATATTTAGGTTCAAATCAAGTACACGACCTACTTTGTAAACAAGTAAAAAAAACTAACCCCCCTAGCTGTGACAGGTAGCGATAAAGGTGTTTTACGTCTTTCTTAATGGCAACTACATGGCATTTTTTCTAATCCTTAAATACCAATGACTGTCAATGGTATTGTCATTCTTTCAAGCGCCACTCAGACCTCAATCAATCAATCAATCAATCAATCAATCGTTCGCTTGCATCATGAGTTAATACCTGGCGGCTACAGACAGTACGGACCTCGGGTATTTGCAAATTTTCAACATCCGTCTATAGGCAATGCAGAACACACGAACTATTTGTGTTTTTTTGTTTGTTTTAATCAATGAAAGGCTATCTTTAAAGCACAGCTTGAAGCTGTCAAAATATCATAGACATATAATGATTACCTTACAAAACGTATTCAAATTCATGCAGGTTCAAATAAAGGTCATGTACTTATGACCTAGACGTACTTTGGAGCTTTAAAACTTCCTTATTGATTCAAGACATTCTGCAAACTCCTCGCTATTATCTAGACAAAGAAAGGAGTGAAGATAAAAGCCAAGCACAATACAGAAAACTCGGCCGAAAAGTAAGCAGGACCGTGGCAACAAAAGTCTATTCAACCTATTTCAATACGTAGCTCAACTAGTTATCTTTAATGGCAAACACGTGTTACTAAGATCCACAATAGAACGCCCTGCCATTAACGGCATTTATAACTTGCCAGCCTTAACTCTGATAACAATCTTAAAGATTACATTATGTTTGTAAAATCGCCTGATCTTCTAGAATATGTAGCTGTCGCTTTTTGCTATTTATGGAGTTATGCGTGTCTTTGAAGTTGATCTCCCGGAGACGTTTATTGTGGCCTGCTTAATCTTATAAAGATTTTATGCCGCGGGAGTCACTTAACTGTTCCCACCTTATGTGTGTCCAATTTAAAGCTGAAATAGCCATAAACAAATTAATTATTAGTGAATTAACCTTATAAATAACATTAAGCTAAGGGTACATGAATAGCGTCAAAGCTTTAAGTCTGATAAGTTATCAAAAAAAGGGGCAACATGAATATTAGATATGGGTCGTAAAGGTTGTTAGTTTACCTGGAGTCATAAATCAAATTTTCATAACTTGCACCTACAATGGCGTCTGAGCGACCCAGATTAACTTTTTTGTATTCGAGTTTTGATCAAACACGCTACTTGAAAACAGTCTTTAAATTCCTGGCAAAAGACGTTGATGGTCTTATATGTGGTGTTACCTGACCTGTTCTGTTTGCCTTGTCATCTATTTTAGCCCTTTGACTGTTTCCTGATTTCGGCCAACAAAAGGGCCTACCTTAGGGCTTTGCGGGCGCAGGAAGACAGCTGGCCTACTGGGAGATTACACTCCTTTTTAACCCTAATCCATGCGTAGATAAACTAGTGCCACTAATAAAAATTACTCTTTGTTCAGAAAATAAGTTATAGCTTTAGTTCAGGCGATGAAACTTTCCTCCTTATGGTAAAATGCATATAAAAAGCAAGATCAGAATATCATTTCTATCCAAAGTTACCCGTGTACAACAGTTATATAATAGAATACATTAGAAGTATTTATCTATCATGCAACTTAAGGATTTCAGAACTAACATTTTTACATGTTTATGTGGACTGTAGCCAATAACATAAAGATGTAAGTTATTCATGCCTTATTGAAATATTTTTACTGAAAAGCTACCAGTGTGCAATATCATTAACCATTTTTGTGGAAACTAGAAGCTGTCACCTAAACCCTGGGGATACCCAAGATTACGTCTGTGTTCAGGTCAAAAGGTACAAAAGTCATATAAGAATTTAAATATATTCCGTGAGAAATTTAGAATACTTAAAACACAGAAACGATTAAGAGGCTCCGCTCCTAAGGCGTCGCCAAAAAGCTGTCTCCCTTATCACAGGCTATTTCACAAATTTCAACACATTGCGCAGGTGTGCGCACGGACTGGAGGTCTCGCAGTCAGCGGGGCAGAAACATTCATTTTTGCTTCTTTTTAACCGCGATGTTTTTCGAGGTCAAAATGAAGTAGCACCGATATGGCTACCCAGATGCTTTGTCACGTCGTCGCGCTGGTCCTTGTCTGTGGACTGGCTTCGGCAAACCTTGTGAGACTTGCACCGAGAACAGAGTACGTCTACGACTACACCGCCCAATCAAGGCTGGGGGATGTCGCCCTGCTGGTCACCAGTGCGAAGGTACGGTCGACTACGTTTTCGTTTCTTAGTCCAACATGCATCTACAGGTACATGGCTAAAAATGCAATTCGGAACTGTGTAGTATTTGTAATGTCTATCTAGAGTAGTCCTTACCTATATTTCTCCATGAAACTACTATGTAAGTCAAATGTCCACCAGACGGTGCTCTCGCCGCGACCTAAAATGTGCTAAATCGTGGAGCCTACGCCGAGACACAGTGCATCTGTGGGATCTCTTTAGTCACCCTTGTGCGCTAAGATCGCTACCAAAATTCAAATATCTTATTTTTTCTATTAAAGACCATAAATTTGACTTAGTCTTAGAGACAAAGAACGGTATTTTCATTTTAATTTTGTATGTTTCTTTAAGTTATTTTTTTAGCTTGCATACTATCTGAACTATGAAATCAAGGCTGCAAACAAATTCAATTTTCGTCAATGAACAGTCGCTCAGTGTGTGTCTTAATTTATATATAGTACTACGTCTGTATTTTTATGTTCAGTTACCCACTCCCGGTTATCTTAGTATATCATATGATATTGGGACAGGTTAAAATATTGAAAAAATAAATCACATTTCAGTTAAGAAATGATAATACTTTGTTCCCCTAGGTATTGTCAGTTTGGTTCTTCGTAAATCATCAGTACATTTTTAACATTTGTTCTAAGCAAGTTCTATTTCGTTAATTTGCATCAGGACTTATCTTAATCAAGATATTCCCTAACTCAGAATTCTAAGTAAATAAGTCGTATGTGCAAATTATTGAACCTCTATTTTTTACACGCAAAAGTTGAAAATACAAATCAGTCACCGAGGAAAAGCTTGCTATGGCGTTCCCTGTGCACTTACGTGATGTGGGTCGCAGAGAGCGCGCAGCGAGAGCCTTGTCCTTGGGTGGAAAATGGTTAAAGCAGGCATAAAGGAATGTAAATTTTGTAATCATGGTACAGAACGATAATACTTATCTCCAGCATCCTCATGTTCCTGTGGTATGCTTCATTTTGTTAAAAATGTCGTCGAGTCTCTGTCATTGCTGTATCAAATATTACAACTGAATATTTACTCAGAGCGCGATCACATAGGTCGTACGATCGTCGTACGATTTTGATGCATTAGGAGTTACAAGCACCCCGTGACATAGATCTAAGATAATTTTTGTACCGGGACAGTACATTTCTGTTTTCCAACGTTAACATGTCCGATGTTAGCTATGTTAACATGTACGGCGATCGCACGACTCATGTGACCGCGCCCTTATATTGGGTGACCTTTTCACTAGACGATGCGTTCTCACTGCGACGTAAAACAGAATAGTGTTTACTAAGTAAAAGAAAAAAAAACCTTTAATTTCTTAATGGGAACACCAGCATTAATGCAATAAATTAAAAAGTGACTAAAAATTCACCAAACACAAATCACACAAAAAATAGTTTTCATACCATTAGTTGAACAATTTGCCATTTTCTTGTCACGGTAAGAGCGCCATCCAAGTAGAGAAAGGTTCTTTTCAGTGTCTTCAAACACTTAAGATTCTTGTCACGGCAGTTATATCAACCAGGGTAAATCCCTCCTTGTTTAGAATAGTATACAAGGAATACTTAGGCACAATTACAAAATATAATTAGTTTGGAGGGCACTTTTTGGTTTGTGCAATAGTATTTTAATCTTTTTTGACGGATACCGAATGTTTGTATTGCGTTTTTCATTGTTGTACTGACTTGAAGAGGTAGCTATCTACCATTTTATGCTTTAATTTTTTTACATGTTTGTGCTTAAAGGCATTTCGATATATATAATATGTTTGGACCAGCCAAGTCCTGCTACGTCCCTGTTACGTCCCTGGTATAATTACCTAGCTAATTACTGTAAATGCATTTAAGTTCGCAGGGATTTAATTTCGCGGTAGCGGGAAAATGACTTTTCGCGGTGGTTTTAAGTTCGCGGTAGCATCATGCACTGTAGTCCCTTACTGCCATGGAAAAATGTTCGCGGTGGTTTTAACTTCGTGGTGAAGTGGTCACCGCGAAAACCGCGAACATAAAACCACCGCGAAAGTTTCTGCAATTACAGTACTAAGACGCCAGAATTCCAGAACGTTTTAAAGTCATGATATAAAAAAAATCGATGAATTATCAAACAGCATGTATGCTTTCGTTCTACACAGGATCCTTTATAATCTCATGTAGCATACAATAACTGAACCAAACATTTTTACTCGACAAAAAATGTTGTGAGATTCGGCCCCTTTGTAGGTTCTTTTCTAAGGCGCGTTGTTAGTCTTTAAAACAGGGTAACTGAATAGCCATGACACTTGGTTTTCAGGCTATATTTAATAAAAATCAAATGCAGCATTGGGTTAAAGTTTGTCCTAAAACCTACATTATCACTGAATACAAATTGTAGTACATTCAGAATCGTGGATTTTTTGTGAATATTCCATATTTTACTCCTCTGAAGGGAGACATTTATAAAATTACTTATGTAGTATCATTTTGGATGGCTGCCTTTCAAAGAAATTAGTGACGTCCGGAACTGCCCCGGTGCAAATCTTAAACGAGGTATCGCCCAGCTTTTCCCGATATAATCTGTGTACGTGTAACACCCCTTTTTGAAATTGCGTGAAAATTAATCGGACGATTAGTCTGCGAGCTCTGAATGACATTTTGAACAGTAACACGTCCGTGATTTCCGGATAAGCGGAAGTTTCTTAGTGATTGTCGGCGATTTTTAGGAGTCGCCCGATGCTTGCTGTGCACCGAAAACAACAGTACTAGTCGCCGGTGATCTTTAATACCCCCTCACATTATGCGAAAATCGATCGGACGACGAGTCTGCGAGCTCTAAATTACGAGGAGGCATGACCCTGACAGGAAGGGGGAACTCTGAGATTTCTTCGTCGGCATTCGCAGACTCGTCGTCCGATCGATTTTCGCCAAATGTGAGGGGGGTATAAGGTCGCAAAGCTTTGAGGTGTCGGGAGAGTAGAGACCGTCTTATTGACCCTCGGTCGCAAATCGGATGACGTACGCCCGCTGGTCGGACGAACTTCGCTGGACTCCCTTTTGCAAATGTAGACTTTCTTTGATCTAGCAAGTAAATTGGTCATTGTGGCTCATGTGTTAGTATGTGGGCTGGATTTAATCATTTTTATTCTACCGGTGCGGTCCATTGAATGGTTACTAAGATTTCACAACTAAGACATTAAAATTGATATTCTGTCTTTTTATGAGGAATGTTTTTCCTTGCCTCGTCCGCGTGCAAGTGGTGACACCATGTCATGTGAGGCTCATTGTCACAGTCCTATTCTTAGGCGATAGCCCGAGCTTCGTTTATATGTGACAGGGATGGTTTTTAGACGAAACATACGCGCGACCCTGTGTTCATTTTAAAGTCTGCCGACCATCCAGCGATCGCAAAGTACGTCCGAATATCGTGAATAGTGCGACAGAGGTATAACACAGACTCTGCTGTCTTGAGCTGTAACTGACTCATCCCCACAGATGTTGTTTGGGCTGCTATAAGCAAGATTTAGCCAGGCTGCTTCAACGGTTAAGGCTTCACCGTGAGAGAGTCGGAGACTTTGATCTTCCAATCATTGCAGTGTTGGTCGCAAGCGTGTGGGATTCTTGTTGCAGTGGCTGCTTGATTGCTGAAATTGGAGGAAAGTGATGATAAAGCGATGCCAATATTTTTTTCGCTTAACTCTGTTTTCTGGTGCCTCCCCACATTTCGGTTGTGTAGATGGACTTGGCAGTTGCATAAGACTTGGCTTACTAGTTGCGCTGCCTATCGCGGTGAGCTGTGCCCTTGGCCATCATCACTTGCTGAAGTGCGTTCGTCTTGAGTGCGTGCTTGCATGCGAGCAGGACCCTCGGCTTTCATTCCACGTCTCAACTGTAGGGCTTAAGCAAGGAAACTGTATTGAAGGCAGCAGCGCGGGCATGCATTGTTTTTACAATATTTAATACAGGAAAAATATCTTTAGTTGTGATAGTTTTATCGTTTCAACAAGGTTAATGGTATATGGATCTTTTGGCGTCTTATTTTACGTAGTAACTTTATTTTCTTAAGCGCACATGCGCATTGACTTTAAAATGCCATCCATACAATTTACTTGCTGTGCCTAGCACTTGTTTATCTCGAAAAGGTGACGCCTTAACAATGCCTTTACGCCAATCAGTGATTTACGAACGCCTACAGAACGGCAACAGCGGCTATAAAAACCCACTCTATCCCGGGGCTTGGCAGCTCTCTCCGTTAATTGTTCAAACTCCATTGTAAGTCGGCGCTTAATTTGGTGACATGCAAAATACTCTCCCCCACAACTTAAAAATGGTGCCACCACCTCTGGGCACCCTTACGTACAGACGGTGTGTGCAGCCTGGTTAAGGTCAGATCTCCCCGGCGACAAAAAAAAAAAAAAACTTAAATGGGGGTGGGGGTGGTAAATGGTTTTCACAGAACTGTGTCGAGAATAGCTTTACAGTTAGGCTTAGGCTAGACACATTTTCCAGGTAACCTGCTGTGAGTGTTTTTTACTGTCGGACTTTAGGGGGAGACTTGAGTTCCGGTTTGTCCTGTCCATCGTTCCCAGTTATCTGCTGCTTTTTCCTGAATTCATATCTAAAAGTCTTCACAAAATGAGTGCAATGGACTTATTCCGGCCTGGCTGACCTGAAGCTATTACTACGGTGCAAAAACTGGTATCTAAGCATGCAACCCAAAACTTAACGTATCACTCTTTTAGGAACTCAACTAACACATTACGTGTAAGCCATGGAATCTTTATATCTGATAGATACTTAGAGTTATGAATATTCGAATAGTTTATATTAGGTATTGGGTGTCTTTTTGCATTTTTCATTTGGTTTAAACCATACCTACAAGGTGCTTTAACTTAATGCATCTAATTTCGCGTGGATCCAACGTCAACGTCACGGTAGTTGGAAAAAGGACTATTCCGGTTTTTTAAAGTTTACGATAAAGTGCAATACTGGCCTTTGCGAAAACCGGGAATATAAAACCACCGCAAACAGTTCTGCATTTACAGTATTTGTGGCTTCTTAGTCTAAACTGTCTTTCAATTCTAATTGTGGGCTTTCTGTGGTCGAAACGACGGATTCCCATTAGTTAAGACATGCTGGTAGATGTACACCGTAATATGCAAGTTATGGAAATGGAGACTTAATTTATATAATTAACGAGGGAGGTACTTTAATTCAATGTTTTTCATAACTGCAATAAGAGCATTTGTATACTTGAAATATATGTACGTAGTCGTAATCAGAAAGTGTTAGACAGAGAGACCATCTTAAATTTACATTTATACATAGTTCTGGACAACAAGGTAACAAAACCTTCAAACCCTTAGCGGGTTTAGTAGACAACTGAAGTTTAATGACAATTTTTTTCATTACATCCTAAAAACACTATCTCCACAGGTACACGTTCGAGTGTTAAACGTTACCGGCGATGATCATCTCTGTCAGCTGCACATAGAGAGGTTTTCCCAGCATGCAAATGGTGCGAACTGTTACATTTGTAGACGTAGCCATTTAATGTCCTAATAGTATAAAGTCATAAATGCTATGAATGTCAGAGAAGACAAGCCCAGGCAAGTGCGGGAAAAGTAGCTTTTGTTTGGTAATTTTATGGCCAGGAAGGTCGAAACGACTAAACACCTAGAGCATAATACGCAATTACTTAACAATATTTTTGTTTTATTTTTACACTTTCACAGCTTTAATTTTAACTTTGACATTTTCTTCTTTATTGCAAAATGTTGCAGTGTCGTTTTTTTTTATAATTTCTTTTTGCAATTAATTTACGCCATACGCCATTGGCACGAGGTATATTTTGTTGACTTCTTTTTTTATTAATGTGCGCAAACACAACAAATTACAATTTTGACTACTTTCCAAAATAAATCACTCTATACATGTTCAGAAACTTTAGATAAATATCAAGTGGAACATGTATGAGTGACCTTTGTAAAACGACCCTGGTATTCTTTTCTTCCAGGAAATAATGATCATTCCAGGCATTGGGACATGTCAAGATGGTGAGTTTCTTAAGCCATTAAGTTATATTTTCTTTCTCCCCGCGGGTTATTTATCCGTGTACAATATACTTAGCTATCATAATTATAATTCGGATTCGGCATTAGATAAGTTCTTGAAATTTGGGTTATCATTCTTTAATATTATAAATGTAGGAGCACGATATTAGCCATGAGTGTACGTATGTGGGTTGGTTTTAAATGAAAATATTTGCTAGTGTTATAATTGCAAGTATTTTTGCAGCATATATAAATATATGTATAGATTAACTCCAATAATCAGCCTCTATAGCAACGGGGAATTTTTTGGGCTAAAAATTCACTTTTGCTGGCTATTTCTTTGTGTACTGGGTCGCTGATTTCCGGTCTTCATTGATTCATTGGCCCCTGGAATCAACGAAGGCTGGCAATCAGCGACCCAATAACCCAAAAAAATGGCCAGCAAAAGTGTATTATGAGCCCAAAAAAGGCCCTGGAGAGCCTGCTACAGAGGCTGATTATTGATTGCCTATTATTTATATTTACGAATTCATATCCTTCGGTATAGAGAGTGTTCCGTTTTCAAATGTTCTCTATCTTCAGGTTTTCCTTCCTAATCTCTCCCCATGGGGAGGTTACTGAAGTCTTTTATCCCGATGACGAAGATCTCGAGGTGCTCAATATCAAGAAGGCGCTGGTGGGAACGTTGTCTGCAAGGCTCCATGCCAGTGACAAGGTCTGTTACTTTGATATGAATTTATTACTTTCCTTATTTGTGTAAGATGTGGTCAACATGGCGGACTTTAACCACTCCTGAGCAAATAACGACCTTGAAAAGCACCAGTAAAGCACAAAAGCGACACACGGCGGCCAGTAAATGCACTACACTTGATTAGATGGCCATTTGCTTTATGCTGTAAACTCCGTAATAGCTGCACTTGCATGTTACACAGTAACAATATCATTTTTAGATTGTTAGGAATAATTTCATTTTATTGTACATTCAAGGTTCTTAAAGAAGGCCGGATTTGGCTGTACCAACTGAATGAAACCGGACATGAAGGTAGGTGTGGATATATGAATATATCATAGATTATATACACATTTACACGCTTGTGCGATTACTGTTTTCCAATCTGGTAGATATATAATATTACGGATTATTAAATTCAATAAAATCGAAGTCTATGTCAAAATTGTAAATGTTCCATATCACGAAGAAATGATATAATGAAGATAGCTACGTGCATAGTTTTAATATGTGGATGTTTCATGATGATAACGTTAATCTATAACTTTTATTTGCCCCTGTCAGGAGACCATACATCAACCTACAAAGTGAACCCCACACCCGGAGGGCTGGTGTTTCACAGGACCAAACATGGACACGTTGTAGAGAATGCAAAAGCTAAACATGAGAAGGTATTCGACATCTTTTGTTTGTATATAACTTAGTTCGTGAAAGAAATGCTGAATGCTATATTTATATTTTCAACATTTTGAAGCTCCCAGGGCTCGCCATTTATAGTAGTCTCTAGCTAGTTGGGTAAGCCCTACATGTATCTCTCTGTATACAGAAGAATATATCAAATTGACCATAGCTGCATCCGACTACTGAGCAAACTGAGTTTTTCGCCAAGATACAAGTGTGTCAAACTGATCTTTACTATATGCTGTTTCTTATGTTATTTTGATATACAATGTCGGTTCGGAAATTTAACCTTGAGTTAGTTAGATGACACTAATCAATTTAAAATCAAACAAGTATATCTAATAACCTATTGTAAACCAAGCAAGGTGCAAAAAACACAATTGAAGTTTGATATGCATCCCGTCTTTGCAGAAAATAACCTACAGCTCGGAGCTCGGTGTTGCACGTACTGTTCTTGTCGACGAAGCCTTTACTGCTCCAAGGGAAACTCCAAAGGGGTAATTTGACTAATATTAATTTTAATTAATTACTATAATTGAAATATATCTGCAACACATTGATACATTTTTTTACTACTTGTATATATATATTTTTTAATTTGTTACTAGAAGTATTTTTTTTTTCGTTTACAAACTTGTTGGTAGGTTCAACCCAAGAGCCGGTTTACCGGGAGATCCAGACAAACATCGACAGCTACAAGGAGACCAGTTCGGTAAGTTGAAAAATTGAAAAATACAAAAGCGACACAGTGGCAATACCTTCTCTCTTAACCCAATATGTTAATGTTTAAGAACCGTGAAAAGTTCCCACTGTTTAATGTTTTACTGTTCATTCTTCTTACTTGTCTTAGCTATACTTCGATACGATTCACTATGTTCTTGAACCCAATCCAGCATAATTTTATAGACAATGAATAGAATTGCCATTACCTAATAATTCTCTTGCTTTGGTTTATGATATATGCACGATTGGTATTACTGTCGCAAAAGACTAAACTGATCTTTTTATATCCAATCGTGTACATGTATATGTGCACATGTGTGAGCATATATTATGCATATATATTATATATGGATTATATATGGATATATGGATATCTGCATCTATATATTCTTATGTACACATGAATTATCTAGATTTAGTTTGCCGTGTAATATGTGCATGGTGTTGATGTTTAAAAGGTTGATAAATTACACATTTTATCTAGGTTTGATATCATAATAATATAAAGACTAAATCCTATTATCATTTTCTTAGACATAAATTTTATTTTATTTTGTAACTGTTTCAGAACTTCCCATCATGCATGCGAACTCCTCCAGTCAGATGACCCTGGTTGGGATGAAACCGTTTGTTGAGGATGTGACTCCACCCTCCAATCTCACTAACGGATCTATCATCATCATTCATGTGAGAATGATTTTTTCTTAAATTTTGCTGAAGTTATGTTTATGATTACAAAAAAAAACACGTTTAACAAGCGTACTTTTTTCACTTACTTTAGCCGAGGCCGCCTGAGCTGGACCTTGCAAAAATAACGGACGTCATCCTTGGAAATTTGACATGTGTCAGAAATCACAATAGAAAGGAAGGTATGTTATATGAAAGCTAAAGTTACTGGCAACTTAGAATAAGAACAATCGATTAGATGTAAGCCAGAGTTTTCACGCCACGCAACCGCTAGTATAAAAGCTGATCCCAGTTTCCATATCACCCTTTTTGATTAACGTATCATACCGCAATACAACAAGTTATACAGTACGCGGTAGGTATATGGAAATTATTCAAAACACCATCCTCTCATGCAATCAGGAGTAGTTGGGAATACAACAAGGCACGGAGTAAGTTTGAATTATTGAAAACATTTCATCTTTTTCAGAATCAGTGCAAAGACAGCAATGCTTCTTTCAACTCATCGCTCTGATAGGCCGTTTGTCAGAGAACGAACTTGGCGTCCTAGTACATCAGTATGTCAAGGTCAACTACTCAGACTCCGTTGAAGAGGAAAACTGCAACATCATGGTGGACGCCCTCGGTAGTCTCGGTAGTGCAGCAGCCCAGCGGCTCCTTGCTAAAACTGTTCTACAGGTCAACGGAGCCTCAGCCCAACTCATACAGCGGATGCTGATCAGTTTTGTGACCATGACCACCCCGCCTGTCAAGGTGAATATACGTCTTTATGATTTGTTTATGTATGTATGTTATCTTGTATGTTAGCTATTGGACTGACTAAGTATCAGTATCAAAATAGTTTGCTATCTATGCTGCCTCAGCATTTGTTTCCCTCGATCGTTTTGGTGAATCCTTTTTACCCGAAATTTTCCATTTGTTTAATTATTTTATACCATGTTTGTTTACCGTGCAACTGCCAAAGTGGTTGAGTCCGACACGAATGTCTTCTTAACCTATCTTTCTATATTTGTATGTTAGAATTTAATTTATCTACATGTACTTAGACACATTCATTCATTTCATGTATTTAGTCTTTCTTATCTGGCAATTAGCCCAATGGCCATGAATTTGCAATAAACATTTATTATGATTTCCAGGAATTCGTAATGACACTGGAGAACCTGTGTTTTGCAACAAAGATTGAATTCAAAGGTAGGACGTAGAGCATATTTGCATTATCTTTCGAAAATGTTGTTAATCGACATAAATTAAAAACAATTCAAACATCGATTTTTTTAAATGGCTAGTATAACAGATGTTTGAGTCAATGCACTTTAAAACATGTCACTAAAGTTCCATTACCGCGGAATTTAAGAGATTAAGTTACTAAAAATCTGATTTTCTACAGGATCGAAAATTGCTTTATATGAATTCCCTTTTCGGGGGCAAGGCTAAATACAGTCCCCTACTAATTAGGTATTGGCGATCTATTTGTCTAATACCCAGTTAAAATGATTCCGTCTTCTTACATAGACCCTAAGGATGAGTGGATAGTCCACAGCACCGCTGTTCTCATACTCGGAGTTGTCGCCGACCGTCTGAAGGAAACAGACAAGGAAAAAGCAAAAAGCCTTGTGGGAAAACTCGAGGACAGCCTTGGGATCCATGGTAAGTTTTTTCTTAAGATTAAATCTTATCTGAAGCATAAACGTTTTACAACAGAGAAGTGTAACTAGACTATAATGTAGTTCATCGTTTTGCAGATTATCATAGCTCTGGTGATATATTTCCTGTACATTATCGTAGACCCGTGGCATCACCGGCATCTGCGATCCACCATGACCGATGACGAAATGAACAAACATTACCATCACAAAGCTACTCTCCTGGAGTCCCTTGGCAATGCTGAGTTTGACAGCTCGTTTGACCACCTCCTGTCTTACGCCAACAACACCGACAGTCCACCACTGCTGCGGAGAAGCGCGCTGTCTGCGATTAGGAAGTATGACCACCATGAGGTGAGTCAGAATTTAGTTGATTTAGTTTACCAATAACGGATCTCTGTTTATCTAATTACAAGGTGTCTTTTTAACCTTCATCTTGTATTTGTGTTTTCAACGTGTCCTTTTTCAAAGTGTTTTTGTGTGCAATATAAAGATAATGTTGTATATATTCCGTCTAAATTCAATAACGAGAGCACGCTAAGCCGGCACGCGCACTAACATGGCACGGATTGTATCATTTTATCATACTTACTCTGAATTGTTACCGATTATTTCATGTTAAAGGTTTTACAATTTCCGTCTTCCAGGCGGCGAGTCTTCTCCTGGACAGCGCCCTGTATGATGAGGAGGAGCATGTCCGCTATCACGCTGCACTTCAGTACCAAAGGCATCCCAAAGCGCTCAACCTGCTGAAGATAAAACAGAGCATGGCAAATGGGTAAATTATGTTTTGTTATCCCATTTAGTTTTTAAACTCTAATTCTTACAAAAGTGTACCGATGAAACACAGAGATTAGATTTTTACACTCAGGCACTAGATAATGATTTTGTACGTTTTAGGTCCGTCAGCATTGACCACTATCTTGATGATCTGGAAAGAAATTCTCATCTCCGGCAGCGCAGAGGTGTTAAAGGAATATTTGACGTAAGCAAAGTTTTGATGCATACTACTTAGGTTGGCTAATTGTTTTATTTTGCTTTAACCTAAGGTAAAAGTTGAAGAGCATGTTCACATTTAATTGTAATTGTAATTTACACCTACTGAACAAGAGGTTAAATTCAAGAGAAAAACACATTGTAAAAAATATAATAATAACAATAATAACAAAAATAATCCATTCTCTGTCATGAACATTTCCATATCCCACAATATTACAGCACTCTCTTGGTATTCTCATAAGGTTACTAATTCCTAAATCGACTCGCTTCTCTAGTGACACATTGGGAAGCAAGCCTTTTCCATTCAGGGCGGTTTTGGGACAAGTTTGTTATCAGTCATGTGATATATACAAGTAACTTAGTTGAGCAATGCAATTCGAGACATCTTTCAATGTGTCTTTTTCTTTAAAGAGAGGTTACGGTGATACATACTTTGGTTATATGCATTGTTGTTTTTCAGCCAATCGTGTTGTACCTGAATTTGCCAGGAATAGACTGGCAGAAGAAGATTGGAACAAATGATATCGGAGCAGAATTTGGCCTCGTTGTTAGAAACATTTTTGACTTTAACATAGGTAAGTTCTTGAGTTGCGTTGAATAAACGTTATGCATGTATACAATATTACTATTGTTTCGTGATTCAACCACAGTGGTCATTAAGGAGGAGGTTAATCAATTTTAATTGTAAGATTCGCAACCTCTTTATTTCGATTATTTCGAACTAACCTATTCCATGAAAATACGTTGAGATTGACAAACTTAAAGTTTCTTGACTGCCTCACTTTGTTTAGAGTCCTACTCAATATCTACATATTATTGGTAAAAAAAATATGATGCTACCCTATAAACCGCCATTTAATCGCAGGTAATGGTAAAAGAGCAATGTATACCACAAAACTGTGCCAAGTATGAGTACCTATGCATGTTCTAATGGAAGTGCATGCATGATGATGTTCTGGCCATTAGCCTTTCGAAGTGAATGCGTGTTGGAAATGCAGCAAACGGCCGTTAATATTCTGTTATCTAACCAACTGTCAAAGGTGGTTGTAATGTTATCCCAACATTTGCTTGTAGATTTTAAGCAACAAATTGCACAACAGTGTCTAGAGTAAGGTATCTAACTAATTTTTCTGTTGTCGTTTAAACAGGACTGACTAAAGGACACGTCAAAGTGGACGTGGATGACCAGATTTATGCCAGAGGCCTGCTCGGCATTATCAATGAAAGATTTGACTTCATTGATGCTGGAATCTGCTTCAAGGGTGGCATCAAGTACGAGATCAACATTCTACAGGCAAGTGTAGGGTATCTGCAACTGGAACATCTTTATAACAAAAACGCTTTAGAAGCTAATTTGTAAATCTGCATGTGTAGTTTTTGGACGCTGCTTTAGCTTTGCTAAACCGAACATACCCCTTGCCAAGGCAAGGGTTCACTGGCATTGTGACTCAAAACAGCCATAAGCCAAACTGCCCGAAAGTCAAAACTGATGAAATGACCGGTACACATTATTAAAATCGAGTATACTGTAGAGACCCGCCTTGTCGAGTAATATTTTTTTGGTCGAGTAGTACCCGCCTTGTCGAGTTGTATTTTTCCAACATAGTCTGTCCAACCAGTTTCAATGTCAGTTGAATCTATATTTGATGAAATCGTGAATACACTGCGTGCTAATTATGGCATGATTTAAAAAATAATACTATACATTGGTTTTGATTCTGTGGCAACTAACTCACTAGTATCCTATTGAAGTGATATTATCATCTTGTAAAGCATAAAAGTATAAACGAGTGTATAACCTGTATATGGTGTCATAACGAAATATAACCTGTATATGGTGTCATAACGCCTTCGCTTCGCTCACTCTGTCGTTTTATTCTGTGGTTATAGGAAAGCACCAGGCGTTATTACCCTCTAATTAGTCCGCCGCGCCCGGCTATATGATAATACTAGTTTTGCAAGAAGGCATGGCTGAATGAAGATCTGTTGGTTACTTTACAGGATTTCTCGTTTGATGAACTGCTGGAGCTGATCAACATATGGTTTAAAGACGTGCCAGGGGTGATAAGTGACATCATAGACACAGTGAAAACATTTCAGCGTCTTTTTGATACTCTGTCCGGAACTACGCCGCAGGAACTTTTCCAAAGCATCATTGATTCAGTACAAAACCTTCCTGACATAATACAAGGCATGGCAAGGTACGTATGCATTTCTCATTGAGTCATGAATTACGTTCATGTCTTATAAACGGTCAAGTCATTTATGACAAGATAAAAATGTATATTCTTTTTAACAGACAGGCGAGTGAGACCTGGGAAAAAGTCGCCGCATATGACAACTTGCCAAGTTTTATCGAAGAGACAAGGCAGGTCATGCTTAGAGTGAACGCAGTGTTCACTGAAGTGAAGAATGATGCCAAGAATCTTTTCAGTGTAAGTTATTTTTAACAATATCATATTCTTTTATTGTCGTATATACGTAATGCGAAAATGTTCATTCTAAATGAATCTCTTATATTGCCTATTTTGACTAAACAAAAAAAAATGAGTACACAACTAATATTCTGATCGCAAACTATCTTAAATATTGTAATAGAAACAGGGAATACATGTCTGGTGTTATAATATTGTGTCAATTTTATTCATAGTTAAAGTCACCTCGTTTGAAATTTCATGTGCAGTTTTACTTTATTTTAAAGAAAACAGTCTTTCAAATGTTCTTAGTGCAAACTTTGTAGAAGAAAGGAGGAGTAGTTATCAATGCGTCTTTTGCAGGGCATTCAAGACTCCGCCATCGTGGTCATCCCTTGGGCAGTCGAGCAGATCTGGCAGGGCTTAGAGACAATATTTCAGGAGGTTCCTAAACTCATCAAGTCACCACAGACGGCTATTGCTAACATTGTAAAGGCAGTGTACAAGTATGTCTCATCCATTATTATCGGAGTATGATGTTTAACTAGAATCAAACATGGCAACACAACAACCTAATCATTTTGGCTTTAGTGTGTAAATAAGTATGATACCTGTCACATATAAATATATTAAAAAGATGAGACACTTTAAAACACAAATTGCTCAAGCATATGCTCTCTTGCACTTGCTACCGCTTGCTCCTAAGACACACACACACATACATACACACAAAAATCAGACATATTCTCAGACATACGCATACACACACACACACACACACACACACACACACACACACACACACACACACATCATGACCTCAATGAAAAACGGCATGCATGCCGGTTTGGGCTTTCATAAGTAAACAAAGGTTCAAACAAAAATTAAACATGGTTTGACGTTCCGTCTTTTGTTATTCCAGTATCTACAAGGCGGTAATGGCTCTGATTGACGTCAAGGATCTTACCAATGACGTCTTCTCGTTTACGGAAGGTTTGTTAAACTCTTTGAACAAAACAAACGCCGTCTCCCATAAGACCTCACCCATCGGGATTAGTTGTTTGAGGAGGGAATTGCATTTATCTGCATGGGCAGACACACGTTTTGATTTATAGTAAAACTACTTGCGTCTAACAGATACAGAATAGAAAAAAGATTCCATTAATTATGTAGATGATGCAAGGGGTTAATTGTTTGGTCTTCGTCTGTCTAACATAAATCCCATTTGCTGCATCGTTATCATGTCATTTTTTGTATTCAACTAAATTTTGTACGTTTTCATTGTTTTTATCATTTCACAACAGGAATGCAGCCTTTCCTGTTAAAGGTCGGTGACGAAATACAGGAGTTGTTTGACGACTTCATGCGAGTGTGGGATCTGTTTCAAAAAGAGGCTCCGGAATGGATAGAAGGGTTTGGAGAACATACGGACGGAGTGTTGGAAGACGCTTTTGGCAACATGGTATGTTAGACTTGCATCAAAATAAGAAAAAAAAATCTATCAATAGCACTTCTATAATCTGATGCAAGCAAAACAAATACAAAAAGGGGAAAAACACAATCTGTACGTTTGGTATTAATGTTAATATGAGGTTAACTCAACTAAGGTTAAACATCCAGCAAAATCTGATCCAGTTACTTAAGTAACATGTTGTTTGGTGTAATTTAAGGTGAAAATTTCATTCAAATGTTAAGCAAGCTTCAATTAACTAATTTTTGCTGTCAATGATTTGTTTAGAAATCATCCAGAAACGAAGTAGTCCGCGTGGTGAATGAAGCTTTAGGGGTACTACAGGAGCCTCTAGAGAAAATAGGAAAGCTAGTTGGACCTTTCCTGGATGCCTACGAGTCAACAGTCGGCACTATCAAGTCTATACAGAAATGTTTTGAGTCATTGAAAAAAGGGTATGTAGACAATTTAAATCAATTACATCTTGGATACAGTTTTCTGAGTGTAGCAAGTACTATAAACTTTTCTGATGTAAAAGCATCGTCTTTTTTTTCTAATAATGAGACTCATAATTCTTTGTTCTTGGTTATATATGTTTCTCGTTGTGTAGTTTGGTTAGTGTTGTCGATGCTGTTTTTGTACCTTATTCCAGATTGTGACTACAGAATTGAAAGGTGTTTTATGCGACAGGCTCACTCCTATTGAGCCTAACATTACTATGGTAACGTGTCATACTTAAATGTTATTTTAGGTACGAAACTGCAAGAGGACTCATACAAAAAATCTTTGGACCAAAGGCGTCAATGAAATTCCCCAAGCAGAAGCTGGATCCCGAAACATGCGGAGGCGGCCTGTATCCCAGTAGAGCAGTCGGCCAAACAAGATACGCCAGTCAAGGCATCGACCTGATACTAGCTAAAGATGAGGAGGTAAGGTATCTATTTCCCTGGTAATGTTACGAGTATTTGTTTGTATCCCATGCATATATGAAAGCTAAGATGAAGGATGGGTGCAAGATGGGTGTATACTTGTATATAAAATCTGCATGTTTCAATTTTACTATCAATGTGCACACTTCTCTCTCTCTTTTCCTCCCTCCCTCCCCTCTCTCTCTCTCTATATATATATATAGTTTTAAATGTTTACCTTTATTTATATTTCAAAGGTTGTTGCACCGTTTGCGGGGAAGATTACCTCTGTCGAACAACAGAGCATCTCTATCCTTACAGAAGAGATAAACGGCATGGAGGCAGTAGTAGAGGGCATCGACGTTAAAGATACCATCAAAATTGGACAAAGGGTACTACTTTATTACAATTAAAATGTTTAGAATTCCTTGAAATTACGCAACATTTGTGTTGGAAGAAAGTCAGCGTTGTACTACGAGTAATATCAACACAGATGAGCTTTTATGATAATGACTTGTTCAATTTGCACTGCAGTTAGGAGTTATTGTTGTAAAAATAGTTCTATAACAATAATAAACTAGAGTTCCACGAACACATACCTTTGCCATTGCTTATACAAATTAGATCCCTATTTACATAATGATATTAAATTGTATCAAGCATCACTTAAGCTATCAGCATACCAAAAATCATGATGATCCTTTCATCCCTTTTTGACTTATTCTCTTTCAAAGTAGGAAACTAAACCGGCTCCTGCAGTTCAAGAAAAGATGTTACCGGACCCAAACATACACCTCTTACTCTCTGCCATCTTTCTCAGTTCCATATGTGTCAAGTTTGAAAGTCCTATCACGGAATGCAGTGGATTTATCAAATTTCCGCATTAATTATGCAATTTGTTAATTTATATAATTATTATCTCACTGTGTAAGTTGTTACTTAGGATATCTACATACCAAAAATCATGACCATCCGTCAACATGTTCATATTTTGCCATTAAATATGCAAATGAGATCATCATCTGCATAATTAATATATATAAATATTTCTTTCTTTCTCAGCTACAAATGTGACAAGTTTGAAAGTCCTATAAAGGAATGCAGTGGATTTACAAACTTTCCTCATTAATTACGCAAATTAGCTGTTGATTTGCATAATTTGAATTCCATCATGTAAGTCTTCCCATAGGCTATCTGCATACCAAAAATCATGACGATCCGTCAACACGTTTATATTTTCTCATTAATTATGCAAATGAGGTCGTCATTTGCATAATTAATATGGATTGATTTTTCTCTCTTTCTCATCTATATATGTGACAAGTTTGAAAGTCCTATCATGAAATGCAGCGGATTTATAAACTTTCCTCATTAATTATGCAAATTAGTTGCTGATTTGCATAATTTGTATTTCATAATGTACATTGTTACTTGGGCTATCTACATACTAAAAATCGTGATGATCCATCAACACGTTCTCGAGTTATTCTCGTCCAAAGTTTGAAAGGAAATCGGCGACTGTAGTTTTAAACAAGCCGCTAGGGGGTCTTAACTTATAGTACTTACTCTCTGCCCCAAGGGCTATCTACCACTCAAAAATCATGACCACAGCATGTCCAGAACACGAGATATCAAAAATTGAGATTCTGCTGCAGTACCGTAGCAAGCCGCCAGAAGGCCCATTATCGAACTTGACCTTCGTTTTCCCGAACCCTACCCACCTACCAAATATTATCGGGATTCATCCAAGACTTCTTGAGTTATGCTGTTAACACACACACAGACACACACACAGACACACACACAGACTCACAAGCCTAAAACATAACCTTAGCCATTCTGGCAAAGGTAATAATAATTGGAACAAATAGTTCCCATCGGAAAGAATTGACATGTGAATAGTGACTGTTAATGATGACGAAGTCACTTGTAACGACTTGAGCCGGCCTAAAGATTCCATAAAAGCGATAAGATTAGGTCATCCGGCTGAGAAAGGTGGAGTCTAGATTAAAGGAATTCGATATGTGCTTTTGTATGTAGCTTACGAACAAAAATCTATTCTCATCCAGTATTGACTGCTGAGCTGTGAATCAGTATCCTGACATTGAGCAACAATGATTTATCGCGGTTCTAATCGCTTAAATATCCCATAGACATTGTTTGACATTGACAAATAATAAAAGTGAACCAGTCATTTTCGTAAAGAAGGGAAAGAAGACGACAGTGGTCGGCTCTTGAAAAAAACGTGGTTGAGAAGAAAGACCTTTGCTATACAGGTATTTCTTGTTTCATCATACAGGTTCATAAAGGAGATGCCATTGGTACAGCAGGCTCTACAGGTTGCGTAAACAATACCATCCACTTTGCGATCAGGGAAAATGGAACAATCAACTATGTGGATCCCACCAAGTACGTGCCTCCTCCAGGAATAATGAAAGAAGACGAACAACCAGGATGGATTCAGGAATGTGACAGATACTGGCTAACGTTTATGGTGAGTTTTTACTCATACTGAACAGGCAACTTCAAATAATGCTTCGCAATAAGTGGCAGTATGTGATATAAGATCTACAACATATAACTTGAGGAGTTTTAACACCCCCACATTACTGCTTCAGCTTTTCCCCCTACCCGTTCACCTTTCCCACGGACTTCCCCTTAACCCCCGCTGAACTTCATCTGTTCCCCCGACCTTCCTCTTTACCCCTAATGGCCGCCGTTAACCCGAATTGCGCGTAGTCGACACGAAAATCGTTCGGAAAGGACAATAACGGCTGCGCCACGGAACATGATTCTGGGCCACCTCTCTGTCATGTGGCGTTTCACAACTCCTTCCCAGTCTGAACTGAAAAGCCACGAGCCGTCAGCAGCACGTCGTTTGTGGCGCTCCACCGCTACATAGTCCGAGCTTCCTGCAGGCTGGGTGGCGGACCGCTTGAGGCCGGTGTTTTGTGGCGTTCCAGAAAACTATTAGACTTGGCTACAAATTAAGAATCTGCCCCGTGTTTACTACTCATTTTTCTGGAGGTATAAATCAAAGAACGTATAATTCGATGATATCAGGTAGGGAGTATATAAACATTTCATAGTAGTATGTTATCAGAAATGTGTATTTTTAGCCTCCTTCGCAGACTGGCTAGCTTTTAATTATGGGGGTGGGGGTGGGTGGTTCGGCACTACTTGAAAGCATTAAAGACTTATTTTTTTACAGCACTAGTGTGGCAAGTATTTGTCTTGAATACTAAGTATACAGCCGTAGTCAAGCTTTTATGGGTGGGGAAATATACCAAGTTTCTTGTAAATGCAATGGTGAATTGATGGTATCAATGTAGTATGGAAATGAACAGTACAAATACGGAGAGTGAATACACTAAGAGTTGGAATCGTTCCATGCATGCAGCATTTCAATTTTTCACTTGATGTAACAGATCTTTATTTGCACGATAAATGTCGGCTGCGGCGTCTTTATTACGTCACGTCACGTATGCTGTGGTTTCGGATAACGTGTGTCTGTTGTATATGTGTACAGTGTGACTCAGGGAAGTGTGGCTGGATCTTTGATCTTTGATATATGGCATGTAAAACGTGCACGAACACAGTCGAAATGCAGCAGGGCGTGCATAATACACTTACAAGTAACAAGAAATGTATAACTAGTGCTCATGATATCGTTTGGCTGTCACTTGGTACCAAGGTACCGTAAACAGACACATATTGAGTATGTACTGTATGTTTATCTACATTACCGAAATGTTGGTCGGGTCGAAGCAGTGCTTATTCACGAGCGCGGTCCCGCTACTCGGATCGAAACGGGGACTTTTACCTACGTTGTTTCCAACCTGAGCCGGTGTGTTCTGGGCTCTCGGGGTAACCATATCGATGCGGAACTTAGCGAGTCGCCCGATCGCCATAGCACAGCACGCCGGCCGGTCCGACCTCAAGCGGACCAGCATGCAGGAAGCTATGTAGCGGTGGAGCGACACAAACGACGTGCTGCTGACGGCTCGTGGCTTTTCAGTTCAGACTGGGAAGGAGTTGTGAAACTCCACATGACAGAGAGGTTGCCCAGAATGTGTCCTAGAGAATAGAGTATTTCATGTTCCGTGGCGCAGCCGTTATTGTCCTTTCTGAACGATTTTCGTGTCGACTACGCGCAATTGGGGTTGACAGCGGCCATTGGGGGCAAAGAGAAATTGCGGGGGAACAGCGGAATTACGCCGGGGGTAAAGATGAAGGACGGGGGCACAGATGAAGTACAGCGGGGGTCAAGGGGAAGTCTGGGGGAAAAGGTGAACGGGTAGGGGAAAAGCTGAAGGAGTTAGGTGGGGGTGTTTAATGGACCTTGTAGATAACATCACTCGGAAAGTTGCGGATTGACCTATTGGTGATATGTAGTGGTTATGGAAAGGAAATTCAAGTTTGAAAATGATTTGCCTGGCAAAGAGCTTTGTATTTTGCAAAACTCAAGAAGTATAATATAAGTGATATATGATAGGTGTGTATTGGTTGTGAAATGGAAGGTCATCTTTGAAAATAGTTTCCCTGGCGTTTTCATGAGGTACTGCAGTGGGCTGTGTATTTTTGAACGTAAGCAGCATAACTCGGGAAGTTGCGGAGGCATATAGGTGATATTTGCTAGGAAAGTAGCGATTGTGGAAGGAAGTTCAAGTTAGGAAATTGTTTACCTAGCGTTTTCCTTCGGGTCTGCAGCGAGCTTTGTATGTAATTACGTTTGTCTGTGGACGACCTAACTCGCGATGTTGTAAATGGACTTGGATAATGTTTGGTAGATAGGTTGGGGTGGCAAAGAGGAAGGCAAAGTTCAGAAATATGCCTAACTACGAGTTGTGGTTCTGCAGCAGAGTTTTAAAGTTCAATTTTTTTCAAAATGCTAGGTTAATTTTTTTTCTGTCCAATTCATTTCATCCTCTTTTCTTTTTTCACTTTCAACAAGATGGTTATGTTTTCGGTTGAGACATGGTGCAGCGGCTATGTATGTCAAAGGCATAACCTAAAAAGATGTGGATTTGAGAAGTGTCTGTTGTGGAAAGGAAAATCAAGTTCTAATATGGTTTACCAGCCATTTTCTACGGTACTGCGCAGTGGTCTATGAATATGTGTGTGTGTGCTTGTGGATAACATAACTGGAGGTTAGTTAGGATGGATAAAATGGAATTCCAACCGCTAGAAACACACGTTTAGCAGTAGTTTGCTATCGGGGTAGGTGCTCTTTAGTAATACATGAATAAGACCTTAAAGTCTTAAATAAAAGCATAATTATTTTGGCGAAGTAATGTGTTGATTTGATTTATTCTGCTGTCTATTCATGAGAAATACAGCCAGGCTACAACTAGCCAGAGGCTATCATCAAAGGATGGCCCTGGTAACAATGCAATATACAATTAAGGGTTAATGACCCGCCCCGAGGTGTATATGGTGTCATAACGCCTGGTCCTTTGCTATAACCACCGAATGAAACCACCGAGTGAGCGAAGCAAAGGACCAGGCGTTATGACACCATGTACACCAAGGAACAGGTGGGTCATTAACGTTATTATCATATAGCCTACCCAAACTTGCAAACTCCTGTATGACGCATAGATCCCTTGGTACTATACGTGTGAATTCCGTTTCGAATTTCTGAAAATTCACATTTGTTCTTTGGTACATACATTTGTAAGGAGATTACAGATTGCAGTTTGAAACTTCCACAGAAAATATTCGAAACACTGCAGTCTTTGGCTTTTTAAGAACAACAAAACTCATTAGCAATGTTAATAGAAGGAGCCATCCCCCTCTTGTAGTCTGCACTTATTCCCTCTGCTCTGGCATATGCTTCGCTCCTTTTGATTGGCCAATGCTTGCATATCCCTTACTTTCTTGTGTGTATTCCGGTGCCGGTGTCGATTTATTCTGACCAATCAGAAGGAGCGAACACGCCGGCCTGGCCGGAATCTATATGTTACTGCGTCATAACTAACGTGGAACGGGGCCTTCTGATTGGTCCGCGGCGCCTGGCTATATGATAATCTACAATATACGATACAGGTAACTTTGACGACAGAGGCGATCCGTGTTTACAGCTTGACTAGCAGTCCTACGATCTGTGATATCAGTCTAAGATACAAGTAAATATTACTAGGTTATCTATATAAGGCTAGTTTGAGCGATTAACACGTGTCAACGCTATGATTTATACATATTACAGTGCTCATGGAACTCTTGTTATTTCATGTATTAAGACTAGTTCCTTCAGGTCATGAAAATGTTTTCACACTTGCAATCTCTCATTTGGTCATTTTTCAAAACAACAGGACAAATCAATTGGAAGCGGACAGCTTGCAGGAGGTGCACAGGAGACCGATGAAACCCCGGATGCTCCTGACGCTGGTTCAAGCAAAAAAGCCAGGTGATACATGATGTTATATGGTGTAGTCTTAGAGCGATACGCACATTGTATTCCATTGATAAAAAGAAAAACATATTGTTGATTTTAAAAATAATTCATTCTGTATGAAAAGTATAAAAACTTTTATTTATTTTGCTTAACATATTTCCTAAATAAATAATAGGTAGGATCTAACAAATTATGACGATTTATTGTTATTTACAAATAGAAGGCTGACACTGTCTTCAAATGTGAATGGAACATCTGGTCAACGACGTGTCACAAGAGGTATCATACGGTCCCTCAGAGGCAATACAGGTATAACTTTTTTCAAAGATTTCATATCACAGATGTATATGTGTAGCCTGTCATGTACTAAAAAAGTATACTTAAGAGAGGAAATAGGAGAAGAGAGAAGAATACTTAAGAGAGGAAATAGAAAACTAGTGCACATGTTACATTTACATAGTCCAGCGTAGCAAATTACTGGTCTGTCTGTTTTAGTTAAACGCATGCACATAAATAGCATCCCTCCAGCTGAGCCCTGCCACTAATAAACATATAAGAGAGCCTACAATGCTACTTAATGTAAGCTAACACCACATAATGTTTATTACACATGTAGTGGCTATGGTGACAGTCGTCTGGTCAAAGTCATTAACATCATTCGTAAGGAGTAGACGGAAGAAAATAGTAAAAAAAAATTACGTGAAGGTGTACTTGAAAACGTTGTACATAACTTATACATGTTACGTTAGACATAAATGATATTTAAACTGCCATTAAAACAAGCATCGTAGTTAGCTTCTCTGTCCCATAATAGGCACAATAATGTATTAAAATTATGTCATTTTACAGATGTTCTTGGAACGCTTGGAGTTGACGATGAACCAGACGAATCAGAGAAGTTCTCTATAAAGCTTCAAGACATCAAAGTGTCAACAATTGTCGGCACCCTGGATCTGATAGGACTCGGAGACGGACTACGACATATAATCAATATCTTAGAGGTCTTGTTCTTTGAGCTACTTCTTCACATAAAATTTGCACAGTTTCTTCATTCTACCTCGTTTGCAGTCCATGTTACGACCATGTTACGGCGGAAGAAATGACAATTTTGGAAAAAGTGATTCATTAAAAATGTTTTGAATCCTTCTTTTACTACTATGTTTTGCATCATTTACTAGCTATCCATTCATTGGGACGAGATATAATGCTTAAACTTTTTTTTGATCCAGATGTTCCTGGGTGGCTGTAAGTTACCTAACAGCATGACGGATGAGCAATTGCGATGGGAACTAAAAAGATCCGGAAAAGAGACTTCCGGGCCACGCGACGCCCTTCTTCGCAGATATACTACCTCCGACACTGGTAATTGATATTAAAATATTACAATCCTACATTGTGCCAAAAACTGAAAGAAAGGCGGACAAAACAGCATCTTAAACAGGGACAGTTTATGACTGTTTCTTGTTACGTTACAATGTCTATTAGTCGTCACTTGACAAGATAACTCCAATACAAGATCCACATGGTTGATAAGGGGATAGAGGGCATTCTGAAAGCTTTCCAAGCTACGAATTGTAGCTGTGTGTATTTTTGTATACATGGCAAGAAATTGGACATTGTGGAACATGGGGCATTTCCAAACCTAACAGAAAACCTAACATAGAATGATATTTTACCTGGGCTGGGACAGTATACACATTTTCCATTAACCCTTCTTCCAAAACCTTACACAGCCTAACAAGGGACAGAGTCTTCAAGCAAACCTTACATGACGGCATTAGCACATGTGGTCCTTCTAAGAAGACACACGCAACCAAGTTTTTCCACCAATCCTTATGTTACGGTCATTGTCAGGACCAGGTCCTGTGCTTGTGCCTGTCTTTCAGTTAGTTCGGGCTCCCGATTTTTATACCAAACCTTACATTACGGAAGTGGTCAATTAGGACCCGGTCCAGCTGGGGCCCTTTGCCTGTCCGCTATCTCGAGTTGCGATTTTTTTCCACAAACCTTACATTACGGAAGTGGTCAATTAAGTCCAGGTCCTGCTGGGGCCCGTTGCCTGTCCGCTATCTCGGGCTGCGATTTTTCCACAAACCGTACATTACGGAGGTGGTCAATTACTGTTAGTAGGGTTTCCAGTTGCAGAGCACATGGGTGCGGCGTCGGTGTTTTCAGTACGCGTTTTTCGATTTTCAATCGATCGCCGTGTAAAATCTAGGAAGGCCTAGAACTTCAAACTTACCAGAATTGTAGTATGTAGTATAGGGGCCGTGCCAATGTAAAAAAATTCAGAAGGGGGTAAAAGATTGTTTAGATATGGCCTTCGAAAACATGCCTCGCGAGCTGGGAAAGTCACTTCCGCGTTCACGTGTTCAAGCGGTCTGCGGGCATGGCGTTGCGTCAGCCTGATTTGCATCTCAGCCTTATTTGGAAGCAACCCATATATGGTGGGATCAGATAGAACGCTCTAAAGGGGCCCACAGCTGGAAAAATCCGGCTGTTGGGAGAATTTAGCAGTCATCAGTACACAAGATGTCACCGAGCTTCTGTTAAGCGAAGTTCACAAACAAGAAAAATAATACTACATATAACATAATCTAAAACACTTAAATACTAGAGTTAAATATTAGCTGTTGCAGCAAATATATATACAGGTTTGCGTGTGAGTAATTTATGCGGGATAAATTAACATAAATATTAATATTGACGTTAAAAACACTTCCGGTTAAAAATGGACTATGCATGAGCCCTACCAAAGAAGTTCCTTATGCATTATCATCAAATTCGTAGATTGAATCTTTAAAAAGAGAATGGACTTTTCTTGTGACATGTGTCGACAACTACAATGTAGTGGACCAGTTCAATAATCCTTCTGCTCAAAAATTAACTTAGTCTGTGCAACGCAAACTCCGCTGTCCAGGGCTGTAACTGTCCCCTCCTCTAGGGGCCGGCGGATGTTGGGCGGGCTGCTATACAGCGAGATTTAATCAGATTAAGCGAGATTTATTCAGGCTAAAAATTAACTGTGCGAGAATGGACTCTTCCATTGGCCAGCATCCACATGTGAAATGCACTGGTTTAGAAACACTTTCTCTAAAATAAAATGGACTTTGCCTAAGCACTCCAGTCCAAAATTAAATTTAGCAAAATGACTCTCTCGCAGGGTAATGGAGTATTGTAGCGCTGTCTTCATGTAAACTGGACCCGTTCAATTACAGCTCCTCTCATCAAAGAACGGACTTCGCATAATCACCCTGTCCAGAATTGCATTTAAACGATTGCCCCTCCCTGTGTGAGGATGGACTCTTCTATAGGCACCTGCATCAAAAACACTTCTGCTAAAAAAAGATAAACATATCAACGTATCTGTAAAATATAACTGGGGGGTCTGTTGTAGAATTTCTTTAGTCGGAGCATGCTGGGTAGACTACACCTTCCTACGTGGGTCCAGGGATCGTGAAATTCGGCAATAAAATCGGGAAATTGGCCAGGGGAATCAGTACACGCTATTAGCTATATATAGGTTAAATCAGGTTGGGATTACGCGGCCGACCAAAGCCTCTGGTAGCAAAACTTCCCAGGCAAAGTATTCTCCCTATAACAGCCAGCGTAGTCAGTCTGGTGGAGACTACATGTTAGCCCTTGAACCGAGAAGTTGGAAGCCGTCTGACATCCAGGCTAATCTTTGTCTAGCTGTTGCAAGTTCTGCTGTCAACATCTCAAAATATAGCGTAAAATTGTCGTCTTCATACTTTTACGTATTACGCAATATCTAAATTCTGAAATATATCGGAGAAAATAGCAAAACAGTAACGCAGTGAACAAACCCCGCAGTGACGCAAGTGCAGTGAGAGGGCACCTTTAGATAAGCTCACCGGGGATTTGTCATGCCGCCAGAGTTTGAAACTCCCTCGTACAAGCGTCACTGCTCACCCGTAAATTTTCTATTAGAAACAATCATTTCTCAATGTCTTTGTCAACCAACATACACGCTAGTCATCATCGGTACCAGATTCCGGTAGACTACTGGTAGCTGCGATCAAAATAATGACCGGAAAAACAAATCATTCTCTTGCATGTCCATTTTATGTTCAGTTCAATTACGGTCCTGACTATACTGTGTGGACTCATTGGGGTGCTGCTATAACTAGTAGCATTTCTTTCCCACATGTCTTCATCATTCACCATCGTCATCATTTGTAACAAATCCCACACTTCTTTAATTCAAAGTCGTCGTAATTGCATCCGTACAGAATCCCGTATTTCTTTCACTAACAGTCGTCAGATTTGCATTTGTAAGAAATCACACATTTTTCGATCGCAATCGTCATAATTGCATTTGTAAACAATCCCCCATTTCTTTTATTCGCAATCGTCCTAATCGCATTCGTAAAAATCCCGCATTTCTTTCATACGCAGTCGTCATATTGGCATTCGAAAAAAAAAATCCCGCATGTCTTTCATTCACTGTCGTTATATCTGCAATTTTAAAAAAAATCCCACATTTCTTTAATTCACAATCGTCATAAATTCATTTTTGTAAAAATAAAATCGCGCATTTACGATCATGTATGGAGGCGTGGGGTTTTGGGCCGTCACCTCGTCAGGGAATTTCCCACGACTCATGATCATGCAGGTGCATGTTCAGACAGGACACCACTGTCGCCGTAGACGTAGAGAAGCGTGTTTTGTTTGCGTGCACTGGACAAGCTTAACGTCTTCTGCATGAAATGGAAGATTCAATACTAAAGAAAACTAAAGTGGTGGTTTTAAAAAAATTTGGGATGGACTTTCAGGAACATCAAGTTTCCAAATGACGCTCTTTATCCAGGCCTGTCCTCGTCAGGCAGTTATTCTTTAGCTAAATCAACTGTCTTGAAAGGCACAGAAAGCCGCTTTCGGTATCAAAACCCTCATTCAGACTGCGTTATTCCCTAAGGCCCTACTTAAACACGATAATGCATATGTCAAGTCTACAATGTTATATTCTGTTGAGATCTGAGGCAAAGGGCACTGACAATTGCCCTGTTGAAATATTAACATATAGAACCGCTTTTGTAAAAACACCGATCCTTAGTGCACACAGAAATTCGTGTAACCTAGCTAGTAGGGCAAAACTCGGGGTATTCCAAATAGATATGGATGCATCAGTGTTCTTGTACCTAAGTATTGGCTGAGGCTGAAGCAACTGGACATCCACACACATCCCTTACAGGTGAACGTTTTACTGTGTCAACAATACAAAATGGGAAATAATTGCAAGAAGAGCTGGTTACACCAACTTTCATGATATTCCCTCTTATGGAACACCAATTACCCTGTAGACAATAAGAATATATGTACATTGTTAATTAAAGAGAGGATATGTACGTCAAAAATTATTTTACAAATCGTCTACAAATCATGGTAAGCCAATATGCTACAAAGGTTTCAAATCCAAATATATATTCGATGGAAAATTACCTGAGTTCGAATAAAGATCCGCCATATCTAAGATAAGAATAAGCGCTTATCCATTAGAGATAGAGAGGTCGTTATAAGAAGCTATTTGTCCACGTTAGACTGTTTATTATAATTAAGTATTGCATACTGAATGCAATGGAAAATGTTTTCACGACGGGACCGAAAGAAAGTTTATTTCAAACTGTTGCCACAATTTGTCCGAGCGTTTGCCAATTAGTAAATCACCAAAAGTCTACGTTTCATTAAAATCACAAACCCCACCTATTTCACAGAACACGGGACAGTTAAAAGATAGATGAACTCAAACCAAATGACAGATGATTGACAGGAAGCGTGTGAACCTGACACCTTGCTATTTTGCCGGTTAATTGAAAACGTGACAAACCCTGATTTCTCTGATGACCCCGATAACCCGATGACCCCGGGGCAGAGAAAGCTGACACGGTCTGACACAACGTCTCTCATTTCTGTTCCTTTTCATGTGTCCCTTCGATGTGTCTGTTGTTCCCGGAGACAGACTTAGAAATACACTGGAATTACTGAATGTTGGCTACCTGCATAGGCGGTGGCGATATCCTCGGTACAACCAAGGGCTTCATCATTTCGGATAACACGAAGGCATCCTTCCGTACGTTGCCCACATCATGCAGACCAACAAATTGACCAACAAACATACACGCTAGTCATCATCGGTACCAGATTCTGGTAGACTACTGGTAGCTGCGATCAAAATAATGACCGGAAAAACAAATCATTCTCTTGCATGTCCATTTTATGTTCAGTTCAATTACGGTCCTGACTATACTGTGTGGACTCATTGGGGTGCTGCTATAACTAGTAGCATTTCTTTCCCACATGTCTTCATCATTCACCATCGTCATCATTTGTAACAAATCCCACACTTCTTTAATTCAAAGTCGTCGTCATTGCATCCATACAGAATCCCGTATTTCTTTCACTAACAGTCGTCAGATTTGCATTTGTAAGAAATCACACATTTTTCGATCGCAATCGTCATAATTGCATTTGTAAACAATCCCCCATTTCTTTTATTCGCAATCGTCATAATCACATTCGTAAAAATCCCGCATTTCTTTCATACGCAGTCGTCATATTGGCATTCGAAAAAAAAAATCCCGCATGTCTTTCATTCACTGTCGTAATATCTGCAATTATAAAAAAAATCCCCCATTTCTTTAATTCACAATCGTCATAAATTCATTTTTGTAAAAATAAAATCGCGCATTTACGATCATGTATGGAGGCGTGGGTTTTGGGCCGTCATCTCGTCAGGGAATTTCCCATGACTCATGATCATGCAGCTGCATGTTCAGACACGACACCACTGTCGCCGTAGAGGCGTGGGGGTTTTGGGCCGTCACCTCGTCAGGGAATTTCCCACGACTCATGATCATGCAGGTGCATGTTCAGACAGGACACCACTGTCGCCGTAGACGTAGAGAAGCGTGTTTTGTGTTGCGTGCACTGGACATGAAATGGAAGATTCAATACTAAAGAAAACTAAAGTGGTGGTTTTCAAAAAATTGGAATGGACTTTCAGGAACATCAAGTTTCCAAATGACGCTCTTTATCCAGGCCTGTCCTCGCCAGGCAGCTATTCTTTAGCTAAATCAACTGTCTTGAAAGGCACAGAAAGCCGCTTTCGGTATCAAAACCCTCATTCAGACTGCGTTATTCCCTAAGGCCCTACTTAAACACGATAATGCATATGTCAAGTTTATAATGTTATATTCTGTTGAGATCTGAGGCAAAGAGCACTGACAATTGCCCTGTTGAAATATTAACATATAGAACCGCTTTTGTAAAAACACCGATCCTTAGTGCACACAGAAATTCGTGTAACCTAGCTAGTAGGGCAAAACTCGGGGTATTCCAAATAGATATGGATGTATCAGTGTTCTTGTACCTAAGTATTGGCTGAGGCTGAAGCAACTGGACATCCACACACATCCCTTACAGGTGAACGTTTTACTGTGTCAACAATACAAAATGGTAAATAATTGCAAGAAGAGCTGGTTACACCAACTTTCATGATATTCCCTCTTATGGAACACCAATTACCCTGTAGACAATAAGAATATATGTACATTGTTAATTAAAGAGAGGATATGTACGTCAAACATTATTTTACAAATCGTCTACAAATCATGGTAAGCCAATATGCTACAAAGGTTTCAAATCAAAATATATATTCGATGGAAAATTACCTGAGTTCGAATAAGCGCTTATCCATTAGAGATAGAGAGGTCGTTATAAGAAGCTATTTGTCCACGTTAGACTGTTTAAGTATTGCATACTGAATGCAGTGGAAAATGTCTTCACGACGAGACCGAAAGAAAGTTTATTTCAAACTGTTGCCACAATTTGTCCGAGCGTTTGCCAATTAGTAAATCACCAAAAGTCTACGTTTCATTAAAATCACAAACCCCACCTATTTCACTGAACACGGGACAGGTAAAAGATAGATGAACTCAAACCAAATGACAGTTAGATGATTGACAGGAAGCGTGTGAACCTGACACCTTGCTATTTTGCCGGTTAATTGAAAACGTGACAAACCCTGATTTCTCTGATGACCCCGATAACCCGATGACCCCGGGGCAGAGAAAGCTGACACGGTCTGACACAACGTCTCACATTTCTGTTCCTTTTCATGAACGGTAATGTCTCCCTTCGATGTGTCTGTTGTTCCCGGAGACAGACTTAGAAATACACTGGAATTACTGAATGTTGGCTACCTGCATACGGCGTGGCTACATCCTCGGTACAACCAAGGGCTTCATCATTTCGGATAACACGAAGGCATCCTTCCGTACGTTGCCCACATCATGCAGACCAACAATTTCTTGTACGGCGTATTAGACGTTCCCACCACCCCACCACCTCCGAGGAGCTTGTTGTAATGCTGGACATCCCTGGATTTGCCACAACGACAATACAAGGAACCATGTGACCTATTTAGCACCTGTGGGTCTTTTTTAACATTTCCTATTGTGTGTTGAGATATTCACAAAAACGTATTTGTCGTGTTTATCTATAAATTGACAGCACAGTATTATTAGGTATCTTTTGGACCCAAGAAGTCAACGAGGAAAATATCAAGATGGACGTTGTCTGCGTATACAGTTTTCATTTTATCATTCGTGACTGTGTATTCTGCTTTTTAGAAATCTTTTGTTTCACTGAGACGTCATTCTGATGGCATGGAATTGCGCAATCGCATGCAATACCATGGGAAGCTATTTTTGTATATGTGATAAAAAGATTAAGAAACCAGGGCAAGCATCTTTATTTTGCGTAAATTTGCCATGTTTTAGCTGTATTGTGCAACATCGCAACGACTGAAAACTTGTTGACTACGGTAGTCTATGCTCAAACCACCTGGCATATCAATCAGTCAGTCAAGGCAAGTCGGAGTTGCATAAGATTGCGTAAGTCTTTGCAAGTGCGACTATGTAATGGTGTATTTTTCTACGTGTGTTTTACACATGATAATAGCATGCCCGCAGTCCCCGCCACGGCCAATGGAATGTTTACAGGATATGTCCAATCTTTCAAGTTTGGTGTGATTATTCTTTTACGGGTTGGCCAGTTGTTTTAATACAGGTTGACCGGTTGTTTAATGCCCTTCTCCTCTTTCCTCAATCCCCCTTTTCCGCTATGGAATAACCCATGGTCGCTGGCCAATAGGCTGCCTAGTATTCATATTGCGTAATGCAGATGAAACGTAAACCAAGCTGATTACGAGCACAGCTGTCATTTCGCTGCCAGACAGAGGGGAGACAACACGGGTCTGGGACCGGTCTCTGATGATTAATAGCAACTGCCCCCACGAAGTCAACGCACTCCCCTGCACTTCGGTAAGTAACTCGGCTTCCACTTCTGCATAGTCAAAGGGATCTTAGAATAATGATCGTGTTGTTTGGTCACAGCCAGGTATAGTTAGATTATGAACTTGATTTAATTGTTAGTTTTGAATTTTTCAAATTTATAGAACTTTTTTATAAAAATAAATGCAATTGACCTGTCCTTTTTGGCATTGTTTTTGCAGGGGCTCATCATAAAGATGTTTACGAAGTACAACTATAATATTTGCAGTGGAAAGGAAACATCTCATCGTCATGGACTTCTTATTCTATTTCTTATCACTTTTATTATTCTTTTTTCAAAGGCAAATCAACATTTTGGAATATTTTGAATATTTCGTTGGGCTAAAGCGTTCAGGTACAGGTTGATGTGTGTGTGTGTCTCTCTATCCGCAAGGGACGTCGCTGATGGCTTGCATTGGAAGACGAGCTGTATCACTGAAGGGAAGGACATTCGTAAGAAAATTGCTACAAGGAGACCGAGACTGGAAGCCATGCAAAACCTGAAACAACGTACGCGTCGCCCGAAGGAGCAAGGCCATGAGAGGGAAATGCAAGACCGACAGCAGAGCTGCGTGCAGCCAAGCGATTGCGCTGCTATTGATGGTAAAACTGAGTGCAGTTAGAGAATTCATGGACTGACATACACGTGCTGTCTGCGTTATTTGACTTATACGAATACGTGTTGTCTATTCTATTAGGTCATATTAAGGAATGTAAAAAAATACTTCAATTGACCTAGATGGATATACGAATGGTCGACATCACAACCAAACGTATTTGAAATCTTTATTGACACGACAAAAGTACAGAGACTTTCGTGAGGATTATAACAAGTACTTACAGTGCAACTAAGCAGACGTATATGCATATTTACAGATATGAATAAGTCAACATATTGTTCTAGCATGTCATTTACATAATTCGAACATTGCCTGCAAATTTCTTGAGTTACAAACAAACTCTTACCAACTCTACGCTTAAACACACGTCTGTGCAGCCGTTTACTTTTCGGGCCGGAACTCGGTGTAATACATAAATGGGACCTTACAGGTATTGTATATACAAGCTGTATCAGTCTTTCACTCCGTCACTTACAAGAAGATACAACGCAACGTTTGCTAGAAGTAATTAGTCAGTGGTATTGTACTGTGATTGTTATTCTTAGACGGTTATTCGTTTGATGACGTGAACTGCAACAGACTGAGATGTACTAGTAACCAATGTTTAGTGATATGAGCGGAGTTGTGTAGCTGTCTGTCAGGTAAGACAGAATACAAAGACGAGAGATTTCTACGGCAGTTCAGAAGAGCAGACATTTGTCTGGTACTGAGACAGATTGTGAAGACAGGAGATTTCTAAGGTAAGAGAGTTCAGTTCAGGAGAGACAATATAGAGCTTCACCAAAGTGAGAGAGCATTATTATGAAGTCTGTTACAACGTTAAAAGTCTTCCGTGCCCTGTGTACGGAAATTCTTGTCTCTGCGTCATTTCTTTATCCTTCATTTGCTGATCTTTGAATTCCAGTCGGCAACTAAAAGAACCTATATATATTTGTTACATGTCTAAGCCTCTATCGTTGGGGATCTCGTCGTAACTTTCTTAACTTTACAACACACTAACCCTTCATGCTTGTGGCTCTTGCCGTCCTGCCGTTTCCGACAAGAGTACAAGATCACATTTCCTAACCATCCCACTGGCGAATTCCTTCATACAACACACTAACCCTTCATGCTTGTGGCTCTTGCCGTCCTGCCGTTTCCGACAAGAGTACAAGATCACATTTCCTAACCATCCCACTGGCGAATTCCTTCATACAACACACTAACCCTTCATGCTTGTGGCTCTTGCCGTCCTGCCGTTTCCGACAAGAGTACAAGATCATATTTCCTAACCATCCCATCCAATCCCTTCATACAACACACTAATCCTTCATGCTTGTGTCTCTTGCCGTCCTGCCGTTTCCGACAAGACCACAAGATCACGTTTCCTAACCATCCAATTCCTTCATACAACACACTAAGCCTTCATGCTTGTGGCTCTTGCCGTCCTGTCGTTTCCGATGAGACCACAAGATCACGTTTCCTAGTCATCTCATAACTTCATACAACACACCAATCCGTCATATCCAAATGGCGCCAGCGCCACCCTTCCCGTCATACACCGTAAAACAAAATGGCGGCGCCCGTAAAAGCCAACGAAAACAGAACAGGTTTTGCTACCGCAAACCTGTAACTAGAGTTCGGGGACCTCATACCTCCATGAAATATTTATTGCTTTTTTGTGGATGGTATGTATGTTTATAGTCGGTTGTATTTGAGAGTGATGGTTATATAATATAAATGTTATGGGAAAGTAGTGGTGTATTTATTTAATGACACAGAGGATGTCCATCTGATTAGTAATTATCAAAATGTGACACCTAATTGTGTAATGTGCGTTTAAGAGGTCGACGGCATATGGTAGCGTGGTGTTCCTTAAGCTTGATGTTTGGCATATAAGATGTCTAAGGTTGTCAGCATTATTGAGGTTCGACTATGTGCCTCAGAGCTGTGTGGTGGGAGGAAGTTGGGAAACTCAGAAAGATGAAGGGATGTGGCCAACTTTAGTCAGATGGTGATTTGATTTTCCACCAATATGTCATAACATCAGCTGTTCACACGGTACAAAAACGAGATGCACACTTTCCTCTGACAGCCCTACACCAACTGTAAGATGAATACTTGGCGCCAACCCCGTCTGCTAAAGAACAAGTACCATTGGCTACGAAAGAGACAACTAACAACTGTCCCTTATCGTAACAAAATCAGAACATCTGTATCACCCATAAAACTTCTGACATCCAACCCAGATGAGAGGACCTAATGGCATTTTAATCACCACGTCACTCAAATCAGCAGTACAGTATGTGAGACATCCATACCTGTTAAGCATTATTGTTAAATGTACCTCAACTTCTTACAATTATACTTACGCTTCACATCTCCATGATATCCTAAGCAGACATAAATAAAACTAATCATCATATTAAAAAAAACTCGGGGTTCCCCAAACAGCTGTCACCTCACCATCTGCTTGGAGATAAGCCCATTAACAAACACATAAAGCACGATGCCTGTACCAATATATCTCAAATATAGGGGTGATTTCTGATATTATTACATCCATTATAACGACAGATATGGCTCCCAAAATCTCATCGATTCGAGCTTTCATCACACCTCACCAACACAACAAGTATGAAACCAATCCATCCAGCCGTTCTTGAGTAATCATCTACACAGACAGAGACACATAACAGAAAATATAACCTCCATTCCATGACATTTCATGGAGGTAATAATCTAAAAATGTTTCTCTGGTAAAATGTGTAGTATGACCTTCGAGTTTACACGGTGGAAGCACATTTGCTCAACACGTGCCAGGCCAGGCGTGCATGCTGCCGGTCATTCCGAGTGCCTGTAACACTGGGGCTATCTCCCACGATTTTGGTAAACATGAAGTAAAAGAATCACACAGAAATATGTTTTGGTACATCGTACGTAGATTTTTTGGGTTGACCAAAAGTTTTTAGGCAATAATTCGTCACAAACAAACAGTGGACTTCTACACTCGAAGTTCAATTTACGTAATGCCGTTTTTGTTTACAAATCTATAAAACTATCCATAGCTTAAACCGGATAACTTACTAGTTAGTCATTGCTACATTTTTTTGTACATTGTGTGTGAATTTCACGTGGAACTCTCGCTTCCAGTTTTGCCGCACTCTCGTTGTACCCTATATAAAGGGACCCGTTTTGGCCCGGTCTAAAAATGTTCGGTTTAGAAGATCATAGGACAGGTATTATTAAACGCTCCAGCTTTTCATATTTTCGTGTCTTTATATAGACTGTTTCGATATAGCAATGACTGTTGTGCGAAATCTTAAGTGTCGTGTTCGTGTTTTCGTTGAGGCCCTGAGTGTTTGGATTTTGCGTACCGCACGTAGCGGAGCTAATCCTAATTGACCCGACTTCTGTAATGTAAGGTTTCTGGAAAAAATCGCAGCCGGAGATAGCGGACAGGCAACTGGCACCAGCCCGCCAGCAGAAACTGGTCCTAATTGACCACTTCCGTAATGTAAGATTTAGTAAAAAAAAAAATGGCAGCCCGAACTGAAAGACACGGGGCTACCTGTCAGTCCTCTGTACTGAAATTCCCAAGGGAGACATGAATGTGTAGATTTTACTCGTAGCCACTTCAGATAGCCTGTTATGAAAACACAATCAGGATGTATTTAAATCGATATCCCGTTGGTTTGTAAGTTTTTTGTAAGTTTCTGAAATGCCCCATGTTTCAGAATGTCCAAAATTTCGCCACTACTGTATTTTTGGTTTTATTATCCCTTTATGAGAACTAACAGGAACGAGCTTGTACTTGTAGAAAATACTCTGCAATGATCGTTGGGTCAATTGTTCAACTTATCTACAAAATAAGGTTTTTAAGTATCATCGTTAAGGAATATATCTCTTCGATGTTTTGATTTTTCAATTGCAGGATGTCCCGACATTTTCGAGCATCTCAACAAGCTTGACTTCATGCACTGCCGCATGCAGGATAATTGCCTTGGTCTAAGCTGCTGCCTGTCCCTCCCTGTACCACCATTTAACATCTTCACTGTCAAAGCTTCTGTAAGCTTTGATCCATGCACCATGAAACTGACAATGGAACTTGGGAAGATGAAGGAAGAGAAAAACCTGGCTCCGCAAGGATTTGGTAGGTTTACTAATAATTAACTAGACAATTAATGCGAAAAAAATTCTTTTGAATTCGGATTTTGTCTTGCAGTATTTCTTTGCCATGTATAGGTACATGTACCTAGCAATTGGAACAGTATAGTGAATAATGTATTTTACTACTACTGATGTGTTTTATGTTTGCTATATGTCTTTTATCAGCGGAGGAGGATGACTACACCTTTGACAAGTCCTGGACTCTTTTTGACTCCGTGAAACTTCTCAGAAGCTTCAGGATCAAGAAAACAAGTTCATATGTTGAAGTAAGGTCTATTTTTACTTCTTCTAGGTGCTGGCGATTCAAAAGTTGGACTGTAGTCATAACTCGGTGTTTTCTTGGGAGGGGGGATAAGATAAAAATAATAATGATAATGATTGGTTTATTCAGAAACACATACATACACTATGTACAAGGCTCGCAGGCAACCAGTTACCTGAATTATGCTTGTGCTTATTTAACATACAGTAATCTCATTTACAATTTGCATAAAACATGATTTAAAAGTCGTTCGTGATTACAGAATTAGTTTGAAACTCAACTTATTAACAAAATAAAACGAAATTGCCTGATAGAGTGGCACACAATAGTAGTGTAGTAGTTCGACTGACCGATAGTACATAGTCCATAATATTTAAGGGTTTTGTGCTGTACCATGTACGGAATCGTACTTTTCTTATATCTGTCAGTTCTTGCATAGATAAGGTCTAGCAGGTGTGAAGCCCTGGTCCGCTCACCTCTCCACGGTGAGGTGGGAGCCAGTTTCTGAACTTTTCAGACGACAACAGGTGATTAGCGAATTTGAGGCACAACTCGCGGCGACGGTCGTCGAGGGTTGGCAGTTCAAATGTCTGACAGGCCAAAGTGTAGGAAGTATAGTCGGCACCGAGGATCGTATGGCAGGCCCGTTTCTGGATGGATTCAATCCTCACCCATTGCTGTGCGGTGAGGCATTTGGTAAGGGCACAATGTTAGCCTGGCGCCATTGGACAGGAACATACCCCTCCGACAAAGACGCGTTCAGTATCGACGTTAGTGGGGTGGAGATCTCGTAGGCGAACTCCTTTATGATTTTGTTTGGTAGTCCGTCTGGTCCGGCAGCGCTCTTAACTTGTATTTGTCGCAGTCTGTCGTACACCTGCCACGGTAGGTGTTCTTCCGCAGGTCTCGCCGGGAGGAACGCGGGTAGTTTGGTCAGGTCAGGAGGTTCCAATGAGCATGTCACTGTAGATGGGGCCTTGTTTATGGCATCAGAGTGCCTCTGTGATCCTCAGGAGGAGTTCCTTCGATGTTCAGTGTTAGATCTTTGTTTGCGGTATTTGCCATCATTTTAATCATGTTTACCACTTTGAAGGATCTTCTGTCCGAAGGGTTTTGACTTTGTTCTTATGAAATGACTTTCTGGCTTTCTTGCTCTCGTATTGTACCCTGTTGCGCAGTGATCTCCATCTTTCGTTTTCACCTGTATTGAAAGCACATTGTCTCCGATGTATAAGGTTCTTTATTCTTTGACTAAGCCATGTTTTGTCGCTTGTGTGAGTTTTGATGGTCTTCACCAGGGAAATGTTGCTTGATTTTTGTGTTCATCGTCTGATAGAACGCGTCGGTTTTGGCTTGTGTACTGTCTGCTGACAAGACGTCGATCCAGTCGTGGGCTCCCAGCCATTGGCCGAATGCTCTAATTTTGGAATCAGGCATAGGTCTTACCAATTTTGACCTTGTTTTGCATGTGGTAGAGCAGGAAGCTGGTTTGAGAAGTACTGTCCGGTGATCGCTGGAGCCCAACGGCGACGATAAAGTAGGCTTGTGGTACATGTTGCCGAGGTTGGTTACGACAAGGTCCAATGTGGCGTCTAATCGTGTAGGCAAATCCGCAATTTGCCGCAGCTGATTACCTCGGCAAAGGTCCATAACATCGGTTCTGTTGAAGTCTCCTGCGATACATACGCCCGCGCTGGGGGACTCCGCGCTTATTTGGTCGATTACCGTACAGAGGTGTCCGGTCGGAACTCTGCTGTGCGGTGAGTTCGCTGGGTTATAAACAGCATATGCGACTATGCTGGGTACTTCCCGCGGGAGACGAGTTGGACGGATCTTCAGCCACAAACATTCTAGTTCTTCTGGGATCGTAACATCGGGGGCTCTGGCGTAGATATTGTCCCGGACGTAGACTGCACACCCCCCCCCCCCCGACTTTCCCGCCTTGTCGTGGTCTAGAGAACAGGTTATATCCGCCAATATTCCACTGTTCTGTAGGCATGTCTGAGCTAATAGTGACCATATTTACTTACCTGAAACGTATGTGGCGTCAAAATAGATCAAAGTTGATTTATCTGTTAATTTATCAATGGTTTTTAAGAAGCTGCTTTGTTTGGCCAATTCACCTTTTCAGACATGTTGATCAATATGTCTATCCTTGAACCCTGTCTAATCTTGGAGTACCTCTGCATCATCATCATCATCATCGGTCAAATGCTTACACACGACGGGGTTATAGCGCCCCTTACGGTATGACATACCCTTTCGCTGGCTAATAACAAGACGGGGATGCGCCAGGTCTCCCGTCAGGGTGAATTATGTAAGTCGCCATGTGGCTGATACGAGACAGAGGTTCGCCAGGCCTCCAACCGGGTGATTTGAAGTGAATCACCAACTCCAGACAAAAGAAATTGCACCATCGCACATCGCACCACCGCTCGTGTGGGGGTTCTTTAACGTGCGTGGGGTGTGTCTCTCCCCATACACGGGACCTCAATTTAACGTCCAATGTGAGGGACGGCCCTTGCCGAAGCTAGGTACTCATTTGCAAATGAGGTGTAAAGTGAGGAAAGCCGTGTAAAGTGCCTTTCCCAAGGGCACAAGATCGGCGACACGGCAGGATTCAAACCCGAGACTTCTCGGTCCTGAGCTAAACACGCTGGCCTTGCGCCACACGGTCCCACGCAGTCCACGCGTCCCTCGGTACCCCTGCAGTAGATGACCATTAACCTGTTTCTCGTAGTTTTGGTTATAGATTAGTGATTGGTGTCTTCTTCTTTTATTTCATTCTGTATCTGTAAGCAAATGATGTTTATTATCATACTGTTGTAACTTACAATAGTAGACTGAAAGGGAAATACATTAATGAAAGAACTATTTGAAGATTAGTTTGAGTAATGTTAAGCTTATTTGTAATGTTAGTAATGTTAACCTTAATGTATATCTGTTTTTAAAAGTACACAATACATCATTGTTGCTATGTGCTTGGTATATGAAAGTGAATTAACCTTTATACAATAAATAATTAAACTAAGGCTATTACTGACAAAAATACCATGTATAAAGAAATACCATTTCAAACCTAACATTTTTAGAGGTAAAGAGAGGATTTTTTGTGTGATATGTTATACATATGGTATAGTCCAGTCAGTATTTCAGTAGCGTTGCAATGTTAATTCAACATGGCACGTTTGTATGCAGTATCAGGCTACCAAAACCTCTTTCAAAACTTTTTTACAGATATACCTTGCAGTGAAAGTCTGTGCCAAGGATATTTGCCTTCCGCCTAAAGAAATACTAAAAGGGATTCGAATCCAAACCCCTCCCTGCTCCAGTGGATCCCTTGTGTCGTCTGCTAATGGAGGTAACTCATAATGCGGGTTTAGAATTAAAATAAGTCAAAAGGAATATTCAATGTACTATATACACCGTCTTTCTTAGAACAGGAAACCCATGCCATTTTTGAACCACAAAGGCTTTAGTTGTATTGAATATTGTCTTATAAACATTTATTTTACTTACCACTGTTGATTGAAATATCATTTACATTGTAAAAAAATCCACTGTTACATTCAAGCCAGTGTCATTAGTAGGCCTTGTAATTTTTGAAATTGACTAAAATTGACACATTTGGTTAATATTGTCAAGTACCATTTCAAAAACCGTATACGGTGACAACGTAAAACATTTTAGGAAAAGTCGGGGGTTTTAGTTCGAACCGTACAGAAATTATACTACATGAGATTTCTCAAAAGCCAGCCACCTAATGGACATAGATATTTACAGTTGGCGCACTTTGTCTTTACAGTGAGCTTGATGGATATGACCTTGGCAGACCTGGAGAAAGAACTGTTCTTCTTCCGCCCTGACAGCTCCGATATTGATATGCCTGGTCTGGACCTTTCTGGTTTAAGCGAACTATTAAAACAATTTTCGGATATCATCAAAGAACTAAGAGAAGCCATGAAACGAGAGGTAACTTATTGTTTCCTACAAACTAATAAACTTATTGATTTGTACATACTTTAACACTTGATATAATCTTATATGAACATCATTCTAATTAAGGGTTAATGAATACGCTCCATAATGTATGATCTGTTTTATAAATATATATATATATAGAGAGAGATAGATAGATAGATAGAGAGAGAGAGAGAGAGAGAGAGAGAGAGAGAGAGATAAATAGAGATAGAGAGAGAGAGAGAGAGAGACATAGAGAGAGAGAGGAGAGATAGATAGATAGAGAGAAGAGGTTCAGACAGATAGTATAGTAATACAATGTCAATGCTTAATACCAAATGTTTATGACTATCAAAGACTAAACATATCATCATAAAATTCAGGCATGCAATACTCGTATTTCATTCTTTTGAAACCACTTGTCTCCTTAGTGGATAGACACTATCCAAAATGACATGCAGGACCTGGGGATAGAGCTGGGTATGAAAGACAGCTACTTGACGGGAACCTTTCCTATGGGACCGTGGGAGACAAGATTCTTCGATGTCAAGGTTCAGTTCATGGTTGGACCGATTCCTATGTACCTGGGTAAGTAAGTCTTATTCTTTTGGAGTTTGGACAGTGTTGGGTTTGTCTTTAACAGGTGCAGATGAACGTTCAACTTAACTGTTCATGAATACTGAGTTAACCTCTACCAGAAAGATACGTCAAACCATAATCTGCATAAAACTACTAATATTCACTTTCTTTTTCTCCAAGGCTTTGGAGCTGGTGGGTTTATTGGCGTCAAATTGGAAGCAGGAGTTTCTCTGATGAAAATGACAGCCTATGTAAGTATTACTGACCAATTTCGTATTTAAAAGCGTTATTTTAGAAATTAACCGAGATAGGTATTGTCACAACACTAAAAATGGAAATGGCCAGTTATGAATACATAGATATCAGTTTTCTTGTGTAGAAGTATATAAGTGTGTAAAGGTAAAAAGCCAAACTAATCGGAACTGTTCACGGTGCAGTTTACATATAATTCTATTTATTGTTGTTGTTGTTGTTTTCAATTATTTACCTAAAACGAATGATTAGGAAAACGTCATGGCTTTCACGTTGGTATTCAAATATTTTACAGGGTCAAGTAACGCCCCAAGTTGGTGCCACTGTTTATGCAAGCCTCGGGATAAGTTTGCTGATTCTGAGTGCAGAGCTACAGTTAAAAGGTTATGTCCTGACAACCGACTTCCCAACAAGGGCAGAGATCCAATTCAGCAAGTTCCCACTAAATATCGGGTAAGAAATGTTTTTGTTCTCTGTAAAAACTTTTCTTGGCTTGGAGATAAGTAATTGCCAAACCCCTTCGTCTACAGGCCAGCTGTTCCACAATACCAGGGAAATAGGGGTGATTTCTCAAATTATTACATCGATAATGAAAACAGCTACCGCGAAAAAAGATCCCAAGGATCAAACACGTTCTAACCATAAAATACATTTGAATATCAACCGCTCAAAATGTTAACAGTATGCTATGTCAAACCAACCTCAATATTGGAAACGCAAAGCCCGAACGACATGGCATATTCCGATGAGGACAACATCTGCTTGGCGGTTTCTAAATACCACAATACCGGGCGGCGTAGGGGTGAAAACTGAAATTATTACATCAGTAATAAAAACAGCTACGGCGAAGAAAAAGAACGTGCATAATTTCCAAACGGATTAAAGAAGACATGCCAATCCACATGCGATTGCGGCATACGGAACATAGAGATATAGGTGCGAACACCCAACGCACAAAGTGATTACAAGACTCTGTTGCTGGAGGTTACCCTCCAGTCACAGAGTAACAAATAATACACGGTGCTATGCTTTTAGAATGAAATAATATTTTTACCAATGGATGTTACTAGTTTATAATAACATTTTGATCAAGAGCAAAGACCTTATATGGTTGTCAACTTATAAGGACAGCTATTTGTATTAAATTGGTGATATATGCCTGTGGTTAAGCTGTTCTTACTGCTTTCATGAAAATCATATCATAACCAATATTATAACCAATGATTTGTCGATATTACCGATTTTATACCTCACACCAATTTTTACATTTGCAGGGCTCGCATGGACATGATCATGATTCCGTTACGACTGGAGCTCCGCAGTATGCTAAAATCTAACCTTTTTGGATGGGAAGTAACGTTACTTGACTTCCTGCTGTGGGATTGGGAGACACCTCCTGTTATAAAGAACGTTTTCAACACAGGCGTACCGGAACCAGACTTCACGCCACCTACTTTTAGGAAATTCAAAGTCAAGGTAAGATTTCTCTTTTGATATAAATTTGTCATTTCAGAAAAAGCAATAGACACTCTGTGTTTCAGATATTTTTTTTTCTTAAATAAGACAGCGATTACATATAATCAAAAATGTCGCACTTATACTGTATATATTAATTATAATAAGAAAGTACAGTTGTTTCCGATTGTGCAATGCTGTAGTCATAACATTAAGATCTGAACTGAAAAAAATCATCTGAAGCAACTTGCTTGCAAATGTATACATGTATTAAAATATTTCCTGTATTTTAACTTTGACAGACATCAAGGACGACCAACGTCGGGAAGAGAGCTGCTATCACAACACATTGCGATGTGGAGCAAGTCGCAGGCCGTGACTTTGTAGAACCGGCCTTTCAGCTAGAAGTGGCAGCGGAAGATGACGTCAGCCAAGTGAAGCTGACCTATGACGTAGGGACGTACAAAGGTGGAAGTGACGTGGTGAGCAATGAAGGCCTGGGAGGACCATCAAACGTCGTTTTTAAGGTACAGTTCTTTACGTTCCATTTCTTAATGTCAAGACGCCATTTTGGTATTTGAGCGCTACAATGTCACCTACGTTGAGCTCATTTGAATTTGGTATGCACATGCATAGAAAAGCTGCTTAAAATGAGCGTAAAATCATCAAATTGATATTGATGGCTAGTATATTCTTCAATGCTTCTCTAAACGAAGCTTTACACTACAAGGTGCATAAATGTGAAAATTATGTGAATTTTCTGGAAAATTCTATGAAAATGTGATATGATGTGATATTATGTGAAACATTTTGAGGTTCAATAGCATCACATTTTATCACATAAGTTGACATATAATCACATAAAATAATATTCACGTCACATTTCTGAGGGATGGCACAGAAATTGAGCTTTATGTGAAAAAAATGTTATAAGTTTACATCACATTTTTTCACATTTCCCCAAAACGGTCTTGAAGAATCACATTCTGAAATGTAAAAATATGTTACCTAATGTGACATTGGTTGTGCAGCCATTATGTGAAATAATGTGACTGTCGATACACGTCTCGACCGGCTATACTTATGTGATTTTTATGTGAAAAGGGCTCTTGATGAAAATGTGAAATAATGTTAAATTGAATCACATTCTATGAAATGTGACTTCATGTTAAACTTATGTGAAATGCGGCCAGCTACGAAATGTGAAAACATGTGAAGACAACTGGCATGCTGAGAAATGTGAATTTTATGTGATGTTCACAAACTTGCAAGATGTGAAAAAATGTGACAGGATATCACATTTTTTATTTGTGAAACTAATGTGATTTCCACTTATATAAGATATGAAGTAATTTGATTTGGCAGGCTATGTAAAGGTAAGTGTGCTATTGATGTATAAAGCCTTATTGATTTGTGTGCCGTTCGCTTGTATTTGCAATTACAAGCGAACGGCACACAAGCCAGCAACGAAATCAACAAGAACGTGCTTTATATTTAAGCAGAAGCGGACATACACTGGAGTTTGGAATAATTTTTTTTCTAACATAGACATGCTAAACGCCTCTAAGAAAGCTAATGGATCAAGTACATGTATATGGACAGGCGTCACTAATATGGTAATTGAGGTCAACTAGTTCATGTAGGTACTCGGGATCGACCGTCCGAGCGGGTGTCGAACGTCGGCGAGTTCCGATCTCGAGCGAAGGCACCCGAAGATCGCCGAAGGCGATCAAACCAGAAGGTCGCCCTAGGCGACCAGCGAGCGGAGCGTGATTTTTCTAGGAAGGAGAGCTAGTCAAGCGCTGATGGGGGCGTTTTATGAGCGCAGCGGGTGGACATTGTCTGGTGGCTCGGCTTGAGTGCCAGTTTGCTTGTGTGGCACCACTGTGTACTAGTGTGACACTTTTATATGTATACATCCTGACTTATTGTGACCTGTACTTAGCTCGGTTGGGCAAAATTGTACAATAAAGGTCTTCATTCAATTATCAGTAAAGTATCTCCTCTTTGTTGCAGCCAACAACAAAAATTCCGAGGCCTATTGTCCATGGTCAACCTGGGTGTTCGGGGTGTCATAAAGACAATAGCAAATATTACCACCCAAAAATTTATGCAACAGCAGGTACCGGAACAAACAATGGCGGTAATTTGTCTAAACAAATCGTAATCCAAAACCGGCAAGATTCGTTTCTGACTCATTCCGTGTAAGAAACACAAAGAAATCCGTAATAATAATTTCAGTTCATCAATACGAAAACAGTGAAGTTTCTAAATGCCTCTAAATCAATGTGACGACAACACATGTACATAGAGGAACATAGTATCTTAGATCGAGGGCGTTATGTAAGACATAAGTGAGTTGGTGAGGTGGCCTTTTAGAAACAAGTTCCACTTCCACGGATCAGAAAAGGAAAACTCTCGAGCTCCTACCGATTGTGACTTTCACTATGTTGGATATTATTTGCACACGTATTACTAAAGTTATGCTGTATCCCCTAATTTGAACTAAATGAGGCTGTAGAACATTGGAAAGTCTTGTTTAAGGATTACAAGACATAGGATTCTGGTCTAGCATTATTATTACTGACAGGCAACTTGTGTTTGAAGTGTTTCAATGCAGTCCTGATAGACTTTACCTGAAAAGATGGCCAACGGCAAAATGGATAGATTCTTGTTGTTTTCTAAAGTTAGAAATGCTGTAGAACATTGACAAGTCCTGTTTTAAGATTGTAAGACATATGGGATTCTGGTGTAGCATTATTAATACCTACGGGTAACTTGTACAGCTTTAAAAGGACGCCCAAACAGGAATGTTGACCACAAACTTTGACGTGTTTCAATGCAGGACTAATAGACTTTACCCTAAATTGTGGCCGACGGGAAAATGGATGGATTCTTGTTGTTTTCTTAAGTAAGGAATGTTGCAAAACACTGAAAAGACCTGTATTAAGATTATAAGATATATAGGATTCTGGTCTATCATTATTAACAACGGGTAACTTGTACAGCTTTGAAGGGTCGCCCAAATAGGAATGTTGACCACGCATTTTGGAGTGTTCCAATGCAGGCCTGATAGACTTTACCCTAAACTGTGCATGTGGCAAACGGGAAAATGAATGGATTCTTGTTGTTTTTCAAAGTTAGGAATGCGGCAGAGCCTTGAAAAATCTTGTTTTGATGTTATAAGATATTTAGGATTCTGGTCTAGCATTATTGACTACGGGCAACTTGTGCAGCTTTGAAGGTACGCCCGAATAGGAAAGTTGACCACACATTTTGGACTGTTCCAATGCAGGCCTGATAGACTTTATCCGAAACGATGGCCGACGGGGAAATGGATGGATTCTTGTTGTTTTCTAAAGTTAGAAATGCTGTAGAACATTTACAAGTCCTGTTTTGTTGTTATAAGACGTATGAGATTCTGGTCTAGCATTATTACCTACGGGTAACTTGTACAGCTTTGAAGGGACGCCTAAACAGAAATGTTGATCTCGCATTTTTAGGTGTTTCAATGCAGGCCTGATAGACTTTACCCAAACCGTGGCCAAGGGGAAAATGAATAGATTCTTGTCGTTTTCTAAAGTTAGGAATGCTGTATAGCCTTGAAAAGTCCTGTTTTGATGTTATAAGATATATAGGATTCTGGTCTAGCATTATTGACTACGGTTAACTTATACAGCTTTCAAGGGACGCCCAAACAGGAATGTTGTCCACGCCTTTTGAAGTGCTTCAATGCAGGACTAATAGACTTTACCCTAAATTATGGCCGACGGGAAAATGGATGGATTCTTGTTGTTTTCTTAAGTAAGGAATGTTGCAAAACACTGAAAAGACCTGTTTTAAGATTATAAGATATATAGGATTCTGGTCTATCATTATTAACTACGGATAACTTGTACAGCTTTGAAGGGACGCCCAAACAGGAAGGTTGACCAAGCATTTTGGACTGTTCCAATGCAGGCCTGATAGACTTTACCCAAAACTATGGCCGACGTGGGTAATGGATGGATTCTTGTTGTTTTCTAACGTTAGGAATGCTGTAGAGCATTGAAAACTCCTGTTTTAAGATTATAAGATATATAAGATTCTTGTCTAGCAATATTGACTACGGCTAACTTGTACAGCTTAAAAGGGACGCCCAAACATGAATGTTTGAAGTGTTTCAATGCAGGCCTCATAGACTAAACTGTGGCCGACGGCAAAATGGATGGATTCTTGTTGTTTTCTAAAGTAAGAAATGCTCTAGAACATTAACAAGTCCTGTTATAAGATTATAAGACATGTGGGATTCTGGTCTAGCATTATTACCTTCGGGTAACTTGTACAGCTTTGAAGGGACGGCCAAACAGAAATGTTGACCACGCAATTTGGAGTATTTGAATGCAGGCCTGATAGACTTTACCCTAAACAGTGGCCCACGGGAAATGTATGGATTCTTGTTCTTTTTCTAACGTTAAGAATGGTGTAGAGCATTGAAAAGTCCTGTTTTGTTGTTATAAGATATATAGGATTCTGGTCTATCATTATTACCTACGGGTAACTTGTACAGCTTTGAAGGGACGCCCAAACAGAAATGTTTACCATGCATTTTGGAGTTTTTCAATGCAGGCCTGATAGACTTTACCCGAAACGATGGCCGACGGGAAAATGGATGGATTCTTGTTGTTTTCTAAAGTTAGGAATGCGGTAGAACATTGAGAAGTTCTGTTTTAAGATTGTAAGACATATAGGATTCTGGTCTAGCATTATTAATACCTACGGGTAACTTGTACAGCTTTAAAAGCACGCCCGAACATGAATGTTGACCACGCAATTTGGAGTGTTTCAATGCAGGACTAATAGACTTTACCCTAAATTGTGGCCGACGGGAAAATGGATGGATTCTTGTTGTTTTCTAAAGTAAGGAATGTTGTAAAACACTGAAAATACCTGTTTTAAGATTACAAGATATATAGGATTCTGGTCTAGCATTATTACCTACGGGTAACTTGTACAGCTTTGAAGGGACGCCCAAACAGAAATGTTGACTACGCAATTTGGAGTATTTCAAAGCAAGCCTAATAGACTTTACCCTAAACCGTGGCCGACGGGAAAATGGATGGAATCTTGTTGTTTTCTAAAGTTAAGAATGCTGTAGATAATTGACAAGTCCTGTTTTAAGATTATAAGATATATAGGATTCTGGTCTAGCACTATTACCTACGGGTAACTTGTACAGCTCTAAAAGAACGTTCAAACAGGAAGGTTGCCCACAAAGTTTTCAAGTGTTTCCATGTAGACCTGATATTTTCTCCAAGCAGAAGTTAGGCTCCGGCTTTTTTTGAACGTTTTTTTTAGTCGTTTTAAAGCGAGCTTTCTATTTTGCATTGTATCTTGTATTGGCTGGCAGAGTTCAAGAAAAATGACAAAATAGAAAGCCCGATAAAAGCAAGGAGTTTTTATAAAAGCGACTAAAAATTCGTCAAAAAACAGCTGGGGCATAGATTCGTCTCCCTAATGAGAAAGCAATGGGGATTATGGGCGAGAGGGAAAGAATGTAGGTGTGAAACGCACTTTGACCGCGCGCATTAGACCGCCCGGAGGGACCATAAACCGGATTTCTCGCCGTTATCCCAGAAATCTTCGCCTTTCCACGTTTATAAATCTTGGCCAGGGTCCATAAACGAAAAATGTCGCCAAAAGGGGCAATCTAACAGCGACAATTTTGAGGCGCTAATAAATTGCCCCAGAATGGTAACCAAAAATGTCCGTTTGTAACCATTCCGTGTTCGTAGTGCCCAATACACATCCCAGTCTGCAGTCAAGTGAAGCCAGACTTTGTACAAGTCAGATGAGATGTGTTTGGGCAAGGAGGTTGAAAAATTTGGGTAAACCCTGTCCTGTCTTTTGTACGTAAGTTCTATAATCATTTGCTATAGACTCCCTTTTACATTTTTTCATATTGGCCTGTTCCTGTTGGCAGCTTGCGTTGTTTAGATTATGATTTGACAATGATTGTATAGATGCCGCAAATAGTCGTCGCTTCAGTTTACGGGCTTATAAATGTTTCCTGTTGTATAAGCACTGTAAAATGAAATACTATACATAGAGTGAAGATTTATAAATATGATTTCATATAATTTGGATTGTGACCTCTGAGTGGTAAAACGAGTCTCCTCGAATCAGTAAGCCTTCAAGCATTTTGCACTTCAATGTTGACATCGTCAAATTATCTATATGTACATATACAAGTAAGTCTTATGGGTGGCAGTACAAAAGCCCAGCCGATGTGCAAAGTAAACACCTGTATATTTTGTACGAACAACAATGAATCTTATCCCTTTTATGTTGTCCAATTAGCCCCTTGTTTTGTCTTTTGTACTTTATAGGAGTATGCTAAGCATATTTCTCTAAGCCTCTACAGGAGGCAATTAGCATGTCCATGTCAGATAAATAAGAGAATCTTTTCTAAACTCCAGTCAGTCCACTGTTTGTTTAGCCTGAGTATCATCCTCCGTAGTAACCGCTGGCTCACGACTTTCGCTAACCACCGTGGTTAGCAAGCGAAAGTCGTGAGCCAGCGGTTACTACGGAGGATGATACTCAGGCTACTGTTTGTTCGCTAGTTTGGATCCGGAGTTGACGTAAAAAAAATAAAGCGCGTCCTTGTTGATCTTATAGCAGGCTTGTGTGTTGTGAATATGGATGAGAGTCATCTATTTAAGTTAAATCCGTCCTCGGCACAGACACAACTATGGTCACATATTGACGGATCCACCATTTCCTTTGCTGTCTGTCCAGTAGGGTCACTTCGTGACACATCGATTTGGTTCTTCAAAGTACCGACTAAGATTTCTAATTCTAATTGACCATATATGTTTATACAAGATCTTTTGAACAGACTGTTTTTACAAACTGGGCCGATATGTTTCAACTAACAGATCACAAACTCCTTGAATCTTCTTAACTCTTAGGTGGTACATAAAGGAGGAGTTGGGCGTAGCCGTCAAACCATATATGTGAATGAATTCGGTGCTTTCACTTGTAAATTAGTTAATCGGCAGAATAGTAGCGGCACTCGAGGGGAGGGGGAGTTTTTCATACTTTTTATTTTGACTAAACAGTAGAATAACTTTGCGCAAGCTTTGTATCGCTTACAACGCATATTTTGGAGAACAGTCCAAAAATATTTAACCCATACATGAGCGACGTGGAATTAAAAAAAGACAGCCTTTGTCTTGACCGCGTACGAAGTCTGTGGTTTATGACAAGACAAGCATGTATGGAATACATACTTAAAATCTTTGAGAAGTGTTTGGATGCTGAATGCATATTTTTGAAACACGTGGAAACTTATCTGTTACATGTTGTAACTTTTTCACATATAATCACATTCTTAGCTAGGACACCGGCTAATGTGACATTATGTGAAACACTTTCACATAAAATAACATTTTCATCTGTCATGTGAAAAAATGTGATTTCAACTTCACATAATTTCACATTCGCCTCCGTCCAGTTTGCGGAGTAAAACCGTTTCACATCCCTTCACATTTTGTCACATTTCACATTCACATTTTTTTGGTCACGTTTTGGGGTTGTGCGATTTCACATAATCGATTCACATTTTTCGAAGGGTCAGATTAATTCACATAGAATAACATTTGACGATTCACATTTTGAAAATAAATCACATTTTGGGTTTCACATTTTTCCAAAGGAAGTCACATTAAATCACATTTTCTTGGCATCGTGCACTAAATTCACATAATTTTCACATTTATGCACCTTGTAGTGTTTAGTGATATATATTATCTTGCAAGATTGTTTCATTGATAGAAATATAAACTTTGACCTTACCCAGAAAATGAAAGGAGGAGTTCCACTCTATTTTACCGTCACGGGAACCAACTCTGGCGGAGGAAACGCCAAGGTCACATGTGAACTACCCACGTATGACGTCACCTTACCAGGAGGGCGTGTCACTCCGGACTTCCTCACCACAAGCCATCCCAGCATCCTCCGCGCGTCAGCTGTGGCTCACGATGATTCCGTCATCCGTCTCAAACGGGTAAGAATAATCATTATAGGCTTATTCCATTGAATTTGAACATGTCTGACCGTTGAAAAGATAGAGGCCTAGACCCTTTATATAGTCAGAACCAACCTTGTAAGAATTCAAACCACTCTACCGTTTAATAACCTTTATAATGTTTATTGTGTATTTATTCAGGAAGGTGTTGGCTATGGTAGGAAAGTCTACGGAGACCAGGTCGTCCCATGGCATAACGTCAGAACAACCGCGAACACGGCTGGGACAGCCTCAAGGCCCGCTTTGCAGAGATTCACAGGTACACAAGCAAGGCAAACGGCAAATGAAAGGCTCCCCGAGTTAAGCCGAGTTATGATTTTCTGATTTTATCATTCTTGCTACGTGTAATTGAAATCTCGTTTATGAATAAATCTGTTTGTTTGTTTGTTTGTTTGTTTAAGGTGGACGAACTGGAAGAGTGATATCCGCTCCAATTGCAAGTTTGAAGATGGACACGCCTCAGCAGTGCGCCATGGAGTGCTTGGATCATCCACCTACCAAGTGTCTCAGTTTCAACTATGACTACGGACATGAAACCTGCGAACTATTGGAGGAGATAGAGGGACACGGTGTGGAGATGCATGAGGTATGTAGGGTAGTAGTGGGTACAGAATATTCAGGTAAGGGTCAGGTCCAGGTCCATAGGAACGGGTCCAAATCCAGACCCGGAATCTGAACCTGGTCCTAATTCTCTATGAAAACTTGCAAATTGGTGATACTGAAAACGACGGTACATTTTGCTAAAACGAATCTGTCTGCTGGAGCATACAACTCTTACTAGTTTCTTTGTTTAAATCATATCTTTATATAAGAAGTTTATTTGCAAGTTCGTGCCCGAGGGCTAATTGCAAGTACATGGTATACACATAGTGACAATGGACAGTCATAAACAATGTTCTAATGTAATACTAGTGTTGGCTATTTCTAAGCAGGTTGGGTTTGACTTCTTTTTTGGAAGCAGAGGGAGACGAAAAGCCCCACATTTTCTAAAATTTGTGGGTTCTGCGATTTCAAGAGAAAAGTGGCCTTCTGTTTGTCTGTCAATGTGGGGAAGTTGGGATAAGTCTTTGTGACTTCTCTAAACAGGGTGATTCTTTCGGTTTCGTTGAATGAACATTTGGAAATGAAATGTGTTTCGTCTCCCACTGCTTTAGATGTACAATATTTACAAATCCTTTCACACATTGGTAATCTCTTGTATCTCCCTCTTTCCACTTCTAGAGGATGAGCGCTAATTCTGACTTTGCTTATTGCGGAGCGCAGCTCGAAATCAACTAGTTCTAAGTACTTCTCTCTAGCGTATACAGATTTACAAGTTTTGTAGAATCTCAGCTTACCGGTATCTATACTTATATTATGTAGAGACGTCTGGATATACATATTGGTAATTCTGTTCCTTATCATATTACATACATATACAGGGTCATAGAGTGAGTTATCAGAGTACCAGAGATAAGAATATCCACTATAATCAAGTATTTCTTTAACACGCTGCAACAATGATCTTCTCCGGCCGTTTACGACGGAGTTATGCTGTTCCAAGGGTGCATTTACTTGTAATGGATGCTTAGTATAATCCATTTGTGTTAAACACAACCAATATTTTACAAGTCGAACGGAAATATCTATGTCTAGTGGAAATCTACCTAATTCGGACCTACATGCTAAATTACTACTATTTCTAGAGACTCCAAGAATGTTCTTGCAGAATTGGTTGTGTGTAATTTCGATCGGAGATGTATCATTTAATTTCTCGGTACCCCAAATTTCACAGCCATATAACAGAATGGGTTTAACACAGGAATCGAATATTCTTAGTAGGCTATCGGGTGAGACTGATGAACGGGTTAGACATTTGAAGCTGTGCATGGCTTTGCGCGCTTTGTTTGACAATTGTTTTTTGGCTAATGAAAAGGTACCTGATGATGTATATAAACAACGTATATAAACAACGCTAACTGCCTCTGTACCGTTGACTGTAAAATACTTGGAAGAAATGGCTATAAGATCTACGTAGCTTATCTGCATCATGCTTGTTATTTTCTTGGACCAAAACGTGTAACCCCCGAAACGCATGAACGCCTTACGATATAATGTACACATTTTCTAATCGGTCCAAAATCAGGACCAGTAAATTATTATTTTTTTAAATCCGTTTCCTCGGACTGGTACCATGGTCTTAGTAAGAAATAATTTTTCACCGGCACTATGCACTGGCACCCACCCCTAACGCGGGGTGTTCAATATGCTGTATAAAAAGTATAGAAATGGAAATGCTAAATAGTTGAGCGTAACTCTATACCCAAACTTGGTTGTGTGTAGATAGTCAGAATTCGGACTGCCTACGTTTGCGTAGAGAATTTATGATTATCTAACACACGCAATATTTAGGAAATCCTAAAGGGGCGGGGTTTTCTTTATACATTTATTTATTGAGATTGCACACAATGCAATACATGAAAACTCGATTGAATTCCGTAAAAGTCTATATGTTTCTGGAGAAAAAAATCGGATGAGTTTCTTCAACGTCGTAAGTATTAAATGAAACTTTTCTGAACACTGGTGATTGTGGTCAATTATCCGTTTCCGTCATATTGATGTTGCTGTCTCTAATTGAAGAACATATGACCAGGTGGTATAGTCTTTTTGACGTGTGCAAAATGGTTGTGGTTGATTATTATTAAAGAACAAAAAGTTATCGGAACTAACTAAAATATATGAAGCTCTTATTGCGTCAAACGTTATCTGATCTAATGAAGCTGTTTTGTATTTTCAGGTCGGTCACTTCCACAATTTTGAGCGGCTCGGTGTTGGTCATGCTGTGGAGTTCAGACATGAAGACTTGCAGCTAAGTCATGACTCCCTGTACTACTTCAACTTCTATCTGAACAATGCGCTAGGTAAGGGCAATACTTCATTAGACATATCTCTATAACTAAAAGGGCGTAACGTATTAGTTTTTGCGGATTTCTGATCTCCTGAAATGTTCCATTTTAGGTCGGTCAAAATTTTTACTTCTTAAAACAGTTGGTCATCATTTCCACATTTTTTTTTAATTCAAACAGGTTACGTTAACATCCTGACGTCCCCCGGTGTTCTGGCTGACTTCACCCCTCCGAGCCCAGGCCCGCTGGAGAACGTCATCATGGACGTACTGATGACGGAGGACTGTGGGGACTTTGTCCTGGATCACTGGGAACAGTTCAAATGTGGAGAACAGACGCCATTACCGAACCATAGGTATATAGCTGAATAACTCCCCCATCCTCTGTAAGTTATAAGTTCCTTATACCCATCGCCAAGGGGAGAGTTGAATTAATACAGTCACGTGCACTTTTTGTACCCTTATTCTGAAAAAAAAAACATATGATTTTTAAAGATATTTTTCCAGAGAAAATTTTGAATTTTTGAAGTTTTTGCATAGTTTAAACACTTATAAACACGTATAGCACAGGAAAATCCATTTTCTTGCCGAGGTCTATTATACAAAGAGCTTTTTCTGGTTGCCAGAATATATATATATATATATGATAATTTTCGTCCATCGGAAGTCGATGAGGACCTTGACTTCAGTCCAGTTCAGTTCAGTCGCCCTTGTGGGACCGGGCGTGACTTATCAGTCCGATCCTTACACGGAAGCACCGGTCGCAGACGTTGCACTGGAGACCAGGTGGTGGTTGTGTGGGTGGATCTGCTTTCCTTGCGTGTCTCCCGCCTGCTGACGGCCAGGGCAGTTCTGCGTTTCTCAGCAATGCCTGCACCCCGATGCACTAAAGGGCGCCACTATAAATATATATATATATATAAATATCTCTCTCTCTCTCTCTCTCTCTCTCTCTCTCTCTCTAAATATATGGCCTTGTTATTCCTTCTTCGGTCAATAACATGAACACATTCCTAAGGCAATTATTCATAATTAATGACTCCATCACATCCCCAATATTCATGAAATGCACAATCAATTTAAGCCTACAATAAAGTTACAGTTATAAGGACTGACTTAATGCTCCGAATTTCCCCGCATTCATTTGTTTTAACCCTATCCAGACTGGGCTTTTTGGGCCTTCCCTGGCCGGGGGGGGGGGGCTCATTCGACCCCCCCTTCGTATTTTCAAAACGGCTTACTGTACGATCACCAAATTTGCAGGGGGGGGGGGGGTTGGGTTGTGCTCATCGAGTTGTATAATTCCTGAAATTTTTATATAATTATGACGTAATATGACGTAATTATGACGTCATTAATTGATATTTTTGGCTAAAACGGGGAATTCCCATAATACCTAAATATCTCACTCAAAAAGTTACCAATAAAGGTTTCTCATTAATATTTAAGTGTTATAAGACTTCTGTTGTCAAAAGCCGACGCAACGACGTCAAAATGACGTCATAGAATGACGTCATCTGTAGTTTAGCTATCCGCCATCTTGGATTATGAACCTTAAATTTTTCAAGATACATTTTTTTCAACATATAACGCTAAAACCCCATGGAAATGGATTAAAAACGTTCACATGAATGTTTTCTGTAAGAAAATACCACGTAATGATGAAATCTGAGTGAAAATAAGCTTGTTATACTTTAAATCATGATATTGTCGGCCATCTTGGATTTTGACCAATTACGTCATCTCATTAGCATAATTTATGAATATTTAATTATAAATGTTTAACTAAGATGTGTTAGATATTAAAGATATATGAAAGGAAGTTTAGTTTAGCAAAAAAATCTTAAAATCCCATTGTTTAAACCAAAATTAGTGATTTTTGTAAAATTTGCTTTTAAGAAACCCGTTGCCATGGCAACACGAAAAATCATAAACTTACCTAATTTTTTAAAAATTGTTGCCAACAATATTTTAGGAAAACTCACCAAGTTTGGTTGTTCTAGCACAAGCCGTTTGGGAGCTATAGGAGGTCAAAGTCGGCGCGGGCACTTTTAGCCCCCCCCCCCCCCCCCCAGTCTGGATAGGGTTAAGACATATACAATGTGCTCATCTGAGATTCCTAACTTCTATCTGTATGGTGAATACATTATTCCAGGTGGATAGTAGACGGAGAAGGTTCCCGCACTGTGTTTAATGGGCACGAGCCACTGGTTGACATGCGGTACACTCGCGCTAACAGATATGTGTCAGGTTAGTATAACATGGGGACTATCGTTGTGGGGTATTGAAGCTACTAGTATACTTTCACTATAATATCTAACTTTTTTTGTGGCTCTCGTTTTTTGTATCTAACTGTGATACATTTTAGACTGGAGACGAGCTATGTCTTTGGCTTTCATAAAGAATGCATTCCTATAATTTGCAAACATTATTGAGCACATGTACAAGACTTAGTACTAATGGGGTACCTAAGATGTTGTACAATCACTTTGATATTCGTTAGAAGCACATATGTATTTCTATGTTTCATTTATAGCGAATTGGGATGGTTTCCATGACAACGAAACCGGTCTCCATGGTTACTCCTGGACCTCAGGAAGAGCTCCGTGCGGACAGGATGTCCATCCTCACATAGACCCGCATGCGCACCTGTTCAGCGTGTCGGAGTGGACGCACGATGGGATTGCAAGCCCCCTAAATCTTGAAGGTAAAAGGCCTTTTAGAATCATTTGTTTTATATATTGCAATAGTTTTTATTACAATAAAAATGCATACTACTATAACGATTTTGTTTCCAAAGGTCCGTTCATTTCCATTCATTATCAGCCTATGCATTTGACAATCATTAAGTTTTTTTACGAAATACAGGTTTGCTCAGTTGCGCGATGTAACCAACTTGTGTCCGGCTTAACATATTTGAAACTTAGGGGGTAAAGATTGCATTAGGAAGGAAGTAGTAACTTATGCACATCTGAATGATAATGAAGAATGAGACCATAGTTACGAACGTATGCTATTTTACTTTCAATAAGAATATTCAATACTGGTTACTCGTGACTTATTCCAACGCAAAATTTTAAATATCAATTTCTTGTTTGAATGTGAGGTAACGGTTTGCGCTAAGACAAGCTTGAAAAGCCGTGGCCAATTCAGAAATAATCCACTGTCAAAGTCGGTTAATGCGTCTGGTTGGTTGCTTTTTTTTATTGGGAGGGAGGCTGTCGATAAAAATACACCAGAAAAAAGAGTATTAGTGAAAACCATTATTTGACATATTTTGTGAGAATCGGAAGTAGAATATGAAGGAATTTAGGCTAGTTTAGGTGCCAAACGTGCATCATGCAAAATCTTGCTTATTACATGTAACTGGTTGGTTATGATCATGTCCACAATCATGTGAACAGATTATGGCTTTGAAAAAAGGGACAGTATGAAATTGTGATTGGCAACCTAGCTTTTGGCTCATTGAGCACCCTGATACCTAAAGTATTTTGAGCCCCGCAGTTAACCATCGTGAATAGTCAGACAGTACCATCTACAATATGCTTTGTTGATACATGTCTCATATCTCCCATGTAGACGGCGAATATCATATCACAGTTCGAGCCATTAACAACGTGGAGTTTGGCGGTGCCATGGCAACGACTGTGTGTCACACCACGCCTTACGTCATCGACAACACCCCTCCATTCGTGCATCACGTTCACAGTGTGGAGTATGACGAAACTGACTTCAGCATTACAGCGGAGTATAACGTCAGGTAAAATAGCTTAGTATTCAAAGATAGATTTAGACTTTAAAACAGAATTTGTTTAGAAAATGACAAACGAGATTCTGGTTAAAACCACGAGAGGGCGCTGCACATGTTTCTGAGGCCTCCGCATTGCAGCAGTAAAAATTTGTTGAAATAACATAGAAAATAAAAGTGGCGGACTGCCTCTTGCATACCTGTATAGAATAAAGCTGAAATATGTGTTGTTGTTTTCCAAGGTTCGGAATAAATGTTAAAGATTCTGTAATAGACTTTGCATAATCTTTTGATCCTTGTATGTACTTCTACGAGGGCGGTTCAAAAAGTAATGCCACTGGTTTTATACAAGGTTCATGTTTTCATCGAATAAGCTGAAATTTGGCACATAGGTACAAGAATATATGCTCTTGAGATTGACATATCTCAATTTGTTGTTAAAATTTTTATGAGTGACTGAGTTGAGTTCAAGATGACCACACCCCTGTTATCCCGTCGGAAGAAATTAGAGGGCTAATCAACGTGCGATTGATAATGTCTCTAAATCACTTGTAGCTATTGTAAGAAACTGAAATTGCACATGTATCAAGTTGCACTTCTCTGTAAGCCACATGCCTATTTTAATTTTGTAAATACAATCATTTATTATTTTTTCGTTCCTGGTGTGAAGTGAGGTCGTCAGGGTCGTAATTAGCGGTGGATTAGGGGTGAGCTGCTTAAAGTGTCCATAACCGACTTTTTTATTAACTGAGAGAAATCAAACTTATGACACTTCTTGATCTTGAAACAGTTAATAATTGTGCTAAGTTTCGCATCTTTTGGCTAATGGAAAAGCAGTCTACAAAAACCTTTATTCAACAAATCACGCATTTGGCTATTAATCAAACTGTCTGTAATATAGCAACTCGCTCCATTCTAGTGGCTGTAAAAGATGAACCATTGAGAGTTCAAACATGAAATTTGGCTTGTAATCTATAGAGACATTTGTTATTATACAGGTGAAATTTCAGTTTCCTACAATAGTCTTAAAATGGTAAGATCTGAAGGAACTGATCTCCTGACAAGCTTTTAAAGGTTTGGTCATCTTAAAATCATCTCAGTTGGTCATAAAAAACTGAAGCACAAATTGAGATATCTCAATCTCAAGAGGATATAGCCTTGTACATTTGTGCCAAATTTCAACTCATTCGATGAAAACATGAGTTTGTTATAAAACCAGTGGCATTACTTTTTGAACCGCCCTCGTATGCCACTAGTGATCCTCTTTCCAACATCCGGGAGATTGACTTTGGACTAGGGCGGAGCAAACGTGACGTACACATGATGGACTGGTATCGCCATGGCAACACAACACACACGTCTGTCAACTTCCACATACCTGATGGGGTACCGGCATGGGTCAAAGTTCGGGCGATTAACAACGGTAGGGCTTTTTATAATTACCCCGAGTTCTCATAATTACCCTATGACTTTTAAGGTGACTTTTGTCGGGTCCTGTGGTGTAACGGCAGGGCCCTTGGCCCAGAACCCGATTCTGTGCCCCTGTGCATGCACATTACACGTCTTTCCTCACTTTACTTATGTGAAAATGAATACCTAATTTTGCACCAAATTGGCACAAAATGTAGGTCCTGCGTTTGATGACAGCCAGACCTCGTTCACGTTAAAAACCCCGACACACTTATCTAAACAGTTGGGATCCTTCCCAGTGTGAACGGATCGAACCTATACTAGTTTGGTCTCCAGGTTAACATCTTGGTGATAGTCAAGGTTAACATCTTGATGAAAAGGTGATAGTCACCTGTTGTTTCAATCATTCCCCTAATAAAACAAATCTCAACAAGCGTTCGCAGAACTCAACCTTCGTGAAATGTTTGATGGAGCGATGGTGCAGGGTTTATTTGTAGACGTTTTATTGGCTAGCTTAACAGTGTTTATGTTGTTGGAATTATACATGGATTTTGATGTGTTTGGTGAGGTGCGCCGAAAAAAAGGATTTAGACAGTAGGCTGTATTTTAAAAGTATTCTATCATCCATCCTTTCTTGTCTGTGCACATGACACAAACTGTCCCTGTCCATTCATTTCCATGGACAAAGAAAATATCTTTCATGGTCTTCAGTTAAAGATAAAGACTTATATTGAATGGGCTAAAATCGACTGTTGCATCAAAATATCAATAAGATAACACATAAAACAATAACGTTGACCACATCAACGCCGTCATTGGTGAGATCCACATAAATGATCTTCACATCCCCAGCGAACACCTCCAAAATGTGATGGCTGGTGTCGTCACGGAATGCTCCTCCTCAGGTACATAAAAGTATAACTTCCATTTTGGGCTTGCGACTTGGAACTCATGGAACTTTTCAGATGACCCCTTGTCTCTTACCCAATCGTTTTAATAAGCTATCGGTACAACTGACATGAATCTGCTAACTAGCACTTGCGACCTACCCTAGATTAAATTGCAGAGAAATCAAGACATCAAAGTATAACTATCCATCTGGGCTTGCGACTTGTGACTCATGGAACTTTTGACATGACCCCGTGCGTGTCTCTCACCTAATCGTTCTCGCAACATATCAGTACAAATGACGCGCTTATGTTAATTATCACTTGTGACCTATATACTCTACATTACATCGCTGGGAAAACAAGACATAAACGTATTACTTCCATTTTGGGCTTGCGACTTGGAACTCATTGAAATTCTGACATGACCACGTGTCTCTTGCCCAAACGTTCTCGCCACATATCAGTACAAATGGCGGGATTATGCTAATTGGCACTTGTGACCCACCTTTAATCAATCGCTGGGAAATCCAGACATGAAAGTACAAATAATATATATGGGCTTGCGCCTTGCAACTCATGGAACTTTTTAGATGATCCCGTGTCCCTTACATATGATCAGGAAAGGCGACAATCTTCGAAGGGAAAAAATTACCGCAAGGAAAGCCAATTTTTGAATTTTCATCGGATTTCTTCGGACATAGGAATGTTCAGAGGTCTCATAACTTTGACAAATTCTACATAAAGTTCACCAACACGTTGCAAATGGACATAAAAACCAAATGGTGAGTTGATAAAATTTCAACTTTGAGATGTACATCGCATGTATTTGTCCAAGTATTGACTTTTCCGGGTAGAGTGGTTAATTTCCAACCATTTAGCCAGGTTATGGGAGCCCTACTGACGACCATGACAAGACGCGCGTCGCCCGGTAAATTCAGTCCAGCTGGCCTAAGTCCTGCCGTGGCGGGAACGCTTTATCCGCCCGCACGGGGCTTGTCAGTCAATAGGACTATACGCCTTGCGACACCTTTTCTGTCCGGGATAACATCAGGATGCATAATTTCTTCCTTGGATGAGAGACCAAATGCTTATCCAACAGGAAATTTGTCCGATTTCAGCAGGTAGGATAACAAATCCACCGCCGGAAGCAAATGTATCAATGGTTGCAACAATGATGATGTAACATGCAGTCCACTACATTGTGTATCCCATATGTCTAATGTACAATCCCTATAAACAATCTCATCAATGACTACAAGTTACTGTACGTGAAAAACAAACCCTGCTTTGTTCAACAATGTATTGTACCGGTAGTAACTGTTACATGTACAACCCTTTTAAAACGTATAATATAGGCCCCTGTAAACAAAATCATCATTGCCCTTATTCATTGCCCTTAACATACAGATTATCAAATCTTATAGGAAACATTTACACCCCATCATGTATATTGTACTGTCCCTATAGTACCATTGTCTTGTAATCGTCTGGTATATATAAGTCGTGCTGTCCTCTATTGCCCAACTATGACCTTTGGGGTCACTTCCTGTGGGGACGGGGCCCAAGCTCAACTGCACGCAGAATGACGTAATTCCTAAATATAAACCACTATTGCGCAATCGCCACACTAAGCACACTAAACACTATTTTTCAAGTACAAACATCCCCTGCAAAACCGTCAGAAGCCACTAGACGAAAAAACACCTCGTACGTTTCTTCTCCTTCTCAAGAACTACCCACATACGAAAAATCAGATCAATCTGTCATGGTCTTACGTAGTTGGACTGTTCACAGACATGCCCTATATAAGAATTCTACACATACCTATTGTATCAGGCAAATTACCTCCTAATTTGCATAACATACAATTATGTACATCATTACGGAAGCTGTCTGCATACCTACAATCATTAACATCCATCAACCCCTTCTTGCATTATCCCTTCTCAAAACCTTAAACAAAAATACTTTCAATGCCCCTGCGAAACCCCTAGGTGGCCAAAACTTACACACCTTACTATGCTTTTACACAGCTACCTAAATCATCACCCAAACAAGTCCCAAACAAAAAATAGCAAAACCGGAAGTTTCGCTGCAGTACCATAACCCGCCGCTAGAGCGCCCTGCCGTAACGCAATTCCTGCCATCTTTTCGTCATGTCTAATCCCACCCACATACCAAATATCAAAACCATCCATCCACGCGTTCTCTAGTTATCAGGCTGACAAACGACCCCCTGACATCAAAACAGCACTGACTACAAACACTTCGTTTCACGAAGTGAATTAACGGCATGAAATGTTAGACAACTTGATTAAGGCTTTGGTAGCCAGTAATATTTGCAGTGGGCATTAATTTACATGTTGTTGTCTGTAAGCAATATTTGTATGATTGACACAGGAACCGCATTTTTGTTAACAGATGCACGCGTCAATATGGGCCTCTTTATACTAAATCATAGTTTTTTTAAACTCCGTTTGAAAACGTTACATTCCCTAATCATTATTATTGACAGTGGATCTGCGTGAGGTTGGCCATGCGGACCAACCCGTTCTCGTTGACACGTCCCCGCCTATAGCCGGGACCCTGTATGACGGCAGTGTTCACGGACATGACCTGAACTTCACCTCTGACCCCAACACGATATGTGCCAACTGGAAGGACTTCCATGATGAGGAGAGCGGACTGAGTAAGCTACATTCTACGTTACCCTGACTAAATCAAACTTCTAGCATTCTTTCAAGTGGCCAGGCCCTTAAAAGTTTATAGACCAACGCCTTGAATGACAAATGTAAACAATGTAGAACAGTTATCTTATGTATATTTGCTAACATGTCAATGTCAATAACCCAATTAGTGTCAGATTTAGAAAGTTTGTTACCTACATGCATTTGGGGCGTCCCCAGGCACTTGAAGACTTTTAAAGAGCCGAAATTAGTTTTAACTATAATGACATACATCGCGCAAAAAGCTGTTTATTGATGTATGATATCCATCGTCGAACGACTAGGTCATTTCTTCTGGGGAGTGGGCTCAGAACCTGGAACAGACGACGTGGTTCCTCTGACTGAGTACTCTCACACGGAATCGCAGGCATGCGCAGACGTACAACTTAGTCACAACACAACGTACTACTCCGTTCTTGTGGCAGTCAACAATGGGCACGACAACTTAAACGTCTCGAAGTCGTCTGATGGAGGTACATGATCTAAACGTAACACTATTTTATATGCATATCTTTAGAAGTCCGACATTTTATACGGTTATCTTGCAGCGACCATACGACATGTATTGACATGGATAGGATGTAACAACTTAAAAGTTTTTTTGTTGACAGCCAAGTTTTTAATCCAGCCAGCGTTTAGATGACGCTGCATGTATATCATGTTCCTGGGGTGATACCAATTGTATCTTTCTGCGCTGTGTATAAAGGGCTCCTGTCCACCAAGCTGATGAAACCGTTATCGGATATGGATACTGTTTGTCTATCATCTTCATCTTTTATTTTCACCTTTTTTGCTTTAGTCCTGTTTGACGCAACCCCACCGGTGGAAGGGACCTTACGTGACGGTTTGGAACCAGACTCAGACTTGGCGTTCTCGTCCGAACCTTCCACCGTGTCCGCCAACTGGGCCGGCTACAGCGACCCGGAGTCTGGGATCGGGGACTACGCCGTCACGGTGCGAAGGACACATTCCTCAGGAGGTAATGATACAGCGTTTATAATCCACTCCGAGGTGTGTGCGATGTTATAGGCCCTGGTCCGTCCTTATCACTATCTAACACTACCGACGGGAGCAAAGTAAACATGACCGCTCACACGGTAAATATCGAAACTGACCAAGCCTTGTGACACTGTATATACAGACGGGAGCTGGGCCATTAACGTTACCATCATTGATTATCAACATTAATTAACTTCTATCAAGTTGACACATGTAAAAAGAGTCCCTTCATGGCAGAACAAATGGTCAACATAAAATAATGATTACGGTCGGTTATGTCAAATACAACATTCTGATTGATCGATCTCACAGGCTTATAGCATAGCTAGTAGTATGAGATAGGCAATTGTATGATAATATCAAAGCAAAATATTTTCAATATGACGTTTTAATTTGTTTTTAGAACTGTGGTTGGAGTAATTTTGATGAAATGTGTATTCGGCTACTTGTAGCTTATTTCTATAAAATTGCATTGCAAAACTGCAAACTTTACTTGTTTATATGGTAAACATCATTTGCGTTTGCAATTTGTTAGTTGATAATCATACTTAACATACTCTGCCCTACCTTTTTATTGATATAAATGACTATACACATTTTTCAACTGCGGATGACTAGCGACTTGTGTCTTATGTTATCAGAGAACAGGACACATTCTTCTGAGATCATTCATGAGAAAACGTCAGTAGGGCCTGACGCCTCCCAAATCAACTGGCACAAGTTCCACCTACATCATGGAGATCACGTGTCTGTTCAGCTAGAGACAACCAATCAGGCGATGAGTTCCACCGTGACGTCATCTGACGGGTTTATCATGGACCTAACCAAGCCTGTGATGGTTCACCTGGGAGATGGGGCGGAGCCGGGAAAGGACAGAGCGTTTTCGGTAGGACTTTCAAATCAGTCATTATTGTTTTTAATTATAAAGTTCTTACCTACCTACCTACCTAGTACCTTGATCTCCAGGTCGTTGGGGGATCAAGGTAGCCATGAAGATAGAGAGTTGCCTCCGGGTTTGTCTTTCCCTAGCCAGAGTTAAACTGATTACAAATAATACTATTTTCGTCACCAGTTTGATTTTTGCTGAATGCATAACAACAAGTTCCAGTGTTATGTCATTTAATGCAATAATGATAATAGTTTTATTACAACATGATTACGTAATCTTTATCTCTGCTGTGTTTTATCTGATTTGACCCTACCCTCTTCCTGTATGACCTCAATGAAAAGCGGCGTGCAGGCTGTTCTGAGCTTCTCATGGATAGGAAAAAAGGATTTAAAAAGTTAATATTGTGTGTAAAATGGACAACGAATAACGATAGTTATAATAGGAACTATTTAGCAAAACCTTGTCCTTCCAAGAATAGTTCCAAACAAAGCAAATCAGTGAAATACAGCAAAACGTTTTTTTATCATTGCGGTGTGTAATGGTTGCAAAATGCTTTTAAATTTTACTCTCCGAATAGTATTACGACCATCGACAGATAAAATACAGTCTTCTACACATTTTTACATATTATTCTTAAGTTCTAAAAAAGCGAAAAATACACCGATTCAACTGCGCAAACCTATGTTAAAGATGAAGGTACCTGATCCTAAACAAAACATTTCTAATAAATAATAAAGCCTAACAAACAGAGAAAAAAGCAGATTTTACACAGTTGATTGTAAATGAGCGCTCTGCCAACATGTCACCATTGACCTGCGCTTGCGCAGTTGGATCCACTATATAAGTATTATAAGTACCTACTATAGACACCTTACTCTATTACAGGCTGATGCTTCACGCATATCAGCCAACTGGATATTTGAGGACGCCGAGTCTGGGATTGAAAAGTATAAAATAACTATCTTCAGAAAATCAGCTGGGACAAAGAGACAAATCTACCCAGAAAGGTGAGTATATATATATATATATCTTATTTAATTTAAATCTTAATTTTATGCTGCTGCCTCGTGCCAATTTCAAATGCAGTAAACGTACATGTAAAAAGAATAAAATGATTCTTGTGCTATTTGCATCCAAAATTCTCAAGCTTAAAGAATTGTTCAGGTTACTAATATCCGTTTAGTAATACCCCCCTCACATTAGGCGCGATTCGATCGGACGACGAGTCTGCGCACTCTAATGTACGAGGAGGCATGGCCCTGATGCCGACGAAGAAATGGTAGTGTTCCCCCTTCCCGTCAGGGTCATGACTCGCAGACTCGTCGTCCGATCAAATCACACGTAATGTGAGGGGGGGTATAAGGGGTACCGGTCGTGTACCACAACGGTATTGTTCGCAAGAGGTCCTGGGCTCAAATCTTATCATGTTACCGACCATTCAGCACTTAGGAAAGGCAGTTTACACACTATTCTCACTGTAAAATTCGGTTGGGGATTAAATGTGTTGGGCTGCGCCTCCAAATATCGTGCCCTTGGCACAGTGGATAGCAAAGCACTGTTACTACGGCCTTAACCCTCAAACACCCGAGTGCGGTCTATTTGGACCCCAGGCGTACATTTTGAATCGCCATTTCAACATTTTTCATCTGAAGAAAAAATCCTTCCGTGACTTTGTCAGTCAATATGTCTTATACCTTCTCCTAGGTTTTCGCAAAGATTGGTATAATAATGTGGAAATTATAAAGAAAATTTGTGTTCAGTCCCTCTGGGGTCCAAACGGACCCCAGCAAAAATGTGCTGTTTTTAAAACAAACTTTGGACGCTAAATCCTTAACCACTTATAGTATGACTACCAAACTTTCAGACAATAATAAGAATGTAAATCTAAATCCTCACAAAAATTTCTGTGTCATCAACTTGTAATGTGACGACATTATGACGTCATTTTACGTAACCAGGGCGGCCATCTTGGATTTTGACCAATGACGTCATGAAATTAGCATAAATTATAAATTTTAAGTCATGAAAATAACTTTGAATTTCATAGAGTTTAATTGTTGTCAGAAAACAGGTGTAGTTTACCAGTTGTCAAATTTTGGCAAAAATATGCCTGTTAGAATATGGTTGCCATGGCAACCCCCAAAAATGATAAAATTTATTTATTGATCAAAAACTTTTGCGAACAATATTTTGTGATAAATTACCAAGTTTCGTAGCTTTAGCTCTAGCCGTTCATGAGTTATGCGACATAAATGTTGCTGAGGGCCTCAAAATTCTCCTATCAGGTCGGAATGGTTTAGTGCAAAACGTGGTCCTTCTGAACTGTTGCATAAATTATGATAATGAGTTGGAATTAGCAACACCTTAACATCTCAAAATCTTCCTCTTACATTGACGAAGCCATGTATATACAATGATCGCCGATAAGAAATTGTACTGAGATTTTATGAACAAAACATTTTGGGGTCCGTCTGGACCCCACTCGGTCATTTTAGTCGCAAAAAAAGGTCGGGCGCTTGAGGGTTAAAGGGCTATTGTACCTTTTAGTAATGTATGCTATTTGCTAAAAGCTTCCCTATATTTCAATAGAAGCAAAATTGCATTAACAATTAATTGTTTAATATTATATCATTAATATATAAAATTGTGATCTATATAAACATACACTTAAGTTGAGGCATACCTTTATGCATTAGCAGGGAACAGAAAGCTGAAGTTGATGGAACGCAAAACACATGGACATCACCTGCAAATCTCAGTCTAAAAGATGGTGCGTTCTACTTTGTGCGCGTCACCGCCGTTAACGGTGCAGGGGCTTCAACTGTGCACGAAACTGACGGTTTGATAGTGGACACCAGTCCACCAAATGTAAGTATCGTTTATTATGTTGTTATGTCAAGTAATTATCCCTGCAATGTTTCGACAATATGTTATGTATATATTTTGCAATGTTACAAGTTATCGGGTTAAGCGTATATTATAATCATATGTATCGCAGTGAAATCTGGCATTTCAAAAGGAAAATATATCATTATGGTATTATCTTATATAGTAAATAGAATAGCCAGCTCTGCACAAAATTGACGAACCCCTCCATTACCAGACGTATTTTAAAATGTAGATTTACATAGATTTACCTTAACGTATTTGCATTTACCATGTGACTGTTTCCAGATGGACAATGTGAGGATCGGGGTGACATCCGGAGAGCCTGAGGAGCTGAATGACGGCTATGTTCTCCACACAGACCTACAGGGTATACAGGCGTCCTGGATGGCTACTGACGCTCAGAGCGGGGTGGTGTCCTATTGGGTAGCTGTAGGAACGACACCAGGTCAGAACGTCAATTTTGTTTCCTAATTAAGTTACTTAGTGCCATTTGTTTTTTCATGCAGCGTACACTGGTAGTATTTTCTCAACATCAACATATTTTGTGGAAAAAAATGTGTTAATTTGTGTTTTTATCTACCATATGGTGTTCAGGTGGCAATGATGTCAGTGGCTACCAGAATCTAGGCCCTGGAGCAGATGGTTACGTCGGGAATCTCAATCTTCAACTGACAAACAAAACAACCAACTCACCTATCTACTATCTAACGGTGAAGGCTGAAAACGCTGCTGGGAGCTTTTCAAGGAACATCACGTCAAGGTAGACATGCACAAAGATCACAGTTCTAGGCAACAGATACACAATTGACAACAGAGCTCCAAGTATTCATTCCATTTTCAGTAATACATCTAAGTATGATGAGCGATATACACAAATAGGAAAGGGCATCATTTAATGTTTGACTGCATTGGCCTCCAAATACGCAGTTAGAAAATTGTGCCAACCTTGTTTTTAAAATCATCACACGTTGCCGGGGAAGAGTTATCTTCTTTCTCAAGTCAAATGTAAACGGCCAGTATCGGGTCGTTACAATAGATTTACGTTGTATACATGATTACACTCAGTCCTATAAAGGTAGTCCGAGCTGACCAGGCCGGGACAGTGACTGACGGCTGGGAGGCGTGGTCTACAGTAGAACAGGCCATGACTGTGGATGTCGACTATCAGAGGGATGTGTCAACTGTCACAGTCCAGGTAAAACTCCATTTTGTATAAATGCTGGAATGCGTCAACTGTCACAGTCGAGGTAAAACTCCATTTTGTATAAATGCTGGAATGCGTCAACTGTCACAGTCCATGTAAAACTCCATTTTCTATAAATGCTGGAATGCGTCAACTGTCACAGTCCAGGTAAAACTCCATTGTGTATAAATGCTGGAATGCGTCAACTGTCACAGTCTAGGTAAAACTCCATTTTATATATAAATGCTGGAATTAGAAAATTCTTCAAATGACTAATGTTCTAAAATCAAAGATTAGTAATAAGCTAAGCATTTCTTTTTTTACTATCATTGAACTCAGTGTTGAACTCATTTCCCAGTTCAGCGGATTTGAGAGTGAGCAGCACGGCATCATCCATTACGAGTGGTCGGTGGGGACGGAGCCGAGACTGGACGATGTGCAGCCGTACACAGCAGCGGGGATTGTGCTGTCGGACCATACTGATAATCCTGGAGGAGGTGTGGTATAACCTCTATCATATCTAAAATAAAAGACTTACAGATATTTCTGTAGCTACAAAGATTTTTACATACTTAGATGAAACACATATTAACGTCTTATACTCAAGTGAAAATTCATTTCCGTGCCGTTGGTAGCGAAATATGGTCATTGGTGTAATGTCTTAAATGGCCATTCCACTCCAGAAGCGAGTGTCATATTCTGATGAATTATAATTTGTGAGTAAAACGGTACACCCGACGTTTCGTGGGATAACCTCTTCTGTCTTTTCGACGATAAACACTTTTTCTAAGTCCAAGTACCCCCGCACGGACCCGCTTCTAATGTACTGCGCCTTATGATTTTACTTCCACCACACTTTCTAGCTAACGATATAAAACTATATATTTTATGACCACATTTAAACTGAACAGCAACACCTGTTAAAATCAACCAGAATCACCTTTAAAAAGGTGACAAACGGTCACCGAAACGTTGGTTGTGTAAAAAGATTATCTTTATTCATTTAAGGAGTAACCTGGATACATATTGGCTGATATAGATTTGCTTGCCCACCGATCTCGCAGGTCTCAGTAGCCACGGACAGGCCCAGTCCCTCCTACCCCTGAGCCCCGGTGTACAGTACTACGCCACAGTCCGAGCTATCACAGGTGCCGGTAACGTGCTGGACTTCTCTACAGACGGGTTTACTGTGGACATCAGCCCGCCGGTCATACAGATAGACAGCGTCGGTGTACAGATCGGAAACAACTCCTTCGAGCTTGATTGGGAGCGTTCTCATTACCAGAAGTCAGTCGATTCTATCAGTGCAAACTGGTAGGTAAAATTTATTCAAGGCCCAATGTAATTTTTCATGATTAATAATTGTCCCTGAAAGAAAATAATTGCACTCTAATGATGTGGAATTCGTGGCTTTGATGACCAGTTGGCAAGCTTTAACACTATTTGTTTGCCCACAGGCATATCATGGAATCAAAGGATGCGGTGGCCTACTCGTGGTTCTGTTACGGAAGTTACCCCGGTGCCTGTGATGTTTACTCAGTCACGAATACAACAGACACGTCGGTACCTAACTCTCTGGTGAAACCTATCAGAGACGGGGCATCAAATACCCTTACGGTGTCTGCAATGAATGTGGTAAGTCATATCCTACCTACATATAAAAACTTTTAAAATGTTGGCAATCGGAACTTATTAGAATTAGTACTTTACTGAAGCATATCATTACTACTTCCGTTGGAGTTTTTCCCCTTTGAAATCCAAAATTATATATTTAGAATGCACCTTATTCCAATGTCTTAGTCAGAAACTGACAGAGATCTCGTCTCCCGAGACGACAAGAGCCGAAGAAAGAGTCAGTAAACAAGGGATGTATTGTGAAGCCTTGTGAAATGTAGCATTTGGGAGGGGGGCTGTTAATTCAACGCTTGTATCACATGTTCTTCCTCTTACCAGGTTGGTCTTTGGGGACGTGCTATCTCGGGCAGCTTGACTGTTGACGAGACGCCTCCTGTTGCCGGTGAGGTTTTCTGTCCCCAGTTTATACAAGACTCCAGTGAGCTGTCCTGTCACTGGCGCGGGTTCTACGATACGGAAAGCACCATCCAGTACTACATGTTTGGTGTTGGGGAAGCTGAGGGAGATGACTCCATCTTTAACTTCACACGGATCCCCAGTCATGAAACTCACTATAGTCCTAGGGGTGCGTGATCTTACCCGACCTCTGATTGCAATTTATACAAAATCATGTTGTCTCAGGTGAATACTTAATAATAACATAGCTGATTTCATAATATAATACCATCTTTCCACAAGCCAGGTACATTACAGGTAAGTAAAAAATGGCATTTACAGTGTTTACTATTTTTCAGGTATAACAGTCATACATGATGCGATCTACTACGTCACTGTTATTGGCTACAATGCTGTTGGGGACTTCCAGAAGGCCTATTCTGGACCAATCGTAATAGACAATACCCCGCCAATAGCTGGTCAAGTTGTAGAACTGAGTCGAACTGAAGAGGTCAATAGGACTAGCAAAGAAGGAGAACGCGTGGTTACCTGCACATCCAGACAAGGTTGTTGGTTATTTCTAAAACTTTTATGACAAAAAAACTAGACCAAGTTAATGGATACAATATATACTGGTATTAGTTGCAAATGTACAGCTCTTACTGATCGGCACACCAAATCAGTGTGTGTCCTCATCAATGTCCCTGTACATCCCATTCCACTGTGCCTTGTCTGCTGCCTGGTTCCGCAGCCATTTAAGCATGTAAGGTGCCATCTTGACTTTCTGATTGAAATACAGTTTCACGTCGTCAATCTAAAAGGCCTTCGCGGGGCCTACCCAGCCTGGTTGCCAGTTTCTTGCTGAAGGCGATGTTGACAGCCTTTTAGGCAGGTGGTGACTCAGACATAGAATGTGTCCAAAAAGGTGCCATCTGCGGCGGTGTACTTCGTTGTGTAGTGGAGACGTTTTGCACTGCTTGTAGATGTTTTTGTTGCTGATGAAGTTGGGGTAGACGTAGCCGGCTATGCGCTTCAGCTGCTTGCGGTGTCATCTGAATAGTAATTCTTGTAAAGAATACCACATGTTATATGGCCCTATAAAAAGAGTTAGCTATCTATTTGCTAACTGAAAAAAAAACCCGCGTTGCACTTGTGAAACGTTGTGCACTTATTTATTTGTTTTTTATTTCATTTTTGTTCCTTTTACGTTTTCACAAACAGAATGTGCTGCTCTTGATGTGAAGTGTCAAAAATCTCTTACTCAAGTTGCTGTGGCATGGGAACCGTTTCCTGACCCCGAAAGTCCCATCTCACGGTAAGACTATGGTCACTGGCTAAAAATACACCTAGTAAAACATGCTCTATGCCTTCTTTTAACTTCTAACTGAATCATAGTGAAAGAAGGTAATCAGTATAGATTTTTTTTAGTTTCTGCAACTTTTTACAGTAATGCACGGAAATGCTGTGACATTGGTGATAAAAATGAACGTTTTTGATATAATTCCTTGTTGTGTGATGGATTTTTTTTAATTACTCCAAATAGATACGAAGTAGCGCTCGGTACAAGTGCCGGTGGAGGTCAGCTACGAGACTTTATACCAGTGGAAACAGGACAGAATTTCATCGTTATATCAGGCCTGGACCTGACAGATGTCCGACAGGTCTTTGCTACAGTACGTGGAACAAATGCTGCGGGTAAGGCACGTTTTGGTCGTCGGCTTTACCTCTAAGGTCTCTAATTAGTTGGGCATTTGTGCTTTCAGAAGACGTGAACGATTAGGGTAATATCATATAATGGATAACTAAATTCCTTTTCGTTTTTTTACGTACGATCTCAGGTCTATCAACCGTCTCCACCTCAAATGGTGTTTACATCAGCCGTGTGAGTTCCGGACTGCCGCCACTGGGGGACACTAGGGTTTGGGATGGAGAATATCCAACTAAGGATCTGTAAGTACAGCACTTGAGTTCATTATTAAAGGGTGTCAATGTATTTAGCGAATTATTGTTCTCAAAGATCTTTTAGGAGTAAAGAAAATAGAATTCTTGTAACTTTATATGGATGTATTTTTTAGGGATTATCAAGACCACAATGAGGAGTTATCTGCCCACTGGGACTTCAGCGGAGACCCGTGTCCCATCTCTAAGTACGAGTGGAGTATCCTGAAGGTGGATGGTACCGTCATGCAGCCTTTCACTGACGTCCCTCCAGGTAGGATAATTTATCTTTACTACCAGAGAACACAATTAAGTCGTGAGTCAATCAATGAAAGACTCACTTTGCTTTTCTTTGTTTCTCGGGTCAAGAAAATATCAAATTTAAAATGAAAATTAAATTACATAAAAGGGCATTAATTCGTTTAAATGCAGCTGCAGCAGCAGCAGCTCTTAAAGCATCAACGAATAGACATTTTAAACAACTCAAACATTACAATATGACAAAAAATACTAAACATAGAAATGTATCTTAGTTTGATAAAAGCAGCGTACATTTACTTGTATAACTTACTTATTTGAAAATTTTTACCACTTGAAATGGCAATATGATTGTAACCCAGTATTCTGTAAAACTTTACCGTAGATTTTATGATCAAATTCTTTGCCTTTACTGTTAAAAAACTATTAATTAACAGTTGTTAAAAATACATACTAATACGATACTTTTTGTTTGTTTATGCTTTTACCTTTACTTTATTTATAATGTTTCACGTTTTCATACGAAGGGCAAACGTCTGGCAACAACGATGAACTGCAGATGCATGACGGTGAAACGTTCTTCGTTGCTGTAAGAGCTACAAACGAGATGGACTTCACGTACACAGTCAGGTCGGACGGCATCACGGTCATGCTGGAACCGCTCATTCCTGGGGAGGTGGGTCGTCTTGCCCCATATTTATATATTAAAAACATGGTTATAGCAATTATTTACTAATAAAATCCAGTTAATAAGAGATAAGAAATCAAAGAAAACCAAAATCGCCATGTAATATAGACATGATGGACGTACCGATATTTGTCAACTATACGGATCTTTTAATGTGAAACAAAGTTGCTGTTAACTATGTCAAAAAGTAGGCTTAAGGTCTCATTGATGAGTTTCTTCTTCTTATAGACTTCTATGCTTTAATTCGTGTTTTACGTGGCTGCGCTCATAATAAAGCTACATGAAATGTCAGCAGGCTTACATTCTATGTTGAGCAAATTTACTCTATATAATGTAAAAAAAATCCAATGACTAGAATCCATAGGTTTGTTGTTTATAGCAACTACAAGCTACAATTAGTCAATCCCCCCAAAATGCACTTTTTCCCTTCTAGTGTACAGCCGCACCACTCAGAACCCAGGACTGTGTACGTCCGACCTAGCGCGGGGCTGTCAAACTTTACCTGCTACTTTCTTCAGTTACAAGCAAGCTTTCACCAATCTAACTTTTAATATCAGTTCGGCTGGCCAAAAGGGAATTTCTCATCGCTTAAAACATGCGTCCATGCAGCTGTTCAGTTTTTGGCTCAGATCTATTTTAGAGTACCCACTCGGAGTAATACATCAATGAGACCTTAAAGTATAAAAAGGCAGCAGGGGTTAGCCGTTAGCAACATGCGTATTTTCTATCTAGTTTGTTGCGTGGGGAAATATGTTTATCACGAAGAATTTTCAATATGAGACTGAATTTACGTGCATTTAATTATCGAGGGAAATCATGATTGAAGTTTTATGAATGAGTTACAGAAAGAAAACACACCCAACACCACTAAAAACTTTAACTAATTGATATGTGTTCTCAGGTTCGGGATGGCGGTATTGTAGGATATGACCTCAACTTCCAACCATCCATCACGACATTGTCAGCAAACTGGGACAGTTTTGGCGACAGAAGGCAGCATGGTAACTCCACACGCTAACCCTCTTTAGCTCTTATTGATGTCTGCGCCCATTTTCGTCTATGCATGGATGTATAAGTGGCACGTAAAGCTGAATAATTGTTAAAGCTATTTGAAACGAAGAAATCTAGTACTAGAAGGGAGATGGCAGTAATTATCATTCGCCGATTTCGTATAAAAAATGTACTCGGATTCTTAATAAATTCAGATTAGCTTTAGATTCATACACATTGATATGCATCTGGTGTACCTGTTCTATAATCACTTCATACCAATCGACGTTTCATGATACATGGCGCATTGTGTAATATATTTCGTGTATTTTTTTGGCATGACAAATTTGAGTTAACATGACCAGTGGTATATTGATCATAGTAAAAAGAACTGTTAACCGGCGTCTTTTATTGACGGCAAGGTCGGTAGATTAATAACACTCGTGATAACTTGATTTCCTCAAATGTGTTTTATCGAAGGTCAACTTGACGAAGACAAGGAACAGATGGTAGAATACTATGAAGTAGCCTTGGGGACGGACCGCCGCTTCCCCAGAACCAGGAACAACGTACATCCGTATGTGAATGTGGGGCTGAACCGGACTCACACGTTTGAATACCTACAGGTATGCATGTCAGGATTTTGTGTTTTGATATTCTGGACTTTGCTCTTTGACGTGGTAAGATTCCTGTCCTGAAATTTAGCAACATTTATCCATCGTTTTACAGAGCATATGCTTTTAACTCAAGACCTTTACTTGTTATCAGCACAGTTTGATAAGCATTCCGCACGTCAAAGAACGTTGAAGATGAGAATAAATCCGTTAGAAACTTACTGACTAATTCTTTTGACAAACTAGCAGTTAAAAGATAAAAGATTAAAACCGAAAAGACAGGACTTAAATCAAGCGGTTGTCTGGTATAAGATCTTTACACAAGGATTAATAGGTAAATGTTGTTAACATCATATTTTACAGCTTATACCCAAAGCTGCAACGTACTACATCACTGTCAGAGCTCACAGTGCTTCCACTGCCGTAGCGGAGGTGACTTCTAACGGTATACAAGTGGGATTTGGTGGGCAGGTCTTATCAGTCGGACATGTCAACGTCAACAGGTTAGAAATATTTGCTAACTTGAATCAAAAGAAGTTTGTCTTTGAAATTGACATAATTTTTTTGTTACATGACACTTTATAAGAACTAATTTTCCCCTCACCATACCCCCTATCATAACCCTAACCCTAACCCTACCTCTCGTAATCGTAATGTACATGTAATTAGGTCAGAAAGGACCAAGTAAAATTCTAGTTCCTGACATTTCCTTCCGTCAACAGGTTCATCTCGTCTACTGAGGAAGTTTCATTTTCCTGGGAAGGTTTTGCTTTCGCCCTCCCAGTCTTATACAGCCAGTGGGGAATCGGATCATTGGGTGGGAATTTGACACAGCTGGAGTGCAAGAAACTGGTTAGTTCTTATTCCTGGATGCTTTTAAAAATCAGAAAAACTCTGGTGAATACTGTTGCATTGTAAATTTCCATCACATTGTCTAACATTGACGAGTGTTACTGTTTCGTAAATATAGGTCATTTACGCTTATCCTGTCACGTATGAGAGAGAAAAACTCTCTGTATACATACTGAATTTGCTTTGATTTTTAAGTAATATGAAAATTTAAACTGGTGTTTTTTTTTAAACCAATTTTTTTCTTATAACGCCATTGTGTAAAATGAGATTGAGGTTGAATTTTGCATAATGATTTTACATGAAGTGGGTATGGACGCAAAGCTACCTATCATGTTGAAAAAAACATCTATCTGATCTATAATGTTTATTTTTACACTTTCCAGCAAATTTGTGAGATTACGGAGACCGATGAGTGTGCCAGTCTGATGAACAAGTTCGATGCCCATCCCCTCACTAACGTCGGGAAGGACACAGCAGTGGAAGTTAAAGACCTGGAACTTGTCCACAATAAAACATACACCGTGGTTGTCATAGTAACGGATCAGTCAGCGGAGTGTTCCTTGGCGTCATCTTATGTAACTGTGGACATCACCCCACCCGATGATGGAAGTGTTTGGGTTGGTCCTTTCAAAGGCGAGGTAAGTAATCAATGTACTGTTTCCACTGTACTATAAAATAACACTGCACAAAACATAAAACTTACTTTGTGACTAATTACAATACAGATCGTTTGATATGCAATCAATTGTGGGTAACAATGAAAGTCGGCATTGTATACAGATTACTCTGTCATTGTAAACGTAATATTTTATGCCCATTAATTTGAAGAACGACACGATGGAAAATTTGTAAATACAAAGCGTGATGATGGACTTTATATCAATACTAATGTCAGGTAACGATTATTCTATGTATGGTTTACAACACCAATACATGACCTACTATGGGCAGTTAAGGTCGCTAATAAAATAAACACTATTCATATGCAGGATATTACATTTTCTTCAAAGTGTGTTGTTTAGGTTACCACATTATATTACAAAAAACCTCTGTTCTTTTAAGATGGTTATGCCTAATTGTCAAAGTCTGTTTGAATGACATTTGCAGGCAGCACCTCTCTTTATAGATGGGTATGCCTTATTCACTGACCTTTGTAGGCCGATAAATGATCTAATGGGTCATCAGAGATGTGGGAGCCAGATGTGCAGTGGTGCAGGAAAGCGTGGTTCTAAGAAAAATGTGTGGCTCTATCTCATGCAAATGAGATACGTTTTGTAGTACCACACTTTTCTGCATATCACAGCAAATGAGTTCATAGTACCACACATTTTCATAGAACCACACTTTTCTGCAGTATGAGATATAATCACAGTAATTGAAGGGCTCCGATTGGCTGAGGGTTAATGGCCATGTTCTAATTTGCCAAAAATACGTTGTGATCCCCAAGCTACTATATTTACAAAAATCATCATTTCTCATCTTTTTTAAGTATCTATTTTTTTTTAAATTTCCTTGTTTTACAGCCTGTCTCCTACTCAAGCAGAACGGATGAGCTGCATGTTTCCTGGGCTGACTTCTCTGACCCAGAGAGCGGCATTGGTCATTACGAGATCGCCATGTTCTCAGGGACAGCCTGTTCAGATGACTCTGATGAAAGGTTCCAAGTCACGGACTTTGTACCTGTTTTATCCAATGACACGGAATACACTGTAACAGACATCTTACTTGAGGTAGGCAATACCTATAGCTTTAAGTCAGATGCATCTAATTATATGCAGTTGGGAGTTTTCTGTAGTTGTGTTTTACCTAGTGTTCTGCCATGGGTCCATAGTTGATATTGTTTTAAATCCTTTTTAGTGAGCATGACGACTGTTTAAATTCTAATGTGTTAACGTGTTAATGGATAAACAAAGGTTTAAAGGCATACTACGGGATTTTTGAACAAAACAAAAAGTAGCTTTTCCTACTTTTTCTTTACATTGTTAGTTCAATCAACCCTATAGCATTGCATACCAATATTCATTGAGAGATGCTGCGACATCAATGCACCACATAAGCATGATGTATAAAAATTGTGATCTTCCAAGAAACAGATGGGCACAGGCTGGTTACTGCCTCTGTGTGTTGTTGTTTCTTGCTTATCAGCCTGGCTTCCCAGTGGGGGGCCAGTTGACAGTTCCTCTGAATACAGTAGACTAGCTTTCTGTACAATGTTTCTTGCAGTTTTGAAGGGAATATGACCTTAGCTTGTTGATATCCTACGAAATAGACTAATAAGTTCATGATTATATGCTATTTTAGAATGATTAGATATAGGTGTTTCCAAAGAAGGTCTCCATTGTGTTCTTTATCTGCAGTCTGCCATGCATGTGCTAACTGATTATTCCACCCCGGGGGACCTACCAGTGGCAAGAAAGACCCGGAGGGTCTAACTTGGGGGGACACAAGGTTACAGGGTGCCTAGAGCGGAATGTTTGTAGGCTAATCCTTTACGTTGCAAACGTGAAATAATGACACAAAAGTGTCAAAAAGTGACAAAAAGTAGTAGTAAATCTGATATTTCTTAATTCTAGAATATTTCAAATTTGAGCGCAAAAAACTGCGTAGTATGCCTTTAAACAAACATGATTATACATTTTGCTTCTATATTTCATTGTCGAGAAGCCAAAGTAGAATTGCGATTTTTGTTTTCTACCAAGCCCGGTTTACCGTACTTCGTGAGGCTGCGTGCCGTCAACAAAGCAGGCCTGTCAATCATAACGGAGTCTCCACCCGTCCTGCTGGATCTGGAGGATCCGATTGGTGGAACGATTAAAGATGGGCGGAACTTCAGTAGTGACGTCACTCATCAAAGTTCAACAACCACCATGGAAGGTGAGAAATCAAAAATTGCTGCTTATATTTTGCGTGAGCCATTTTCAAGCCTTTATGACACCAGCTGTATCTGTATTTGTATCTATAAGGCCGGTATAACCTTTATTAAACATAAACATTAACATTTCTAGCACATTATCATATAGCCAGGCGCCGCGGACCAATCAGAAGGCCCCGTTCCACGTTGGTTATGACGCCGTAACACGTAGATTCAGGCCAGACAGGTGGGTATCGCTCCCCTGATTGGTCAGAATGAATCGACACCGGCACCGGTGTCGATTTGCATCGACACCGGCACCAGTGTCGATGCAAATCGACACCGGTGCCGGTGTCGATTCATTCTGACCAATCAGGGGAGCGATACCCACCTGCCTGGCCTGAATCTACGTGTTACGGCGTCATGCGTCAGCAGAAAGGAATGCTTTGTACAGTGTGCAATCCATGTTAGAGTTAATCCAAACATTATTACTGTTCACATTCCTTCAAATTTATTGAATATGTACAACTATAACTTAGGATTGAATAGCAACACACTTGTCCCAGCAGAAGGGAATTTGTCATTATGTCAAGGAAGTCTTGAATGAAGGATGTATGTATTATAAAGGAATTAGTTGCTTAAATGGGTCAGTTTGTGTAGGCTATATGATAATAACGTTAATGCCCCGCCTTATCCTCGGTGTATATGGTGAGATAATCCCTGGTCAGGTGCGATAACCACCTCATAAACCACGTCGTTCGCTACGCTCACTCGGTGGTTTATTCGGTGGTTATCGCACCTGACCAGGGATTATCTCACCATATACACCTCGGGCCGGGGCATTAACCCTTTATTACATGATTGAATTGCTAAGCCATTGTCTTTGCCATTATTTTGGGTTGTTAATTTTGAATTCTGTATATGGCTTGACTTGACTTGGCTTATGTCGGGTGTCGCTTCTCCCCTGCCACCCGTGCGACCTTGTCTAAGGCTTGAGTTAAATGACGTATAGATAGATTCAACTGCTTTTTATTGTTATATCAATAACAACAAAAACAATTAATTTGCATAATACAATAAATTTACAATTTAATGTAGCTTTATGTTAATACATTTTATCCTCTCGACCCAAGGAACGTTTATCTACCTGCCCACCCATGATGGTGAGAAGTGTCCTTCCCGTCAGTACCTAATGGAGAGCGAGGAAGCTGGGTGGAGTTCTGTCTCCTCAGACGTTATTTTTGGCCTCCTTAGTGACCACAGGTTATTGTTTACTCCAGATGAGGTACGATTAGTTTTGAGGCACGCATCATACAGTTAGGAAATAACTGAAAGGAATTCAGATAGCGAAAGAGATATTTCATCCTGAGTCAGCAGCAATAATCATTCCATATATGATCTGAATTGTTCTTTTTTTCATTGTTCTTTTTCCATCGTTTATTGTTCTTTATTTTTACATTTTTACACCTTAGGTGACATTTGGCGACGACGGCTTGTCCATCACCATGTCGAGAGACGTACAACAGACACGGATGTACTCAGGTGCGTACTCAACCCGAGCAGACATGCAGGGAGGCGGCTCCTACAGGTTCGACATGATCGCTGCGAGCGGCGACATCAAAGCCGTCACCAGTGTTGTGTTCTGGGACGGCCCGGCAGGCGTGGTGGGAGACTTGGAGGCGCCAGTAGAGCAGTGGGCTCGGGAGGAAGCTGAACCTGAAGATTGTACATGTTGTCTTAGAAACAACACCGGAAAGTCGGCAAACAACACTGGAATACTAACCAACTCAACCGCAGGTAATTATTTAACCGAATATGATATCGATTCCAGAGTATGCTTATTTCCATACTTTCTTTCTTTGCAGAATGGCTATTTTGTTGTAAAATGGTTTTAGTTTCCATCAGGGAATGATAAATTATATTAAAATTTATAATGATGAATTCTTATGAAAAAGTTGGAACGATGGCGACAGAACCTACTATGATAACCGTTTACTTTACGTTTAACTTAGCTCCTGGTAGACAAGATGGATGCCTGTGCAACTGCGCTCAGTATCAACTCGACAGTTCAGCGACTCATGTGTCTGCAGAGCCAATGACTACAAAGGACTACGAGTCGGTTGTTGAAGATAACGTACCTTCTAGCGGCCACACTGATACAAAAGTGCCATACAGAGGATGTGGACTTCAAATTCACCCACGTAACAAAAATTGAATATCTTTCAATTTGTACATTTACAGTATGTACATGGTTTATTTATGTCTTTTACATTGGGCATGTATCTCTTTATTCTTTGTACCGTTTCAAGAATAACTTATACATACTTATCATAATTTAGATTATACATAACTATTCATATCCCCTACTCTATGTCTTGTGTAGGTATTGTAACTGGAAGTATGGAGGGACATTATGCTGTGTTGTGGTGTCGCTTTGAAAACGATACAGTTGAGCCAGTTGAAGAGATGATCACTCTAGACTTCGACCCAACAGTCGGGTGGCACACGTATGAGTTGAAGATTACTATAGAGAGGACTTTCGCCGTCGGGGTAAGTAATTTTTTATACATATTTAGATACAATGATTTTTTTCAAACAAGGTGATGGTGATATATCTAAACCCTTTATTATCGACACATTTCATTACATTAGCATGGAATCTCATCTGTGTTGGTATATTCCATATTTTTAGCTGCCTTTTAACACAACAAATTCAGAGTTCATCAATATCTGTGCTTTGTCCCAGGTGATGAAATGTCCCGGTGATTCTATATTATTTTGCTCCGACAACTTCAACGAGGCCGACTTAGGTCTTCTGTGCTCTAAAAACTAGTCTTTAGGGGGCGCTGGGTTCCAGGTGAGCAATTTGTTGTGTTGAAAGACAGCTACAAAGTGCCTTACATACAATTCCTTTACATTTTTTTTATGTAGGAGGATTGGAACCTGGAGTTTATCATAGATGGCAAATCTAAAGCCATCATGAGCGGCATCCCAGTTTTCAGCGAACAAGCCCAGCTCACCCTGGCCGTCTGGAACCGGGACGACTTCGTACCTGAAGTACAAGACGTCTTCAGCAGTCCTGAAGCTACTGCATTTTTCAGACTCCTGAGGTTAGAGAAATTTTGATTTGTCTTTTCAAAACGTACTTATATCATACAGGAAAACATTGAATAGAATCTTCTACATGCACGTTTCGTAGGACGATCCATTATTGAGGGGCAATGAGAGGACAATGGAGTTGTAAATTACGAAATACGTTTAGTATTTCAGTTGGTCTTGCATACTTGCGGCTTTTCTAAATTACGACTTAAAAACTGCATATAAGCAGTTTATTTCTTGATTCAAAAGCAGGTAGTCTTTGTTTTCAATTAAAAGACAGACATAATGCGCCCCTGCCTTAGAAATTTCCGGCAATGGCACAAATAAAGTAAATACGCTAATATTTCGCAGGTTACCACCGAGCGCTGATAACCTGTGCCGTTATGGAGACCCGTTCCGTCCCGGGGACAACAGTGTCTCCGTCTTTTACGCAGGAGTGGGCACCGAGAAGCTGAAGGATGATGTCGTGCCTTTTCGTGAAGTCAGTCAGATCTAATTGTTTTTTTCAATTCTATTCTGTACGTTATAAATGCTTAAAGTCGAATTTGTTTCAGTATTAACATATTGACGACCAGACTATTTGTTATTATTTTTTATCATCAGGTCGCCCGCCCCTGCGTACCTTGTGTGAAGCCATGTGACAAGTTTGACTGTGACCCGGACTGTTCCAGTCTGGACACTTCAGCCTTCCATGTCAGGATAGACAACCTGACTCTCAGTCCTAATGTCAGCTTCAAGCAGCTGGATGATATAAACGTTACAGACGGTGCTGCGGTCTACTACATCACAGTGAAAGCCGTGTCAGGTATGTTCATGAAGCCAGCCTGTATTAGGTTTTCATATGTTTGCCTCGAATAAGATATACAAAAAGAAAGATATACTGCATCTATCATTCCAATAAGCATAAATTGTTCTTCATATGTTTGACATATTCTTGTTGCTACTTGATCCATGATCATCATATGCTTAGTCGCATTGTGCATTATATATATTTTGTAAAAACAAAATATACGTTGCTAATCGATTTTCTCTATAATCAACAGGATCAGGTCGTGTGGTTATGTCGTCCTCTAATGGCGTGAACATAGACGTGACGCCTCCGGACATACAGAAGATTTACCATGTGGACATGTCGTGGGATGATGAAGAGATAAGCGACTTCCAGGGAAGCAACAGTACCATCGCTGTTAGGTACAGGGCTTTCGATAGAGAAAGCCAGGTAGGTGATCTAATAACTAAAACACAACCGTGCTCTTTCGAAAACTTTTAGGGCATGACAAAAATGGTTGCAAATTAATGATAAAAAATATTAAAAGCTTGTGTCTTTTGCAGGTGGTGGAGTACTTTTGGGCAATAGGAACGTCTCCAGGGGGAACAGACGTACAGCCTTTTAGGTCAAATGGACTAAAGGTCCTAGCAGTGAACTCTGACCTTGAAGGACACCTACTTCACGGATCCACATATTACGTCACTCTAAGGGCTGTGAACGGGGCAGGATTACAATCTACAGTAATGACATCAGGTGATTCAAAATCCTATACAAGCTTTGTGCAAGGTTTGTAGATATTTGTCATGATAGAATGGACTTTAATTAATGTTTTGCTTATCGTCAGCATCTTGAGAAAATATGCATCGTTTGTACAAGCTTATTGGCCAATATAGCACTTATAGTCTTATAGTAATCACTTATGTAATCGCTTTTCTTCCTTGATTCTTTAGGTGTAACAGTCCTCTTTGGAAATCCAGACGTTGCTCACACAAACACGACGGTTCCGTTTGGCGAGGAAGTTCCCCTACCAGAAGATGTGCATATTGATGACACGGTCATGATCACTGACCTCAGCTATGCAGGGTTGTCCTGGGGAACTCCACGGGAAGAGGAAGGCATCACAGCAACCTGTAAGTAAATCATCGCTATAAGAATAAAGTGTACTTTTTTTAAATTTTGAAAAGGATACTACAAAGTAACATTATGCATAATTATTTACATAGAAAACATCAAATGCATACAGACTAGGGAACTTTGGGCTACAATATATTATATTCATCTACACATACTCTACCAGTGACCACAAAAGGTTAAAATTTCTTCAATTTTGAAAAAAAACGCGGCTACCAACAGTGTATAACTCATATTGTTAAACAAAACATCTCATTATGTAGTATTATATTGTAAAAGCAGTCACATGTTAGAAGCATTAGTTCAACGTTATCTGCTTAGCATTATGTCAATATGCTCCTCGAAAAAATGCATTTTCTTCAACTTAGTTTTCAGTTTGAGCAGTGACGCTAATGGAATGAATGACGTCCTTCCACTAACCCGGGTCGGAGGCGGTGGTTCTGGGTCCGTGATCATTGTAAATGGAACCATTCAAACACACGGGAAGGTTTCTAACGTTTCTGACTTGCAACGGGACCGTCCAGAGGAAGAGGCAGATTCAAGTGACTTCCACATGGAGCCTGGGAGGTACGCATACGTGAGAGTAACTCTGCCCAATTTCATTGCAAAGCTTAACTGTCATCCAACACAAAAGTATGTTCGCATCAAATTTCAACAATCACTGTTGCCTTCTTTAGGATCAATACTGAAGACCAATCACTTCAGAGCGTAACCTCGCACGTGATCTTAGTAACACGTGATCTTGTTTAACTTAAGAAGGCGGCAATGGTTGTTGAAATATTTGATCCGTGCATACTATTGTGTTAAGGTATGGTTACTACATACATACATACATGTGTATGGATAATATCACTATAGTTAAGCTGCAATGATAATATGTGGAATTTCTGGCCTGTATTCTTACCGGTGTAACGCATCTATAGACTTTGGAGAAAACTGATATGCTTCATACATCTATGTAAATATATGAATTTATACAAATCAATATTGTAATTAATATTCTAGTAACTAGTATTCTAGTTCTTTTAAGTATTTCTCTAAAGAAGTCTAATGAGCTGTTAGAAATACAACTACGCTTGCAAGCACAAAGCTCCTTTACATGTATGTCTCTCTTGTGCAACATTTTATCTACACTGTCTTACCCTTTAGAACGCTGTTCCCTACTCTCCGTGTGTGTAACGGTGCCCACCAGTGCACAGATGTCAAAGCCAAAAAAATCATCTACATCCGTAAGTTTCTGTATTACACTTCTTTCATCCTTCAAACTTGATACAATAATAGTAGGCAAATAGGCCAAAAGTTTAATTGATTCAACATAGTTGGTTACCAGGAAAACCTTTTTAGTCATGCTTAGGGCATCTAGCTTAGGGCTACACACGTATTTCTGAGAGGACGCAAAACAAAGGGTCTTGTGTACAAAGAGGTTCTCGACCACGTTAAATCGTAAATGAAATTTGCAGCCCTGTGTGCCTAACTAGACTAAAGTCGTCCCAACCAATAGCTGACAAATAATATATAATTATGTGATAATAATGATTTAACAATATATGTTTATTTGGTTGTTACACTAACAAAATTAACTTAGGATTAATTCTTTTTTTTTTTTCATTTACCTGACAGGACCGTCTGATCAAGCTGGAACCTCCCGTCATGGCGAAAGTGCAAAAATCATGCTGAACATGCCAACATCTGAAACCATCGCCATAAGGACAAAAGAAGGTTGGGGACATATTTGATTTTCCCGCTTTCGAATTCGATGTAAAATTCCATTCATCGGTAAGTGTGTATCCTAGCCTTGGAGTCTTTCTACAATATTGCTAGTTTAACTATCTAGACGATAGGGCAAATCAACAGTTACATAGAATGAAAACTTAGTAAAAAAAACATCGGTAATTTTATTTTGGCGTCTTAATTGATATATTGCATTATGGTAATATATTGTAAAGCGTATACAATGTGAGGTTTGGTAACTTGTAGTTTGACAACTACACGTGTTCACAACCACATCTTAATATCTATCTAGCACTTTTAAACAATGACTGACTCAGAGGTTTGTAAGGTCATCTTATAATTGATTAAAATTCTGAAACTAGAGAATATTGTTAATTATTTGGCTTTAAGCTGTTCACATGCTCACATCGTAGCTATTGAAATAAAACTAGCATATTTTTACGTTCTCTGTGCATATCATAAGCAATAATTCTGTGTTGCAGGAGTGAAAAATGGAACTACCTTGGTGGCAGGCCTATTGACAAAAAGAGACGTTTCCGCTGAATATACTTCCGATGCGTCTGTCAACTTCAGGTCCTTTGTTGCTAATACCGATTTTACGTCAACCTTTACGGAACGCTGGCTAAATAACAGGTGAAAAGATCAGTCTGCATTAAGGAAGTAACATCTATTGGTTAGCCTGACTATATGTTAATGCAACAATCTTATACCGAGATGATGATTGAGGTTTGAGTTGGCAAAATCATTGCAGACTTGGCTCATTCCTTTTAACCATTTTTACTTTACTTAGATGAACCGCTATGATATATTGGCCATTACAACATGTTTTATTTTTTAACAGAATAAAACATTGGCTAGGCGTGAATTTCTTCGTGACGACATTGGGGAATGTGGAGGTACCAGGTCCCATTAACATCACCCTGCCTATCAACACGACACTGATAGAACTAGGACTGGAACCAAGACTTCTCTACTGGAACTTTGGTAAATTCTTATATTTTAGTGTTGGATGCTAAGGAACACAAAGAGTGACATAACGGTTATAAATGGTGATAACGATGAAAGTTTATCAAGCTGTCATATTCTAAAAGTATATGCCATACTGTTCTTTATTTGCAATAGACGTGTAATAAATCTAGATTACCTACAGCAAGCAAAGAGTCAATATATGTTTCCTTCTCTAATTCCTGATTATCATCCTTTTTACGCACTTTCATTACAGCTTAAGATATTGTTTTACATAACATCTACTTACATGACTTTATCAGAAAACATTTGTTCTATTTTCTAAATACAGAAATGCAAGAGTGGCAGGATGCACAGAGGGCCTGTGGCATAGGAGAGATGGTACAGACTGTTATTGATTGGCCAAACAGATGCGCACATTTTCAGGTTTGTGTCTCATTTCATTTAAATATTATATTTCCAACTAAATCATTATCTTCACCGCCTTGTTTTGTTGCTATCTGCTGATTAATTTTTCAACTGCAGCTCAACAAGATCCCGCTAAACTGTTATGCCTAAGCCATGGCTTGTCCCCTGCATTCCTTTTCCTTACTTGGTACGAGTTAAAGGCATACTAATATTTCTATCATACCTATATCTATCTTTCCATCTTATGTATCATATCTATATAAACGTATCATACTTTCATACGTCGGTGAATGCACTGATTTCTTATTTCATTTTGATTATAATTTCGAGTTCTATTATGTTAAACGTTGTACAATTGATTTGCTCTATGCTGTCTTTAATTTACTTGCGTAATTATTTGTAGATTCTTGGTTTATTACCATGTCTTTGCTTTCATTTCAGCCATACCACAACTATTGATTTAAGTACTGAATGAGATAACATTTTGACCTTCTTTGTATTATTATTGCGAGAGAAGCTCGTTACTTAAGACTATGTGTTAACAATTTTCTGTATCGCCTGTATTAGGTGTGCACCACAAATGTTCACAACATCGAAATGGGCTCTCCTGTAGCCCGACAGCACAGAAGTGTACAAGACTCTAAAAAAATCTTCCAAGGACCGGCCCATTTTACACTCGCTGGTGTAGAGAAGAGCTTCTTCAATTCCCGACCCGTCATCGTATCTCACAGTCGCGTGGAAGCGCAGGAAGATGAAGAAAAGGATATTTGGATGAGATATTTTGACCTGGATGGGGATCGCCTTTCCTTCTCCATCTCCGTTCCACCTTTGTTTGGAAACGCCCGACTTGAAGAGAATGAGGTGTGTACTAGTACTACTTCACATTCCCTATTTGTTACACCTATTTTTAGGCATTGAAGTGACTGAGATACCGAGAAAATGATTCGATTTTCCTTGCATTGCTAACAGATGTTAATGCCAGAACGTCACAAAGATCTCATTTATATGATGCATTTTGATGCATTATATATAAAATTTATGTTCATATGTAGAAAGCACATGTTGGTCTCCGAGACATGGACCTTATGTCTGCCATGACAGAGTCATCTAGAAGCACTTCATTGTATCACCAGATGGAGGACTGAACTGAACAGATGTTTGTTATTATATCCTTCAATGTTTGATTTGGTACCCAAAATTTTCTTCTTTAATGAGTTTAAATGTGTACAATTTCCTTTTTAGGAATACGCAGTTGTGTACTACACCCCCTGTCTTGACTGTTACGGCACAGACAAGATAAACATCTCGGCTGTAGAGATGTTACCAGACAACCCGCACAGCATCAACATCCAGCTGTTGGTGGAGGTGGAACCGCGCAATGACGACCCGGTCCTGTTTGTCCTTGTTGAGGATGACCCCGACTTGATAGTACCGACCAAAAGGTTAGAACTGACGGTTGAGGCTAACCGCGTGTCTAATCTGCACTACCGGGACCTGCAGGTCATCGTGGGAGCTTACGATGTCGAACCTGCAGACCTGCTAGTTCTGGACTTTAGTGTAGAAAGTAATGGTACCATGTCAACATCGCAACAGGAACGGCGGGCAGACTTCGTAAGTCTCAATACCTGCAGCACCAACACCACGTGGTTTACGGTTATCCGAGAACGCGGCACAAACGGTACATCAGGACCTCTTCAACTGGATCCCTGTGACATCCAGGCGCCCCATGCTTTACAAGACATGGCTTGGGTATTCACTACACTCACGTATAGGCCACATGAAAACTTCACAGGTAATGTTTATCAATAGCTTTCTATGTAAACAAAAATAGGACGAAGGAGAATTCTTGTTACACAACCAGTGGGTACTTACATAGCTTACGTTTCGATGTCTCTCAGACAGCTTCGTTAGAGAAGCATTCTACCAACCTGATGAAACTAAGTAAAAAAAATTAGATATTTGCTATAGAATTTTTATTGCTCAAAGTCTTTTACCTTAATTTTACACATAATTCATTTCTTTAAAGAAAGCATTGTGACAAGTTCACTACATTTGAATTGACAGGCAAGGATGTAATCAAGATCAACGCCAAGGATCAACATGGTGGCCTGTCCCGTGTCGTGACCCTTGACCTTTACGTTTTGGAGAACCTCTGTGAACACGGGGGACAGTGCGTTGGTGACGTCACAGATCCAGACTGCACATCGAAGGACAGGACCAAGGGGTTTGAAAGGTAAATGTTGATAGTTGGTGTTTGCTTAGCTGCCATGCTGACAACTATCGCTTCTCTTGACATTTTTTTCATAAATTTTATCTACTTTGAAAGACATCAGTGAAGTTATCTACACTGGACAAAATCAGCTCCGATGATGATGAAACATAACCATGGGGCACATATGTTGCAGAAATAGTTACATTCACCATGCTTATGGCTTTGATGAATATATCCTGATAGGTACTGGTGTAACTGTACGAGCGCACCCGGATGGACAGGCAGACTGTGTGAAATTGACTATGACGAATGCCTTTCAGCGCCGTGCCCTAGCAACTACACATGTGTTGACAAGGTGAGAAGTGTAAATAAATTGTGATTGAAATCCTGGTAATTTTAGAGGAAATATTTCGTCCTATAACTGCTATCGCCTTTGTCAGGCCATTAACACTGTCATTTGTTACCTAGCTGATCATTATCTCCAACAGGTGAACGGTTACGTCTGTGAGTGCGGAAATCCCAGCTGGCCTTGCGCGGGGAAGTTGACAGCCTGGCAGATCTGCCTGATCGTGCTGGCCGCTGTTTTCCTGCTGCTCCTAACTATAGTCATATGGAGGAAGTGGAAGATCTCAAAGTATACCTGGTTTTACAAATAGGAGATAAGAATATAGAAATAGAGATAAAGAGAGTGTATATGCTACATATATTTATTGAGCTCATGAGAAAGAAAGCGGCGAAGGAGAGAGAGAAAAATCACAGTAGAGGTAATGGTAGATGTTTTGATTAGAATAAAATCGTTAGCATTATGTAACATTCCACATTTGTGATGCATCTGCTTTTTCCTTTTCCTTTTTTATTCACGTCTATGCTATCTTATTTGGATTTTCTGCTCTTTTTATGGTTGCTTATTGGTTGTGCAATAATGGTATTGTTAAAATGTCTGTACAATTTAATCACTGCAGCAGCAAGAAGGCAGGCTCTATATTCTTCAGGACGTCAAGGGTATCGCCGGACGCAACAATGATTAAAGTGTAAGTAAAGATCGCGTTTATTTCAAATCAAAGAAAAGGATCATCCTTTAAGTACCACCGCACGGCGGATTTGATAGTAAAAGTCGACGATTTCTTATTTCATCTATAAGTACTGCATTGTTATAAATGTTTTAGAACCAACGCTAGAATGCTAATTAACTAACTGCACAGAGACTTTCGCAAGGGTTTAATTTTCGCGGTTTTCGCGCTGACCGCGAACCTAAAACCACAGCGAACATTTTTCCATGGTGGTAAGAGACTGCAGTGCATGGTGCTACCGTGAAATTAAAACCACCGCGATAATTCCTTTTCCCTGATACACTGCAGTGTATGGCAGTAGGAGACTGCAGTGCATGGTGCTACGGCGAAATTAAAACCACCGCGATAATTCTTTTTCCTGATACCGCGAAATTACATCCTCGCGAACTTAAATGCATTTACAGTAGTTAGCGTCATTTGCAAACTTTTAGTTGGCTATTTATCAATTTAGATATATAGAGGCTATTGCCATAAGGATAATGGTAGGGAAAGATTATATTATATATTATTGGCTTTTTAGCTTCCTTGTGCACCCTAATTCGAATCAAGTTTAAATCACCTAGTAACAAAAATATTTATTGTCCGTTTATTGAGCTGTATCTGATGGGTTATCCTTTGCATCAGGAAACCAATCAATGGTGTCCGTGACGATGACGTCAAGGGTCCGGAGCTGCCTGAACCACATCGTGCCACCGGAAGGGAGAGAGATGGGGCCGCCCCGGGAAAGGTACGAGACGTCTCAGTGTTGTCCATCGTCAATATGTATTAGAGTGACCTTATAGTCAGGACGTTGACACTAATCAAAATAAAAACATGACAAATTCGCAGGTACGCCGTGCTTGGGGAGATGACAACACTTCGGCCAGTAAAGCTGCCGCCTTGTTCAACTGGACGTGGAGCCCAACTCGCAGTGCCGAGACTCGCAACCGTCCCAAAGACCTACAGGACAGGGCTGTCACTGAGATGATACCGCTGCCAGGGATGCCTCTGAAGACGACTGACCTCTGAACCTGAGAAACGACATTGTAACTTGGCATAGACATTTGCTTCAGCCTAGAGTGAAACTGTAGAAAGGTTGCAAAGCTTTTTTTGTGTCTTTTCATGTGAATTCCTCAAAGTAGACAATTCCATTTTATAGTGGTGAACTATGTACGGTTAAATCGTTACATGAAATCTATCAAAGGTAAATGGAAAAAAGTACATAGAAACAAAACCAAATTAAGCACACATCATTTTGGAATATTTCCATAATGAATTTAGGCCCATTGCTAAGTGTGGTTTAATATCTCTGAATTCTTAAAGATGACGAGCAGTTCCATAGCTATTCCAATTTAATCATTGTATGTATTGATCATTATAATTATCTTTACTTACAACAGACTTAATTTTATGGGTAAATTTCACTTACGTTGATTTTTGGTCTGGTGTTTAAAATGTCCACATGTGACCGAATGGATCCCTCCATAGATGTCCTGTCCCCTCTTTCAAAAAGAACGACAGGAAAAATATCATCGTCATGGCGACGATTATCTTTTACAGGGCCTGGCTTACTTGAGCTGACCATAAGACAAACTAAGCCTAGGAAAGATTGGACTGGATGTTTACATTTGTTATTTAGCACCATGTTTTTGCTGGATGTTTTTCGGCCTGTCGCATTTTGGGTCTCCAGAGGATGTGATTCATAAAATTAAGTGTGTCTGGCCTAATCATAGTAACTATTCTTAACTTAACTTTCTGTCGTTCTATATAGCTGTGTGTTTTCAGCTTTGCCAGCAAATAAAAAATGCTATTGCAGCAAAATGTTTTGTGTTGAGTTGTCCTTTATGGAATGGCAGGAGAAGCTGTGAGTATTTACACTGAATTGTGTGCATTCTTTATTTCACTTGATATTGAGTAAATTATAGACAGCATGACTGGTCCCTTTGTTTTTCCGCAAACCCTGTAATGTTTTACAAAAGATGAACCACAACATTCATATTGGTTCATGGCTTTGAAGGTTATTATAGCCTCGGGTGGGATTTCAACCCCTAAAAAATGACTGTCGCATGAGAAGATACAAAGAATTAAAATTCTAGTAGTAGCCATGATGATAATGATGATGAGTAGCCAAAAATGGAACAATTCAGTTTCCAAAATGATTGTTCGGCAGATGAAACCAGCTAGCCTGGCCCTCTGACTTATCACGTCAGATCACTTCCGTCACTGATATTGGAGGCTGTGTGAGGTGGTTTATGCCTGTCGCCAAATTCGGTAACAAACGTTACCACCACGGCTACGATGGTTGCCACTGTTATATCATCCACGTATAAGACTAGAAATTGCCGTTTTTGTGACGCTTACAGTTTTTTCTGTTTTTTTTTAAAGAAACAAAAAAGGGTCATTGACTGCCATTTGTATCCGACCTTGCTTACAAAATGTTGTACAGAAATGACTGTAACAAACGTTACCATTGTTTGATGCTTTCTAAGCATTCTGTCTGACCAAATGCAAAAATGCTGCCCACTTTTTAAATGTCCCTAGGGACGTCAACTTATGCCTAAATGATGTAGCCAATAATGTTAATCCTTTTGAAGATAAACGTTACCGGTAACGTTTGTTACCTGCCCTGTAATACATTACCAATTAGACCGAAAATAATAAGTTTCCATTTTTTGGCTATGGTTAAGAGAGGAATTTTCCTATACAACCAGGTATTTTCTCTTAAAATAAAGCGGATTTATTTTTCGACCAAAAAAATGCCATTTCGATTTCAATGAGAACGAGTGAAATGCGTTAATTTATACATACCTCTATTGTCGAGATTGGCGGACGACATATTTGGTCAGAGATACTTTCCCTGACTTTTTTTTACATTTATTTTCAGTTATCCATTAATATGAAAAATAGATACATTGTACAAATCACAATATATTTCATATACTTTTTTAAATGACCCATACCCGCGTGCCTTGGGCATTATTAAAGGTTAAACCGAACGGCCGTATTTGCTGATTTTTGTTCTATAGCATAACTCATATTTTAACCCCATTCTTTTTTATTTCTTATTCAAGAACACATAACAAAGACAATGTGGCGCTGCACTCAAGTTATAAAAGCTTATTTCATCAGCGCCACATACCAAAATACAAAACATAAATAAACTCAGTTAATCAGTGCGCCAAAGTCTCATCACCCTAAGACATAAAGTAGTACCGATGTTAGCCTAAATTACCGTCAACTTTATAGGATAAAGAGAGAATAACAGTGACAATGAAAAAACCATTACCATGGCGACGGTAATATTGTTTGCCTTTGTTATACAGGCAAACCTGTCTATAGCGGCCACTCAAGGGACTGGTCAAAATTGGCCACTATAGAGAGGTGGCCAATATAGAGAATGCTAATTAATTGACCACAAGCAATAAGTTACACATCGTTTTAGTACCCACTGATCTTTATTCACATAATACAGTACTGTACATGTACTGCAATGGTTTTTATATGTATTGAGAAAACAATGTGATTATCCTCTTACTGATTTCCCATTATCCTGTCCCTGGTGCTGAACGTACATTCACACTGATTATATTCCCACTGATCCTATTACTATTGTATAGTGTTAGATGAATAACACTTGTGGCTTTTATTTTCTCGGGCCTGCGCAAACCAACTGTTATTGTCAGTTGGAAGAGATTTATGGACAACCGACGTACGTAGATATACCCCTCTTACACATAGCCGAATTTAGCGCCAGAACACAAGCCGACACTTAGCCACATACATCGTGTCTCACAGACACAAACACACAAAGACACGGACGCACACCCACACATACATACACACACATACACATACGCGCACGCACTCGTACATACACACGTATAGATTTACAAACTTATGGCTATAGAAGTATATTACCAGATTTCCGCCAATTGCTACAATTTCCCCACCAAGAGATTTAGCCTTCTCCAGTTGCTTCCTAAGTAAATCCAACCACTCTACAACAGCATGCTGTAGCTTGTTTATTTGCAAATCGTTAACACACACCAGGTCTAGGCAACACCACAAGGGCGTGTGACAAAGCACTTTGCACGGTTCTGATTGCATATTTGTCTTTTTCGACATTTCCCAAATGCATACGTTTATAAGAAGTTAGTGAGTCTGTAATAGTGTTATGGCTATTCATTCAACAGCTTGCATAAGAATATTTGACGGTTAAATGAAATTTGTCAGTTTATCAGTGTAATGTTATGTTGTTACATTCAATTCAACGAATAATGGATTTTACGCATTAAACTTGAATCCGAGAGCAACCACACTCCAAACAGGTAAAGAACGCCGATTAATACATGTACTACTTGACGTATGTAAGCCGGTCGGGTGTCCATGTTTACGGAGCGGCTCTCCTGACAGCTATCCCCCGCAGTTCTCTCAGCTCAGTGGCGGGTCTGGTCGGGCGGCTTGCGGCACCATCCAGACTCTCCACACTGTGCTTTGGGTTCCACTCCCAGCTCAGCAGGGCGGCAGCCTGTCTGTCAGCAGCGCCAGCGGCGTCAGTCTCCCAAGCCCGGGGCACCTGGAAGTACCAGCGGCACAGTTTGCGGCCTATTTTCTACCCGACATGCATGTTCTTAACTCACTCATCTAACCAGAATTATCTTATCCGATTCAATATTGTTCTCACCTATCACTTCACCTATCCCTTGACCTCTTTTCGGGTAGTTGTTGGCACCAAGACTAGACCATTCTCCTCCAACTAACTCTGTCCTCCGCCGCTCTCATAGCTTTGGCTAGGCGAGTCTTAAATATCATATACTCTTTTTCACAGGCAAAACTTACGCTTTGGAATGCGGTATAGTCTGGTCTCCCGAATGTAGACAAGGCTTCGTCGGTGCCGGAGGCAACATCGGATTGGGATGCCTCAGGAGCGCGGGCTTTGATGCCTGTGTTAGTCTGTTTGTCTCCGGGTTTACTGCTGGAGCTGAAAACCATGCCAAAAAGTTGAACAAATAGAACCACTTACGAGCTTAAGTTTATTATTTAAAACTTCATGCCAGGAAGCTAACTGCTTAAAGGAACAGAGTATAAAAATAGGAGATATACAAGTGACAATCATCATCATCATCATATCGTTCCGTGCCAGTACTGCAGCCAGGCCACAGCCTTCTAATTAGCTTCCAGTAGAAAGTGACAATGAACAGTGATAAATGCTACTCGAATACTAGTGTTGGCTATTTCTACCTGTCAGGTTGATTTTTGCATAATTTTTGACGAGTTGCATCTATTTAAGATGTAGAAACAAAGATAAGGTTATGCACAATGCTAATAAAGTATCTCCTAATATAGAAAAGTAAAGAAAGTAAGCTTAATGCCGGGGGATGTTTATAGAGGCTGTACAATAAATGCATACAGATAGACATTCAAACAACGAAGGTTCTAGATCCAATATTATGTTCAACTTACAGACTGGTGAGTGGCAAGTCAGTGACCATGGGTGCCACTCTCGCGCCTTTCAGGAACATCGAACCACCCTTTCTCGTCTTAGGACTAAAGGGGAGAAAAGACAAAAAAAGCATGAAAGACTCGAAACTTAATTGCCACGATGAATGTTGATGGATCCTGCACGACTCTAAGGTAGAAAAAAAAACATTTTGACAAGCAGCTTTCATAGAATATCTACAAACGGAGCAACACAAGCTATTCATGTTATCTTATATTTTATCAAGAACAAATGTGTTTACGTCATCATAGTTTAAGTTGTAGTGAATACATGGAACACAGCTTTATCCGTTATGTTTTAAACACTGAACGTAAGAAGTCAATACTGACAATTCGTGCTTTGTCCCTGTTTAGTTCACGGTAAATAGATGCTGTTTGTTGTATCGACTTTGAGGGCATGTATTATGTATTCTGTCATGCTGAACTGACCTGGATTTTTGCCACTTCTTCCACCAGAAGAACGCCAGGATGATGAGGACAGCTGCCGCCAGCGCGCCTCCCGCGATCACACTGACCTCCCAGGGTTCCAGGGCATGTCCGCAAGGCCAGCTGGGATCGCCACAGTCACAGAGGTAACCATTCAGCTGTTCAAGAGTTTATAAAATGGTAAAAATATTTAGCATCATTACTCACAATGGCAATGGTTTTATTGGACAAATTTGCCATATCATCATTGAACGTAATTAAGTGTCATCAAACGTCCTGGGCGGTTAACGCGGCGAAAGCGCCGTACGCCGTAGGTTTAGGAAGAATCGGGCGCGAATAGAATTCAATTTCTAATTCAGCGGGATTTTCCTCGCACCTAAATCCCTAATACACATATATGTCACAGTAGAGAGCACGATCTAGGACAATTCACTCAAGAAATGTACTGATTAGTGTAAAACTGTTAACACCTCACAATTTGCATACGGACATATTGTTTGATCTCCTGTTGGTATCTTTCACATATCATTAGATTTTTACCACTATTTCATCAGAAATTACTTTATTAGAAAACATACATTAGATTTATATACAGTGGAAGCCGCTTGATTGCACACCCCATTTGCCAGTGCATTTCGTGCAATTGTCCGAATGGTGCAACAAAGCGAAGTTATTAAGCTGCTCTGCACCACCACGGGATTTTGCGATTTCGTGCAATTAACAGAAGTGTGCGATTATCCGTTGTGAAATTAAATGGCTTCCACTGCATCAGAAAACATACATGAAAAAAATTGCTATGTATTATAGTGTGCCTTGAGTTAAGTTGAAGAAGTAAATATAGTGCGGTAGTCTTGAGTGAAGTTAAAATTGTAAAAGTGACACAAGTCTGGTAGCCTTGACTGTAATTGATAATAAGTTAGTAGGTTTGCAGTAATATTGAATAAATCATTATTTATCAAAAAAGTATTGATGTTTCCTATATCTTAGCATCATTTGAGTTTGGATCGATGTTTGGCTTAGGACAGATCCCGATTGCAATCTGTGCTAGTAGAATCGCCTATTGTCCTTGTACAGATCCCGATTGCAGTCTGTTTCCTATATCTTTTCAGAATTATTTGAGTTTGGATCGGAGTTGGTCCTATAACATATCCCCATTGCAATCTGTACTAGCTATAGTAGAAAGGACGATTGCGCTAGGACAGATCCCAATCGCAGCCTGTCCTAGGACCAACTCCAATCCCAGATTGGTATCCAGCTTGAATTTTAATGTCATTCCAGTGTCCGTCAATCACAACATTGCCATTTCATTTTGTTTTCAAGCATCCCTTCACTAAACACAAACTTTACCTTGTCGATACAAGTGTAATTTGCGGGACACGGTGTGGAGGACCAGTCGTCAAAGTCAAGTTCACAAAATCTGCCTGTCCAGCCAGGTGTGCTGGTACAGTCACACCAGTACCTGCAGCATTTAAAATAAACCTTGTTATTTTTCATGTCTGTTGACTCTGACGTGTGTAGACGCACAACAATACGTTCGACGTTAAGCATACTATCATATTTACCATAACATCATATTTTCGCTGCGTTTCAAATGAATTTGCCAATTCCTTATACGAATTTTCCATACTGTAAAAGCCTACCCGTCAAAACCTTGACTGCGCTGTGGTGATGTACAGTTGGGATCTGTGACGTCACCAACGCAGGATCCGCCATGTTGGCAGAGATTCTCCAGTACGTATATGTCAAGGTTCACGACCCGGGACAGGCCACCTTGGTCATCTCGTGCATTGATCTTGATAGTATCCATACCTGAAGATCAAGTTAAAAGAAAAGGCAAGCGAACGATTCTACTAATGAACAGTAATAACACCGGGCGTCAAACTGACACAAACTACCGCTCTAAATAGTACTCATATCGCGAAGTGCCGAAACTTCGACAATGCTCTTAATTAGAACGAACTATTGGTTATATTGTCTTATTGTGGAGAGGTGATTATGCATGTGCTTTTGTTTTCAAGTTTTATACAGAAGAGTCTGATAAAACACCAGTGATTGAACAAAATTGACACCAACCGACGACCTGGATTAAGACACTGATTTGTTGTGACATTTAACTCGTCAATGTACTATTTACGGACCCACCCGTTATACACAAGCAAAGTGTGTAAGGTATGGAAGTCAGGTATAAAAACCTTTATATGCTAATCATACCTGTGAAGTTTACAGCCGGTCTGTAGGTGAGCCTCGCGAACACCCAGCCCATGTCATGTAGGGGATGCGGAGCTGCAGCGCCACAAGAGTCCAGCTGTAATGGCCCTGTTGTTCCGCTCTTCACGTACGCTTCTACGACTGAAAACCAGTTGTTCTGACCACTACAAGGGTGGCTGGTGTTAAAGCTAACCTGATGTATTTGTTTTGATATCAAGAGAGTGCAGTTGCTCTGTGCCTCAAAAGCCAGATTTATACTGTCTGAATTATCAACATCATATGCAGCTACTATGATCTGCAGATCTTTGTAAACGGCATTGGAAAAGCGGTTAACTTCAACAGTCAGTTCTACGGATAATACTGGAGCCATGGACACAGGGCTGTCGTTAACGATGACAAACAGGACCGGGTCGTCATTGCGGGGCTCCACCTCCAGCACCAGCTGCACGCTGACGCGATGTGGAGCCATGTTGTTTGGCAGTATCTCTACAGCAGAGATGTTGATTGTATCTGTGCCGAAACAATCCAGACAGGGCTGGTACCAAATGATCTGAAACTCCTTAGGGGGAGGCAATAGTAGTATATTAGACATCACCTTCTTGATAGTACAATGATCGATTGATAGTTTATTTTGATAAACGGTCATCGTTTCCATTAAATGTGCATTAAAATGTCATTAATTTAACAACAGTGTTTGTGCATAACTGAATACCGTTTTCTTACCTTGAAAAAGCTTGTAAATGTAAATGTAAATGTTACCATTAGGTAAAAGTATAAAGAGCCTCGGAAAGGACGTTAAATGGATGTACCATGTTTAAGGAGAGCCACACCTCGACCAACCAAACTTATCAAAAAATAGTTAGGGTCCTTCCCGGTGTGAGTGGTTCAAAACATACAGTCCTTTGACCGCATCTGGGACAATTACTGTCTTATTGAGGTCGCCTGAGGTATCGACAAATAGCAGCTTCCCCACACCACGCCTATTGGAAGCTCCTCACAACCCTGACGGCGAAGAGAGAAGTCAGTCAACCCAACAACAATAATAACCTTCGCTAACCTCTCCGTCGCGTAGTTGAGCCCTTCCATGCTTAGGAGGAGCAGTGATGGAAAATGAAAGCCGATCGTTCTCGGTGTCAGAATACTCAATCAGGATCGCCCTTTCTTCATCTTCACGTAGATTAATGTACGTATCGGAAGTGATGACGGGGAGAGAGTTGAACAAGTCTTTGTTAACAGCAGCGAGGGCGAAGTGCGTGGAACCTTGGAAGAACACTTCGGGTTCGTCTTTCGCTCTGAGTGCTCTTACTCGTCCTGGGTCTCGTTTGGTGCTGTACGCATTTGTTTTGCACACCTTGAAAAGCAAAAAAGCGTATGTTTTAACTACGACAAGTTACTAAATTTGGAAAAGCTTTACATGCCTACCCATGTTTCAGTCTGAAATCAGCCATAACTATTATGCAAAAGAACATGCTATATTGTTGATTAGAATGCATGAAGACACGTAGTACATTGCACATTGATTGAGAAGAAATAGAAGTACCTGAAAACTTGCGTCATGTTTTGTCCATTCTATGGGCCTTTGTGGCTTCCCACATGTTCTCTGCGCATCCTGCCACTCCCCATGTTCTAGATGTACAGAAGGAACAGTTTTTTCTTCATTTTCTCTTTTGCAATCGAGTAAAGACTTGTGCAGTTCATAGTAAAAGAAGAAATTCTGGACCATTAGCAAATCCTCTAGCGTGTGTGTCATAAAAATAAATAACATGTTGACACCATATGTGTGTGCCTGACTTATCCAGCTTTCGGCAGCAGTTACAGATCAGTACAAGTCCATTCAAGTTGGACATCATTGAAGTGTGAACTGGCCTATTTGACAGTTGTGCTCTTTAGAATGTTATAAATTAAGCTGAGTTACCCAAGTTCCAGTAGAGCAGACGTGGCTCCAGTCCGGGCTCTATCAGTGTTGTGTTGATAGGTAGGGTGATGTTGATGGGACCTGGTACCTCCACATTCCCAAGCGTGGTCACGAAGAAATTAACGTCCAACCAACAATTTACCCTGTTTCAAGAAGTTATGAAATTGAGGGCCACAACAATTCTGAATTTGGTCGCTGTACTGTAGCGTAGTAATAGCCGTCTGGCGTAAAGGCTGTCGTCCTAAAAAGGGCGTGTGTAAATGTTGCACGACTTTCTATACGTAATATATTGAGCGCAACATACGTAATAGATAGATAGAGATATAGGGATAACACAATATATTACGTATGTTGCGTAGTATATATAATTTATATGAAGTTGGCTATGGAGATTTGTTTTCTATCCACTTTTTGTAGCAGTTAGTATCGTCAACTTGTTCGAAGATTGACTTGTACCTGTTCCTAAGCCAGCGATCCGTAAAGTCCTTTGTAAGACGTGGGTCGGAGATGAATGATCTAAAGTCAGCTGAAGCGTCTGATGTGTAGTCATAGCTTTCAAGTAAGCCAGATACCAGCGTCGTTCCCCTTCGCAATCCTGAATTATAGTGTAAAGATTTGACTTTGGATAATATCTTAATATCATGAATCAATCAATGAAACTAAACTGAATCAATGATTATTACAGTATGCATTCATTTCATATTTATGGGTTTTATGGTTTGCTCGTCTATTTAACCCTTTTAGAACGGCTTTTAAGGTCTGTGCCAACTTTCATCCCAGCCAATACAATCACATTGATGACATCATAATGACGTCATTACGTCATCAAGACGCCATAATTATTTGAATTTCATTCATAATTGATGTCTAAATCATTAAGAATTTGGTGGTCATATAAAAGCAGTTTTGGAGTAACATGAGTTAGAGGGAGCGGGCCTAAAAAGACCCCCTCCCTCCCGCCGCAGATTGACAAAAACGATTTGAATATGGTTAGGCACCGCTTTGCAATAATGCACAGCAACCAACGGACACAAACTATTCTTCAAATTTATACTTATCTACATTTAGATAAGTGGTAGTAACTGACCTCCCGGAGTTGTTATTGATATGGTATAAGAGTCTGACTTGTTCAGCACCACCTCCACTCCCTCGCCGCCATGGGACGTCACAACATGGTCCCGTGGTCCTGATCACAAAAGGGTTCAGAATGAATGTAAAAGATAATGATTATTAGAGTGAAAGTTATAGACATTAAAAGTTTGCCTGATGCAATTATCGCATGCAACTTCCACAATCATATTCATTTACTTGTCTGGTACTATTTACCGTTTTTGGAGTATCGTATTACCTTGACGTCTAACCTTCATCGACGATGTAATTATTGAACTGATGCTTCCTCAATTCAAGCATTTATCGCACTGACTGTTGAGACACAAAAACTAGTGTGGATGTGCGTGTAATTGTTTTGAAAGTCCTGTTTGATGTTTATTTGCATTTTACGGTGTCGATGATGAATGGGATGATAACATCATTTCTAGTCGCAAAGCAATTATCTATTTATACTCACGGATGTAGGTTAACTTCTTCACACTAGCAGTTGCGCACCGGTGAGCACCATTGCAGGCAAGTATCTTTGGATACAAAGTCCTGCGACAAAAGTGTTATGCTAGATGACACGATCAAAGTACCTCCACAACGACATCTAGAAGTTCTTAAGATATTCTACTAAAGAATATACATATCAAAAGTTTAATCCTTCACATTTTTTTCCTATTCACATTATGTTGAATGATTGCCTGTTTGTGGTAACTGTCATAATATGACATTTGTACGCGATTGCACGCACTAATACGTAATCAACCTGTACCAACCTGCCAGGCTCCATGACAAATCTACCAGGCCCCATCATCTGCTCTACTTCAGTACTCTGCTGTACGTCCGTCATGTTCACGACTTTGCCGCCAGTTTCTACCTTCCCGTCCGCGATGACAACGTTGCCGGAGTCATTAAAGCCAACTCGAGTCTCTGGGAAGACGTCATCGATTCCACCCTCACTACTGCTCACGCTAAAATCTGAAATAGACAACACACGACACATTCAACGTATATTAAGTTTTATGACAAATTCACAGAGTGACAGCTGTTGTCAGGCGTTATAGATTCCCCTACCGAATTATTATCATAAAGAAATCGGCTTACCAATTCTATTAATAAGTATTAACTTTGATTGAACAGCTGTGGGGGTTGTTGTTATTTACTTACATATGGAGGTGATGGCTTGTTCCTCCTGGGGACGCTCCCATGAGATGCCAGCGTGCGTCAGGTCAGTCACCTCCACTACGTCATCAGGGTAGACGTCATCTGATACATCCTCGCCAAACAGCACAGCTGTGCTCATGCTGGTGACATTTGGGTAACCCAGAAGTACTTTGACGCCTAATAAAGAATAAGAAGAATATATCTTATCTTGATAACATTTTCCATGATAATAATTGGAATTATAATGGTTATACTGCAATAAGTTGTTGTCAACAAAATGATAAAAGAAAAGGTTTTGTCTAGTTAATTGCCGTCTGATAGAATCTCTTGAAGAGCAAATGATTTTGAAAATGAGATTCATTTCAGCTGTCAAACATTCAAATTTATTCATCACCTGATGACGTCACCGAGCTGTTCATGCCTGCACCGTTCACTGCCACAAGAGTGACGTAATAAGTCAAGCCATGATGTAGAACACCCTCGAGGTCAGAGTTCACGGCCATGTCCCTCAGACCATTAGACTTAAGTGGCTGGATGTCAGTCCCCCATGGAGCCGTTCCTATGGCCCAGAAATACTCAGCAATCTGCAACAATACGACATTTTATATAATGTATAATAGGTAGAAGTGCTTAACATTACTAATCGCATGCAGAAATGTGTTGATAGTTTCAATACCTGACTCTCCCTGTCGAAGGCGCTGTACCTGACAGCTATGGTGCTGTTGCTTCCCTGGTACTGTACTATCTCTTCATTGTCCCACGACATGTCCACGTGGTCGATACTCTGGATATCTGGAGATGTGACGTCAACGTACACACCACTGGAGGAAGCCAACGTTGTGCGGCCAGACCCTTCAGTAATAATCAATAAAGCGGTCATATAGTATGGTAGCAGAAATGAATTTAGTTAGCAAAATAATGATAAAACACAAGCATGACATGAAACATTGGAAAAACCCGATAAAGTTAACATACTGTATCTCAATATATTATTTTTCATATATGTCAGAGGCCTTGAAGTGCTCTCCAGAGATAAGGCTTGTATATTTGTTTCTTTGAATCCTAAAATATACATACTATTATACATAAATGCTATAACAACACATAAATCAAGGTAGTGAGAGCAGGTATATGGTGGGTGTCCGTTCCTTTTTGTGTCCTCTGTCACTTCAAACTTGGGATCGTGCATGTCTGGTGGTAGGTTGTTACAGACAATGGGTCCACAGTGATCAATGTGATCTGTGAATGAATACCGCTGAGGTTTTGGTACAACCAGGCGATTAATTGTGATTTGGTCTCTGCTTTGGAGTGCTTGTAGTTGGGGGGCTTTGTAGACGAGTACGACTCTAACTTATGTTTCTAGATATAGCAAGTGGTGCAACACTGCAAACTGCAACACCCGGCGATGAGAATGCGTTCAGTATAAACTAGGGCCAGGTATCGGTACGGTGTACCGGTACAAAACCGTTTTTTCTTCTTGGACCGGTCCAGAAAAACCGGACCTGAAAATATTCGGTGACGGGATGTTGGACCCATTTGTTTATTTGTTTGTTTATTGGAAAATGAGCGGATGACATGATCAGACCATCACACGTTTTGGGGCTTACCGCTCAAATAAAATAACAAGGCCGATGTAGAGTAGAGTCTATTGTCATTTCTACCAAGTTTTGCAGTAAATCTTACAGATGCAGTTAGCCTTGTGGGATTTAGTAGGAGTCGAATACTCCACAAAACAGATTTCCAAATGGTCCATTGTTTTAAGTATCGTCCATTCACACATTTTCACATTCTGAATCAGGTCCACGTTCAGTGTCGGACCTAGACCTGATCCTGTAAACCTGAACCGGACCTGGACCTGAATTTTTTTACCAGTACCCACCCCTGGTATAAACGTTTAGTTAACGTTTTTAATGAGGAAATCAGTGTGAACATTAAACGTGTTCCATACCTGATACAGCTTTAACTGTGATGTAGTAGACCGCAGCACCGTCTGTAACGTTTATACCATCCAGCTGCTTGAAGCTGACATTAGGACTGAGTGTCAGGTTGTCTATCCTGACATGGAAGGCTGAAGTGTCCATGTTCGAACAGTCATGGTCACAGTCGAACTTGTCACATGACTTTACACAAGGCACGCAGGGTCGTGCGACCTAACAACCAAAGAAAATACGTATACGTGTACTTCTGCACAGTTGATAAGTCTCAAAAGACTTCTTGTACATTGCACAGTAAGTGGCGTTGTGCAAGGAAGGCTTTGAGTTAAATACAACTTTGACTTATACGTCTATTTATAGGAAGTTGTGCAGCGAATCGATGATGATAAGTACCTGAAAATATATAGATTGAGATGAAATCTATCTGACCTCACGGAAATGAGCGACGTCATCCTTCAGCTTCTCAGTCCCCACTCCTGCGTAGAAGACGGAGACACTGTTGTCCCCGGGACGGAACGGGTCTCCATAACGGCACAGGTTGTCTGCGCTTGGCGGGAACCTGCGAAATGGGTAAGTTCTTTTTTTGTGTAGTTTGAACGGATTTGATTTAACCAACATAGTCAAGTTAAAAAGCACGCTAATGTGCATTGGCTGGATATGAAATTGTCTTCCCAATCTTAAAGCCTACTTTATGACTTTTACTTACAATTTCAATTTCAAAATTGAAGATATATCACCTTCAACAAAACGATGCTTATGTCAAATAAATGGATACAGAAGATTCCTGATCTAATTTGCAAAAGTGTCCTTTTCCAATGTTAAGTAGTATTAGATCAGGCTTCGACTTATATGATGTATCATGGGCTATGCGTCATCTAGTCAGTTTAGTGCTGTCTGGTACTTTATGCGATTTTGTCCACAATTTTTTACTAACCTCAGGTCTCTGAAAAATGCATTAGTTTCGGGACTGCGGAAGACGTCTTGCACTTCAGGTACGAAGTCGTCCCGGTTCCAGACGGCCAGGGTGAGCCGGGCCTGGTCGCTGAAGACTGGGATGCCGTTAATGATGGTCAGCGGTCTACCGTCTGCGATAAGCTCCAGAACCCAGTCTTCCTAAAGTATACAATACGAAATTATGCTGATTAGAACCCAATAACTTGATATATCATCGTTTCGAAAGATTGGTGCAAAAATACCACAAAGCAGCAGAGATGTGGATATGAAGGATACGAAGAAACAGTGAGTTTTTAATTTTGTACTGACCCCAACAGCGAAAGTCTTCCCTATAGTAACTTTTAACTCGTACGAATGCCATCCATCTGTTGGGTCAAAGTCCAGGCGGACTATCTCTCGCTGAGGTGGAATCGTGTCGTTTTTAAAGCGGCACCACAGCACAGCGTAGTGACCCTCCACACCTTCAGCCACGATACCTTTACAATATGATTCACATGCAAAAATTCAATCATCAACTGATAAGAAAATTGTAAAAATTGATAAGGTAAAAATATAAGAAAAACAACTTTGAAATTGTCAAACATGTATGAACCATGTTCATTTCGAATCCTTAATACTGAAAACAAGACTCAGGATAAGCAGGTTCTATTGTGCGTACACACTTTTGCTTACCTGGGTGCATTTGAAGTCCACAACTTCTATAGGAAACTCGACTTTCGGAAGTCTCACTTGAAAGTTCATAACTTGCAAAATCCATCTCATATCCAGGGATAGCAGGGGTTGGTTCCGTCGTTGTTTTAAGCAGTGGAGTAGATGTACTTCCTTTCATGTGATAGTGGGTACAGTTGCAGAAGCAGTCATCGTTGTCAACAGGAGCTAATGTTGTGAAGTAAAACAATATTTCAAAGGTTTTTATATATTTTATGATAATCAGCGAGAAAATTTCGTTTTCTTATACCATCTATTCTGATAACATTATCAAATGGAGTTAACGTTAGCTTTGATATGGCTGCTACGGTTCTTCTGTGTTTGTTGTTGAGTGTCTGTCGGTGATGGATTAGTTGGTACAAGTTCTAAAAAGAAGTCGCCTAGATTGGGAAGGAGTTAAGAGGAATTCATCCAATGATCTGGAACGAATCGTGAATTGAATGGAAAAAAGTCAGAAGTTTTTTTGCCATGGCTGGAAGTCAAATTTGGTTACCGATTACGCTACTACTGTATTAATGATTCCTTTCGACCAATTTCCAACTGCTCAACTACTCGTAGTCATACGAGACAGCCCGGACCTTTCACAATCTACCGTCGATCAGTGAATTTATTAACATTTGGAAACATTTGTGTGGCGCAACCAACAAGACGTCAACATCACAGAACAACAGTTAACCACAGATGACCATGCTCACGAAGGAGTCCCAACGATGATCTGGGGAATATTGGGAGTTGAAATGAGGCCATAGACAACTATGGGTGAAAGGGGTTTTACCTGTTGTTGCATTTGTCGAAGCCCCTGCTATATTTTTTAGACAACATGTACAATCCGGCGGTCCAGTATACGTAGCTGCTTCCTCCCGAGCCCACTGCTCTACTGGAGCCTCCAAGTCTCCCACCACGCCTGCCGGGCCGTCCCAGAACACAACACTGGTGACGGCTTTGATGTCACCGCTCGCAGCGATCATGTCGAACCTGTAGGAGCCGCCTCCCTGCATGTCTGCCCGGGTGGAGTACGCACCTGAGTACATCCGTGTCTGTTGTACGTCTCTCGACATGGTGATGGACAAGCCGTCGTCACCAAACGCTATCTGTGGGTAATAAATAAAGCAGGATTTCTATACAAAAATTGCACGTATTCTGACAGAAAATAGAATTGACCAATACAATATAGGAAATAATCAACATGAAAGAATGTTGAAAATGAAATATCCCCATGAAGGAAGGATTAGCTCTACACTTGTTCTATTTCTAACGAAAGTTTATGTTGTATTTCAAAACATGCCTTATATATAACTTATACCTGATCTTCAGAAAACAGTATCCTGTGGTCAGTCTTGAGGCCCAGAATTGAGTTTGAAGAGACAGAATCCCATCCGACCTCCTCAGCTTCCATTAGATACTGACGGGAAGGACACCGTTCGCCATCGTGGTTCGGCAGATAGATGAACGTACCTATTGTTATAATGAGTAATAAGATTTATTCAGTAGCTTGTTGATGAGAAATAAACAAACAAACAAACAAACAAACAACCTTTCCCTGAATCCATTAAAATGGCTTAGTTAAGTAGTTAAAAGCTGTAACTGTTGTTGTTTAATGATAGGTTTTGTTGACAACAAAAGCTACAAACAACACATGCTAATGAATATTGTAGTCTCCAAACATGTGCTCATTTTACCTTCCACGGTAGTTGTGGAACTTTGATGAGTGACGTCACTGCTGAAGTCCCGCCCATCTTTTACCGTTCCACCAATCGGATCCTCCAGATCCAACAGGATGGGTGGAGACTCCGTTATGATTGACAGGCCTGCCTTGTTGAAGGTTCTCAGCCTTACGAAATACGGAATGCCAGACTAAAAAACAGAAACCACAATATCATTGCAGTTACACAATTCATTGTAAAGGTATGTCTCTAAGACATATCATCATCCGACCGAGCTAGTTGCACAGATAAACATGACCCTCTCTCGATCCCTCCCTACCCTTCATAGCATTGGGCAGATATTTAGCCAAGCAGGATGCATCCTGATCAGGGCTCTAGCCAGCGTCCGTTTTTCCGTCAATTGACAGAAATTTGCTGCGTGTGACAGAAAAATTTTAAAACCAATCCGTCAACCTTGACGGACAAAAATCCTTGGTGGAAGCTACAGGCAGCTTGGGGACGCCGTCCACGGTCGTAAAAGCCGCACACCGTTTGTTTTGCTATTGTTATTATTGTTGACGAAGTGTGCAGGCGCCCTTTCGCATACGATAATCTCATTAAAAACCTGTTTTTCAAGGTCTCAGTTCAGTCTTTTTAACTCCCGGAATAGTGTTTTCGCGACAATTGGAACTGGCTGACGAAAAAAAATTAGCTGGCTAGAGCCCTGATCCTGATAGACAAAATGACCAAAATACAGTTATGAAATCAAAACACACTAGCCAAACCATCATCTGATATAAATCTTTAAATATATATGTTAAGCAAATCATATCTTTGTAGATTTACAGTTAAAGGTTTTACTTGTTGTAGGCTAATATTCAGTAATCCCCATACTGTCTTCATCACGTACGCTGACATATGGCCAATTGCTGAGTATTCACCTGAAGTGAGATGTCTGTTACAGTGTATTCGGTGTAATTGGACGGAACCAGTACAAACTCCGTTTCTTGGAACCGTTCATCAGAGTCCTCTGAACAGGCTGCCCCTGAGAACACGGCGATCTCGTAATGATCAATGCCGCTCTCTGGGTCAGAGAAGTCAGACCAGGAAACATGCAGTTCATCAGTTCTGCTTGAGTAAGATACAGCCTGAAGGAACAGAAAAAAAAACTTATATGACATGATCAACTAAAAAAATAATAATCAAAAATTCGCTCGGCGAAACACATTCTATCTGGCCATTACTGCGAAAGAAAATATAAAACGAAATGACGTTAATAGGGCCTTTACGGTATGTAGGTACTTGACGATAGCTTAATGTGTATAAATGATATCATTATTTGTTCTTAGAATGTCCCTTGTATCAGAGCAAGGAAGACAGAGAAAACATACGAAATCGAAGACTTACCGTGTCTTTGTAAGGCCCGGGCCAGACACTTCCACCGGAAGGTGGAGTGACGTCAACAGTTACAAGTGATGACGCAAGCGAACACTCCGCTGACTGGTCCGTTACTATGACAACAACTATATATGTTTTGTTGTGGAGGAGTTCGAGGTCTTTAGCTTCAACTGCCGTATCCTTGCCCACGTTGGTTAGCGGATGGACATCAAATCTGCCCATCAAACTGGCACATTCCTCAGTCTCTTCCACCTCACATATTTGCTGAAACATGTAACTCTTTGATTACAGTTGTATCATTGACAGGAGGTGGTTGTTATTCATTGGCTACTTTATATTTACTTCCATGTATACTTTATACTACAAACTGAACTGACAACGGCTTAAATTTCATCGTCTTGCGAGACGGAAGGATGCCAACAACTTTATATTCGGCGCCATAAATTTGATGAAAACATAAACATGACGGGAAGATTGTTTGTTTGTTTATTTCGATCTCCAATTAGAGTTACAATTATTGATTGGAATACGTTATTATGGAAGCCAGATAAGATTGGAATACGTTATTATGGAAGCCAGAGATTGGCAATTTTGTTTGTTTGAACCTTTATTTATTCAAATAGGCTGCTTTTCATTGATGTCATGAGGGAGGTAAGATGCAATATAACAGAGATACAAATTCATGTTCATAAGTTTCGGGAGAATTTTGACATTATAGTATTACCACTACATTTACCAGTTCTCTGCATTCTAAGTGTGTTAGATATCCATCCATGGTTCCGATTCCCCAGTGGCTGTACAGAACTGGGAGAGAAAAGGCGAATCCTTTCCAGGATACCGACAGTCCGGCGGTAGACGAAATATACCTGTCGACGACAAAAAACTATTCTTAATGGGTACTTTTTTTTCTTTTTTTTTACATCGCAAAAAAACAACTCGGCAGATCTTTCGTGGCTCAGAACACTCCTTATGCCACCGGTAGATCTGCCTGGAGATTAGACCGTAGCACGTCCAGAAAGACTTTGAAGTTAAGCTGCAGTACAGTAGGAAGCTGCTTAGAGGCCAATTGTCAAACACGATCATGATAATAATCATGATAAGCCTTTGTCTTTGTCTTACGAATACCTACCCTAATATCAAATATCAAAATAATCCATTCACAGCTTCTAGAGTTATGCTGTTTACATATATTGCACAGCCACTCTACCATGGCGAACCTTAAAACATAAACGTCTTGGCAAGATATTGAACTATATACTTGATGAAAATCCATAGCAGCATTTGGTAGAAATAGCATTATGATGGATATGGCTAATATCATTAAAAAACAAATTTCTAACCTGCTGACGTCTACTTGTCCAACTGATAAGACCTGCCCACCATAGCCCACTTGTATACCGTTAGAAGTCATCTCCGCTACGGACGTTGATACGCTGTGAGCCCTGACGGTGGTGTAGTATGTTGCCGAGCGAGGAATTAGCTTTGCAAAAAATTTAAAAGAAACCTTTATCAGAGGTGAAGTTTCCAGTCTTCCATATCAAGCATCTGAGGTATCTAAATAAATGATGGAACGCTTTGATTAAAATGAAGTCTTTAAGTAATGTTAAGTGTGCTGGAATAATTAAAATACCTGTAGATTGTTGAACGTGTGAGTCCGGTTCAGTCCCACATTGACGTAAGGATGTACGTTGTTCCTGGTTCTGGGGAAGCGGCGGTCAGTCCCAAGGGCTACCTCATAGTACTCTATCGTCTGTTCTTTGTCTTCCTCAAGTTTTCCTTTAAAGTATACCAAAGCCTTGTGGTTAGGATTAATATGATGAGAAATGTCAAATTTATTAACACCGCATATCTTTCTGTAGATTGTACGTACCAATTGCATGGCCTTTAAGATTGCGGAATATTTTATCTCTAGTGTCAACAAGTAAATCACTTACGGGTTTTTAACGATTGTATTAATTTTGCTCTAAACCAGTTAAGCCTATTCTGACGGGGTGGGGGCTTTTGAAGCCCTTGTCAATTCTCATGCCGCATGGCGTCCAAATGCTAGAGCCTCCAAATGTGGGGATTTTTTCAAAATCAAAGATGGCAAAGCATTGTACAAGATCAACTTTAACTACCTTATTATCCCTTAAAATGTGTTACTATCTATTTTGTCAACATATGATGTCTTTTGCGATTATTTGCTATTAAAAGAATTGTTGAAATGCTGTCGACAATACAAGTCGTAGATGACACTATTATTATGTTATCTACACTTTTTGTTAGTTTTTGTGGCATATCTTGAAGTTTTATAGCAATATCCTTTTGTTGATTCCAGACAGTAATAAAAGTTGATGACGTCATATCCATTTAAAATAAGGATAAAATGAAGTCATTTTGTACGTTTCTTATATTATTTGTCTACATCAATCTGTAAAAAACTTGGTGGTCATACTTTTCGCGGGGGTTTTAATTTCGCGGTAGCACCATGCACTGCAAAATTCCCCTGCCCCAGATTGGTAGAAAAAGCCCGTCCTGAACAAGATTAACATCAACAACATCAGCCTAAAATAATTGAATTAGCTCTTAGATTACTTGTGAAAAAAGGATTGAGGAAATTTATCTCACCAAACCTGTCCCAGTTCACAGATAGGGAAGTGACTGAAGGCTGAAAGTTCAGGTCATATCCGACGATGTCACCGTCACGGACCTGCAGTATGATACATACATACAAAATTAAATAGACACTGACGGAGATGAATGTACTTGATTAAGAAACAGACAATATATTTGGTCAAGAAACATACATAATATAAATGCTGAATAGCAGATTTAGCTTTGTGGAATCATGCAAGAAAACGGAAGTAACACATCTACAGTACAGGATACAATTTTTTAAACGCGTGTGTGAGAAAAATCTACAAAATCAAGTGGGCTCATAACTCCGCAGAGCTACATGCCCCCCCCCCCCAGGTAAGAGTCTCGACAGAAAATTACCCTTACTTTCTGTCTTAAGACACAAGGCACATGTACAGGATAATGACCCCTAAAACAAATGTGGACTGGACATGGAAAAGGATGTGTAGATTACAGACAAAACCTGGAGAGACGGCCTGGAGCCCTACAGGCAGGCATATCATCTGTAGCTGTGGCCTACGCTCCGAAAGAGGCAAATGAGCTAACTAAAGGTAGGTCAATGAGTAAGTAGTATCGGCACAGATACTACAACCTAGACACATTATAGATAAATAGCGTGAACACGAACCTCTCCGGGAATGAGCGGTTCCAACATGACCGTGATGCCGTCCGACCTGACTGTGTACGTGAAGTCCATCTCGTTTGTAGCTCTTACAGCAACGAAGAAAGTTTGGCCGTCATGCATCTTCAGTTCGTTGTTGTTACCATACGTTTGACCTTCGTACAAAATATGACATAACAAAATGTATATGCAGTGTGTATAATTGGAGGGAATAAGTAATCGTGAATGATTTTCTTACAAGTTATCTGTCTCTTTGGAATTTCTGTCCTTACAAAGAATTGAAGAAAAGGGTTGCGCAATTACGAACATAAAGCGAATCTTTTTGGTACTAGAGGTGAAAATCAACAATTCATAATAATGTATGTGAATGCATTTTGCACTTTCGTTGCAAAGGCTTAACATTTCTTTTAATTCTGTTAGTAATTCAAATGCCTACCTATGAATCCATTCATAAATTTGTGTTTTAATGACACTGTTGTTAGAATACTTCTACATACGCTCAGTCGTTCTGGCTTGTTAGTTTTTTTCAATTGTTTATTGTTTATTCTTTCCATATCAACTGGAGCGGAGGGCGAGACAAAACAACTATAATATTATGTGCAAAATGCACAATGAATAAGACATAAATACAAAGTACAGAATGAAATTGGGGTTCGATCAATGTGTTATTGTGGCGAAACACGTAGAACAGGAGCAAAGTCCAGATGCACGGTTATGTAGGTGTTTCAACAACTGTCGTTTGAAGGTGGATATGTGTGAGGACTGAGGGACACAGTGGCCCATGGCTCTCAGGTTTCCAAGGCTTGGTTCTTCAATTTTAGTCATAGATATTGTACCTGAAGGGACTTCAGTAAAAGGCTGCACGACGGTGCCGTCCACCTTCAGGATACTCCATTCGTACTTAGAGATGGGACACGGGTCTCCGCTGAAGTCCCAGTGGGCAGACAACTCCTCATTGTGGTCTTGATAATCCCTAGGAAAGAAATGATCTACGTAAGCACATACAAAGTTACACCAGGGTGAACCCATAAACTAGAGAAACAGGGAAAAGTAAACATGCTTTGTTCTATCGACAAATCATTGGATTGGTATTGCAATACTGTTATTTCTTATATAAGACAGGCAGTGATTCCGTGAATAGTGGCAATAGGTTGGTGAGGTCATTCTATGCACATGTGTACATAACCAAGTGTTTGATTCAACCGTTTTGGTGACCATCTGTCACCATAGGGCAATTCCTACAGGTCCACACTGCACTACAGCACAGCTTACAGATGCTGTAAATAACATGATGTACTTACAAATCCTTTGTAAAATCCTCTCCATCCCAGACCACGGGATGTTCGAAAGGCAGCCGCCCTGCACTAACACGGCTGATGTAGACACCATTTGAGGTGGACACAGTAGACAACCCTAAAAACAACAAGGTTTTTAAAGTATTAAAACTTACTAAATGTTCAATATGTTGCACGTTCGACGAATAAAAAGACACCTTTCGGATAATTGTATGGGGATTGATAGGAACAGACAGAACGCATTTTATTTGTGAAGAATTCAATAGTCTTTCAGTTTCTTACCCACAGCATTCGTCCCACGTACTGTGGCAAAAACATGGCGGACATCTGTCAGGTCCAGACCTGATATGACCACATCATTCTGCACGGTGCTGATTTCTGTAAAGTCCTGCAGCTGCCCACCTCCCGGGCTGGTACCCAGCGCCACTTCATACCTTTATTATAATAAAAGGACAAGCTGAGATATAAAACTAGTTCACCTTCATCCGCGGTGTAACCTATATCCGTTGTTTTTAAAATCAGGATATTTAGGGATATCAAGTCGAAAGACAGTGGTTTCGAATTGTAATAAATTCAAAATATTGTAGTTTGAAAACACCGTCTGTCGATTGGATACCACTAAATACCCTTTTATTAAACAACGGATTTTGGTTATTCCGCGGACAAAGGTAAAGTTCCTCCGTGAATAACACGCCAATGCGACAGAGTTAGGCACAAAAAAAAATTGTGTCTAGTCGCCTTGGCAACGAAAACCAGTCGTCAGGATTTACATGTTTGGGGAGATATGTGCTTCTTGCGCTGCGTACCAACATATCTATTGTAAACCAATATAATGATCACGTGGTTAATTTTTCAAATATGATAAACAACTTAAGTACATTGAAGCGTGTCCTACCGTCTGATAGAACTTTCCGGATCATGGAAGGGCTCCCACGCCACGGTGACTTGAGTGAGAGACTTCTGACACTTCACATCCAGAGAATTACATTCTGTATGACAGTGTGAAATTGCTAATTACTTCGGAAAACATCGAGGTCACATACAGCACGATTAACAAGACATTTTGATTCAGAAGAAATATGACAACGTTTGATTCAAGAATTATATTTCTATGGGTGTTGTGTAGTAATTGTCTCTATATTGATTCCACAAATCGTTATTATAGTTGTGCCTTTGGTAAAAGTAAAGGAGCAAACCTTGTTCAGAAATGCAGGTCTTTGCTCCATGTCTGGTGGTCACATTGACATTTTCAGTCCCACTGAGTTCCACCACCACACCGGCTATTGGTGGGGTGTTGTCAACCACTATTGGTGCAGAAAACGCAGCTTGGGAGTCTTCAACAGCGTTGTAGCCAACAACAGTGACGTAGTATGTAGCATCATGTGTCATAGTGACACCTGCAAACAGCAAATATAACAGTAAATTACCTGAAAATTATTTATAGAGAAAGAGGGAGAGGCAGAAAGGGGTGGGGAAAAGAGAGAGCGAGCGAGAAGGAGAGGGGAAGAGAGAGAGGTAGGGAAAAGGAGACATGGAGAGTCGAGAAAGAGCGGGAGAGAGAAGGAGAGGGAGAAGGGGTAAAGATGGAGACAGGGAAAAGACGGAGACAAGGAGATGGAGAGAAGGAGAGTTCGGGAGAGAGGTAGAGTGGGAGGAAAGGTAGAGAGAAGGAGAGGGGGAAAATGAGAAAGCTGGAAAAGACAGCGACAAGGAAAGAGAGAGAAAAGGAGAGGGGAGAGAAAATGAGAGACGAGAATGAGAAGAAGAAAGCAAGAAGGAGAGGGAGAGCAAGAATGAGAAATGGTGAGAGGGAGGGAAGGAGAAATACTTAGAAAGGAGGGGAGAGAAAAGAGCAGGACAGAGATAGGGAAAGGGAGAGAGGATGGAGGGAGAGAGAGAAGAAGAAAGTGAGAGAGAAAGAGACGAGAAAGAAAAAAGAGAGAAATGGTTCATGGAATTAAAACAGCGCTGGCAGCACAAACGGCTAATTTATTCTTGATTCTTTTTTTGCTTTCTTAGGAAACGGCACATTGGTATTGAGCAGAAAACAATTTTTTGTTGACACGTATTTTGATATGAAATCAACAGTCAGGTACCTCCAGGACTAAAGTGCGTTTGATGACTGGGGATTCGTGTGAAGTTAAAGATGGAGTCATCTCCCTCAGCTTCCCCAACACCAAACATGTAGTACTGGATGGTGCTCTCCGTATCGTAGAACCCGTGCCAGTGACAGGAAAGCTCACTTCCGTCTTGTATAAACTGGGGACAGAAAACCTCACCGGCAACAGGAGGCGTCTCGTCAACAGTCAAGCTGCCCGAAATAGCCTGGCCCCAAAGGCCAACCTTGATAAAATCGAAGAGAAATGCAATTTACATGTAAGATTGAGTGGCGCAGCGGCAGCGTGTTTGGTCTAAGGCCGAGAGGTCTTGAGTTCGAATCCTGCCGTGTCACCGATCTTGTGTCCTTGGGAAAGGCACTTTACTAGGAGAGAGCCACACCTCGAGCACGTTAAAGAACCCACCACACGTGTGATGGTGCGGTGTGAGTAGTTCAAAACCTACAGTCACCTTTCGCACCTGGGGCAATTACTGTCGTATTGAGGTCACCTGAGTGGCCCCGAATGGCAGCTCGCTCTAGACACTTGCGATTTAGCACCACCCGGCTGTCAAGAGAGAGTGGTCGGCCCTCCCAATAACAATTACAACAATAACACGATTCGGCCAAACGTGAAAGCAGTTTGTGTGCTTATCTGAAAGTTCAACGTTCACCGAACCAGGAGAGCTATGGTATTCTAAGGTGAAGACGGCACCATCAAACAATGATTCGCAAAAGCAAAAGATATTCACCCCACAAGCCTAATCACTACTTCTCCACACTATAGTGACTATTAGAACTATTCAGAGGCCACTATACAGCAATGACCCTTAGTGCCGGTGTAGCTTTTCGTATTTTACATTTTAGTCTTGTCGGTTAGCCTCACACTCAGCCACATAGTCAAATTGTAAGTCGTGTGAACGTCTAGTAGTTTTATAATACTAACTATTTTATTAACGGATGTTCTGTGATCATTGATGCAATTTAGGCTCTATTGAATTGATCTCATCTATGTAATTGTAAATATACTCAAAACCTGGAATCTCATCTGTGTGAATGGTCAATAAAGTTTTTGATCGTTTAACAAAAACTCCAACGCAACAATTGTCCCTTCTGCAGGCTTTATCATGCATGTTAATTAAAATGCACATTTGGGTAGGGGTCTTTCTTTGAACGCCGAAATGAAGCAACTTACCACATTCATGGATGACACAGTAAGTATATTCGGCATCCCGTCACTCTTCGGTTTAACCAGGGAGTTAGGTACCGACGTGTCTGTTGTATTCGTGACCGGGTAGATGTCACAGGCACCGGGGTAACTTCCGTAGCAGAACCATGAGGAAGCAATGGCATCCTCTGATTCGATGATATGCCTGTGTATGGTGACAAAATCAGTGATGTTAGAGAAAGAGACCGACTAGTATCTTCCTTGCCAACAGAAGGTTAACGCGCTAGCCAGCCGAAGACGACTGCATGTACTGCATTACGCTTTCCGAAAAAAAGTAACGTTAGTTACTGATAGATAAACATGCTTTCAACTGCATCAGATCACAAGTAAACACGTGCCGTCTGTTTAGCTCGCAAATAATTCCAAGTTGTGAGCGCTTAGTGATCAAAAGACATAGATGGGTTTCAGGTATAATCAGTGACATAAAGTAGTCCCTACCATACTAACTATTTTCCACACCGGGAGAATGATTTGTCAGGAGAGTTTGGCTAATCTCCAAGCAGATCTTGCTGTGGCAAATGGGAAGGAGTTTAGCCGACAGAGGAGTTATTGGCCACAGCGCTGTGGCCAATAACTCCTCTGCCGGCTAAACTCCTTCCCATTTGCCACAGCAAGATCTGCTTGGAGATTAAGTTTGGCATCATGAGTTTGTACGACCATACAGGAAGGGGAGATGTTAATCTTCTTGGCTCTTCGGATTAATCTTTCCCTGAATTGTAAGATCTGTATCCCCGTAGGAAAGTATGATGGAGATTAGACATTTCCATTGTGATATACTTTTTACTTATAAACCACGTGCACATGAAAGAGACCTGTATGCATACTCACCAATTTGCATTAACAGAATCCGCTGACTTCTGGTAATGAGAACGCTCCCAATCTAGCTCGAAGGAGTTGTTTCCGATCTGTACACCGACGCTGTCGATCTGTATGACTGGCGGAGTGATGTCCACATTAAACCCGTCTGTAGAGAAGTCCAGCACGTTACCTGCACCTGTGATAGCTCGGACTGTAGCGTAGTACTGTACACCCGGGGTTAGGGGCAGGAGAGACTGGGCCAGTCCGTGGCTACTGAGACCTGAAAAATTGGTACAAAGAACACGGGAATCTTACTCAGATGAGATCTAATGATATACTGTTGTTCAGACCTGCAGCTGGCGCCACAGAAGAGTTGAATTGTTACACACCTCCTCCAGGATTATCAGTATGGTCCGACAGCACAATCCCCGCTGCTGTGTACGGCTGCACATCGTCCAGTCTCGGCTCCGTCCCCACCGACCACTCGTAATGGGTCATGCCGTGCTGCTCACTCTCAAACCCGCTGAACTGTGGGTGTGATAAATAAAAGTCAGCTGTCTGTATCTTGATTTACATACTCTATTTATGTGCGTAATATGATTCTAAGATGTACAAACTTGTGAACAAGTGCAGGCATCTAAACCTTTATGTTCACTAGCAGAAGCTTATATCTTAGTCCTTTGATAGAGGACCATCTATCGCCGCATTGCGCACTAGCGTAGATTAAGAAATTATGGCAAGAAATTGAAACCGTTCGACAGAAGACAGCAAAGGACGCAGCCCGATAACGATATTTTGCAACTTGTTTTCCTAAATTTTTTACCCGGACAGTGACAGTTGACACATCCCTCTGATAGTCGATATCCACAGCCATGGCATGCTCTACTGTAGACCACGCCTCCCAGCCGTCAGTCACTGTCCCGGCCTGGTCAGCTCGGACTACCTTTATGGGGCTGAAAGGAAGAATGTATACGGCGTCAGCGCTATCAAAATAAAAGCTGTAACCTTTTCTATCATTTAATCAATCACTGCATTTTATCGACGCAACATCTCAAGAAGTGAATACAATTGCTGCCTAAGATGCCGGGAATGAATGTGCTCCTTTGTTGTGAACGGTGTATCTGTAACTTAACTATATTGTACTGCATTTTGCAGATCGAGATTTCCACATGCAATACATTCTCCTACGCAGAGGGACCACAGTCGTGTCAAAACGACTTGTGTTACCTCTGCTTTCTTGTGCAATCAGACCAGTTAGGGAGTGCCCTACTTATAAATATTAATGAGCTTGCCCTTATATGGGTAGTCAGCCGTTGGGGATCGGGCGTAGGCATAGTGAGCAGACAAAGCCATGGTAATACGTAACATGATTGGCTGATAGCTTCCCAGCGGCCTTTGCGAGACAGCTTGCGACAACAACAAGCCCAAGAAAGGCCTATTCTCTGATTGGTTGACAGCTTGTTTGTGGCGACAATCATGATAACCACAGATAGGGCATGGGATAGCAGGGCCCCATAGGGTAATGCCGTTGGGGACCGGGCGTTAGGAGGATGCATGCAATACCAAGAAGTTTAAAACTTTTGGCTTACTGGGGGTATGAAGATAAAATTCCAGTTTCAAACATTACCTTGAAGTAATGTTCCTTGAAAAGATCCCAGCTGCATTTTCAGCCTTCACCGTTAGATAGTAGATTGGCGAGTTAGTGGTTTTGTTTGTGACTTGAAGATTGAGGTTGCCGATGTAACCGTCTCTTCCGGAGCCAAGGCTTTGGTAGTCGCTGACGTCACTGTCACCTGGTAAAGGAATGGTGGACTTTGATAAACATAGGAATTAGCTGCACTGCGTTATACTATTATTCTCTAAATTGGCATTGACGTACAATAATTTTTTGGTAAAAGCTATGCGCGTTGACCACTGTATAGGAACGCGCTTGCGAAGCTCCAACACATCTAAGGATAAAACTTTGTATGTGTAGATATCTAACCTGGTGTCGTCCCGACAGAGACCCAATAAGACACCACACCACTCTCGAAGTCAGTAGCCATCCAGGACGCCTGTATGCCCTGTAGGTCTGTGTGGAGAGCATAGCCGTCCTCTAGCTCCTCGGGCTCTCCGGATGTCACACCGATCCTCACATTAATCATCTGTACATTAGTGATTCCATATCAAAGTAATGATGTTATCAAGTCTACGGTTAATAAAAAGGAGTGACAGACTAGTTGACATACTGCGGTAGCTAGCCCTGATTATGTAACATATATACATTGTAACGATTAGTCACGCACTACACAATCTAATCTGTAACGCGGACCCCAAACAATATGTATATAAACGATACATCTACTAGCGTTACTAGGACGACTTTCGATGTTTAATTGATTAAGTTTTTTAAAATACTGAATTATGATATTGATACGGGAACGAAGTATTCCATTGTCATCCATTTTATTACCACCATTTATTCTTGTATCCTTCAGCTTAATGTACTTGCAAGACTATTAGTTAATTACCACAGTCTTGTTTTGATAGAAAATATATCACTCCGCCATCTCTAAACAGTACACCGTATACACCAAATGAGTAAGATACACATACATCTGGTGGACTGGTGTCTATGATCACACCGTTGGTTTCGTGCACCGTTGTTGCTCCAGCACCGTTAACGGCCGAGACTCGCACAGAGTACAGCGAGCCGTCCAACAGGTCAAGTGATGCTGGTGATGTCCAGAAAGTCTCCATGCCACTGAGTGCAAATGTTTGTCCCCTGCATTTTAAATACATTGTCATATAGCAGGACGATGTTGACTAATCAGAGGGGTTTGTACTGAATTTCTATGCTTTAGAAATCTAAATTATAATCTACCCGGGAAGAAGAAACACCCAGCAGGGAGAAATGATCATGAATGCAGTACAACGGAGAATATTTTGAAAAGATTTGGTTAAGCACTCCTAATTTTCTCCGAACAAGGACTGTTTTCAAAGCAAAGTGCATACCTCCAAATTCTCTACGGCTATCAGTCCATCTTGTTCACGGAAAGTGACCAAGTCTCGCGAAAGAGTACGAGGCTTGGTCAGGCTTGCGTACTCTCTAGCGAGACCTTCCGTTTAACAACAGTCATTGCTTGAAGAAAATTTGGAGTAACTGTATTCAAACGTAAATGATGAACCTCCTTCACGATTTTGAAATTTTGTTTTTGAAATTAAATATGTAATCTCTTTTTATACCAAAAGGGAAAATGCATGTCTAAAATATTAGAAACATAAACAAGTATAGCACCAAAGGATCCATGTGTGATGCATGTTTAGTTTCGATAGACTATGTGATAATAGCGTTAGTGACCCGCCAATTCCTCGGCTTATATGTTATCATGAGGCCTGGTCATTTGCTATAACAACAGAATAAGTCCACCGAGTGATCAAAGTGAACTAGGTGTATCTATTCGGTGATTATAACAATGACCAGGCCTAGGCCTTATGACATCATACACATAACGAAGCGGGTCATTAACCTTATTTTTACGTGTTGATCAAACGCATGGTTTAAAGTAATCAAAATTAATTCATGCGGTATTTGTAGACGTAACTAGTAACTAATTTACATCTATATCAACAAATCAGTTACCATCAGTACTTTTACATATTTCATATCCATCGACACAACAGTGACCAAATTTTGTAAACTAGCTCTTGGCAGAGAGAAATGGGTGACATTATATGATCTTTTCTGTCAAATGCTCATCATTTGAAAGATAAGATCCACATAATTTCAAACATCATATTATTGTTACAATAACTGAATGATGTTCACCAGAATTTTTCAGGATCTATGTAAAATCAGCAGTTACTCTTTCGGTTATTACTTTTGTCAGGGCAATTCTGATTGCAATTTTCCACACTGCAGCAATGGTGACGCTGCTAACAATCCGGTCACAAACGCCAAAAATTGTTATACATCCTGCCCCAATTATACATAAACATGTACACATAGTTGTTATATAAAGATATATATTACCCAGCAGCAATAGATAAGAAAATTATTGTATTAAAGTGGCTAGAATTAATATAACGTTAACGTACATACCTCTCAGGATATATTTGTCTCTTTGTCCCAGCAACCTTCCTAAACACCGAGATCTTATACTTCTTTATTCCAGACTCCGTGTCTTCGAATATCCAGTTGGCAGATATGCATGACGCGTCGGCCTGGAACAGAATTGTACACGTTCTCAGTAAAGGGACTTTTTTTAATACAAGCAAAACTTTATTTCAACCGACGTTTTGGTGACCGTCTGTCACCTTCATCAATGCAATTCTGACTGAATATCATTGTACCGCTGTGGTTGTGTAAAAAGAGCGCCTTTACTCAGTTAAGGTGCGCTCCCACCGCACTTGTGTCAAGCTTGCGTCACTGCGGTGTTCGAAAGATACTCAACGAATTTCAGAGATAAAGAACGAATTTTCTTCTTGTTTATCTTCTGAGTCATACTTTTACGTATTACGCAATATCTAGATTATAAATAATCTGAGAACAAAACTGTGACACAGTGAACTAACCCCGCAGTGACGCAAGCTTGATACAAGTGCGGTGGTAGCGCACCTTAATGTACGAACCTGATGAAACTATTACGGATGTAAACATTCTGTATTCTCTACACTGATACGATGTTTTCAATTTACAGAAATATATGTAACACTTATATGAACAAACTGAACATGATACCGAGTATGTTCTGTCCTCTCCAGGCCCCGCCCCATCTCCCAGGTGAATCATCACAGGCCTAGTCAGGTCGAGCACGAAACCATTAGATGCCGTCATGGTCGAACCCATCGCCTGATTGGTTGCCTCTAGTTGGACGGACACGTGATCCCCGTGACGTAGGTGGAATTTGTGCCAGTTGATTTGGGTAGTCTCAGGGCCTACTGAGGTCTTGTCGTGAATGATTTCCGAAGAATGTGTCCCGTTTCCTGCTAAAAATGACATCTGCTTAACGGTGTTCAGAGTTTCTTTCTTCTGTTGGACACAAACGTCAGATCGAAGGTCAACGTTAAATACCTAATATAGACGGGGATCTGTATGGGAAAATTGCAGCAGATTTGCAGTGTCCAACAATTGTGCTAAAATGCATTACACATCTATGTATAAATGTTCATCTCGACACAGTCTGCACATAAATGCAGTTATAGTGTCATATGTGATGTAGGCCCTGATTAGCATCGTTCAGATCTGACATTATTCCTCAGTTCCATAAAACATGACAATGGTATCCGCACCATATGTATCCACAAGGAATCACAGCAGTTTTCTTGATGTATGTTGATTAGCTTTAAGAGGAAGCAATAAATAACTATCTCTTTTACGTTCTTTTGCTTTGAAAAGAGCACACATTTTTTTACAAAACAAGAAAATTTCTAACGTTCATGTGTTCATACACATTAATGTTAAACTCTCGTTAACCAGTAGTTTAACTCTAGTAACGCTATATGTAAACATAAATACATAGCGTCAACCTGCAGAATATATTAGTATTCAATTGTACTCAAAGTTCGCACCATCAAAGGAAGATGTTCTTTCCACCGTGACGGCGTAGTCCCCGATCCCTGACTCCGGGTCGCTGTAGCCGTCCCAGTTGGCGGACACGGTGGAAGGTTCGGACGAGAACGCCAAGTCCGAGTCTGGCTCCAAACCGTCACGTAAGGTCCCTTCCACCGGTGGGGTTACGTCAAACAGGACTATGGAAACAAAGCATGTCACTATTTTTTACCGTTTGTGTCTTTGATAGAAAAGATTTAGGCAATTCAACCGTTGCTTCAAAACAGAAGTTATAGTAAACAGTTTGATCGTGTGGTGAAAATTAGTTTGCTGAAAAGGGTCATGCCTTACATGAGAGATATTTAGTTGACCAGGTCATTGCTGCTATTTTTAAAAACGTTTGATAGCAAATTATCTCCAATAACGAATGAAGTATTCAATTTTGTTCTCGGAAGGGAGGTGTGATGACTTCCGAGTGGACCGCTCCTGAAGCCCCACCCCCTTTTCAATCGTGGTTCTATTCCCAACACCTTCGTCAAAAACAGTGCAAACAGAACTGTATGGTTTCCACACATATATTCATGATAAGCAAGTTTAAACAATACATGTAACGCTAGTTCATCTTTATTCATAGGGTAACCTTTATCCGTTCTTTTTAAGAACAATGTATTTAGGGGTATCAAGTCGACAGATGGTGGTTTCAGACTGCAATATTTTGAAAATAGAACAATTTGAATCTACTGTCTATCGACTTGACATAACAACGGATATAGGTTACCCATGGATAAAGGTGAACAAACGTTACATGCGCAAGGTGGAAGGTGAAGGCCTCTGATGCAGCCCCTGACATTACTATGCAAATCGACCGACAAAGTCTGGACATGCACAGAGTACGGTCTAAAAAAGAACTGTCTACAAGTCAGAGTCCGTTAGTTTTGATCTTGAACATGTATTTCTAACATTTGATAGGAAATATTTACTTCCATCTGACCACGCTGTCACGTTCAGATGTTGGTGTCCATTGTTGACTGCTACAAGTATGGAGAAATAGGTTCTGTTGTGACTTAGTTGAACGTCTGCGCATGCCTGCGATGCCGTGTGAGGGTAGTCAGTCAGAGGAACCACATCGTCTGTTTCAGGTACCGAACCCACTCCCCACAGGTAGTGACCTGGATATCAAGGGAGGATTTTGTGTTCAGTAAAATACACTTTTCTCATAAATGATAGATTGCTGTAATCAATTCTTGATATGTTGGATATTTAGCTTGAGGGTCCATCTGTGCTGAAAGAAGTCATTTTGGATAAAGTTTAACTGTAGTTCCCAACACAATATTTGGACTTTTTGACTAACAGACTACAGGCTTTGTCATGGAATAAACAATCCAATGCTTCTGTGGAAGCCATCTACATCAGATCTTTACAACAACTCCTAAGCAGGGGTGGAGATCGATATAGTGTTCCTGAAACTTATAATCCACTGCTTATGAGTCACGTGTGATATGTTCCAAAAGTCACGTCACAGAAGTAGTGGATTTTTCATTCCTTGACCAATACTGTAGTTGATCAGTCGAAAACTGTGGTACAATTTCTGGTGTTAGGAATCACTGTCGAACTAATTAATGATAATTGAAACGTAACTCTATCATGTAAAATGTAACTAAAGTACAGGTTGTACAAAATGTATTCCTTACTCAGACCACTGTGCTCATCATGGAAGTCCTTCCAGTTGGCACATATCGTGTTGGGGTCCGAGGTGAAGTTCAGGTCATGACCGTGAACACTACCATCATACAGGGTCCCGGCTACAGGCGGAGTCGTGTCCACCAGCAGTGGGTACTCGGCATGACCCACCTCCCGTAAGTCCACTGGTATGAGAAGAAGTTACTTTTGTAGTATTTACAGGTACAGGTGTTTGGCACATCTTAGATGAACTAAAGAGTCTTACAAATATGTCTCGAAAGACTATCATGTGGACCCTTTCCATGTGGTCCCGTAAAACAATGATATCAGCATTAAGTTTACACAGTATCACTACAAATACATGTTTTGTACCATGTATGCGTAAAGATATAGGTTGATAGATTTATTATTACTCAATGTAATTTGTATCTCCGTTATATTCTATCTGACCCTTACCTCCATCATGACCTCCATGAAAAGCGATCTGCTGGTCAATTTGAGCTTCTCATTAATGAATAAAGGTTTAACAAACAAACCATCTCCTTATGCACTGAGAACACTTATTATTTTACAATCTGAAAGCATCAGAAGATATTCAACCAAGTCCCGCTATCGTTAGTGCAGAACAAAAATGCAATTTAATTATGCTTTATTCTAGATATCATGTAACGAATTATGCAGAATGACATATAGATACCATACCGTTGTTAATTGCCCGAACTTTGACCCATGCCGGTACCCCATCAGGTATGTGGAAGTTGACAGACGAGTGTGTTGTGTTGCCATGGCGATACCAGTCCATCATGTGTACGTCACGTTTGCTCCGCCCTAGTCCAAAGTCAATCTCCCGGATGTCAGAAAGGGGATCACTATATAAAGAAAGAACATGGTAATAATTGGAACAACTGTACCACAGTTTAAATTATAATAATTGCATTTCATGTATTGCGACAAAGGACACTGATAATGAATGTTACAGCTGTATAAAAAAGAGACACTACTATTTTGTTTAAAATTAAATGTTTCCATCAATTATTCATATTCTTTCAAAAGTGCAGTCGAACAACGAGCGTTCTGGTGCTTACTTTAGCATCACAGTCTTCATGATTGTAATCCATAAGGGTTTAACTTGCCTTAGGCATGTCATCGAAAGTAACAAGTGATCTAGACTGTCCTGTAATGTACTCCGTACCTGACATTATACTCTGCAGAAATGACGTCATCATCATATCGCACGCTGTGAACATGATGAACAAATGGCGGAGTGTTGTCTATGACGTAAGGCGTGGTGTGGCATACTGTCGTTGCCATGGCACCGCCGAACTCAACGCTGTTGATAGCTCGGACCGTAACGTGATACTTGCCGTCTACAGTAGGATATATGATGTTTGTCAGTTCTGTTGGCATTGTATTTACCTGTGGAATTAAATTTGACCCCTACGACACGATTTTTAAAATCCTGACATTACATCAAATATTGTTTAATCACATAGACTTTTGCACGAGCTATGCATGATGGTATTGAACACCGAACCATCAAAAATCGTACCTCTAGCTCTTGATTCTTCCAACGAGACAGTTAGATTCAATCGTGACCATACGTGTTATGGCGTCCCGTCATTTTCATGACGTCACGTCATGTTTGATAACGTTTACATCAGAAAGGTGTGCATGTGGTGGAACTTTTCATTGAATGATACTATTTATGTTGCAGATATTAATTAAGAAGAAAATGTTGACTTTCGGTTTCCTAAACACTTTAGAATAATGTTCCTTGGACAAGGCCATGCATCGTTTCGCAATGTACATGAATATTTAGGATCATGAAAGTCTTATCTTCAAACTAATATCAGTGCTCTGTACTAAGCGATGGTAGTACACATTGAGACAATGTCGCAGCTTAGATGGAAAATAAGACATATCATAAGGGTGCTTAATAAACGACTGCCCAGGTATATTTTACGATGGTTACCGTTAATTGATATCTCGTGAGAACAGCCAATCCGAGATCTCCAGAAATAGCACAGGATATCAAGAAGACGAAGAACCGGTCACGCATGCACAAACTTCTCAGATGATTTTGGAGACCTCAACAAGTGCAAGTAAGTAAATTACCTTCCAAAAAGAGAGGACTTGCTATGCCTTCGTGCGTCCATTCGGACACATCGAACAGATGCGCATGCGGGTCAATGTGAGGATGGACATCTTCTTGGCATGGGGTTGTTCCCACGGTCCACGAGTAACCATGAATACCAGTTTCATTGTCATGAAAACCATCCCAGTTCGCTGCAATAGAAAATGAATTTTAAAAAGGGTTAGATTTTTTCCATGTAAAATAGGCTTAATGCAGTTATTGCCTTTACCTACTACTGGCTTAAAATGTGCACTTACGGTGTATTTAAAAGAGTGCATTATAACGCCACATGTAGTTCAGGAGTTGCAAGTTTAAGTTAAATGTGTGATATCTTCCAGACTTGCCTGAATTTTTGTACTGGTTTTATTAAAAAAGTGTAGGAGCTGCGATAATGTATGTTTGTTTGTTTAAGAAGAACGGCACTGCTGACGTACCTGACACATATCTGTTAGCGCGTGTGTACCGCATGTCAACCAGTGGCTCGTGTCCATTAAACACAGTGCGGGAACCTTCTCCGTCTACTATCCACCTGGTGACACAACAAACTCTTTAAATTGTTCAATCTTTGAATTAATCTAACCTAAAATTGTTTGTCTGATAAGATGTTATATTCCTTTATCTGTGTCAGTATGCTTCTCCGTTTTATTTCAGTAGTTAGTCTAATAGAATCTGAACTAAAATATTTTGGCAATTATACCTGTGGTTCTGTAGAGGCGTTTGCTCCACACATCGTGCCAGCTCCCAGTGATCCAGAACAAAGTCCCCACAGTCCTCCGTCATCAGTACGTCCATAATGACGTTCTCCAGCGGGCCTGGGCTCGGAGGGGTGAAGTCAGCCAGAACACCGGGGGACGTCAACGTGTTGGAATACCCTGGTGGTGAGTTTTGTAAATTTAGAATTAAGTCTACCTCCTCTCCATAAGTGCACAGTGCTTATAAAAATCCATGCTTCATTTATATAGAGATGGTTAAACTGTGAAGAACGATGTAAATTTGATGATGGAAAGAACAAAAATCAATCTTGAAGAGCCTACAAACTTCCACAGACTACAAAAAAAAAACGAAAACGAAAATTATTAAGTTTGGTAGGACTATTGCTTGCTTTTACGTATATGATATCAACGTATATGGCCAGCAGGTCTGAACGGATAGGATGTTTTAGTCATTCGAAAAAAAAATGTTTGTTATCCCTACGGTTTTCTCCAAATACTGTTAGACCTGCGTTACCTGTATGCACTTTTTTCACGAATTATAAACAAGTGAAAACTGCACCCAGCGTATTGTTGAGGAAGAAGTTAAAGTAGTGGAGCTCATTATGATGCAGCTGTAGATTCTCGTGCCGGAACTCCACAGCATGGCCGACTCCGAGACGCTCGAAATTGTGGAAATGGCCGACCTGGAAAAGATGAGCATTGTATGATGATTAGATAATTGATTTATCCTGTGTAAAGTTAAAGTAAAAACGTTTACCGCTCATATTCAGTCAAACCATTACAAAGTTTGTGTTCCAAATGTGGGTCTTCCGGACAAGACTGATTCGTACGGAATTGAGCCCCACGTACTAGGTGCACTAAAAAGTAATAAGTGACTTGAAATTCATCCAAATATGTTCTTTTTTGTTGCATATTCCTCCGTCTAGCCTTTTTCTTCTCTGTAATGTACGTACCTCATGCATCTCCACACCATGACCCTCTATCTCCTCCAACAGTTCGCAGGCACCATGTCCGTAGTCATAGTTGAAGCTGAGACACTTTGACGGGGGAAGCTTTAGGCACTCCGCGGCACACTGCTCCGGGATATCAACCCTTGAAGTCTCCACAGGGGCAGATATCACTTTCCCAAGTCTTGACCCTTTGAAAATACATAACCAAAGCTTCAATATTTCATAGTTATAAAGGTTAAAATCGCCAAAACAATAGCCAGACATCAGGATTGCCTACGGATAGACCTAGCATGCACCAAGAACAATCAACGTCACAATTTTTTTTACCAAAAACACAAATCGAACTTAAGACACTGTACCTGTAAAACGTTCTAAAGCAGACGGACGGTGTCCTGTGGTAATCGCAGTGTTTGTTGTCGTATTGACGTCATGCCACGTCACGAGCTGATCACCGTAGACCTTCCTACCATAACCAACAGCCGCCTGCAAGATGCATTATACATTCTGGGTGACTAATACGTCAAGTTGTAACAATCCAAGGAAATTCAGAAAAGGATTATTGTCAAAAATTCGGGCGCATTATACCCCCCAAAAATATCATCTATCAGAAAAAAAACACTTGCTTATGGAGTAGTGGAATGCTCTTTAAGACCCATAGAAATAAACTTGTCCAAAGTAGGAGCAGGGTTTGTTGACAGTCCGGTTATATGGTCAAAGAGTGGTATTTAATAGAAAATTTTGCAGTATCAGCTCAAAATGTTACCAATTTCTGAATGATTCCCGAATCATCGAAAGCCACAGCGGACGCGCGGAGGATGCTGGGGTGGCTTGTGGTGAGGAAGTCCGGAGTGACACGCCCTCCAGGTAAGGTGACGTCATAGGTGGGTAGCTCACATGTGACCTTGGCGTCTCCTCCACCCGAGTTTTCAGCGGTGACCGTGAAGTACAGTGGAACGCCTCCTTTCATTGACTGAAGACGGATTAAAAATCACCATTCATCAGATGAGTACTAAGGCAGAATGTAGAACTGGATTTGTAAAGAATTAAAAACAAGATGATAATATGAGTCAACATGCCACACTCTCTGGGGTTCCTATGGTTGATATTGGTAGATGAATATGATCTATCACATAATCAGGGTATCGGGTTATATTGGGTTATGCTTGAACATCAATATTTCAGATACTAGAAAACTTTAAAGGGAACAATCAGGGTTGCGGTCGATCACACTGAAACTTTCACTAAAGAAGCAAATTATGACAGTGAGGTTGAGATATGGGCACAATGAACCGGCACCTGAACCTTGGAAGGTAGGCAGTACTTCATGTTATAATAACATCGAATTGGGCGACCTCAAAAGCAGAGCTTAGCAAATTCAGAAGTCCCAAGTACATTCACATCGAATCTCACTCAGTGAGTTTATAACAAGTCAAATGTCTGGACGCTAAAAATATCGACCATTTCTCAACAGAGACGGGGCCCATACCGACTGCCGGGCACCTTTTACCCGTAGTGACGTCAAACTTTCGGTCAGGATACCTGACATAGGCTTTGTATCCTATCAACTTAAGAAGGGTCGGATGGCTGACCGAAATTTTGTTCTCTACAACTGTGTACGGCCGGAAATAAAGTGTACTACTCTTACTAAGAACATCTTACGCTTACCCGAACGATGATGTTTGATGGTCCTCCGAGGTCTTCACCCTTTACTACGTCACTCCCTCCTCTGTAGGTTCCTACGTCATAAGTCAGCTTTACCTGACTGACGTCATCCTCTGCGGCCACCGCCAGCTGGAAGGCAGGTTCCATGACGTCACGTCCGGGTAGATGCTGGACGTCACAGTGGGAAGTGACCTCTGATCTTCTAGAATTAGCTTTCCTTCTCTGAAATTAACAAATACAGACGTATTTTTCCATACGGTACATCTTTCTATGATCGAAAGGATTGTTGCTGTTGAACGGGTTGGGACAGTTATGCGCCTTATAAAAGTAACCCAAACCAATGTTTGTAAATGTTATTCATAAAGTTGAAATATCAGTTATATCAAGACTTCATTATTAGCTACGCTGCCTGTGAGTCTGTGTGATGTATTTGTCCCATTTCCTAATAAATAAGTAATATGTCAGTCAATCGTAACATACCTCAAGTTTGAATTTTCTAAACTTGGGCGGTGTAAGGTCCGGCTCCGGAAGGCCCGTATTGAAGATATTTTTGCTGACTGGGGAGGTCTCATAATGCCAGATCATGATGTCGATTATCTTTTTGCTGAAGATTTTGACAATCCCGTGCAGTTCCAACCGAAGCGGAACCATGACCATGTCCATCCGGACACTAGGCAATAGGGTCAACAAATAAAAACACCTTGAAAACTTGAGTCCAACAGGTAGTTAAAAATTACATGTTCACAAGAGACAAATCCAACGTTGTACTATGACCATTTGATGAATGCCTTCAAACATTCTACATATTGCATGAAATATTCAGTTCTATAAAAAAAAAACGATGATAAAAAAAACAACATCAATGACATCAACAAAATTGAACAACGCCATACCCGACATTCAAAGGAAACTTGTCGAATGTGATTTCTGCTGCACTTGGGAATGCCGTTTTCAGGATGTAACCTTTCAACTGCAGCTCTCCAGATATCAGCAGCAGGCTCACACCGACACTGGCTTCAACAACGGCGCTCACGTCAGGGGTAGCTTTACCCTGCAAGGGCATTTTGCAAGATGTTTCAGATAATAGGCGTGTGATCTGATTGTAGATTTTATCAAGCACAGGTGAAAGTCTTGTAAATGCGTGCCTCTTACATTGTTTGCATTTCCTATAACGGGAAGGTGTGCCCTACCAAGGCATGGATTTATTACTGACCTAATTATGAATACGTACGCTGTTTTTGTTGCCAATGACTTTGGTGATTAGAGAGGTAGATAAACCAATTTCAAGCACACATCTGTCTTTGCATATTAATTCTTTTTGTTTCCTTATAATTGAATTTTAACAATGTTGGTAGGACTGAATCACTGCGGTCGCTGGTCACGCTCATGCCACGCTAAATATATGACATATACCAAGCACACGACCAAGCACAGTCACAAAAGTTTTTCAGATATCACAATTCAACTGTCAAAAGAAAGCTAAGATGTCATGAAATCCAATTCTTATTTCTATTTATTTGAAATTATCACCAAGGTCTGAAGAGAACAAACGTATACAATCGTATCAAGTTAGGGCACGCCGTCTGGCATAGGAAAAAAAAAAACGGGCATGCAGGAAACGTCTCACAGTGTTTGCCGCTTGTAACGTAGGGTAAAGGGTTCATGAACCGTACGAGTACATTTCATATCCAGGCAAATTCTTAATATGAATGTTTGAAAAGTTCATTCATCATAGTTTGACCGCTGCCAGGCATGCATTTAGCGTTGGAGCGCTGTAAGCTGGAGCGCGTGAAAAAGCGTGTCATATTAGGACGCCCCCTTCAGTTACATTCAACACCCACCAAATGGGGAAGTTTAGGGTTGAAAGCAGGAAGAAATTTACAGTATGTGGATAAGTCTTTGTTTGAAGAATCTTGATATTAGTAAAATCTATCAATGGTGCTTCAGAATCAAATAGAAATTTTCACAAAGATCAGTTACAGCTGATAAGATACTCACATAACCCTTCATTTTCATTATAGACACCCCCGCTTCCACCTTCACCGCAATGTAACCACCAGCTGCAAATTCTATGAGAGAGGTTAGAAAAAATTTCTGTAATGTGATTGAAATACCTCTGCATGGAAATACTGTTTGGACTCGTAGAGGAGAATACTATTTCTTCGGAATGTATATATATTTAAGGCTGAATATTTATGAGGGAATGTGTCATAATATGAAGTCAAACTATAAAATGAACTCAATTTTCAATCTTTTTGCAGCATGGCCTTAGCTCAAATATATACGTACAGACCAAGGTCACCAAGTCCTGTTACTATGGTGTGTATCATATATATATGAAACTTACACCTACTTACATACGTATATATACTTACTCAGATACATTGTCATCGGCCCCAGGGTGAAGGGGACTCTCACTTCAAAGAACGTTTTATCCCATGGTCCCAAGGGGAACGATCCGTTCAGGTAACTGTCTGGTGACTCCAGTTCCTGAACTGCCTCCTGAACAGCCAAGTCGATAGAAGCTACCAACTGATCAGGACGACATACAAAATGATGGTGATAAGCATAAAGTTATTTTAAAAAGGCCAGTAGCTTATTTCTAAGCGTTTGTCTTAATCTTTTTGGTAGATACATGAATTTTTTCCATACTGTACGAAACGTCATATTCATGAGATATTGTGAACTATACGAATATTTCATTATGATCGTGGACACAAGATGGCACAAGTACATGATAGGAAAGAGTACGACAGGCTCACCACTTCCTTGTAAGACATCCTGAGCACGCGGGTCAGGTCTCGTACGAGTCGGTTCATATCAGTGAGATTCGCTTCAGGAAGAACACGTCCCATTTCAGAGCGACTGATGTAGTGAAGCTCTGTGTCGAATTGAGCAAGGGTCAGATCCGTAACGGGAACTGCAAAATGTACAAGCGTGTTGTCGATGAATTTAGTTTTAATTATCGTCCACAATAGCCAATGCTTTAAACGAATTTATGTAGAATGTACATTAAACGAAAAAGAAAAATCACGTTCATGTCGGTAATACACTCAACTCTTCTAATTGTCAAAGCCACGTTTCCAATCAATCTTATCTGCCGATATCAATAAAGACATTTTCACCTTGTCTGGTTGGAGGAAGTGCATCCCTTGCCCTGTCACACGGAGGTATACCGAATCGGACGTTCTTCAGTATGTGTAGAGGTGGAAGGCAGGTACTTCCCGCACAGAGCTTCACAGCAAGGCTTAACTGTATGGGTCAGAAAGCAAGCCAACCTAAATTTGACAATGTTTGCAACACATCGCATTTATTTACAGAAGACGGAAATTAACGGAAATCTTTTTACTTAAAGGTATGCTACGGAGTATTTGAACAAAACAAAAAGTAGCTTTTCCTACTTTTTCATTACATTGTTAGTTCAATCAACCCTATAGCATTGCATACCAATATTCACGGAGAGATGCTGCGACATCATTGCACCAAATAAGCATATATAAAAATTGTGATCTTCCAACAAACAGATGGGCACAGGCCTGGTCACTGCCTGACTGGTGTTCCTTATCAGCCTGACTGCCCAGTGGGGGGCCAGCTCACAGTTTCCTCTTAGTACAGTAGATTAGTTTTCTGTACAAGGTTTCCTGCAGTTTTGAAGGGAATACGACCTCAGCGTGTTGATACCCAACAAAATAGACTAATAAGTTCATGATTATATGCTATTTTAGAATGATTATTTATTGGTGTTTCCAAAGAAGATGATCTCCATTGTGCTGTTTATCTCCAGTCTGCCATGTGCTAACTGATTACCCCACCCCGGGGAACCTACTGGTGGCAAGCATGCTGTTGCTTACAAACAGGAGGGTCTAACTAGGGAGGTCAACAGGTTACAGCGAGCCTAGAGCAAAATGTTTTGTAGGCTAATCCTATACGTTGCAAACGTGAAATAATGACACAAAGTGGTAGGAAATCTGAAATTTCTTAGTTCTAGAATATTTTAAATTTGAGCGCAAAAAAACTCCGTAGTATGCCTTTAAGGATAGAAGAAAATACATCAATGTACGACGTTCCTCAACATACGTACACAGATATTCAACAATGTAAACTGACGAGTAAGACAAACGTGTGTGCTTGTGCATGTGCATGTACATGTTCATGTTCATGTTCATGTGCATGTGCATGTGTATGTGTATGTGTATGTGCACGTGCATGTGCATGTGTATTTGTATGTTTGTGTGACTATGTGTGCCCTGATACCACAATATAACTGTTACCTTACCGTGAATGATAATCCAGTTCGCTGTACTCTAAAGCTTCTAACTAGCAGTACGCTGTCGAATAATGTCCAGGATTTGTCGTTGTAATATTCGTCCTCTTCGGCTGTAGACAAACATTTCTACAACGTTAGACTTGAATCCAATGCAAACCTAACAGGACACCTCAATGCTAATTCTATTGTCTTCCCAAGGAGAAGCATGCATCTGCTTCCATTTTTACTATCTTAATTATTACATTTCCAGGTAATAAGCAGTCAAGTCTGAGGTACAGGCGTTACATAATAATAAGCTCACTGACCGAAGCATGCTGAAGTCAAATTCTTTTCTTCTCTGCGCCTTCCGAGCTCCATAGTGAGCTTCATGGTACAAGGGTCGAAACGAACGCCGGCCTTCGTGGTGACTTTAGTGTGAGGTGACGTTGGGAAGGACAAAGAACATTTGAACCCCAGACAATCATCCTGTATATCACAGTAGATGTTCGTCAGCTTGTTCAGATGATGAAATATGTTAGGACATCCTAGAAAACAAAAACGGTGTTACATAGTGTTTCATATGGCAGCAGTACAAAAATGATGCAAATATCAATGTGATCGTTTATGTCATTTTGTGGTGGGTAGGCCACAAATAATCCATGAAGTGCAGCTTACCGTTATCCTTGGTGGTTGTGTACCTCTGCAGAAGTTGTTGGCGTGACCCCTTCGCAGACTTTCCCCTTCTTTGTAACTCCCGGCGTAACTGGTCGTCCGTCAATGTCCCTGGTAACTTGAACGGATCTGCATCCAAGTATTTCTATACAATCAATGAAGAAAAGTGTGCATTTAGTGCAAAATGGTTGGAGTGAAACAATACATTGTCATGACCAACTAAAAGGACTGCGTATTTACACGTCTAAACACACAAGACTTACGCGACCTCCATGTAAAACACTGTAAAGTGAGTATTACTGGTAGTCCTTGACAGCGCATGGAAGGAACACAATTATCTCAACCTAACCTGAACTTGTTCTGTTGTGGAGAGAAGTCTATCCCTGATGGCTCCCATATCTGGTTCATCCAATAGCTGCAGGATGTCCAATACCCTAGACAACTTGAGATCTTGTAATCTGATTGAAAATGACTTGGTGATGTCTGTCACGTTATGCACACCGATGGTCTGTGCAAAGTCTGAAATGAATGAGTTAGATGAATTTGATGATTGAACGAATGCGTTCCATTGTTCTGGATTTACCTGAAGTCAAATAAATGAAAGACCGATGTAAAGATACAAATAGATGAATACTATTGCCAGACAAATTCAGTAGATGGATTCCTCTCATATTGATGAATGGAAAATGTAAATTTAAGGTAAAGCACCATAGACTCTCCTGAGGCTGAAGGGACGGTGGGTTGTTATCCACTGTGTCTAGGGCATGGTTTAGGAAGGCGAGGCTCATTCCTCTCCCAAACCTCATGTTACAGTACCTCTCCCCATTGATACAACGTCTAGTCAGGAACACCAGGGACCAAAACCTTTACCTCTTTACCTCTTTCGGATAGTCTAACCATTTGGGCATTCGACGCCACGATAGCTATTTATATGGAGATAATAAATGCATTTCAAAGAACTCATAACGTCTACTCTCGCCATGGTGTAGGTATTAATGTGTTGGACCACAGGGAGAATACTTAGTAGCTAACAAAAATGATATTCCAGATCCAAACTAAGCCAAAGTCTTACCTGGATCATTTGTCAAAGCCACAGCAATCTCCCTCTTCAGACTCCGTCTTGTGTAGGTCGCACTGCTCAATGAAGTGATGGTCGTGCTCCTCCTGTTAATTTAGAATTACTTTCGTGAACAATCCAATATATTTATGATACTTATGGTGAAGTCAACGATCAACTTTTAATCATCTAAAGACATAACGTGGATTTTTTGTTGATGATTCTTCCCTTCTAATCATTCCTCAGCTTTGCACCAACATGAAACAAATACCTTGCTGAGTCGTCTAAATACACGTCAGGCTCTTCTGGAGTCTCGTCCTCATCTTTAAGGATGTCGGTGAGATTACCAGATTCAATGGTTTTGCCCTGAAATTTACATTTAAAAAAATTGATAAGGATTGCACCATAAATGTAATAAAAGCATAAAGGTGATGCAATTAAATACCATGAACAAAATTAGTGTCTAATTGGATTTCAAATGCGGAGTCGTGTGACGGGGCGTAACTACCGGATATTTTGGTCAACCCCCAGGCTATGAGACTTCCTTTGTCTTCTTTCCTTCGTATGTGGCACTTTAAAAATAGATGACACATTGTACTTCTCTTTGTCTTGTGGCAAGTTTAAAAAAAGAGGAATTTTTTTACTGAACTCTGACTGGCTCACCATAAACATCAACCAATACATGTCACAGTGCTGCCGCCATCCTGGTTTGTTATCTCCTGATGTCATCACTGGTTTGCGGAGGTATCTCGTCGGGTCTACATACTCATCAGATCCCACCGCCTTTATAGCAAAGTGAATGGAGTTCTTTTCACAACCCGTAGCCGCCGCTGTGCCGACCTTTTCTCCCTTGTGAATCTTAGAAGTAGAGAAGTAGAAGTAGAAATTCGTGGAGATGGGAAGAGGGAGGGAGGGAAATGTTAACGTAGTTTCCCCAAATGCCAACAGTTAGAATCGTTAAACGTCTTCAAACGTATTCTATAATAGTCATCTAGAGCAACACTAGTGTGAATAAATTGAGAGTATTATTTCCCACCCAGGTAAAGAACAAAAAAAAAAGAATCTTACCCGTTGCCCCTGTTCAATCGATGTTGCAACGTTGACCCCTTCGATGATGACCTCCATATCCTTGATATCTTCGGTGACGATGACAATCTTTTCCGCGGAGATTGTCGTGACTTCCCCAGCGAACGGCGCGACAACCTGGAGCAAGCCGAGAAACACCGGATGTTCATAACGGACTTGAAACATGAGAATGAAACAAAATAGTTATGGAGCACGAAGACAAAAGCTTATATCTTTTCAGAATGTTGTGGATCTTCTTACCTTACGGCCTTGCCGTATGTCTAGATCAATGCCTTCAGATTCGTAAGTCTTTCCTCCGACTCCGAAACTAGGGTAAACCCCCTGACCGCATATTTCCGAGTCAAATATTCTCCTTGGGAATCTTAACGATGCCTTCGGCCCAAAGATTTTGTGTATAATCGAGCGTGCTAAGGCAAACCTGGGAAGAAAGAGAATTGATGAAAGTCTAAACTCCACCACAGGTTAGGCTCCAACGTGTAGGGGGAGTTTTCTTCGACGTTTTTATAGGGCTTTAATATGCTTATGAGTTTATGTGGTTATTTGGTCAATAGATGAATGCCAACTTACGATAATGGCCAATGAAGTTAATAGCGCCTTTCGTGAAAAAACGTCGTATATCCTTAAGGACACAAAATCTACATTACACGAAAGCATATATTTCTAGGTTTAGGATAACTGTGAAATTGACAATCATAGTGTAGTAGCAGTTGGAAAGAAATATCTTAGCCTACATTAGATGATGTCCCCATGTATGTACAGTAAATGATAAATTACGTCGCAATTCATGTAAAACACGGATCAATATTTTTGTGGCCAGCAAAGCTAGCACACAATCCCATAAGACGGATATTGAAGCTGTTTCATCAACAAATTCTTTTCCCTGTCCTAAAGAATATGCTTCACCTAACGTCACTAATTTTCATTTAACATTTGACAAACTTACCCCTGCTTCAGCGAATCGTAGCAGCTCTTCACTTTCTTCACAGTTCCGACTGTTGATGTGTAGGCGTCCAGAAACGGCTGGATGATATCTGCGGTCGGTCCGATTTGGTTGGGCAGATCCTCCAATGCGGCTTTGAACTCGTCTATAACTTTTCTCCTCAGCTCACTCTGCAGTGCAAGATGGAGCGTCATTAATTATGTCAGAATTATCGGTTTGAAAATGACTCTTTTCAGTACCAACGTTTTCCTATATAAAATATAGATAACAAAAGTTATCGACGATTTAGAAACGTGCCAACTTATTGATTCGTCTTTGGCATTGAGAAAGCAAACGTCAACATCGCCAAAAAGTGTATCTCTAGAATTATACATTTTGCTCTTGCATCACTTAAACCCGTGAGTTTGCGTGGCACAAAAGGTCCTGAGTTCGAACCCTGCCATGTCACCGATCTTGTGTCCTTGGGAAAGGCACTTTACACGACTTTCCTCACTTCACATAAGTGCAAAATGAGTACCATTCACCTGGACTCCAGGAAGAATAGTGACGTATCAGTCACTAATGGAAATCCTAATTAAAACCTAAACCAAAACCGAACCTAAACCCTTTGCTTTGTCTACATTTCGATGAAAGTTAGATTTTCTTCTTTGGTTGAGTGCAAATGAACATGTCGAAAATGTGATGTGCGTAAACATTTCAATACTTATCGGAAAGGATCGATGCGTAAGGGCGAATCGTGGTTTACATTTGACACTTACCAGTGTTTCGTGTGAGAAAGCCTGTCCCAACACATCGGTTGAGTGGTCCACAAACCCGTCTACCCAGGCCGGAGCTTCCTCTTTGAAGAGTTGCCACACGCGCTGAATGTCGTCCAATATCTCTTCTATTTGTGTTTTGAGGTGAAACCAGTAGGGCTGCTTACCTGTGAGCATAAGCACATACCTTTAGATAAACATAAACACATACCGCTTAAGCCAGAAATTGCCAGTCAAAATATTGCTACTGTATGGCTTTCAGAACAATGTTTGAAATTATTGACGATACTTTAACAAAAGCAAAACAAGCAATATATGTATTTTCGCCTTTACACAGATGGTTGAGGGGAATATCAAATTCTTATTTACAAGAGACATTATAAGATCTGACATGTTGCAATTTAAAAAAAATACGTCTTGTGCAACATTGCACGGACCTTACTTGAGACTATTGTTTTGAAGTCAAGACTAACATATACAGACCAACTTTAGACCGTACATCCTCAAGTATGCATACATGAATATTCATTTCTATCCGAGTAGACAGCAATTATTCATGACTTAGCAGGCCTAGGTATTCATAGAGGCACATATAAACTAACATTTTGAAGCGATTCTAACATATGAGATCATTAATTGCTTCCGCACCTCACCAATTTAAATGCCTTTATAGTAGAAGACTTCGCCCCTATGCATTCTTGTTTAACGTTCATTTTTCAAGTTATAAAGAAAATAAACATCACCTTCTTTGAAAAAACAAACATCATCAATCTGGTCTTTCATACTGATGAGTCCCCTTACAGCGTAGTAGATTCTGGAAAGCAGGCCTAATATTTATTTTCCAATAATGGTAGATATTTGTATGGATACAGATAATATGTAGTTGGTAAATACATGCATATGTCGGCTCCATATGGTGGAACATATAAGCATAATCATGTGGCCACCCAACGAAAATGTTATTAGCAAGAGATGAGTAATACGATACGATACGTTTTTCCTTAATCTGCTAGTTTCAAATTTCACGGACAAGATCACATTGACTGCTCACACTGTATTTATGAAACGCAGACGCTCTAACCGTACCTGTACACAGCCTTGGCGATATTACCGGCGGCAGTCTGAGGGGACCTGATAAGGTTGCGGATTTCTTGAAAAATCGTCTGCAGGCCCTGCCAGATCTGCTCAGCCCCCCACGGTAGCACCACGTGTATGGAGTCTGCGATGGTCTGTAAATGGGATGATAGTCCATTCATCGTTTTTATCAGGTTGTGTCCTCTACTTATTCGGATACATCACGTGCATGTACACTATAGTGTTTTAGTCCTAATGGTTATTTGTCTTTTGAAAGCTTGCTTTTAATTTGTCATATCGATGATATGTTTCTAAGGCTAGCAATGAATGAGTCAGTCCGAACTACTTTGATAATCAAAACGAAATTTGATTGATAAATTGATGCGTACGTACGCCAGAAGTAGAATATATGTACGCACCTTATTTAACCCAAAAATAATGCCAACGTGCGAATGTAAAAAGCTTGGGAAAAAAGTTGCGTTCATTATGAAATCTAAGTGGTCGGAAGATTAAACAAATGACAGTATGATATACAGAACAATAGATCTAGAATATTTTTTGTTCTTTGACTTTGGTTTAAAGTAGCTGCAAAATGAGTTAATGTCGTGAAATATACATCAACAATAAATCAGAAAATGAATACGATAACCTTATGCCATTCTTGTCCGATTTATAGTATGGTAAACTTTATTTGGAAACAGACGAAAATGGTGAGCGCGTTAAAGTCATCCTTATAATCGAATCAACATACTAGGCTAATAAAAGCATTGGTACCAAATCGTCAACTTTCAAAGCAAAAATTGATGAATTATTCATAAACGACGCATCATCATGAAAACTCACATTCACAAGCTCCGTGACTGACTTCTTCACGTCATTAAACAACGTGGCAACGCGAAGGAGAGCTTGTCGTGCTTCTGCGATGAAACTGGGCAGGTTGTCATACGCGCCGATTCGCTCCAAAGTGTCACGAGCCCACCTGTGGACGTAAAGTGGAGACAATCGTTACTTTTCAAGATGTCTTACAAGACCAGTTTGGTATTGCACCATAGTAAATTATTAGCCACCACACAACCACTGATATGTTCATGGGTAGTTTTATCAGGTTGGCAAGTCACACAGATCCTTTGTACATAAATAGTTTTATTAAAAACACGTTTCAGTAAACGTCTGTAGTCTTCCTCATGGCAAATTTGACTGGTTTCCATTGCACTACAGCATAGGTGCCCCTACTTACAGGTGCAGTCCTAAACCGTAAGTATCTAAATAATAAGCTCCACAAGATTGTTACTGTGGTGTCTACAACGTGATTCTAAACGTAAAGAAGTGTGCTTTATACATAGTTGCTGTTTGATAAAAGTGCAACAATTATCGTCTACTTCTTATGCGGCATTTCATTCATCATTCCTAATCCATTAGGGATAACTCAATATGTGGTTAGCATGAAAGTTCATCTGTGTTGGTAGAATACATTAGAGAGAAAATTGCTAACATTTTACTTCCAACACTGAATTAAACAATAGGGACTTACCCTCTAAATTTTCGGTCAAACTCCGTCGACCTTGTTCACAGAATGACCCTCTATATCTCCAGCAGTGACGTCAGGAACACACCACTTTTGCAGGAGGGGGTCATAAGTATCAGAAAGTCTATGTCGCCCCCCGTCTTTGTTGAGTGTGGGCCGGTGGGCTCTAATGTAAACTGCCTCCTTCACTCCTCCCCCTGCCCACACTCAACAAAGACGGGGGGCGACATAGACTTTCTGATACTTATGTCCCCCTCCTACAAAAGTGGTAGAGGGTCATTCTGTGAACAAGGACGACGGAGTTTGACCGAAAATTTAGAGGGTAAGTCCCTATAGTTAGTTTAATTCAGTGTTGGAAGTAAAGTATTGGCAATTTTCATGCTAACCACATATTGACATGAAGTGCTTTGACTAAGTTATCCCTAATGGATTAGGAATGATGCATGAAATGCCGCTTACTTAACATATCAGAAATGTGGGTCCTCTATATGTACAGACCTTGATATGGCAGTTATTCTGTCTGGAAAAGTCTGGATCGCGTCCAGGAGGGCTTTGAATATTTCCTCTGGGGTGGTATTTTCGAGGTGACTGAACAGATTTCTAAACGTTTCTATCGTGCCCTTAACATCTTTGATCACAGCCGGCACGTCTCGGAACCAGGTTTTGATCAGATCCAGTAGTTTCTTAAAGTTGAAGTCCTGCAAGTTGATTGACGTTTTTACATTAGTGCGGTAAATGATATGTATGGACTATGATCCAGAACATAATTATAGGATAACGAGCAAAAACATTCTGATGACATTAAGTTATGCATGTTCTTGCAATATGCTTTAAACAAGAGTTAAGTTTCGTTAAAACTGCGTATATGTCATCAAAAGATGGCATCATACGCGCTGCAGATGTTAGGCATTAGACAATATGATAATTACCTCCATGAAATGTCATGGAGGTTATATTTTACCCAGCGTTTGTCTGTCTGTCTGTCTGTGTGTGTGTGTGTAAACAAGATAACTCAAGAACGGGTGGATGGATTGGTTTCATACTTGGTGTGTTGGTAGGGTGTGATGAAAGCTGAAAATGATTAGATTTTGGGCCACCTAGCGGCTCCCCTTGGTACTGCAGCGCAACTTCCGGTTTTGCTATCTCGGTGTTCTGAACATGGTATGGTCACGATTTTTGAGTATTAGATAGCTCTTGTGTCCAGAAAAAAATGACATAAGTTTGGGCCCCCTAGCGTCTAGTTTTGGGATAGCAGGGGCATTTTTGTCAAAAACTTCTGAAGACGATAACTCAAGAAGGGAATAACGGATTTGCATGATGTTTGGTATGTGAGTACCTTAGGCAATGTTGTACAAGGTAAGATGATAATTATGCAAAATAGGAATACATTTGCATAATTAATGAGAACATTCTATCATAACAGTTTTTCCGATGTATCTCTTGTCCCGGACGTGATATGGTCGAGACATTTGGGTGGTAGAAAGCTTGTAGCGTCATGACAAAGTGGGGCAGGTTTCAGCCCCCTAACTTTTAATTGTGGAACTGCAGGGTCGTTTTTGTCAAGACACACCAAAGAGGATAACTGCAGAAAGGAATGACGGATTGTCTGCATTTTAGGTATGCAGGTAGCTTGCGCAAAGATGTTAATAATGATATGCATCTTATGCAAATGAGGGCCTTATTTGCATAATTAATGAGAAAATTGTATAATTAATGCATAAATTATGTTAATATGTTAATCAATTGCATGAAATTCACGAAAGCTCTAAATTTTCATGGAGGTATGAGGTCGCCGAACTCTAGTTATTTAAAGAAATATCTACATGATATGATGCGAGTATGTTTGTCATAACTGTTAGTAACCCAATGAAAATATGATTTTTTTAAAAATCAAGCTTCCAACATGACTGCGTGTATTACTTACCTGTAGAATGTTGACCTTGTAGGAAATACCACCTATGAAGCAGATGCCAGTATCGATGAAGTCAAATTTCATGTTAAAAGCTCCTAACAGCCCCCTGGCATAAGCATGGTCGTAGATATCCAAGTCAGCACGCCCTTCACTTAGACCTGTGGGGAATCAGATCAGATTCAAAACGTTTATAGTCAGTGAGTCCATTATTTGTGTAAGAAAGAAGCTGAATTTTTCCATATCTTTATGTCATTGCACCAAAAGTGCTGATACGAGTACGAGAAAGCTTATACGATCAAATGGCCTGAAACTAAAGACCATGTTCCAAATCAAAAAGCTTAAACTGGCACCGGTCAGTCTATAACCCAAAGTACAGCAAATCTTCAAGACAATTAACTATGTGGAGATAACGTATAAGACATGAAGGTTTGGCTGCATATGAAACAACACAGAGACACCACACTAAGGTAGTTTCTCCTAGGTAGTTTGGGGTTGGCTGGCCAACGGTACAGAGCTCTGTATAGTACTGAGCTAGATTCTTGATTGCCAAGCAGTTACCAAACAAGTGATTGCAGATATCTTGACACATTTATCAATTTAAAGCTAATACAGTTATATAACCTCATACCTCTATGCAATATTTAGAGCTTTTGTAAATTGCATGCAATTGACTAACAAATCAACATAATTTATGCATGGAGTTGTTCATCATTGACTAACGTACATCGTTGAAGAGATTCATCAGTCACGTATGTTCACAGTTAATAGAATTTTCATCAATCAGTGACTGTTATCAAAGGTAAGCACACGTACCTCCAAATTGTCGATGGCTATCAGTCAATCTTGGTCGCAGAGTGACCTAGTTCTCGCGAGAGTTGCGAGAACTAGGTCAAGACTTGAGTTTGAGTTTGAGTTTATTTATTCGCACGTAGAACACAAAAACAGAGAAATGTACATTGGATAAAACAAATACTGTGCGGGAGGAAGGGAGGAAGCCTAACGGCTTATGCGAGCCCTCCTCCTATAACGTATGCAATTCTAATGAAATAATTGAGGTGATAAACAATTGATAATAAAACAAGGAAATGTATCAACTAAATTAACACAAAAAGCCATCAAATAGAGAAGCTAAATAATAATTAAATTATTAAAAGCAGGGAAATATATCAATTAAATAACAACTTAAGCTATCAAATGGAGAAGTAAAGGAAAAAATTATTGGCAACAATTTAAATATTGAAGCTATCGTAACACAAATGAAGCTATATAATATAATAGAGAAGCTAAAGTTAACGAATTAAGAAAAAACAAGGATATATCGTAACTAAAGTGACACAAATAAAGCTATTATCAAATGACTAAAACAAGGAAATGTAGCAGCTAAATACCTAATGATTAAAACAACAATTAAATTGTTAAAAACAGGGAAATATATCAACTAAATAACAACTTAAGCTATCAAATGGAGAATTTAAGATAAGATGTCAAATGTCAGTGGGAAAGGAAAGTAGGTGATTTTTTAGATTGCGTTTAAAACTAATTATTGATGTTAAACATTTTAGATGGAGGGGGAGATTATTCCAATTAATTATACATTTGTATTTTACACTCATTTGGGCTACTGACGTTCTAACTAGGGGAATATGGAAATGAGCACTTTGTCGAGTTTGGTAATTATGAAAATGAGAATTAAGATTTAGAAGACCATTAAATGTTTCTGGAAGAGAACAGTTTAGGAATTTAAACGTAAATAGCATCAGATGAAGTCTGTTGATATCAAAAATATTCAAAATCTTAAGTTTTGTAAACAAAGGTGCAGAATGTGCATGAAAACTGGCGCCCGTGGCTGAACGAACAAATCTTTTTTGGAGCAATATCAGGGGCTGTAGTGTGGTTTTGTAGGCGCATCCCCAGACTATATTCCCGTAGGTTAGATACGGGTATATTAAACTATTATATATGGTAATAATGGTTTTTTGAGTAAGAATATGTTTAAGTTTTCCAATGATACCGATAGTTTTTGAAATCTTTTTACCTAACATAGTTATATGCGATTTCCAGGTCAGTCGATCATCAATGATTATACCTAAGAATTTGGCTTGACTCTCTTGAGACAGGGGCACACTTTTTAAAAAGATTTTGGCACTTTTGTTATAGGTTTTATTTCTATTACAGAAAATTAGATAATATGTCTTCTTAACATTTACTGATAATTTATTTGCCTCAAACCACGACATAACCTTTTTCATTTCTTCGTTAGCAAGTTTTACTAGCGTATCAAAATTCGAGTTTGAAAGAAAAAGATTTGAATCATCTGCAAATAGGATAAAGAATATAATTGAGGATGCTTTTTCGAGATCATTTATATAAATCAAAAAAAGTAGAGGTCCTAATATCGAACCCTGTGGGACACCACATTCTATTATTTTGGGTTGTGATTTATTATCGTTAAGAGCTACGTATTGTTGTCTATTGGATAGATAAGTCGAGAACCATTTTATTGCGGAGTCACATATACCGTATCGTTTTAGTTTATTGAGTAGAATGGAATGATTAACCGTATCAAATGCTTTTGATAGATCGAGAAAGATTCCTATTGTGTATTCTGAATTATCTATGGCGGTAGAAATTTTTTCCATTAAGTGTATGAGTGCCAGAGAGGTAGAATAGCCCTTTCGGAAACCATATTGATGTTTATATAGGATGTTATTTTGATTTAAATGTTTCAAAAGACGACTATATACTAGCTTTTCCAAGACTTTAGATATGCAGGGAAGGACAGATATTGGTCGATAGTTGTTAACATTTAGTGGGTCACTGCTTTTAAAAATAGGCGTCACTTTTGCGACTTTTAGTGGGTGGGGAACAATTCCATTTTGCAAGGATAGAGAAAGAATATGTGTTAGAGGGGCAATAACATAGGGTAGTGACAACTTTAGTACTTTAGGGCTAATTTCGTCATGACCAGCAGCTGAGTCTTTTAAGTTTTTGACAATATCTGTAATTTCAGCATCAGTTGGTGGCACAAAAGTTGATAGGTTAGAATTTACTTGTAAAGTGATGTAGCTAAGAGGATCTTGTGTTCCTTTTGGGATTTTACTTTCAAGTGTAGGTCCAATATTAATGAAAAAATCATTGAATTCATTACATATTTCATCTTTATTTTCGGTAGTTTTGGTACCGAAAACTACCACTTGCGTGGATCTTCTGCCCCTCACCCTGCCTCCTTGCGAAGTAGGGGTAAGTAGGACTTAGGCAGCTCCGAACCATCATTGCAGTTCAGCTTCGCACCTTCCAACTGGATGTGAACTGCTTCCTCCGCAAGGAGGCGGGGTGAGGGGATCCACGCAAGTCTTGACCTAGTTCTCCCAACTCTCGCGAGAACTAGGTCACTCTGCGAACAAGATGGACTGATAGCCATCGAAAATTTGGAGGTACGTGTGCTTTTCTTTAATAACAGTCATTGATTGATGAAAATTCTATTAACTGACTAAGGTACAAATGTCAAATTTATGAATTTCCCATCATTGATCATAAAGCGGTTTTGAAATTTTTACATAAATTAAGTAAATGAGTTTCTCATTATCATATTTGGTATCTGCTTATATTCCACCTATCATAAATAACAAGTGTTACATTTATTTAAGTCCACTTATTGCAAACAATGGAATTTTACAATGTCCTCATTGATTATGCAATTTAAGTCCTCATTTGCATAACATGCATATCATTATGAACACCTTTGCCCAATCTACCTGCATGCCTAAATGATGCCAATCCGTCAATCCTTTCTGCAGTTATCCTCTTTGAAATGTCTTGACAAAAACGCCTCTGCTGTTCCGAAACTGAATGTTAGGGGGATGAAACCTGCCCACTTTGTCATGACACTGCAAGCTATCTACCAGCCAAATGTCAAGACCATATCACGTCCAGGACAAGACATAAATAGAAAAAACTGCTATGATAAAATATTCTCATTAATCATGCAAATGTACTCCTATTTTGCATAAATAGTATTTCATTTCGTACGACGTTGTATCTACATACCAAAATTCATGAAAGTCTGTTGTTCCCTTCTTGAGTTATCGTCTTCAGAAGTTTTTGACAAAAATGCCGCTGCTGTCCCAAAACTAGCCACTAGGGGGCCTAAACTTATGTCATTTTCTTCTGAGCGCAAGAGCTATCTAACGCCTAAAAATCGGAAGTTGCGCTGCTGTACCAAGGGCAGCCGCTAGGGGGCCCAAAATCTAATCATTACTAGCTGTCATTACACCCTACCAACACACCTAGTATTAAACTAATCCACGCAGCCGTTCTTGAGTTATCTTGTTTACACACAGACACACAAACAGACAAACGCAGGGTAAAATATAACCTCCATGACATTTCATGGAGGTAATAACAGTTTTTGACACAAGTTCCTAAGGTGGACATGGGTAGCTATTTGAGAGTCCTTGGTTCATACCAGTAGTAGATTGGTTTATTTAGTACTCACATAAAATATGCAGAGCCTTACAGTCAACAATCATTGTTGACTGAATTGTGATTGTGTTTACAAAAGTGGTAACGTTATAGTTGCAAGGATTTGAAACTGAACATACAACGCCAACGGTTTTTTTTTAATTTAAGACCAAATTTTGAGCGGTGTTGTATTTATGTATTGCTTGCTGCAGCTATCCGGGTCATTATTCTGTGACTGACAATGCCTTCTTAAAAAGTAATGGACAATGGGACAAAATTTTTCAAAATCTCGCCGTCTGCTGTAAAGTCAGGCCATTGTTCCAAAAATGAATGAGCTAAAATGCCATCAGAATGAAAATTCTTCTCTATTTCTTGTTATTCTTAGTGTATTCTAGAAATTCTCACAGCACTTCAGATATTCTTTTAGCCAAATTCTGGCAGGATCCGAAGTGGATTGTCGTTTCGGTTCTACATCGAATGAGATAAGAATGTTTCGAATGATGTTGGAATACGGTTAAGAATACGATCATACTGCAGTTAGAGTTATTAGAATACACCTTAAATGTCGTACGATATTTTTTCCACTTCAAATACACCTCAAAAGGTTTGAGCATGTCAAACTTTCTGGCCAGCCCCAAAGCGGGAAAAAATATATGGAATGCAGTGAGAATTTGTAGAATGCACTCCAAATTGCCAGGAATAGAAAATAATTTTCATTCTGACCGCATTCCGGCTATTCTTTCTCTCGTGTAAAGGGGCCTTATGCTAAGTATTCATAGGAGAATTCAGTTAAATGGAACGCGAAAAGAAAATCATTTTAGACTAGAAAGGCAACATTTTTGAGAAAACAAAGGATGTTTCCCTCCTAGTAAATCGTCTTTAGTCAAACTATATGCACACAACACTAAACCATTAGCTTTGCATTAATGATATGGTGTTGTGTGAATGTAAAAAAAAACAAGGTCGTTAACATAATTCATGTAACTAGATTTATTTATCAAATTACTGCGACGATACACATTTTTTGTGAAATATTAGGGCAAGTAATGAAATATGCGTAATTTCTTGAAAATAATCATTTTCTTCTTGTCCATTCGCTGTGAAATATGCCATATGGCCATTTTACGGATTATTTCAACATAGTTATTTATTGCACAGTTGCTTCCTTTCCATGACAGAAGAAAAAGAACAGCGATAGAGAAACATAGAGAAAACATAAATACTCGTAATGCAACTTACGGATGTCCAAGTCGAAGGTGTTCTTCATGATGAGACCAAATTCAGCGCCAATCTTGTCCGATCCGATCTTTCTATGCCACTCAACTCCAGGCAACTTCAGCTCAAACTGGATTCCCTGAATGAGAAAAAAATATTTAGTGTCACAATATAGATTTGAAAGCTTACAGTGTTTGCTATTCCAAGATTCAAATGATTGGAATTTAAGATTCACATTTTTGTGGATGCAGGAGGCATATATATCTGTTTATATCATCTTAATTGTTAACGGTAGTTACAAATCTGACAAATCTCTTGGTAAAGATGTCCAAGCCTGCTAACCAAATTTTTTTCTTCAGGTCATCATAAAATTTGGTTTTGAATTTAGTTGTGTCTTAGCCTGAGTGTCAAGATCCTTCTTAGTGACCACTGGCTCAATACTGTCGCTTGCTATCCACGGATTGTGGACATGCGCGTACCTGACACTTATTCGTTCAGACTCTGAAGGGCAGTGAACACTTATAGAAATCTTCATCGGCGATAATGTAAAAATCAGCAAGTTCAGTGTGTCATAATCTCATCCGTGAACATTCCAGGTCATAAGAACTCACCCCACACAGCAGCCCGCTATCTCAAGTGTCCAAAAGTCTAATTTTAAACTCTCTGACCAGCTTAACATATCCCAACGGTCAAATCTGCCGCCATCTTGCTTTTTCATGACGTCATTTTAGGGACTGACCACTTTAAATTAGAGGTCAGCACAGGCCTAAAAGATTGACCCAAATCTATTTTTTTGTGCAAAATCTGATCATCTGCAACTTACACTGTCTCACCAATATGAAATGTTTCTTATATTTTCCTGCTACAAGTTGAAAATAGGCTAAAATACTGTGGACTCGTTTTGTGCCTTCTGCGGCTGCGTCAATTAGGGTCATTGCCCTGAACGAGCTCGCTGATTGGCTCCATTCATCTAAGCCCCTCCCTAAGCTCTCTTACACAAAGGCTCATCATCATCAACATGGCCGACGAGCTCGTGTCTGCTCGATCGATAAAGCAATTTCGATTTCGCAAACAGAGATGCGTTAAAAGCTTTTGTAGGCAGGGGAGAAGTTTTGGCCTGGCTGCCAACCAGGTTCGTTAAGAGTGTCAAGGTGCATCAACTCGTGCCAGGTGTGTAAAAAAAAACTGCCACGTTATTGGACTGTTAGTCTCTCAGGTGATCCAATTAAATGAGGCCCCGTCCAACGCGCGCAGCTTGAATTCGCTCATGAAGTGAGATAACTTCCAACAGTCAGAGATACGCGCAGGCCAAGACCCCGTGATTAGCAAGCAAAAATATTGAGCCAGCGGTCACTACTTACTACGGAGGATTTAGTTACGGAGGATGTTACTGAGACTGTCTTTAGCCTTACTCAAAAACTCAAAAAGTGGTACCTGACGCTATGGTAAGGTCACGGCCTGGCTGGACAGCAAACGAAATGTTTGATGTCAAAGACGTTGAATAAACTAAGCGTAAGATATTAATCGGCATGTTTGTATATTTCTAGGTATATATATTGTTGTTGTTGTTGCTTTACTTTAACGTTTTCGTAAGAAGCCCGATTAGCCAAGGTTTGGCAATGTGACCCCAGCATTACGGTGTTCACGTATTTGCTCTCGGTACGATGAAGATATGCTTTAGATAAAAGATTTCCGAAGTGACAGAAAAGATACGTACCTGAATAAGTGAATCCAGTACGTCTTCCACGACGCCGCGTCGTTTTCGGAGATGTGGATTTTGTGACATTGCTTTCGTCAGTGAGATTACATCGTCCAGATAGTGGCTTACGTTGACCAAACTGGATGCAACAAAGGTAACAGATATTCAAGAATTGAAGCAGTCAAAATGTTTGTGTTAGTATCAAAACTACTTATGTGTTTTGTAGGAAAGGTCACTAGAAATATGACACAGAAAATTAGTCTTTACCCATTAGCTAAGCCTTGCTTCATCTGCCTCAGGTTCAGCGCCTTGGGATGCCGTTGGTACTGAAGTGCGGCGTGATAACGGACGTGCTCCTCCTCATCAAACAGGGCGCTGTCCAGTAACAAACCTGCAGCCTTAAGGGGTGAATTATCATGACACATCTTAATTTGTCCTTTAACCGGAACCATTTAGCACCTGGAGTTATTTACATCAATAAACGAGTTAACAGTGCAAATGCGACTTCAAAGGTGAAGCTCCATAATTCTAAACAGTTCTTGGCTATATCATGCCCATGCTTGATACATGTTCAAACTTGTTACCTTTGCAAAGAATGTTTTCGTCAGCTTCCCTGTGTCTATATGTGACCACGATAACTAGAAAAGGCCTAAATCAATTATCCTGACTGTATTTAGGAGCTACATACTTGGAAACAGGATAATTTAAGACGGAATGACTGAATGATGCTAGTGCAGTTCCAACCGTGAGCCGGTTTACATTACAGAGTAACGTACCTCGGCGTGTCCGTACTTTCTGATCGCAGACAGCGCGGTCGTCCTCAGCAGTGGTGGACTGTCGGTGTTGTTGACGTAAGACACGAGGTGATCAAACGAGCTGTCAAACTCTGCATTCCCGAGCGCCTGGAGAATAGTGGCCTTCTCATGGTAATGTCTCTTCAATTCATCACGTGTAAGTGCCTCTCTCAGCTGTCTGTGGTGCCACGGGTCTGAAATTCAAGGCAGTAAAGATGTCTCAGTAGCGTTTGTGACAAGTTTGAATAAGAAGCCACTTTTCTTAATATACTTTTATTGAAAAGGCTTTTTTTAATAGAAAGAGACATTGGACTGTCAGGGTCTAGTTTAGTGTCTGCAATGAAGGACAGATCATTCTGGAAAACTTGTGCTTCAACGGTGTAACCGGATGAATTATGATGATGATGATTGAAAAGATTCCCTTACAGATGTTTTAATTTTCAAGCACAATCTCTCCCCATGACTTGACAGGAATGCGACACTAACGAAACTTACCATGGACACCAACGCTGTTTTCCAACTTCCTAACCAAGCCTCTGGCCCTTTCTGGGTCCGTGTGTTTGAGTCTATCCGCAACAGCTCCCAGTATGAGCAGAGCAGTGTTGTGTACCATCCACTCATCACGTGGATCTTTTAACAGTAAACATTGACAAACATGTTGAAAGGTATCTTTATTAGTACAAACATCAAATGCAACACATTGTAAACACAGGTACATTGAGGCAAGGGTATGGATGTTAAATGTTTTGTAGTTCAGGTGGTGATTAACAATTAACTTTTTAAAGCATCTTCATATAAAAATGAATTGATTTGGAAGCTCTGTAGACTTAAGATGGCCCAGGGCATATGAGCACTACTTTCAAAGTCCTGTAGGAAATTTGTCATAACTCCGTCATAGAAGCTTGAAAATGCCTCAAATTTGGAGTATACGGAAAACACAACTATAGAAATGCAAACATGAGTCATTTATGAAGTTTGAATTATGAATTTTGAGATATTACAATTTATTATGATGTATAATTTTTCCAACAAAATGTAGTCTAGAAAACCATTCCCAACGCGCAAATTACATGAAAATTTTTCAGTACATACTGACATATGTTCCCTTTCAGAACTAGTGAGATTTATTGAGAAACATGTTCCCGCTCTGTGAAAAATATTGATTTTTTCACATTTATGCATATAATTTTAGGGTACCTTTTTCTATAATCACCTTATAACTCAAAACAAAGACCATATACAATATATTCAACTACATCTGAGTGTAGAACAGGACATTTCCAGTGATTTAATTTCATTTTCAATCATTTTAAGTCATTGCTATCGTTTTCTACAAAGGTTTGAAGTTTGGATTTTCAATTTCTACCCTGTAAGTCATGTTTTTAGCAAATCTGGCCATCACTCAAGTTGACAGGTGTAATTAGCACCTCCTTGGCGAGTAATTATCTGTAATTTGCCCTTGTGCCTTGACAAAAGAACCAAGGTTTATTGTTATGCGTAGACTAGTTTGTTGGTATAAACAGTAATGTTTTGTAGCAAGATTGTTATTATGCTCATAGAACGACAAAAGTTTTCGGCTGTCTTAGAGAATAAGTCTCTCTATTTTAATTACATTAAAGATGGATTCTACAAAATGCACATCCAGAAAACAGTAAAACTGGCCGGGCATTTTGGCCCCGCAGCACGGCTACGAATCCCTGGGGTCAAGAGACTGTACTATTCGCCCAAAACTCAGCAAAATACGCTCAAAACGAGTCCGACTTGGACTCTGTTGCAGTCTCCGAACGGGGCTTGTTTTTATTGGGGGCGGGGGGGGGGGGGGCGGAGCTGCGTTGGTTCGTGATTTTCAACGTTAGCTTCGTTTTCTTGCGCCGGGAAAGGGATTTTGCCCAAGGAGCTTGGTTTGCCGAGGAAGGGAGTTTGCTCACGGTGGAAGGGGCATAAGATAGCATCATTGGCTTGGGAAGGAAGGCGGAGGCTTATGAAACTCCTCACTAATACTATCTTATGCCACCGCAAGATCTGCTAGGAGATAAGTTATATAGCTCAGATATTAACCTCCTTGCTCAATACATTACAACCTCCTTGACTCAATACTGCCAAACTGGGGTATGAAATGACGCGATTTTGGTCCAACAATTTTTTCGAACGCACCAGAATAGAACATAGAGCCAAATTGTGTGCTTTGAGAAGTAAAACATAATACGGGTTGCTATAGTTTGCATGAAATAGTGTATAAAACTGACCATGAGAACAACAAATCATTAGAGAATACTATGCAATCTACAGCCATAATGATTCTGGGTTGTCGCCATGTTTGTTATCATTACTGATCAGAATGTTTGTTTAGGGCTGTCAGAGTAAAGTTGCCCATGATGAAGAGAGTTTAAAATCAACCCAAATGCATGTACAGTATACTTCGATGTGTAAACATTTGTAGAAAAGTGTGAAAAAAGTGACACTGGTCTCCTCCTTCTATATTTCCCCCAAGACAATTGTACAAAAGTTGTGTTATTTGTCCAGGCAAGGATGTTGGTCCAGGCAGACAACCATACATATGATCTAGGCCGACAAAGGAAAATAGCCACACTAATTCAACTCGTATGTTCTTTTCTTTTTATAGCTAAAACCCTGTGCTTCCCTTATCAGAAACGCCCGTGTTGGTAAAATGCCCTTTCCCCAGCTCTTGGTTATATTGGGCAAAAGTCTGGTCATTTAGGGCAAGGAGTTTATATAGAAATATATAGGGTGTTTTCTATTTCATGTGTTTATGTTGTGCTGTGCTCTTTTGCAGTTTACTTGAAGCACTTCAAGTATGATGCATAACATTATTGATAAATCCCGTGTTTACAGAGCAATGGGAGTGGTTAAAACTTTCAGAAGCATGTCAAATACTTCAAACATCTATCTGAGTAAAGACTGATTTTTCCCATCTTTTGTATGGGTTAGATTGTAGTTCTTCCTGGTTGTGAAGAAGGTACTTTTTGTCTGTCGTTCACACCCGGACGGAGACAAAGGACCAAACTACACATACGCCGTGGCAAATACAACAATGGCTGCCCTGCTGTAATTTAGGATTGAACCAAGGAGATTCCATGTTTGCTGTGATTGACAAACTCAAAAGTGTCATATTTAAGTGTCAAATTTATGGTTAAAGAAAGATGAATCAATAAAGAAATGACGATTAGAAAATAGATTGAAGATTAGTCAAAGCGCGTGTATTCCCTTATCCCCATTCAGCGTTTCACAGATGTGTATTGTTTCTTGTTTTGCCGAAATCATTAGTGGCCATGGACCAGTATTCTGTATGCATAAACACAAGACTGTCTTGTCCTTCCCTTTGCACTTCCTCAGATTTTAGAAATTGAGTGCGAGTAATTACCTCACCAGGACAGATTAGCGCCTGATTGGGATGCAAAGTGAAGGCGGGACACTGGGCGGCAATTATCACTCAAACTACTGCATATTTACAAGCTATATGCTGGCACTTGGCTCATTTCAATATCCAAGTACCTAATAATCATATTTGAATGAGTTATCTGGCAAGGCAGGCCTGGGCAATCTTAAGTGAATGGAGAGTTTCGTCAATGTTCTTTATGTGTGATTATTGAGGCAATAAAATCTGCAATTAATGATTTTGAGTTGTTACAGTTATTTTGAGTTTTTGTATTACCTGATTTAATAAACAACACTGCGGAGAAATGCTATTCCTTAATCAATGTAGTGTTCCCTAGGTGCCAGTTGATGCCTTTTTATATTTCAGCCATACATAGTATGGTGAAATATATTGTATTCGTCATGTTTCTTCTTCTTTCTTTCTTTCTTTCTCCTGTCAAATCTTCAAAGTGATTAATCTCCGCCGTTCCTGGACCGAATGACCTGAAATTTGGCATAGGGGTTGAATGGGCCAATACCTTGATGCATTTTTCTCAGTTTTTTTCATATCTGCCTCTAAAATGATTTTATTGAGGTTTAAAGGTCATGTTTTGACCAAAACGGTATATTTTGGCCCCCTGTACTCTGGTCTTACAATGGAATGGCCTGAAATTTGGTGTAAATAGGCATTAGATAGTTGGTAAAATGATCCAAGTAAAATTTTTGGCATAAACTACTTTAAAATGCTTAATTTCAGCACTTTTCTGAGGGTAAATTGGTTTTCTTCCGGCCTCCTGCCGTGAACTCCAGTGACCCCACACACCTGCGCAGCCTGAGCTTTCGCGAGAGTTAATTGAATTTAATTGGGCCAGCCAATCAGCGCCGAGTAAGACGAAAGCTAATCAATATTCATAAGCTGGCTTCCAATGCCGTATATACAGACAGAAATACATGCATATTACAGCCTTACAGTGGTCATACATGTGTGTGTCACCCTTTGCCCGGTTTAAAATTGTAGTTTGCGAGGATTTGGAGTTCAGACAGGGTCATTTGAGCGGTAGCGGACGGTACGCACGCATTGAACGTTAGAATACAAGTCTTTGTCGTTGAATTAATCAACAATCCGCATGGCGATATCAATAATTTTCGGCAGAGTTAACTTTAATAGGGTTAGTTGAGGCATTTGAGACAATGTTACTTGGCGGAAAACGCGGGAAAATTGGCCAGTTTGCGTTTAGTTTTGATACGTAGGTTTGACAGTGGCTAAATTGATTATTTTCTCATCAATATTTCGTCATAATTATTTGAACTGTAAATCTAAACAATTGGCTTACATGTGCAATTGTTATATGAATAAAGATCAGTGGGTACTAAAGGTAAGTGTAACTTATTGCTCTTTGTCCATAGATCAGCATTTTTTCTATAGTGGCCATATGTCTATAGTGGCAACATTTCTCTCACTGTACTGGAAAGAAAATGTATTTTTTTCCCGAGCAAATGTAGGTACTTCTAGTGTTGTTGTTGTTTTTTATTACGTAAACCTTGTACATTCAAATCGTAAGTAACTTTAAACCGCCAGAGTTTTAGCCCAATAAAACACTCCCAGTACCAGGGTATCACCACTGACACCCGAAAAGAAACCCTCGAACAAGGTAGAAACTCCTATCCTCCGGGTCTCGCACGCTACGAGCAGGAAATTATAACACTAACACAACAAGATAACGCCCGTTGGCTGTTGCATACAAAGTAAAACAATTAAACAGTGGTATGCAGGAGGATATACTTAACAAAGAAGGAAATGAAATATATAGATAAAGCCACATCAAGTAAAGTTGTTGGTCCTGGAATTTTTCAGAAAAGAAATGAAGAAGAAATGAAGCGAAAGACCGGTAAATTCTTTTTTTTTATTCGAGACGTCTCCGTTTATGTAATGGCTCATACAAAATGCGTCTCCGTTTATGTAATCACATGTTATTAAACCCAGGTAAATGCAAGACCATGGTTGTATGCTTCATGAAGTGCCCACCCCCACCTCCCGTCCTTCTCATCGATCGGACGGAGCTGGAAGTGGTGTGCGCGATGTACCTCTTGGGGGTTTGGATCCAAAACAACTTGAAATTGGACAAACAAGTAAACACGATGATCGGCAAAGCAGGTGGACGCCTCGCAATGCTGCGCAGACTCAAACGCTTCCAGATTCCAGTCAACGACCTACTACAGATCTACATAAGCTATGTTAGACCTGTGTTGGAGTACTGTGTTCCGGTATGGCAGCCAGGACTCACCACTACTCAGACTGTAAGGCTTGAAAGAGTACAAAAGAGAGCGCTCAGAACAATTCTCGGGGATAAGTACACAGACTACCAAACGGCCCTAACTACTTCAGGTCTGAAGTCACTGCATGACAGACGAGTAGCCTTGTGTATTAAGTTCGCCAAAACGCTTGACCAGGAACTGCTCCCACCGAGAATGAGCAACGGCGATGGACACAGGATGAGTACTAGAAACTCACACAAATACAGACCTATTAAATGTAAAACAAACAGGTATAGAGATTCTCCGGTTCCATACATGACAAGGCTACTGAACGAGGACATGTGAGGCAGAGGCTTATATAATTGAGAACTCTTTTAGCGTTTATGATCTGTATTGACGGATCTTTTTTGACTGATCTGTATGTAACAGTTGTCATATAGTTGGTGATTTCCCGAATATTTCAATTGTCTATATCCAAGTTTCTAGCAATTTGTGAAATTTTAATGTGTATTCAGATTTTAATGGAATTATGCCTGTAACAAAGTGTAAGTAATACGTAATTCAGCCACCCCGGCTGCAATGTATTTACAAATAAACCATTCATCATCATCAAAACAAGAAGAAGATTTAAGTTTTCAGCTTGAAAAAAAAAACAACACTCCTACTACACAGTACCTACTCTCCAAGCAGAGGGTAGGCTCCGGCTGTTTTTTTAACGTTTTTTTAGTCGTTTTTATCGGCCTTTCTATTTTGTCATTTTTCTTGAAGTCCGCCAGCAAGTAGGTTATGACACAGTAAGATATAAAAAAGATAGAAAGCCCGACAAAAACGATTAAAAAAAACGTTAAAAAACAGCCGGAGCCTAACCTCAGCTTGGAGAGTACACAGTACTTGCACCTGCTTGATAATTATTAAAACGCTTGCCATACTTGAATAAAAGTAAAGTTCACTGCTGCAATAATAAATGTACCCACATCACTAGGAGCTGATAACGGTACTTAGACGTAGTTATTGTACTGGAAATTGTTGAATGGCTTCATGTAATTTCATTGTGAAAATCTTCTGAATGGAAGATGCGGTGTTTTTTTCACTTTCGGAAAAATAGGAGCTGCCTCGATTCTAAAAAACAATTAGTTATGCATAGGGGCTCCTGTGGAAAATTATATTCTTCCATATGGGCCCGGGGATATTGAGCAAGCTCTGTTTTGACCTGGAATTAATTCACAATATTAGTTCTCTTTTGGGGATAACTTACAGTCAAAATGTTCCATTATTGCGCAGGGGTGACTTGGAACAGTCCAATGTTGCGTGGGAATGGGTATGGCTGAAATATGCTGTATTTGCACCCAGGCAAATGTCGGCCTTTCTAGTTGTCTTATGCAGTTCCTTTTTACCTGAAAAGCATAAGTTCGAAACATCCTCTGGCAGTAAACGCCAGACTTACATCAATAGGGCGACTTACATCAATAGGTGGTGTATTCATGCTGACGTAACTTATGAGCATGCGCTGTATGAGTTTTGCTGGAGCTCCCTCAGCAGTGAGAACCTGTAACGTGAGGAGTCTCTGTGCAGACTCGGTCCCCACACTCCCCAGGGCATCTACCATGATGTCACAGGTTTCCTCTTCTGTCTTGTCCTGATATCTGACCTTGACAAACCGACGGGACAGCACACCAAGGTCGTCTTCAGATAGGCGGCTGATCAGTTTGACAAGTTGTAGGAAACAAGTGCTTCTTGTTGTTGACTCTAAAATGATTAAAATTAATGTTTTGTGATAAACTGGAGAACATATTTAGCCGTATTTCTTGGGCGTAAAGAGCTTCAATATTTTGCTCAAGAATGAACGTCTTCGGCAATACTTTCTGAACCACCTGAAATAAACATTGTAAACAGATGGAATATTGCATCCAACAGTCAGTACAGGAGACATGAATTGAAAGTAATAAACATTACCGATACTAGGATATAAACAGAATGGTCAAGTGATTAACAATGGTGCGTCACAGTATGTTAATGATAGACAGGAGATATCAGAAACATCGTTTAACACGGTTAATGAATTAGTAAAATGGGTAATGAAAAAGGTCAAGATGTTAAATACCAACTAGTTCTAAGGAAACAATGTCAAAGTTGTATATAAATTTAAAGATTGGAACTGTGATTAACAAATTAATACGTATATACAATACAACTCACATATAAAAGAGCCCCCTACGTTTATGAAGGTTAGACATCCAGGAAAACAATATTCAAATAAAATTCAATCTGTACAACTGGATAAAAACGCAGATTTACTTTCGGACATTTCGAGTACAATCCTCCACTCTTCTTCTAGTGAATCTCATTTTTAACCAGTTGCAAATATAGAATTATGTTTGAAAAGAACCGCAGGTGTTTCTGACATTGGCACTCGATGTGTCTATGTGATTTCAAACCTCACAAGTTACTTACGATCCTTGGTCTGGTGTTCCCTCACACAGGTCAGGTTCCCGACAATGTCCTTCTCCAGTCCTTCAAGGGGCAGGTCTGGTTGTCTCGGCTGTGGGAGGGAGTAAACATTATTGACGAAAATAACAGGAGTTTCTAGAATCTTTTCTCTTATATGTAAAAACTTTAATGTGACTAACTTAAAAAATAACAATAAGTGTGTCAACGAAAACTATTGCCATGGCGACGGTTTTATTGTTTACAAGTATGAATGATTGTTGTTTTAGGTGTGTTGTAGTTGTGTTATATCCTTTCGCCTGGCTGTATGTATGAAGATTGTTTTACGCGACGGATGTTTGTAGAGCATTGCAGTTAACAAGAAAGGCGATCTCTTGTAACGAGTGACCTATTATAAATGTTTCTCATTGATCATACAAATGAGGTCCTAATTTGCATAAAAGATATCAGTTGATCATCTCCTCTACCTAAATAACAATTTGTTCAAAGTATGAAAGTCTTAGCAAAGAAAGCTGTTGTAGCATTTTTTCTCATAAATAATGTAATGAGACCTTAATTTGCATGACTTACGTCTGCATGTTCAACTTAACGTACATGTTGATGTCAAATGTCGCAACTCGCAAGAATAGAATTTTTGTCATTTAACACTATATTAACAATTTCTCATTGATTATGTAAATTAGGTAACAATTTGCATAATTGATGTCTATCGATATTTCTCTCTTTTCTAGTTACATGTCATGTTAAACAGTTTAAGTGTCCTAGTATTATGAAATTAGTATTATGTGGCTTAAAAAACTGTTGTCATTGATTATGCAAATTAGCCCCTGGTTGGTATTAATAGTCCTTATTTATGGAAGGCATCTCCGAAGTTATCTATATATAAAAAATCACGATGATCCGTCAACCCATTTCCGAATTATTCCCTTCCAAAAGGATGATGCAATTACGCACGCGAGGACAAATTGCTGTGGAATTTCGGGAATTTTTGCCAATCTAATATATCCTTAACAGTAAACCTTATACTTCTCTCTTTTTAGTTACATGTGGCATATTTTTTTGTATTCTAACATGAAATGCAGTGTATTTATAAACTGTCTCCATTAATTATGCAAATTAGCCCCTAATTTGTATAATTAGCATTTAACAATGTAAGGCATCTCTGAAGCTATCTACATTTCAAATAGCATGAAGATCCGTTAATCCATTCCCGAGTTATTCCCTTCTCAAGGGATGATGCAACTAAGAAGGCGTGGAAAAATTCCTGACATGCCTGCGGGATTTTGGGAATTCTTGTCAAACGGACGCACACTATACTATGAGGCTAGCTCCTGAGGCGTCGCCAAAAACACAGACAAAATCAACGACATAAACCATTTTCAATGTTCCTATTCAAACACTAAAACTCATGATCAGTAACGAGCCAGAAGTGGAATTCAACGACTAAATAACTTCATATCATACATTATATATGTTCTTATCTACCAACATTACAAAGTATTAAGGCGCTTTATTAGCAAAAAAAAACAAAACACTTTTGTATTCCTTTCTTTTGAGTTATGCAAACTAATCTCTGATTTGAATATGATTTATGTTTAATGTTCACCTTTCTCTCTCTCTATCTATCTAGCTCTCACTCTGCCAGTCAGTGTTCAACTTCACCTAACTTATATAATATCTGATGCCACAGGTATTACATTAAAAGCATGCAGTATATGTTATATTTATGTTATCTTCTCAGTAACGTTCCTTTGGTATTAAAGTTCACGGTAACCGGCTAAAACATAAACGTCAAACATAGGGCCGGTACCTGCACGATGATAAGAGAGCCATTGGTCAGGTTTGAAGGAAGGATGGCGTCACCAGACAGAGGCGTCATCCCAACAAAGGTCATGTGACTTGACGAGTTGGCGTGCATCATGGGAAGATCTAAATGGAAACAGAGAGATGAAACAGTTGGCAGGGTTCCCTAGTAGCAGCATCAAGTGAAACGTTGGTGACCATGATGATAACTACGTTACAATTTTAAGACTTTATATCCGTACACAAAATAAGGCGCTTACCAACAAGCTTTCGATCGGTCCTCTAATTCTTTTCAAGACTGCCAAGCACCTTTAACCCTTTGCTGACGTCACACTTCCGTTTCGGATGTGTGACGTAGGCTTTGGGTCAGAGGACTGATCGAAAGTTTGTTAGTAAGCGCTTTTTTGTACGGATATAAAGTCTCAAAGTTGTAACATAATGTTGACTACCGTCATGCACAGATGAACTTACATTCAAGCATGATGATAACTAGCTTATTCGCAACTTTTGTAAACGCAAACCGTTCCAGCCTTACCTGGCTGAATTGGGGTATTAGACCATTAACATTCATTCAATAACTTTCCACTAAAAGGTGAGATGTTATTCTTAAATCTTGAAGGTTTGTAGCTGAACTGCGGAAAGTTGCTTCATCATAAGTATGTCAAAATGGCTGAAACGTGCATTAAAGCGACTAATATCATTTCCAGGCCTATCTTGAATACAAATTTACATTTCAGGTATTTTGATGCCCTTTCGACTCGTCTTTATTTTTTGTCTCACCGAAGGTATCTCCGTGCAACTGTTGATGTTTCTCCGGGTCTCCAGGCAGACCTTCTGCAGAATTAAATCTGTAGGAGAACAATGAATTTACCATTATAACAAGAAAAAGTTATTTTTTTTTAAATCTAATGTATAATTGAATATCATCTTCGGATTTCAGATTAGTTTCGTAATTCCCAATGAGGACACACATGTTATATACACTAAAAATACTAGTATACTAAATTGGCGTACCATCCTCTTAAACAATCGCGTATCAGAGACAATCTTGAAATCTTGAAGTTATTAACTGACATTCGACACAAACAGTTTCCGGTCGCACATCCGTCGACCTTCGTCATGAGTACTGATTCATTTACTCTTAGCACGTGAGTAAATAATCGTAGATGCCTGGCAAGCGGTATCAACCCCTGTCTCTGTTAAGTGTTGGCTGGTGTGCTCTTGTGTAGGTCCCTAGGTCACGTGTAATGGAATCACTACTCCTGACGAAGATCGACCGATGTGCAAATTTCCGGAATTTCCACTGCGGTACCAATAGAATTCGCTAGGGGCCAATTCTAATAAAACCAATCCATCCCACCGTTCTTGAGCTATCTTGTTCAGAGACACACACAAACGCTTAGTGAAAATGTAACTTATGACCGCGTAGCGCAGTGGGACCGGTGTTCGCCCCGTGACCGAGAGGTTGCGGGTTCGAATCCGACTGCCGTGTTTCCGATCTTGTGTCCTTGGGAAAGGCACTTTACACGACTTTCCTCACTTTACTCAGTTGAAAATGAGTACCTAGCTTCGGCTAGGGCAGTCCCTCGGATAGGACGTTAAATGGAGGCCCCGTGTCTGGGGAGAGCCATACCCTAGGCGCGTTAAAGAACCCGCCACACCTGCGATGGTTCAAAACATATACTACCTTGGCCGCACCTGGGGCAATTACTGTCGTATTGAGTGGCGCCGAATGCCAGCTCGTTCCAGACCCTTGCGATTCAGCCCCACCTATTGTAAGCTCCTCGCAATTCAGTCCCTGTCAGCAAAGATTGAGTAGTCGGCCCACCCAATAACAATAACACTAACCTCCATGAATGTTCATGGGGTATAAATGCTGTCGCGGTAAGATAATAGTACCAACAGAAACTCACCCTTCCGCCGTTTTCCTTGGAGCAGTGAACATCTCGACAACCCGGATATCATGTGGCATCCCTATGTCGTGTCTGTACGTCATTTCCTACAAAACATGTCAGAAGGTGTCTTTTAATGCATCCCAGGCCCATGAATACAAACCGATTATCAAGACAACCGGAGAAAAAAAGTATTTTTTGCAGCTGTTCCTGTCATCTTATTGATTCACCTCTCTTTATTTGAACAATATGATTAGGTTATTGAAACTTTAATTTTGTATCTTTATTGTAAACCTTACCTTGTGCCATGTCTTTAGTAGCAAAAGTAATAACTACTAGTTTTAGCAAACTTAGTTAACCATGTTTCTATAGTCTAACCCCTGAAGGGGCAGAAAATGATTACCACATTCAAGTTACATAATATAAACGGCCAAGAAAAAGTGCCTTTGTGGAGCCGGAAACAATCTGAAAGAACTTTTTCTCTATTTTTTTATGTATACGTAGGGAGATTCCTTGCGCTATAACGTAATAGTATTACTTTCTCATGTCTGGCCTGGGCATTCTGCACAGCATGTCCGTGTTTAGTCCTGTGGAACACCAGACCATCAGCTGAGGGCTGGACGCTGTACGTCGCTGAGTGTTCCCCTGGGATTATTTAAAAGAGAAGTTGAAACTGTGAATAGAGGAATTAGATATTAAATGTTTCTGTCTTACATAACACTTCGTAACTGAGTCTCTTTATCTTCCATAAAATTGGATGATTAGTTTGCTTGCAAACAGTTATAGATAAAAATTATTCATCAAATATAAGATGTGAGCGCACAGATACCTTCATGTCCCGTCTCATTAACCATGTACATCCACTTGTGTCCTCTCTCCAGAACCTAAATGTAGATGTATAAGTAATTAGAATGGTAGCAATGCATTAGTTATACTGCATTATGCTTTCTTTCACATCAACGTTATCTAATTGTTTTTTTATTTTATTTTATCCCTTGTTGGGCTCACTTGAAAATCAGTCACACGACTGACGGGATAACCAAACTGTCTCCGACATTGATGAATAATTCTAAAGATTTTTTCGGTGATCAAAATCAAACCTTATACAGAACGTTTGGAAAGAAACCGCTGCCTAAAAACCCCGCGCTGTCGAGAAAACAACAGACGCATTACTGCCAAAAATGTCATTTAGGATTCACAAATTCGTTGTCCGATCGATTTTCGCGCAATGTGACAGAGTACAACATCAGCGAGTTGTCGCCGGCGATATCCAAGTACATGACATTGTATAGCCAATTTGGACGACCATATAGCGACGAAATGTTTACAAAGAAACTGAAAACCGTACACCTGTCAGTCAGACGATATTTGCCAGAATCCTGTTCGTTTGGAAATTGTGACTTTCTTTGAACTAATATCTAGTTCTGACAATGTGGCTCCCGTGGTAGCATGTGGTTTACCACACAATTCCGTTTTTTTTGCGAATTGGTGTCATATAATGGGGTGTTCTTTATCATCAATGTATGGCGATCGCCCTTGCTTTATGTGACAAGGTCGAGCGATTAAGAGGTACGACCGAAGCTCGACGACAATGCAAACAGGGGGTTGGACATTCTGAATGACGCAATGCAGCTCTTGCGAACGCCGCGGCGTGTCGCTTTTATACCTGCACGCTCTACTCCCTGTAGTTTGTTTGCTTTGTTGTAGACCATCAGTAATTGTAAAGTTCAGCAACTTCTGCAAATAAGAGCAATTCACCTCGTCTGTCGCATGTAGCCTGGCGGACAGAGTGCCCACTAAGGACTTTTTAACGTTCAGGACCTCGAGATCCTCATCCGACGGATAGAACACCTCGGTCACCTCTCCGTGACGGGTCATCAGGAAGGAGAACCTTGAACGGACACAGTGGGAACAATGAGAACAATGGATTATTGACGTACTGTGTGAACAAAGCTGGGAACCATATGACCCCTGGGCAGGCTAAAGCAAACATCATGGAAACAATTCAATATTTACATGGCGCTATTCAAGACAAATAACCCTTGCCAAAAATGCCAGTCGATTTGCCTACCTGAAGTAAGTCAGTGTGGGGTAAAGAAGCATTCTGGTATGTCAAGAGGACATTTCCAGATGTGTATGTCATATAGCGATATGATAGTCAGGCCCAATAGTTTGCTTCAATGGTGAAATACCATAAACGAGGGGCAACAATCAATATTTCACATTATAGTATTTTGTATTGAATTTTCTGACGGTCATTTCATACTTTTCAATCAAAATTGATAAAACATTTTTAAAACTCGTTTGATTCATACATTGCGAATAAATAAATATATTTAGTAAAAAAAACATACCATCGTGTAAAATCCCAGTGCCTGGAGTGATCATTCCTTCCTGTTAGAGATTGAAAAACAGCAAACTCTTTGTACCAGTTCATGGTCTGTCATAGCTGTTTAAAGACACAGTCAACGTGCGATTTTTTATTACAAACCAAAAAGTAACAAATGGAAAAAAAAGACTAGAAAGGCCGACATTTGCTTGAGAGCAAATACAGCATATTTCAGCCATCTCCCTCATGCAACAATAGGCCTGGAGGTCGTTGACCCCTTTGGCCATTGGAAATTGACCCAAAAAATTCCCAAATATATCATTTTAAAGTGTTCCATGCCACAAATTATACAGGGGTCATTTGGATAAATATCTAGAGCACCCTTCTACCAAATTTCGGGTCATTTGGTTGTAAAACGAGGGAACTGGAGCAATAAATTTCAAATTTTTGTCCAAAAATGGCCATAAAATCGCAATATTAAGCATTATGTTGTTCTGTATGGAAAAACTGTTATTGAATTCATGCGCACATAATTGAAGGTCACTTTTATATCAAATTTCAGGTCATTCGGCTGTAAAACGAGGGTACAGGAGGCAAAAATCGCAAAATTAAGCATTTTGTTGTACTGTATGCCAAAACTGTTATTAAATCTGGGTGGGCATATGATCAGGGCACCTCTGTACCAAATTCCATGTCATTCGGCTGTAATACCAGGGTACTGGAGCCCAAAATATACATAAAAATTGACAAAAACCTCAATAAAATCATTTCAAAGGCAGATATGAAAAAATGGAAAAAAACATGAGGGTATTGGTTTACTCTACCTTTGTGCCAAATTTCAAGTCAATCGGTTTAAAAACGACGGAGTTGATTCGATTTGAAGATTTGACATGAGAAAAAAACATTACGAATACAATATATTTCACCATACCTATGGTATGGCTGAAATATAAATATCTGTACATATCTCTTACATGTGATCTCTGAAACACTCTGATAGGTGATATAACGTTTAATGCTGAAGTCAATGTCAAACATGTACAATTCAAAAGCTGAATGGTGTTGATTAGATTGATATGCTGTATTTCATATGTTATATAGATACGTGCTTGTATACATGCACATGTATGTACAATCTGTTTCTGAACCCTGGAATATTAGCCCCGTTTGGGGCTAAATGGTAGATCACAATAAACTAAACTAAACTAATAGTGACATTAATAGGAGTACGGAAACAAAGCTTTACCGTTTGCATGTTGAGAAAACGTTTGGACAGTCAGCTGACACTGATAGCCTGCTGCAGTCACATTCAGCACGCCTACGTGTACCTGGTGATAAATGGCGCAAACAGTGTGTAATGGATATAAATATAGATATAGATATTACAAATCTGTACCTTATATTTCATAACAGCCATTTTGTATACAATCGAGTTACCTAGTAATTCAGTGGGATTTACCTGTTTTTAAATTTTAATCTTCTTATTAGCTAAATTTATTTGATTATAGGAATGGCGTCCACGTCCGTTTCTAAAAATAATCGACCATGCAAATAATAGTACAAAAAAGCTGCAAATTATTATATGACGTTAGTTCCAGGGAGTGGCTATTGACAGGATGATCAAGTCAACAGTAAAGATTTTTGCACTGTTGACAAGATCTTGTCAGCAGCATTTGATAAAAGATTTGATAGAAAATATATACAGATGTTGTGCCAAGTGAAGACGAGTTTTCAAGAGTGCAGCGTGCCAGCGATGTCAATTTCAGCGATAATTGCGAATCTGAGTATCCTCTTGAAGAAACTTAGGCATTGAAAGAAGATGGCAGAGAACACAATCCTGTCAGCGTAGGAACGACTAGAGTTGCGGCCGGCCGACGAGGGACGGCCAATACTGGAGCATGGCTCAACAAACACAAAGCTTGGGAACGACTTACACGTTAACACATTTCCACATTAGGTGCCTAGCATGATTTTAGAAACATGCCACCACTATGGCAACCGTTAGATGCATCGGTTTACACGGTCTAGGAAACCAGTCATGTACAGTTATGACATGAATGGTACAAGTCTAGAGCTAGTGAGTCGCATGCCTGATCTTGGTGTCACTGCACAATTCGACCTCAAATGGAACGATCATGTTGTGAACACTACAGCTCGAGCAAACTCTATGCTAGGTTTTGTAAAACGCACAGTTGGCTATACGACCAGTGTAGACAGCAGGAAATCCCTCTACATAACTCTGGTGAGAAGTATGCTAGAGTACAGCTCGCCAGTTTGGTGCCCCGGGTCTCGCAAGCTGATCAGTCTTATAGAGGGTGTACAGCGTCGTGCATCTAAGTATATACTGGGTGCTGGTCATGAACATCCTGACTACAAATCCAGGTTGACGTCTCTGGGTATGCTACCACTCTCATATAGGAGAGAAGCTGCCGACGTTCTACTCTTTGTAAAGTCTATTGGGAACATATATGACTCAGACATAGTGAAATATGTTTCTTTCTCATCTAGAGGGACTAGAAGCTTTAGGGCCAACATGGCAACACCTTTTAGGTCTAAAACTCAACAGTTTGCCACCTCATACATCCCAAGACTCATTAGTATTTGGAATGGGCTGGATGGGAACCTTAGAGCCATGGGCCGCTATGTCTCTCAGTCATCACACATAACTACATTTAAACGTCAGTTGTTAAAATACCTACACAACCGATTCACACACCTTTATAATACAGACACCCCATGTACTTGGACGTCGTTCTGCTCCTGTTCGACGTGCTTCGCAACAAGAGCACGTTAACCGTTCAACTTTGTATATAAACATTGTGCATTTTGTATATAAGTTATATTTTGTTTCCGATTATCACTGTGCATAGCATTTTTGATTATTCTTATTATTTAATTGAATGTGTATTGTATATAAGTTATTGTTTGTTTCCGATTATTCCTGTATATACCATTGTTGACTCTTATTATTTACTTGTATTGTGTATTTTGTTTCGGGGAGACAACTTGCAGAGGTGGTATCACCTGTTTTGTCTCCCCACCATTTATGGGAAGTGTAATAAACAAATAAACAAATAAACAAGCCCAGTTGAATGGACACAATTAAAATTTACCCAGCTTCTAGCACATACGTCCGGGATCACGCCATATCCTGGCTTCTATTTGTTTTTCAACGATGGATTGATAAATGCCTTGATAGGAAAATACTGTCAACGGTAGGAAAATTCATACTGTTGACCGGATGAACCTGTCAACATCCTCTGCCACAAAATATTAAATAAAACAGGGTTGGACACGTCCACTAGTTCGGTTGTCCTTGGCAAGTGAAAATGCTGTTCGAGCAAGCGCATGTCCTATCCCACTTGGCTGATAGGGCAAGTAAGATTTTTCATGATATGAGTGAGATTTTGATATTCTTGTTACTTTCCACAGCCATGGCATCAAGCATTGGTCAACACAGAAAACAGAGCTAACATGAGTTCGTAGACTTCATGCCTCCATGTTTGCATATGGGTTAATTTGACTTTTCTGGTGGTGGGGTTTCGGCAGGTGACATGGTCAATAATTAATGAAAGGACAAAGAATGACTAACAGTATATGGTCTAAGTAAGGACTACAAGCAAAGTAGATCAGTTTCCTACACACTCTTGCACACCATGAATAACAGCTTTTTGCATGATCCATGCATGGTGATGTTCATCTTAGCATTATGCAGTTACTAGTAGTACATAATCAGTATCTGTTAAGGCCATAGCAAGTACTTTTTATAGATGACAGCCTCTGGATGACATGAACTGCGAAGAAATATATAGGGCGAAAGAAATAAGGCTGAAATTTTGAAATAGACACCGTTAACGTTGTGTGATTGGTTAAGCCACCTAGGGCACATTGCACCTGGTCAGCGCACTATGCACCTGGCCTATAAAAGCAAGGACATGCTCATTCGAGCCCGTAACACTAGGAAAGCCCCACGATGAAGCATGTTTGTTGCATGATGGTTCTAATAAAGTTCCTATATGGGGAACATGCGGCTCCAGCGTGGCGTAAGTATGAACAGTTGGCTTGAGGTTGTCCTTCCCCACAGACTCTAGACGCTGTAAACGTTGTTACAAGAAATAAAGCGGCAAGAGAGACTATCCTCCCTCTGCTTGTATTCCTTAGTCCATCCAAAATGTCGCGCTATAGAATTCATTCATATACGGCAACAACAACACACTATTCACTGATCCCCTCTTCTAATGACTTGCATGAAAACTCTACCATTTAATACCAAGGAGGTTTCACATGAAAATGAAAGTCCTGTTGCAGTACCACGGCCAACCACCAGAGGGCCATAAATACTCCAGAACGGTCGTGGTCACAACACCACACAGGCCTCAATGAATACCGACCAACTAAAAATTAACACCAAAATAAGTCCAGGTGCAAAGATATAATACAAAACATGCTGCTGCAGTACGAAGGTCAACTAACGCGGAGCCAAAAATCGACCTGCACCATTACCAAATACCCACCTAGTAAAACCATTATAAACCTTCCAGCGGTTCTTAAGATATACCCGACATAATGAACAGCCACTCCCCACATAACATCAAAAGTGAAAACAGTAATGCAATACGGTGATGATGAAAGAATTCCATTTTTTAAAGTAAAAAATACACAGCAAAATTCAAATGCCGGGCAAGTGAAAAATTGGTTTGGGCAAGTCGTTATAATCTTCTATGTACTTGCCCGATAGGACAAGAGAATTTAAAAAAAAAACTTGATACTAGTGTCAATAAACGCCAATTTTAGTTGTCAAACAAAAGTCAATTTTAAAATGCAATATAGACTATGTAAATTGGTTCCTCTATTTATGTTACGTCATTTATTTCAACATCTATTTCTTCCCACACTCGCGTCCGTTTTTTGGGCTCCCATAGGGTGCCATCCATATAATCAAAATAACGTGGCCTGAGAGCATGTCAGAAGCAACGTTGGGGTCTTGCAATACTACCCCCCTCCCCCCAACCTCGTTAACGATTTCCAGCATACTGGAGAAATGTCCAGAAAATTGAAGGACGATAACATGTGCACCGAATGTGGGGACTGAAATAAAGTAGCTAAAGACCAGTTCCTCCTATTTATTGCTAACTTAGATATTAATACATGTATAGTGTAGCGTCTATAAAGACAGTCTCTGAGCTAGACGTATTAGATCTACCAAGGTCACGTAAGTACCATCCCCAAAGGCACAAGAACATTTTCACTCTTAAACATCAGTAGCCCTCTTTGTAAAGCTAAAGGTAAGCTTAAATACTTTGAACAACATATATTTGACTAAGGAATATATAATTACCTGGATGAAAACTTGAGGTATTGTTTGCGTGTGTCTGCATGTGTGTTTGTGTGCCTACGGATATTTGTGTTTATGATCTGCATAACTTCAGAATCCAGATATTAGTACTTGGAATGCAAAGACGAGTCTTGGTAAGACAAGGGAAAGGTCGCTTTTCCTCTGTTGCGTGACCTCGGTAGTGCAGCAGAACGTCCGGCTCTCGTATCTTTTGCTCTGGACATGCCATATCTTGATATTTTGGTGACAGATAGTTTTTTGTGTGAGAAAGAAGTTGTATAGGTTGGGAACCTTAAGAAAATTGATCCAGGACTATATTGGCATTTTTAACTCTTAAATCTTTGAAGGAAGATAACTGACAGAAATAACTAACAGATCGCCTAAGGAGTTTCAAAGAAAAGGAATGATTTCTAAAAGTTTTTTTATTCAAATTTTTCTTACATTGTAGTCATATTAGAAATCAGGGCTCCCACATATAATATTTAGGTCGCGATGGTCGTCTAAAGTAAAGGGGGTCTTAGCAACATTCAGCATGTCCAGGGTGTTGCGGGTCGCGAGTGATGACAAGGAATCACTTACAATTCGGATCTTTTTTCTGTTGAAAGAAACATAAATGGAATTTGTGCTTTATAGCAGGAATTATGGCCAGACTTTATGCACATACCTTTGCGTTGGTGAGAAATACGGCGATTTCCCCCAGTCTAGACGTGGCCACATAGTCGTACACGTACGCTGTGTTCGGGGCGAGGTGCACCAGGTTCGCTGTAGTTACTCCAACTAGCAGAACCAGCCAGACAACACGAAGGAACACCCCAGATCGCATTTTAACAATTTCCAGTTGTCAATTTTCGTAGGAAAACATCATGAAAAACAATACGAGAGCGACTGTGGTCACCCCAATAAGAGTCAGAAACCGTGTGCCCGTCTCGGTGGTGTGTTTATGCCCAGGTCAGACGTTTATTTGCTTTTCAACATGCGACTGTTTTATAAGGTGGATTCTTTTCGATGATTATGCCTCCGGCTTACCTGGCAGCATGGCACGAGTAAAAGTGATAATACCGCTCATTAAAACAGAGAGACAATTGGGGGAAATGTCCGGATTCACCTCAAATTTCAAAGGACGCCTCAAACCCTTTGCGAGCCTTCTAACATAATATTGACTGGCAGGTGACCTCTAGAAACTCAGGGGCAAAGTACCTCCCAAAGTAATCCTTACACCGGGCACATAGAATTAAATTGGTAACAGTACACAAACGAATTCCCAATGTAAGCAGGATTGTACAAAGATACCCGTCGCTGTTGGTAACCGACTTCAGCCGATCGATTTGACGTTCATCATCAAAGCTGAATCCATTGTGCCCCTCACAGTGTAAAGATATATCAGGGAGTTTTAGTGGCATGACAAGTACTATTCCCCAAGCAGAGGCTTCGGTGGCGGTGAAGGGTGCTAACTGTGGCCGCAATTTTCCACCTGCCTCCTACCATGCCTTTGCTGAGTCGACAAGGAAGTTTGATGGTGTAACGTTCTGTCGAACTGTGCCCGGGTCACGAGGCTATTATCCGCCCTTAAGCTTATCGTGTGCGACCGACTTATCTTGTAACCCGTTTCCTTATCAAACTTAGTATCTTCAGATGTTACATTATGTTATGTAATAAGAATGCTAAATATTGTAACTTATGATTTGTTACTGTTTGATATGAAATTGAAAATTGGTATGAAATAAGAATTGGTTCCAATGAGTAACAATACGTGAATTGGTGCCCCCCCCCGTGTCTGTTAAAGGGATGACTGTAACACCCTGATATACTTTTTTTATTTAAAAGACATAAGTCACATCGTTCGATATTGGTCACGTACCATAGATCTCTGCTATTGTGAGACATTTTCATTCAAAGACGTCACAGACTGAACCAAAATGTTTATGTTTTGTAACATGTTGGCAGCGTTCTAGGTAATAGATACGAAATGAGGAATAAAGCTGTATCTTATCTTCTTTACATGTAGGATCAAAGTTTCTTTAATAAATCGCAATAATTTTCTCAACGTATAGCAGTATGGACACAAACTTTATTCATGTCATATTCATACATATGTCTAACATGTTGCACTTGTATTAATGCACTGTAAGTTACTTTATCATATTTATCACAAAAGTTATATTGAAATGTATTTATTCAATGTGAACAAAATATCTCTTGTTTTTATTCGGTTTAAATACCTTTAATATATGTGCAAATGATAGTTCTGCATATATTGTGTACTTCTGTTCTGAAACGGTTTTAAGCGTTTGACATCTTTGAATGTTAGATTGGAATAAATACTGCTGAAACAACTGAAAAATCTCGGGATAACTCATGTTATCATTGTAGACAACGTTTACACATAAAAACAAATCCAGACGTTTGCTGATCTAAACAAATAACAGATTTATGCCTTTCAGTTCACAATATAATGATGATAACTTTATTGCAAATTTTTGCCCCGCAGGGCTAATTGCAAGTAGTCACTAGGTCCGGGTGTCGTAAGGGTATAGAAAATCGAGTTTGATATTACACCTCTCTAGTGTCAAGTCAGCAACCGTACTTTGTTCTCTCTATTGTAGCTTGTATCAACTCTGTAAATATACGAGATAGATTGTGCGTCTAGTTGCCAGGGTCGTCGGTATAACACCATCGGAACTTTCTTCCGTGTTCTGGGCCCCGAATTTACAGCGTAGAGGTTTCGTATGTTTAGCGAGATTTGTGACAAGAAAGGTTCCTCCGGACACATAAGTATTCGGCTAGAGAGGCTATTTTCAGTGATGATTTATTTCAAATACACACTGATTGCAATCTCTAATCTTCAAATTCTAAATACTTGAAACAACACGAAACGATTTTTTTTCACAAAGTGACATGACGTTAACTATTTGACCGATTCCTATAATGTCAACAAACATTACAAAGTATACGTGCTCATTGGCACGTAGAACCTCACACCGTTATCCTATTTAAAAGAAGAACGGTGATAGCGATATTGAGACCATTAATGACTCGGTAAGTTCAACGGGTGGGTAATGTTATGATGACATCCGTTTCAATCGGCTGTTGAAAGGAAAGAAGCCATATCAATGATGAATGCACAAGCAAAAGTATCGGTGCTGGAACTAGACAAAAAATAACTTGAATATCTTAACGCTGACAGATGAAGTTTTAGAATTCAAACAAGATGTTCAATAAACGTGTGTCTATGGGAATATCGGCAGGGGAACTGGCATTAGGACAACTTTATTTTTACACCTTTGTTAGAGAACTGAACCATGATGCCGCACTTTTTGGCTCAACCTTTTTGGCAAATTTGGCCAGTTCTTGGGCAATATCATAAACCATAGCCTTAGACCAGTAAACACGTATTGATATCTTTCTTACCTATCGTGCACCTCTTAAAATCAATTGATCATATTGGTTGTTCATTGTCTTTACAATCTTATATCGTCTTTCAATTAGGATGATGTTATGCGTGCCGTCGAGCACGCGTCTCACAAAGCATACAAAACTCAAAACACTACGCAGTTGTAGCATTTAGAACACGGAATAAAATTCCGATGTTGTTATGCCGAACAATCTAACAACTAATCCCTTTACATCTCCAGCTGATTGCAAATTAACTGTAACGACGTTACAACAGAGCAAAGTACATTCTTTGCGTCAACAGTGACTAGATTGTATCCGATACCGAGCAGCGCCAGTTTTGCCAACCTTACATCATTCTCATAAGTGTATTATGACTTTAATCGTCTGTTTCAAGTGTGTATTGTCTTTAATTCTGCATGTTTTCCTTACAATTAATTAACCATTGGCGTTTATGTTTACAATTGTCTTTTGTTGTTCGAAAGTCACTTTCCTTGGGTGGCGACATTTTTATGCCCCTCGCCTTAAAAGCTGGATAATAATAAAAGTTAGCTGATTTATCTGAGGCGATTACTCCTACATAATATAACAGGGAATATCGATATATCGTTTTTTTAATAAATGGGTACAGGAGGGTTCTTTTAATAAATCAGCATCACAGAAACCCCCTCGTTAACCTTACTAGTGGGTTCTGACTTCCGAGCCTGCTGTCTGCCGTTGTTTCCGGTAAAGATATTTGCATATCTTGGAGGAAAACCAGGTCTATTCTTGAGATATATCATACAACATCATTCCGTAGAGTGTGTTCTTAGTGCAGCCCGGTACAAGGGGTCAGAGTTTATTACCCAGCACCAGAGTGTGGCGCCATACTAACGCTGTGACCGACATGGATGTTACCAAGGGCCAGCAGGTGAGAATCAATCCGTATACTTTCTTATCATGGCGAAACAAGTATACTTTACAAGAGATCAGTCTGATGAGAATCTCATTTGCTTTTTACTACAGAGTCTACTTAATTATGAATAGTAAAAGTGTCCCCAGATCAGAAGTCCAAAAACACGTTGACTATCCTCATTCACTCTATAGTAAATCGATGCCAAACAATAAAGGAGTAAAGTAATGCCCAGAGGTAAGCATTCGCACAATATGTGTCATACATGAACATCATCACCTTTGCATTTCTTTTAATTAACACAGGCTGTCACGTTCATTTTTTTCACCTCCTGTCATGTGTATCGATAAAACATATTGTTTAAGTCGACATGTTTCTTTTCCTTTTTATCATCAAAGCGGTTTATCGCTGTTATTTTGATTGATTATAATGATTTTAGGCAAAATGATCATGTATTTTGAAGAAGATGGTAACGTGAGAAAATACCCCCTCGCTGTTGCTCTTTGTTTTATATATATATATACGTATCTAAGCCTGTAAAGGATCTTATTGAGTTTTTGTTTAGTTTTAGACTTAACGTATAATTTGCCTCCTGTGCACATGCACTACAAGTTTGACATAGGGGACGTTTGAGGAAATACCCATGGACTCCATCACTAGAATGGTTGAATTTTGCATTTTTTAGCCCTGTTTTCAATCCAAATGACCTGGCAATAATAATGAATCGCATGTAACATAATATGTTACATGCGATTCATTATTATTGCCAGGTCATTTGGATGTAATTAAGGCTTTATTCGCAACTGTGTCAACACTAGTGCAGACTTTTGGGGGATTAAGGGCCACTAGAGACCAAAAAGTGTATTCCGGAATAGTAATTTCTGGAATTGGGGTCAAACTAGTAATCCTCAATTTAGGACTGGGGTGATCTTAGAATAGTTCACGTGTAATGCTGACTGGTCCATTTTATGTTAGATGGCTCTATAAGAGTCAATTCTTAAAAAGTGCAAAGTAGGACTTGGGGTTATAGAAAGGTCAATTTTCTGAGTGAAATTGGTTTGCGCTGGTTCATTATGGATGGGAATTCCTCTGGAAAAGTCAAGTCTTACAAATAGGGTCAAAATAAACGAGTTTCAATTTGTTCTGGAATGTCGTTGTAATAGTTCACATTTGAACAATTTTTAAAATTTTCTTTTTCCAAAAAAGGCAAAATGAAATGAAATTGACCAAAATGCATGTTTCTATTCCATACAGGTGTTCTGGGCATTGCTTATCCTACTGGTTACAGCAGAAGAGACGTTTGGTAAGACTCGAAACTCGTTTTTTTATTGTTATACCGTTAAAAACATTCAAATTCACAGAGGGTTCGTTTTCACTGCTGTTTGCGTGTCAGGGAGATGTTTGTCAGGAAGATAACTAGAGGACGCATAAATGGAAGTTAGAATCATCACCCATCCAAAACTGAATTATAGAAAATCATCCCATCAGTCCAATAATGGACTCTTCCTGTAATACCGTAATGTAAAGTGGATCAGTCCAAAAATACATCCGCTAAAAAAGGACTTTGACATAATCACCAAAGTCCAAAAATGGATTTTAAAAGTGCCCCCTCCATGCAAGAATAGCATTTTTGGACTTGTGTGACTACTAGTATTCACCAGTCTTTCATTGGGGTTATTTTTGGACTGGTTTTTATTTGCAATTTTACATGGGCTGTGCTGGAAGAGTCCTATCTTGCACGGAGGGGGCTTTTTCAATTCTATTTTGGATGTTGGTAATTATGTCCAGGTCTTTCATGGCCTAGGCACTTAGGCAGGTAGGCAGGTAGGTTTTCATTGGGTTTATTTTTGGGCTGGTCTAATTTGAAATGTTACATGGGGTGATCTGGAAGAGTCCATTCTTGCACGGGGGAATTTCGTAGGAATCATTTGGGGGCTAAACTGTGATAGTAAAATGATATTTAAGCAGAAGTGTTTTATTTTCGCACATGGGGGATTTCGGAAGTCTCTTGTTGCATGGAAAGGGAGATGGCTGTACTATGCTGTATTTGCTCTCTATCAAATGTCGGCCTTTCTAGTCTTTGAGTATCTTTTTATGAAATCCAGTTGATTTCTAATCTCGTTAGGTATGCAACTTAGCCCACGACTAGTGTAATAAGTATTCAATTAATCATCCATTAAGGCATCTCCGAAGCTATCTACATTCCAAATATCATGACAATCTGTTAACCCCTTCCCAAGTTATTTACCACCAAAAGGGTGATGCAACTACGAAGGCGCGGAAAAATCCATGTAGAATTCCGGGAATTTTTGCGAATCGGACATATACTATACTGTTAGCTTAGTCCATGAGACGTTGCCAGATACACGCTCCAACCACAACACCATCACGCATTTCACGGAGGTATGACGTCTCCAAACGCTTGTAAAATCTATATATTTATAATGTTGAGTCAACTGACTGTCATGTAACTGTATTTTCCATAGCGTCTAGAGTTACAATACGGACACACGGCGACCTATGGGCTGGTACTAACTCAGACATTGACCTAACCCTGAGGATCATTAGCCTATCGGGGTCAAGAGACATCTACTGCAATTTCCCTTGCGAGAGGAGTGATTGGTGTTTAATACGGAGGTACGTACATTGAAAGATATTTCATTTATTACATATGTTAATCTTTCTTAACACTATTCAGACCGGGGGGGGGGGGGCTTTTGGGGCCCACGGCACTTTGATGTCCTATAACGCCAGGACGGCTTACGCTAGAGCCACCAAAATTTGTGAGTTTTCCTAAAATATTACTGGCAAAAATTTTACGAAGTTTGACAAATTCTTCATTTTTTCTTGTAACAATGTATTTTTCACATTTGGTTCCTATATTACTGCTATTTAGTTATATAGATAAAATCTTATATTATTACAGGTTTGCGATAGCAAAACCTGTATTGTTTTTGCTTCCAAAATTTTGTTTCCAAACATGGGCGCCGCCATTTTGTTTTGCGGTGTATGACGGGAAGTGTGACGCAAGTCTGGATTTGACGTAATAGTTAATGACCAGAGAATGATGAGATGACGTGGAAATGTCGGAAACAGTGGGAAACTGTGGGACGGCAAGAGCCACAAGCATGAAGGATTAGTTTGTTATTAAATTGTAAGAAGTGATTGGATGGGATGGTGTGGAAATGTGATCTTGTAGTCTTGTCGGTAACAGTCGGAAACTGTGAGACGGGCAAGAGCCACAAGCTTGATATCAAATTGTAAGAAGTGATTGGATGGAATGGTGTGGAAATGTGATCTTGTGGTCTTGTCGGTAACAGTCGGAAACTGTGAGGACGGGCAAGAGCCACAAGCATGAAGGATTAGTTTATTGTGTGAGTTTATTGGAATCATACCATGTATATAGTTGGGGATGAGATTGCTGGTAAATGTATGTTAGCAAGGTATCGATATATAGCTAAAGGTAAATACATGTACAAATGAAACAGCGACAATTGCAGTGTTTTTTATTGACAGATAACATAGTCATATATGTCGAGAAACAGAGATTTGTGAAATAGTAGTAATAACATTGTTATAGAATACTGTTATATATTGTATGTAAATAAAGGTATATATGTAGATATAAATAAAGGTATATATGTGAACAAAATAGTTAGAATAGTTAATATCATGATAGATAACTGATATATTGTACTGTTACAATATTGTGTATAAATAAAGGTATACATGTTAACAAAACAAACAGGGCTAATATTGATATATGATATAGTGCATATCGTCAAAGTTATAAATGGTGAGGTTGAGAAACAGATTTGTGAAATAGTAGTAATAACATTGTTTATAAATAAAGGTATATATGTCGATATAAAAAAAAGGTATCACATATGTTAACAAAAGAAAGAGGGGTAGTATAAAAGAATAGTTATAATATTATGATAGTTTCAAGATGAATTAATCAGGTCAGAGTTACCTCCCATCAAGGAGGCGGAAAAACTTGGGACCTCTTTGCTCTCATGGATAAGCAGATAGTGTGAAAGAGAATTCACTGGTCAATGGAATCTGTTCATGGCGTTTTATGGCATCTGTGGCACCAAGAAGTGCTTATATTAGAGGGTGGTCGTCTCAAAAACAAAAGACTGTAGATGTACAGTGTTAAAAACTGCACATCTGCAGTATAGAATAAGAAAAACAGATGTAACGGTTACATATACAATCTTCTGTGGAAAACAGAAGGGTGTACATGTACAAACCTGTGAGGAAAAAGGAATGCTGTACATGTATAGTCTTGAACATACCAAACAGATGGATGCTCATATCCATTGACTCGGACTTCTGTGTTAACCAGAAGGATGTTCAGTGTTCTGCCTTATGTGTGTAAAACATGCCTATGTTCAATCTTTTACGTGAAACAGAAAGGTTCAGTCTTCATGTGCAAACATCTGTGAATAACATGGTCAGTGGGCTGGGAAGAGGGTAATTCACAAATTCCCTTCCAAGTACAGGAAATTGAGTCTGACATCTTACAAAAGAGTCACCAGTGCCCACTAAAGAAAATCAATCTAAAGATACAAGACCCAAACAAAAGATCCAGCTTTGCAGCTTGTTTTATGGGGGTAATAAAAGTTTTTATGGGGGAAGATGACAAAAACACATATTTTCTAAATTCTTTAAAATAAAGAGACATTTGTACCGTTACTTTCCCAATGTTTCCAACATGTGTAAAAATAGGTTCAAACACGTTCAAATTTTCATTTTCAACTGTTTGAACAATTCAGACTTTAGTCACTGAAAAGTGATGATTCAAACCACAAATTTCCAGCACGCGCCAAATACATTCGAGGGGAGACGATCCCTGTCGCACGCAAAATTATACAAATTTGAACAGCGCATGCTCATGGCATTTCTACCATATCATATTCTGGGACCGTTGAAGTAGGACAGGCTTTCTACTGCCTGTGCCCTCAATGTGTACTCCTGACATTGCAGAAGAATCGCTTGTCAGCATGCAGCTTTGCTCTCGGCCTGGTATTCTTCTTCGGGCGACACTACTGTTCCGGGTGTTGTATCGCTCCCCTCGGCACCGTTGTTGCACACACACAGAAAAGACGTCAGACCTGTTTTCGCCAAAAAGACAGCATTTTAAAAAAATAGAATTATGACGATTGTTCACCACGTGGGGCAAACAACATTTGGTATCATAAGCAGGCCTGAAAGTCATACTTTACGTCAGAGGAACGCAAAATCGACTTAATTTGTGGAAAAAATAATCACAGATGAACAAATAAATTAACCATTTAGAATCCAGTAACTGAGTGTTGCGCCCCTTCATGTAGACCCATGGGGTGTGATGCTTGATGGGCTCCTGTGGAATAATTGCTGAAGTTCCAGGTCAATTTTGGGGTCAAATAAAAAAGAATTCAGTTAATTAGGATGTAAAATGATGAACAACTTTCACACACATACACGCTACAAACATTGTTTTTAGAATTGGGCCTAGATATCCTAAAAGCGCCCCAATTTTAAAGGCATATTTTCAAGTCTAAAGTATGGCTTTCAATGGGATGATTGACGAATTTCAAAGCCCAACCAAAAGCAAGTGGAAAATAAAGTCATTAAGGATATAAGTTGTCCAACACGTCTCCAGAAATACATTGCAAACGTAATTTTAGATCAACAAAATATTTCTTAAGATCGCCTCAGTTGAAGTTTGTCCAATGATTTTTCGCAATATAATAGGTTACACCTGGCTGTACTCTAATTATAACTTGGAGGGTACCTTGGAATGTTTCCTTGTTACCTTGTCCAAGTTCATGTCAGTTGGCTAATACAACTATGGGAATCAGAAATATTATTAGCAGAACCAGAACATGCTCCTTTGGAGTAAATTATGGCTTTAAAAATTCATTTGCACGGATACAATTTCAAAATTTGCTAGAGCGTCCGCCTGTATATGAGAGTTATGCAAGTTGGTAGACCACCCAGGCTTTTCCGTAAACCTGAGCTGCAATGAAATAACACTATTCTAAAATCGGGCGAATTGATTATAGGTAGATCTGTGTATTAATGAACAGTAAGAAAATTACAGGCTAAGCTATCATGACAGAGTAGAGTAGAGTAGACCTTTTCGGTTGGGTAGCAGCTGTGTGTTCAGAAGACGATCATGTATGTCGTCACCTTTGTCGTTCTTCTCCTTTGTTGGAAGCACTCAGGTCCTTCCAGCAGCGTCCCTGGAACTGGCTGCTGCGAAACTTCCCCTGCAGTTTTATAGGTTTTTCAGGGTGAGACCATTTCTCCATAGGAGGCAGTTTACAAGAGAAATGTAGAAATACTTTAAGCAGGAATTAATAAAAAAATGCAAAACTGTTCTCTTAAGAAAATAACATTCATGCAGTTTTACAGACAGTAACAGGGTCAGGGGCCATGCCGGCAAACGAAACAAAACAGTTGATTCTTTCTCCTGAAAAACAGTGTCACCACTCCATAAAATAACATGGGTGGTGCCGTCAAATTGAAGAAAACAGTTTGATTCTAAGCTACATTTTGTATATGGAAAACAGTGGCACCTCTTCAGAAAATAATGAAACAGCCTGGCTCTCTCTTCTACAAACAGTAGAGAGAACAACAAGCTGAAACAAAAAACAAAAAAGATCAACTCACAGTTCATGATCAGAAATCCCAGTAAAAATCTATCTGTATTGCTGATCGATGGAAAGCTGTGACAACCCGTTTGACTCTGGAGGTCAACAAGATGTTCCATATACCGGTCTGCAAAATGGAGCCCCAGGCTTGTCGGTCAGTCCAGTCATTGAAAGTTCAAGTCAAAGTTAAAATTCAGTTTAGCCCGTTCTCAGATCCTTCCCCATCTGTGGCTGGGTGCAGACTGGACTATCACATGCAGAAAACATTGAGTTACGGGAACATACCAGACTAGATAGAGACGACCACCCACTATTAAATATAAGCACTTCTTGGTGCTACAGATGCCATAAAACGCCATTAGCAGATTCCATTAACCAATAAATTCTCTTTCACTCTATTTGCTTATCCATGAGAGCAAAGAGGTCCCAAGTTTTTTTTCGCCTCCTTGATGGGAGGTAACTCTGACACACTTTAAATATAATGTAATATCCTGATTATAATTCATCTTGAAAAAAATATTCGGGGTAGTGGCCATGTTCTAAAATAGATAGAAGATGGCCGAAGTGTTATGTGGAAAAAGGGGTTGCCCTCCCCGCAGGGGTTCCGTTATTGTTTATTTGAAGTTTATTTGCAAGTTCTTGATATAGACATACATAAAATAAAGTAATTTGGCATAGATAACAATAGTGACAAGTGTAAACAAGTGACTATTCTATCAATGATATGGACTGCTAAGAGCTACAATCTACGCATTTTATTATCAACAACACCCTCGGCTGTACAGATGGGCAAGACCCCATAGGCATTTAGATATTTTGCGCGATGAAGACATCTGGTTACACGTCCAAGAAAACAAGTCCATTCTCGTGTGTTTTACCCCCCTCCGAATAGCCGAACAAGGCTAAGAAAGTGGACTCGTAGCGACCTACTCTACGAAAATAACGCCTGACTTATTACGCCATGCATCTCCGTGTTGTTGTTGTTGTTGTTCCTGCAGCTCGACTGGATAAGACCCCTTAGGGACTTAGACAATTTGCGTGATGAAAACATTTGCTAACACTACGTCCAAGAAAACAAGTCAATTTCTCGTGTGTTTTTGCCTGCGTGTTCTTCTTCTACCTTCCTTATCTTGTCAGGTTTCAATCATAGCTTGGAACTGCAGTGAATTTATCAAAGCCAAAAACCATGAAGATTTGAGGTCGGCCCAAACCAAACAGATGTAGGGTGGCTTGCCTTTTTTCACTTGCACACAATACTATAAGTCTTAGAGAGCCTAATCGGACAATAAAAGAACGACAGTTTAAACGATGACGTGGAATGTGCTTAGCCATGTTTGAAAAACAAAATAACAAAAGGATAGCACGGCAGCTACGGATACCTTAGAACTAAACACATGTAAGATCACCATAAGTGTAAAAAACAAAAGATATATGAAAAATATGACAAATTCAAAGAATATTTAAGGTTTTTGAAAACAACTATTTTACCTAGAAGGAGGACAAGATTCGACAGAATCGGGCAACAATCAGTTAAAGTACCAAAAAAATATACTGAGTGCATTAATATGCAAATGAGTATCATTACTCCCCATCTCCATGGCTACCTTGCCCCCCCCCCCCCCCAACGATCTGGAGGTCAAGGGACTATGTCGGTAGGTAGGTAGGTATCATTAATGTTGAAAAACCATTCGTTCACCTGACACAAAAAATGTGCAGTTATACAGCCATCCAAAAAAAAGGTGGACGGCTGTTTCTTCTTCCTCTTTAAGTAGCCTCTGTCACCTCCCTGATTAAGTATGTGATCTTCTTGATTAGGTACGTGATAGCATGAAATTGTTTATCTTATCCCTCCCTTCCTAAAACGTTTGAGAACCAAAAGTATAAAACATCATGCAAGCTATTCTAACATCATGTAACCCTACTTTAAACTTTAAACTACTCTTTAAACTGTTCTTAACGTACGTTTTCATTCCTGGGTCGTTTCCAAATTTCAAAATCCGTAATTCAGAGTCCATTCATTTTGACTTTGGAGTCAGCTTATTATAAAGTTTAGTCTTTCGGGCAGTTTCGATGTCCGTTCCGAACGTGTCACATAGCGGCCGGCAGCCATTGCTTCTTTACTCGTTGTCTCTGTGAACGATGTTGTCTCGCTATCCGACGATTCTGCTGTCGTTGTTTCTGTCGTCGCTGGCGCTGGATTATTGCCGGCAGGGTTACTGATACTTCGTGGACGGCTTGCCTCTTCTCCAGTCTGATGAGGACTTAAAGTCCCCTTAAGTTCTGGTGAAATTTACACCCACATAACTTACACTCACAGCAAACCTGTTCATATTGGTAATACCAATATATTAACTCTAGTTTAGCATATCTTTCATAATTATATATGCATAAATCATGCCAATTTGATGACGTCATCAGCCCAAAATCCAAGATGGCGGACCGTATGGCCAGATCAAGAATAACAAGCTAATTATCCCTTAAAATTTGTTACTACCTGGTATTTTTTCAGAAAAAAACGTCTAAATGAATGAATTTAGTCTATTTCCATTGCCCTTTGTGATTATTTGTTGCAAAAAAAAAGTATTTCTAAAAAGTCAAGGTGGTGGATATAAAATGGCGGAGCCCAACTCGTATCTTAGATGTGCATGACGTCATTTTATGACGTCATTTATTGATGTTGCTATTCGCAAGTCGTAATAAACATTATTATTCTGTTATCTGCACTTGTTGTTACATTTTTGTAGTATAACTTGAAGTTTTATGAGAATACCCTTTTTACATAGGTCCGGCCAATATTATCAAATTGATGACGTCATAATTACGTCATCTTAAGTCATGATAACGTCAAACGTCAGATTCTTGTCAGATATTATGTCGAAATGATGTCCTGAAAATTTGGTGGCCCTACAGCACGTCATGTTAGAGTTATAGGACTTAGAAGTGGAGGTTCTCAAAAGCCCCCCCCCCCCCCCGTGTACACTAAAACACACCCAGTAACTTTCTAGCGAGGACAGGTCAACGACAATTACTACGGTGTGAATAGCCCGAATGAGTGGCGGGCCATTCTCACCCTGTCTATCATGTAAATGTCATAAACACACACCAAGCAGGCACTGTGCGGGAGCTCACACAAACAATTGATCTATATAACCTCCTTTTTCTTTTTATAACGGTTAAAATGTTTACTTGATGACCAAACGGTGAAGAGACTAAAGACATCTTACGACTTCAGAAGTTTTTGAAATGATAGACCCGCAACAATTTTTGTCTCGTATTATCACGCGCTCCGTCAGTTTAGTTGTATTAGCACACTTAAACACATCGTATGTATCTTGGCGTAGTGGATTAACGATTGGACTTTTTAACTAATGACCTCGGGTTCGAATCCAAGCTTGTGTACTTTTTTTTTTTCGATAATATTTCACTATTTATCACTTATAGTTATACAATGGAAGAGAGACCTTGCAGACAATCCTAGTTAAATGGGCACAATATAAGGTATTCATACATACATACCTTGTAGCGGTATTTCGAAAATTGAACGTAAAAGAATCATGGTACGCAGTTGTAACTCAGTACAAGTAAGAATGTGGCTTTATTGCATTAGGAAATATAACGTTCGACTCCAAATAACTAGCAAACTATTGAAAGAAAAGGGTCGACGAAAAATCGTTAATCAACAGACAATTGGTGTGAACTATTCCTATCCCTGTCCCTGCCGTGCCACTAGATCAGTGCGAGGTAATTGGGTACTTTGCATGTGAAGGGATCGTGTCCTCGCTAGAAATCTACTGGTTGTGTTTTAGTAACGAGCCCCCCCCCCGTCCAGGGATGACCAAAAAAGCACGGTCTGAATAGGGTTAATTCAGGTACACAGGTACACATAAAAAACATGCTTAAAAAAACTACATACAAAAAACTATAGCTGCACTATTATAAACTCAAGTAAATCATGCAGAAAAACGTGTTTTTGTCAGTGGTAGATGTCCGATTGCTACAAACGTACTACGTTTAAACTGTAATAGTGCAGTGATTGGAGGATAGTATATTGCTGTCGCTTCAGGATCTCGACGGCCAGCACAAAGAGGAATGATGTAGTCATTTAGTTATACTTTTCGGGTCAATTAACGTTTTCGTCGATAAATAGCGACGGAGCGTGGGTATCAATATTCCATAATTCCAAGCGGAATTCTAAATCTTGTACGAAATTTTTTACCTCGTGGAAGTTGAAACGGTGAGCACGGTGAGAAGTATGCATTTGCATATATAAGGTTTTGAATGTATTTGTAATGTAAGTTCGTTTTGTACAACTATTTAGTAGTAAACTAGAGTTCGTTGACCTCATACCTCCATGAATTATTAAGAGCTTTTGTAAATTTTATGCAAATGATTTGCACATTTTCATTATTTATGCATGGTGATGTTCATCATTGACTAACATACACATGTCACAAGTATAAAATTCCCATCATTAATCATCATATTTATTGAAGTCCAGTTATTGAAAACAATGGCATTATGCAATTTCCACATTAATCATACAAATTAAGTCCTTATTTGCATAAAATGTACTAGTATATCATTATCAACATCTTTGCCTAAGCTTCCCATATGCCAAAAAGATGTCAATCCGTCATTCCTTTCTGCAGATGTCCTATTTGGAATGTTTTGACAAAAACGCCCCTGCAGTTCCAAAAATTAATGTTAGGGGGCTGAAACTTCCCACACTTTGTCATGACGCTGAAAGCTATCTACCACTAAAATGTCAAGACCATATCAGCATGATCATGTCCGGGACAAGAGATACATTAAAAAAACCCTGCAATAATAGATTTTTCTCATTAATCATGCAAATTTACCCATAGTTTGCATAATTAGTATCGTATTTTGTACAACATTGTCCAAGGTAAGTACATATCAAAAATCATGAAAATTCGCGGGACCGCGTAGCACTTTACTCAAGTGAAAATGAGTCATCCCTCGGATAGGACGTTAAATGGAGGTCCCGTGTCTTGGTAGAGCCATACCCCGGGCACGTTAAAGAACCCGCCTCATGTGCGATGGTGCGCGCGCTGTGAGCGGTTCAAACCTACAGTACCTTGGCCGCACCTGGGGCATTTACTGTCGTAGTGAGGTTACCTGAGTGGCGCCGAATGGCAGCTCGCCCCAGACCCTTGCGATTTAGCCCCGCCTATTGCAAGCTCCTCGCAATTCAGCCCCTGGCTGCAAAGAGTGAGTAGTCGGCCAACCCAATAACATAACATAACACAAGCGTTCGTAGAACTCAACCTTCGTGAAATGGGCTATGGTGTGGTGGTTGGAGGGTGTTTTTTATAGACATCTCAGGGGCTAGCCTTACAGAAAATGATACGTTCGATTGGCAAAAAGTCTCGGGATTCTACACCTTTTTTTCGCGCCTATGTAACGTTAGATGTATTATCCCCTTGAAGTGGAATAGTTTGCGTTGACAGATTGTCATGGTATTTGGAATGCAGATAGCTTTTGTCATGGGCCGTGAGCGAGCGAGTGAGTGAGATAGCTTTGGAGATGCCTTACATAATCAATTTTTGTCATGCAAATCAGGGGCTAAATTGCATAAGTAATGAGGACAGTTTATATTAATAATAATAACTAGGTGTATTTTGCCAGCCAGTAGGTACCCAAATTATACGCCTACTTCATTTCATAATAGCAGATTCTCAAAGATAAGACACATTAGTCAATCCCAAGTCACCATATGTATGAGGGTTTTAGGTGATAGTAATAAAGACTGAATTATGTTGAATAAAAGAATATCTGAGCCACAATAATTGATTTTTTTAAAAATTGACTAAGAAAATATTCATCTATTTGAATTCATTTGAATAGTTTAGAAACATTTTGAAAGTAACTGTACAAAATATTTTTTTAGAATAATTGTAAAACCTCTGTGTGATTCTTTCACACTTACAAATATTTGTAAACTTTGCCAAATGGTTAAATAAGTAATTGCCCCCATAAAAGTAAGCTCTGTTGTTACCTCTGTATATTTTTAGATTTCACTGCTGGGCACTGGTGGATCCTTTGTGGTGGGCCATTGTTGCATTGACACTCAACCATACTTTGCAAGGATGTGTGAATTGCAATCTTCCCAGCCCACTGACCCATTTACAAAATGTTACAAAAAATGGTAGAAAATGGTAAATAATGGTAGAATGCTGTTATCATTATTTAGAAACCATTAGAAGTATCTAATTCCACACCATGAATATTTCCAAAGATTTACAGAAATATTTATAGAATTGAAATAATGTTTAAAATATTTCTGAAGTATCAAATGTCGATTCTAGACATATAATTACAAAACTTTAAAATCATTTCTAAACAATGACAACAAACATCCGCACGATGACTTGAAATGGACTCTAACTAACGATGACTTGAAATGGACTCTAACTAACAAAGAGAGAAATATTAGCCTAACTGAGGTGTGTACTAGTATGTCCGATTGGTAAAAATTCCCGGAATTGACAGCAAGTTTTCCGCGCGTACGCAATCGAATCATCCCTTTAGATGGTAATAACAAGAGAAGGGTTGACGGATCAATATTGTCAATATTGACGACTTGATACATTGCATGGACGTTTCTACAAAGTGATATTATAAATCATAGTTTTTCTTTGTACAGCCCCATTTACAGATCATTATTGCCGACTTGTTGCTTGCAACAATGATGGTGTAGCATTCTTTGTTTCACAATGCAGTCCACTACATTGTGCATCCTATATGTCTAATGTACAATCCCTATAAACAATCTCATCAATGACTAAAAGTTACTGTGAAAAACAAACCCTGCTTTGTTCAACAATGTATTGTACCGGTAGTAACTTTTACATGAACAACCCTTTTAAAACGTATAATATACATATAGGCCCCTGTAAACAATATCATCATTGCCCTTATTCATTGCCTTAATCCACAGATTATCAAATCTTATAGGAAACATTTACACCCCATCATGTATAATGTACTGTCCCAATAGTACCATTTTCTTGTAATCGTCTGGTATATATAAGTCGTGCTGTCCTCTATTGCGCAACTTTGGGGTCACTTCCTGTCGGGACGGGGCCCATGCACAACTGAATGACGTAACTCTTAAATATAAACCATCATCATCATCCATTCATCCAGGCGTGCTGGTTGCACGGATGGCCATGACTCTGAACCACTATTGCGTAATCGCCACACTTAGCACACTACACACTATTTTTCAAGTACAAACATCCCCTGCAAAACCGTCAGAAGCCACTAGACGAAAAAACACCTCGTACGTTTCATCTCCTTCTCAAGAACTACCCACATACCAAAAATCAGATCAATCTGTCATGGTCTTACGCAGCTGTACTGTTCACAGACATGCCCTGTAAGGTTTCTACACATAGCTATTGTATCATGCAAATTACCACCTAATTTGCATAACAAGTATACAATTATGTACATCATTACGTAAGCTGTCAGCATACCTACAGTCATTAACATCCATCAACCCCTTCTTGTATTATTCCTTCTCAAAACCTAAAACAAGAATTACTTTCAACGCCCCTGCGAAACCCCTAGGTGGCCAAAACTTACACACCTTACTATGCTTTTACACAGCTACCTACCACTTACAAATCATCACCCAAACAAGTCCCAAACAAAAAATAGCAAAACCGAAAGTTCCGCTGCAGTACCATAACACGCCGCCAGAGCGCCCTGCCGTAACGCTATTCCTGCCATTCCTTCGTCATGTCTAATCCTACCCACATACTAAATATTAAAACCATCCATCCACGCGTTCCCTAGTTATCAAGCTGACAAACGACCACCTGACATCAAAACGGCACTGACTACAAACCCTTCGTTTCACGAAGGGAATAACAAATCTTAACCAATGGTTGACGTGATCCTTTCATAGAGCTCATAGAGGGTTCATAACGCTAACAAAAACAGGAGACACTGACCCCTATAGAACAATATAATTTGCTTTAAGTTGCACACATGTCTGACGCATGTTCAGGTTTAAAGACAAATTGAGAATCAGATGTCAGAAGGAAGGTGTCAGGCGGTTGATATAGTGCAGGAGCCAAGGCCTGAAAAAATGATTTCGTTCAACCCATCTTACAGAAAAGATCTGACTTGATATTTTGGTAGAGGGGGTCCATCTGCATCACACCTTATGATTTTGTTTGCTCAAATTGTGGTATCACGCTCCTGCTAGCGCCAACTAATGATAATTATTTATGGGCCACAGATATATTTTCAAGGGAGAGGGGCCAAAATCGCTATTCTGAGCATTCCAAGACATGGTGCGTCAACTTGACTGCCTGAGGTCTACTTTTTGTTAGTTTGGATCTGTTTGTGGTTCAAAAGACATGTATAAAGTATTTTGTAAACATTTTTGGGGTAAATTTCCTCCTTTTCATAATATTTCGTTTAAAATCTTTGAATTTTTAATTCATTTTACCACTTCGCGGACTTGAAATATCAAGTCTGAATTATGATAGCATTTACATGCGGTTACACACGTTAATTGCTTAAAAACTTTGAACGTTGTGTGGTTAAAAATTTTAAAATTCTGAAAGCATTAAATAGGCTAGAAATCTGAACGGACGATAAAATATAGACATCAATATTGACCGGCACATGGTACAGAGGTCGTCATCCGTACTAAGGAGTGTTAACAGTATATTCAGATATATGTAGGTCTACATAACAGAGTGTTCATTCGCATTTGTTCAACAGTTCAATCATGTAGGGAATAGCAGAATTTTTGTGACTCTTCGTACGGCAGATAGGAGTGTTCAGTTTGTTGGAATTCCATGTCTGACGTCCGGATATCTGGCTCCTGAGTGGTGGAAACCAGGTTCTGAATTCAGAGTTGAGCAATTTTTTGGCAAAAAGTCAAGCAGAGATTTGTACGACGTTCTGCCACGGAGTGCAGCTTCAGTGCGGTCAGTGCTGAGATGTAGTCTGCATATGCCATGCCAAGAAGTATCCTGCAATCTCGTTTCTGCAGACTTTCAAGTCTTGTAGATTGCCTGCCAGTAAGGGAGGAATGCCAAACGGGCGCTGCATATTCCATAGCTGGTTGAATATAGGTGGCGTACACAGTTGTGAGGTCTTCAGTTGACACTCCAAATCTTTTAAGACGGCGTAGCAGGAACAGTTTCCTATTCGCTACAAGTCTCCCTGAACAGTCTTGACTCCTTGGCCTTAGAACACAAAATGCTGATGAACTCTTGCAAATGCAAAGCACTTCATGTATGCTTTGCCAAAACTGTGCCCTTACCTGAACCACTTTTCATCCATGGACAACCCTTGAAGTAGTGGTGCACGTCATGAACCCTCTGTCACATGTCTATAGTTGACAAATTCCTCTCACCGGACTAGAAAGAAAAGTGATGTATTTTTTCCCGAGCAACTGTAGGTACTTACAGTGTTGTTGTTCTTGTTTTTTGACGTAAACTTTGTACATTCAATTTGTAAGTAACTTTAAACTGCCAGAGTTTGAGCCCAATAGCATACAAAGTAAAACAATTTAACAGTGGTATACAAGAACATACTTAACAAAGAAGTAAAATGAAATATATAGATAACGCCACATCAAGTTATTTAGCTGTTGGTCCTGGGATTTTTCAGGAAAAAAAATGAAGCGACAGGGCGTTAGAATTCTTTTAAAAATTCGAGACGTCTCCGTTTATGTAATGGCTAATACAAAACAAGAAGAATATTTAAGTTTCAGCTTGAAAAAAACACTCCTACTACACTGTACCTACACATGCTTGATACTTATTAAATAACAATACTTGAATAAAAAAAAAGTTCACTGAAATAATGTATGTACCCAAATTACAAGGACCTTATAACTTAGACCTAGTTATCGTGGTGGAAATTGTTGAATGGCTTCATGTAATTTCATGATGAACAAATTCTTTCTTTTTCACGATAGAAGCAGCCGCAATTCTAATAACCAATTAATTATGCATAGGATAGGAGCTCCTGTGGAAGAGTATATTCTTTCATATGGGCCCGGGGCATATTGGGCAAGCTCCGTTTTAAACTTGGAATCAATTCACAATATTAGTTCCCTTTTGGGGATGACTTATTGTTAAAATGTTCCATTTTTGCGCAGGTGTGACTTGGAACGGTCCAATGTTGCGTGGGAATGGGTATGGCTGAAATATGCTGTATTTGCACCCAAGCAAATGTCGGCCTTTCAAGTTTTATATCTTCTTTCATAAAGTCACACAGACTCTCATCAAATATAGTTCGGCAACCTTATACCTTCATGAAATTTTAAGAGCTTTTGTAAATGTTATGCAAATGACTTACTAGAGGCCCAGAATCATTAGTCTCGGTGCGAACAACACCATCGAACGAAATGTCATAAATATCAAAGATCTCTGGCAAGAACCAGTCCCCTGAGACTTAAGAATCTAACAGGTGTCAGAGCAACCCTTCAGAGGTGAAGTAGAGATACAGTTTTTGTAATGTTATAATCTCATACTCTTTCTTTATATGCCTCTCAGAGTCTTTACTTTAGAGTTTACTTAAACCACTTTTCACATTTTCCCTCTCACTCCCTCACTCCCACTTTGAGCGTCTTCCCTTTTGCCCTTCCCTCTTTTCATTCCTCACCTTCTTTGTTTCCATGTTTACCTTCTTTTGATTTTTTACCTTCCTTCGATAGTCCTCTTGTGTACAGTCTATTTCCTATCGTACATTTCAGTCATTCTAATCATATATTTTCCCATTAAATATGCAAATGATTTAATCGATTGCATAATCAATATGAATTGGCATTTCTCTTTTTTTAAGCTACATATGCAACAAGTTTGAAAGTCTCTGCCCCAAGGTCTATCTTCGACACAAGAATCACGACCACAGCATATCCAGAACACGAGATATCAAAATGGAAGTTCCGCTGCAGTACCTTAGCAAGCCGCTGAGGGGCCCATTATCGAACTTGACCTTTGTTTTCACGACCCCTACCCACCTGCCAAATATCATCAGGATCCACCGAAGGCTTCTTGACTTATGCTGTTAACAGACGTACACGCCTAAAACATAACCTTTCATTCTGGCGAAGGTAATGATAACTACGAACACGAACACATACCTTTGCCAAATAAACCAGGTTTATTATGTAGAATGATATCTATACAAAAATGGGTTACTCATTTTATTTCATATGCCTGGAGTTTGTTCATAAAATTTCGCCAATGATTACATAGATTAGATCCCTATTTACATAATTGATATGAAATTGTATCAAGCATCACTTAAGCTGTCAGTATACCAAAAATGATAATCATTCCATCCCTTCCCTTTTAAAGTCTAAAACAAAACCGGCTCCTACAGTTCAGTAAAAGACGTTTAGCGGACCCAAACATACACCTCTAACTCTCTGCCATCTTTCTCAGTTACATATGTGGCATGTTTGAAAGTCCTATAATGGATGTAGTGGATTTACAAACTGTCCTCATCAATTACGCAAATTAACTGTCGATTTGCATAATCATCATTCCATCATGTAAGTCTTTCCTTTGGCTATCTACATATTAAAAATCATGACGATCCGTAAACACGTTCATATTTTCTCATTAATTATGCAAATGAAGCCGTGATTTGCATAAATGATATGCATTGATATTTCTCTCTTTCTCATCTATATATGTGACAAGTTTGAAAGTCATATCATGAAATGCAGTGGATTTATCAATTGTCCTCATTAATTATGCAAAATAGCTGTTGAGATGCATAATTAGTCTTTCATTTGGTGCATTGTTACTTGGGCTATCTACATACCAAAAATCATGACAATCCATCAACACGCTCTCGAGTTATTCTCGTTCAAAGTTTAAAAGGAAATCGGCGACTGCAGCTCTAAAAAAGCCACTAGGGAGCCCAAAATTACGGCAATTACTCTCTGCTCTCATCATCATCATCAGTCGGCTGCTGTGCAGTCGGTCACGATTTTATTCCACCTCAGTCTGTCGGCAGCCAGTGCAGCTATAGCAGTAGGGTTCAGGTCGCCCTCCGCGTCCCCCAGCAGGTTTTGTATATACGTCAGGTAGTTCGTCTTCTGACGACCGGGGCGTCGTTTACCGTGGGAAGGGACATACAAGGCATAAGTCCGCAGAGGCTCTTCTAAAGGCATTCTAAGAGCATGTCCAATGAAGCGTAATTGGCGTTGCCTGACTTTGCAGATGGGAGGCTGGGTGTTTGTCACTCTGTATATCTCACTGTTGCTAACACGCTGGAGACGCTTAATTATATTTCAGCCATACCATAGGTATGGTGAAATATATTGTATTCGTAATGTTTCTTTCTTTCTTCTTTCTTTCTTTCTCCTGTCAAATCTTCAGAACACGGTATCTCCGTTGTTCCTCAACCGAATGACTTGAAATTTGGCACAAGGGTAGAGTGGGCCAATACCCTCGGACGTTTTTTTCACTTTTTCCATATCTGTCTCTTAAATGATTTTATTAAGGTTTTTTGGTCATCTTAAGGCCAAAACTGTATATTTGGGCCCCCTGTACCCTGGTATAATAACCGAATTAGCTGAAATTTGGCACAGATGTGCCTTGATAAGTCCCCCATATAGATTCAATATCAGTTTTGGTGTACGGTATAACAAAATGCTTATTTTTGCGATTTTTTGGTCATTTTTTTACCAAAAAAGGACACTTTTGGCTCCTGTACCTTGGTTTTAGAACCAGATGACCTGAAATTTAGTATAGGAGTGCCCTAGACATATGTGCACATGGATTCAATAACACTTGAGGTATACAGTACAACAAAATGCTTAATTTTGCGATTATTTGGCCATTTTATGACCAAAAAATACACGTTTGGCTCTTGTGCTCTGGTTTTAAAACCAAATGACCTAAATTTTGGTAAAAGGGTGCACTAGATATTTATTCAAATGACACATGTATAATTTTTGTCATAGACTACGTCAAAATGATATATTTGGGGATTGTTTTGTCATTTTCCAATAGCCAGAGGGGTCAATGACCTTAAGGTCGTTGACCCCCAGCTGCAGATTGCACCTACTGGCATATATGTCTATTTAATCTAATTAGATAGGTAACCAATCACTTAGCCTGAATCTATATCCTAAAGAGGGGGGGTGGCAGCCAATCAGCGAGCCCGGTGTTATCTGGAAGAGTCCATTCTTACACGGAGGGGTTCATTTTTTTTTAATTCATCATTGGACTGGTGAAGTCTTTCAGTGGATGTATTTTTGGACAGGTCTATTTTGCAATTTTACAGAATGTGTGCTGGAAGAGTCTATTCTCGCACGGAGGGGGGATTTTTCAAAATTCATATTTTGGACTTTGGTGACTTCTAGTTTGTCAAAGTCTTTCAGTAGGGTTATTTTTGGACTGGTCTAATTTGCAATTTTACATGGGTGTTCTGGAAGAGTCCATTCTTGCATAGAGGGGGCTTTTTTAAAAAATCCATTTTTTGGACTTCAGTGATTATGTCCTATTTTAGCGGATGTATTTTTGGACTGCTCTACTTTACATGGAAGAGTCCATTTTTTGCACACGGAAGGGGGATTTTTTCAAATTCAGTTTTGAACGGGTGATGATTCAAAATTCAATTTTTAGTGGAAGTGTTTTTAGACTGGTCTATTATACCTTTTCATGCACTGGGACCTTTTTTGCTAAATTCAATTTTGGATTTGGTTTCTTATTCAAAAGGCCAAGGTTTCAGTGGGAGTATTTCTGGACTGGTCTATTGTGAAAATTCACATAGGGTGCACTGGAGTCCATTCTTGAACGGGGGAATTTTGTAAGATTCATTTTTGGGTTAAACCGTCATTAGTAAAAGTGATTTTTCAAATGGGTGATTTTGAAATAGCCTATTGTTGCATGGGGAGGGAGATGGCTGAAATATGCTGTATTTGCTCTCAAGCAAATGTCGGCCTTTCTAGTATTTAACATGATTCTGTAGCATGATGTAGCAAACGAGTTTAGCTTATTCTCCATGTCAGACGACAGTACCCAAGATTCACATCCGTATAAAAGCACTGGCACACAGGTAACATTAAAGAGCTTGATTTTTGTGGAGGTGGGAAGTGAAGTACTACTCCAGATCTTTTGCAGTTTCCAGAAGGCAGTCCATGCAAGAGCCCTTCGCCTAGTGAGATCGTTTTTACTGGATGCCATCATGCTACCCAGGTATCTAAAGTTGGTTACATTTTTGATTGGCTGGCCGTACACCTCCAGTGGTGGCTGCGGGCTGCAGTTGATGGTCATGTACTCAGTTTTCGGGACGCTGATGACCAGGCCCAGTTGTGTCCCTGCAGCAGCAGTTCTGTTAAGTTGTTCTTGTGCTTTGGGGATGGAAGACTCTAGCAGGGCGATATCGTCAGCAAAGTCCATGTCGTTTAAAATCCTAGCGGGATATCTTCTAGACTGACGAGGGTGAGTAACTATGCCAGAGTCAATATCTTCTGTCGATCTTCTCATCAGAAAGTCGATGAGCACAATGAACAGGAAGGGAGCAAGGACATCACCCTGCAATACTCCTGTGGTGACTTGAAATGGGTCAGAGATGTTACCATCCACCATAACAGCGCTTTTGGAGTTGTTATAAAGTACATTAATGGCATTGACAATTGTGAGCGGGATGCCGTAGTGGCGGAGAACAGCGAGCATAACCTTCCTATCGATCGAGTCAAATGCCTTCTTGAAATCTATAAATGTGATGACAAGTGGCAATTGGTGAGTTTGGTAGGCTTCCATGATTCTCCGTAGGATGTGCGTTTGCTGGGCACAGCTTCTGCCTCGACGGAAACCAGCTTGGTTGCTTCTTAGGATTGGGTCTATGTGGCCTCTTATCCGCATTAACAGTATCTTGTTATAGACTTTAGCTGCTATGGACATTAGGGTTATCCCTCTATAGTTGGTCATGAGGCTGAGATCCCCTTTCTTAGGCAAAGGTACAATAACATTTGTGATCCATTGGTCAGGAGGAGTGAGTGTTACAAAGACCTCTTTACAGAAAGCATGTATCGCTCTGGCCATCACATCCCCTCCCCCTCTAAGGGCTTCTGCAGTGATTGCACAGTCCAGGCCTGGAGCTTTGTTGTTCTTCATGCTGTTTATAGCTCTGACCGTTTCCTCCAAAGTGGGCGGGTCGACACAGATGGGCAGATCCTGGTCTGCCAGTGGTGGGAGGCCAGAAGTTTGTGGGACACTAACATTGTTCAGCAACTCCGAGAAATACTCCCTCCATTCAGCAAGGAGCTCGTTGTCGCTAGATGGGGCTGTACCATCTCGCTTCTTTACCTTCTGGTTGGTTCTTCTGTTTTTGCCAGAGATTGAGTTGATAATTTTCCATGTTGAGAGATGGTCACCTTTCTTGTCTGCCTCCTCGAGGTCTTCTATTTGTTGTTCAGTAAAGGCGACTTCATCACGCTTATAGGACTCGTTTAAGCTGGTGTTTAGTTGCCTCCATGTCTCTTTTGACTGACGGGTCTACCACTCAAAAATCATAACCACAGCATGTCCAGAACACAAGTTATCAAAAATTGAGGTTCTGCTGCAGTACCTTAGCAAGCCGCTAGGGGTCCCTTTATCGAATTTGACCTTCGTTTTCCTGACCCCTACCCACCTACCAAATATCATCGGGTTACATCAAAGGCTCCTTGAGTTATGCTGTTAACACACTTACACACACAGAGACACACAGACTCACAGGCCCAAAACATAACCTTAGCCATTCTGGCAAATGTAATAATAGTATCTAGCAAAATATCAGAAATGAAATTATTAAGAACAACAAAGACAAATGGATATAAAGATTCTGACCAGCATTTTTCAAATGCTCATTACTTATACCAATCAGGTCCACAAGACACTATGGGTCAGCGAGTTCCGGTGCGGAAATTTGCATATAGATTTTTAAAAAGTCAGATGTCAATGCTGATGTCTAAGCAGATAATCCCTGATGCTGTTGAGTTTTGTCATGTTGTAAAATTCTATATATTAAATGACCGAAAGGACATCGTTATTCAAAACACATGTCAATTTCATCGATATGTTGATTGTAAGAATGTCTGAAAAACCCTGTGTATGAAAAAGATAAACTGGAGCAAAGGTAAGTCGCAGCTGTCGGTATATGATTCCGTGTTGATATTGGATCAATTGTAATTATAGTATCATGATAAGTTGGGTTTATCTTTTTTAGTGAAGACACCGTTTACTGTGATGATTTCAACGGCATTCTCAAGAGTGTTACCGTAAGGAGCCACGGCGGAGAGCCACATCCAAGCTGGAGGGTGGATTGGGTAAGGCACAATTAAACAAAAAGATTAAATTGGAGTTCCCTGCAGAAACGGTTCACTAATGTGAGTGTTCGACCGAGGCATTCTGTTCAGGAGTTTGAACTCTGTTCGACATTTCCCATTTCATGACTAAGAATCACGGCAATTGTCCTCGGGTAATGGTTAAGTGACAATGAAAAAAATCAAATCAGTGTCTGAGTCAAGACGATCCACAACACAAACACACACGCGCGCAAGCGCGCACACACACACACGCACGCACGCACGCACGCACGCACGCATCCTAAACTCACAAACAACACATACACTCACATGCACGTACACATATACGCACACCCACATATACGCACAGACGCGCATTGTCTCATATAAATTGAAGAAAAGCTTAGTAATGTAACACCTCCTTTAAAATACTCATTTTTTTGTTATTTTTTGTTGTTTTATTTTCAATCTCTTTTTCGTCATAAGAATACGGCTGTAATTAGAGTCATTTCTACCAAAATAAGATACTTTGTAGTAATGCAAAAGCCCGTTTCTTTGGCAGAATTCCATTATGTTATGAATTATGCAAACGACTATCCTGGGTATCATCCTATTTCTTCCGGTGCTCATTGCACCCCAGCAGAAAACGCAAAATTGTTGAATAAACATAATATATCTTACATCAGTACACATACATGGTAAAAAGCACATAATCGATAAGGTCAAATCTGGTATATATAAATGAATCGTGTCCGTTCAATTCGGTCACTTACTTCACTGTAAAAATCTTTGAAGGGTGTAACATATGTACCATATAACATTCATTGTCAAATGGGATATCTTTTCATTTTAAATATTAATTTGTGGCATTTACATCAATTTACAGTGATTCTTTTTTTATAAAATGACAATGCTGCGATTTCCAATATGTTTATTTACGCTAAAATCACAAAAACGCAACAGTACGTCAGTGTGAATGCATGAGGAAATCGGCAAAATTAACATAATTGTCGCATTGAATGGACCCTGCAGTGACGCACTGATGCAAGTGCAAAGACACTACCTATTGTAAACGTAACCTACACATTTCCTGATAGGCAACGCAATCCATGAGTGTTAACGGAGTAGATGTAGATGGGAAAAGCTGTGAACATTTTACCCGTCCAGTTCCGAAACAAGCTGCCCGGAGCTTACACCACTCTTTCACATTACATTAGAGGCTATGCGTCACTGTGCGTCACCAAAAAATAAAGACCACAGCATGTCCAGGACCAAGAGACCCAGTTGCAGTACCGAGGTCAATGAAAATCAAACCTGACCATCAAACCTGACCGTCAGATCAACAGCACCAACCCATGAAATAGATATCATCGCGATGGCACGAAACGTTTTTTTGATACAGCTACGAAATAGACATCACATACACATATTCTCTGTAAAACAATATCTACACTTTTACACAACTTACTAATCTTATCTTGGCTGACGTTTCGAAGTCTCTCGGACAGCTTTCTTAGAGCTTTTACTGGAGTTCTACTTGATACCGCTATATGTAGCTGATGTAGTTGGCGCTTTTGCGGTGAGAATGCAACCCCAAACGTGGCTGAGTTTGACTTCTTTATCCAGACCGCTTCTAACCGATGCGTCTTTTGTCTTCTCTATCCATTACTTTGGCCCCCGAGGTAACACTGAGTATACCTTTAGTGCTAACTTAAAGAAACTACACTATACTGAACATAAAATTGGTTTTAGTTTGCTTTTCTACATTAACTAATTGTGGTATGCAAATAAGAACATGGCTGAAAATTTTTTGTCTAATTCATTAATTAAAATGTAATAATAAGATCCTATTTGCATTATCATATCAGGTACCTACATGGCAAAAACAATAAGTATCCATCAACTTCTGCGCTTGATTTATCGTTTTCTTGAGTTTCCAACAAGATCTAATAGCCTCTTTTATTTGTCTGCTACTCTACGAACATTTTAAATACATGTACGAGGGGCATTCAATAAGTAATGTCCCTGACCCATTTCCCATAGCAGGAGATTAATGAAACTTGGCACAGTTATTAGTCTTTCTCTTCATAGGAACCACCCAGAGTTTTGCATTTCTCCCATCATTTGATGTAGCTCTGGACACCGTTCTTGTAGGACATCCCAGGTTGGTCCTCCGACAGATGCCTCATCAATGGCAGAAGAGGGACGACCAGGTCTTGGAGCTGTTTCCACAGACGTCCGACCTTGTTTGAATTCAGGATGCCAGCGTTTTACAAGGTCATATGATGGGGCATCATCACCATAAGTTTTTTTTTCATTTCATCAAAAGTCCCCTTTGGTGTGCGTCCTTTCAAATACAAAAACCGGATCACTGCGCGACACTCAACTTGCTCCATTTCACACCTGGTCCATTTCACACCTGACTCAGTTCAAACACCAGTAAATCAGTAACCACAATTAGTTCAGAGCTGTTTTTTGCAACATAACCCATAGAGATATGACTCATTACACATGCGAAATTTCATTTAGATCAGACAACTGGAAGTGGGTCAGGGGCATTACTTATTGAATGCCCCTCGTATCTATCATAAAGACCAGTCTACGACTTATCGAGTTATGCTGTACAAACAAACAAAGAAACACGCACACCACTCACACACACACACATATATATATACACGACAACATACTCTTCTTGGCGAAATTACGTTATTTACATCATCAAAAGTGATGTAGAAACATTAAATAATGCCATTCTTTGTTTTGCAGGTTAAGGTATCAGATGACGGCCGAGAGTACACCTTAGAGTTTGATGTATGGATGGATCCCGGAGACTATTCAACAAGATATGTTCAAAGTGGGATACGCATATCTACTGTCATGTGATTTACACGTATTCATTACTGCCTTTTACAGCTATTTTATAACGATGAATTAACATACGAAACATCCTCAACCTTTCTGGGGTTCACCATTGAATGTTTATAGTCAAATGATTCCTAACTATGCTTTAAGAGTTTCAGTTTATTCCGATTTAATGTGTATTATTACTTCCAGGTAAAATGAATTTAATTTGAGTAATTTGAAAAATCAAACTAGTTTTTTTGCGGTATGGGGGGTTCAAACTCTTGTTTAGATTATTGCGATCGCTTATCTGCTACACATGGGTCCTTACGGATTAAACAGAGATCTATGTGACGTATGGTGATCAGTGAAACTGTAAACTACGCATAACTGCTGTTTGCAGACATGGGATGTTACCAGCCACAAGGCCCGACCAATGGACGTATTGAGGGCGGCACAACACACAACAGCCTCGGGCATGTAAGGTGCAACAGTGGTGATCCCGGCTTTTATCCTGCTCCATCGTCTGAAACAACTTATCTCTGCTATGGAGGATACCGCTACCCCACCAACCCCAGTGCAACTTGCAGACGTAAGTATTCACGTCGAATGAAATATTTTTCCAGATTAGACCACATTTATTCAATCATATGGATGACACCCGGGTTGATTTTGGTCCGTTCCACTTACTTCTTACTTACTTAAACACAGGCAAATTCAAAAAAGTAAAAGTAGATTTTAAGGTCATTTCATCATAGTAAAAACAATTTTAGCTAGCAAAAACCATACTATAAGGGACAGTCCCAGGAAGCCGGAAGAGAGGAAGACAGAAGAAACGATGGAAAGACAAGAAGGGAGACAGGTGGAGGAGAATAGTGGATGGAGTCGGATGGAGTTCGGCGACCTCATACCTCCATGAAAATTTAGAGCTTTCGTAAATTTCATGCAATTGACTAAGACATTAACATAATTTATGCATGGTGTTGTTCATCATTGACAAACATACACATGTCACAATTATAAAATTCCCATTATTAATCATAAAGCGGTTTTGCAATTTTTACGTAAATTATGCAAATAAGTTCCTCATTACCATATTTGGTATCTGCTTATATTCCACGTATCATAATTAACATGTGTTACATTTAGTGAAGTCCAGTTATTGCAAACAAAGGAATTATACACTTTCCTCATTAATTATGCAAAGTCCTCACTTGCATAACATGTATATCATTATGAACATCTTTGCCTAAGGTACCCGCATGCCTAATATGATACCAATCCGTCAATCCTTTCTGCAGTTATCCTCTTTGGAATGTCTTGACAAAAACGCCCCTGCAGTTCCGAAGTTAAATGTTAGGGGGCTGAAACTTGCCCCACTTTGTCATGACACTGAAAGCTATGTACCACCTAAATTTCAAGACCATATCACGTCCAAGACAAGAGATACATAGTAAAACTGTTATGACTGAATGTTGTCATTAATAATGCAAATTTGCTCCTAATTTGCATAATAAGTATTTAATTTTGTACAACATTGTCTGAGGTACCTTCATACCAAAAATCATGACAATCCGTTGTTCCCTTCTTGAGTTATCCTCTTCAGAACGTTTTGACAAAAATGCCCCTGCTATCCCAAAACTAGACGCTAGGGGGCCCAAACTTATGTCACTTCTTCCAGAGCACAAGAGCTATCTAACACTCAAAAATCGTGACTATAGCATGTTCAGAACACCAAAATAGCAAAACCGGAAGTTGAGCTGCAGTACCAAGGGGAGCCGCTAGGGGGCCCAAAATCTAATCATTTCCAGCTTTCATCACACCCTACCAACACACCAAGTATGAAACCAATCCATCCAACCGTTCTTGAGTTCTCTTGTTTACACACAGACACACAGACACACACACAAACAAACGCAGGGTAAACTAGAGGTCGGCGACCTCATACCTCCATGAAAATTGATCATTAATTATGCAAATGAAGTCCTTATTTGCATAACATGTATATCATTATGAACATCTTTGCCTAAGATACCCGCATGCCTAAAATGCAGGCAATCCGTCGTTCCCTTCTGCAGTTATCCTCTTTGGAGTGCCTTGACAAAAACACCCATGCAGTTCCACAATTAAATGGTAGGGGGCTGAAACTTGCCCCGCTTTGTCATGACACTGAAAGCTATCTACCACCAAAATGTCAAGACCATAGCATGTCCAAGAAAAGAGATACATAGAAAAACTGCTATGATTGAATGTTGTCATTAATTATGCAAATTTGCTCCTATTTTGCATAATTAGTATTTCATTTTGTACAACATTGTCTGAGGTACCTACATACCAAAAATCATGAAAATCCGTTGTTCCCTTCTTGAGTTATCATCTCTGACAAAAATGCCCCTGATATCCCAAAACTAGACGCTAGGGGGCCCAAACTTATGTCATTTTTTCCTGAGCACAAGAGCTATCTAATACTCCAAAACTGTGACCATAGCATGTTCAGAACACCGAAATAGCAAAACCGGAAGTTGTGCTGCAGTACCAAGGAAAGCCGCTAGGGGGCCCAACATCTAATCATTTCCAGCTTTTATCACACACTACCAATACACCAAGTATGAAACCAATTCACCCAGCCGTTCTCGAGTTATCTTGTTTACACACAGACACACAGACAGACAAACGCGGGGTAAAATATAACCTCCATGACATTTCATGGAGGTAAATATAACCTCCATGACATTTCATGGAGGTAATAAGGAACCGGTACTGCGGGCGTTAAAAGCCTATGAAATGTGTTTTATTTTACTCAGAATTTGGCAATATCAAATTTTTACGGGGTTGTTTTAGGCTGTTGTGTTCGTGTGGCTAAATTATTCTCTGAAGATCAGCGAAATACAAGGAAACATAACTGAGATAAGAAAGTAAGGACTAAAAGTCAGTTACTGGTGGGTGATGGATAAATATCGATTAATGTACATTTTCAGAATGAGGCAAGATTGTAGCGTTGTTGTTGTATTTGGGTGGCTTCTGTTCTCCCAGGAAGGGAGCGCCGCATGCAAATGACCTGCGATTGTTTACGTCTAATAGAAGTCCGGTCAGGAATGATATGCTAATAAACTGCTGCCCCACGAGCATGACAGCTCCCTTCAACAGGGCCCACAACATGGTTTTCTGGAGACTGGAGACATATCTTCTTGCTCGTTCACAACAAAAGAAAAGCTGTGAAAGGATAGACATGTATACATTGTACCAAGGAGTTTTCTTCACGTTGTACCATGAGTATTAATCATTTTGCGGGAAGAAATGGACAACGTGAGGAATTTGTGCAAAGGATATTGGGAAACTACGGAGAGATCTGGCGGGCGACTCACGTCTCCCGTGCAGGTTCGGCAGAAAAAGTCTTTGGAACCAGGCCTCAAATTAAAATCAACGCGGTGCCCCGATTGCCCGGGGCCACTTAAAATTTAGGCCGGGACCACTTGAAAACATTGTGACATTTTTGGGACCATAGAAAAATAACCTACACCAAAATGTAAACCCGTCAAACGTTTTTCGAGCGCGCTACTCAGCGGCTTTCAACCCCCCCCCCCCCATTTGATCTATGACAACCCGCGTGGGAACCAGGGACGCACTGATTCGTGACTCCGCCCATCGCCTTTGATTTGTATTTAGCTATTTCCACGCGTGCACTTTCCCGCCGGTTCGCCGTTGAACCATTGGAGCTCTAGGAATTTCGTGGAACAAGCCACAAAATACAAAATAAAGTCCGTTTCAAATGCATTTGCCGATCACAGTACCGTTACCTTATATTCCCATCGATTTTATTTCACTTTGCTTCATACTTTGTTCCTTTTCGCACTTTCGGTAGTTTCCTTTTCGTTCCTTTTCGTTCCTTTTTGTTCCTATCCAATCTTTTCGTTCCTTTTCGCACTTTCGGTACTTTTCTTTTCGTTCCTTTTCGTTCCTTTTCGTTCCTTTTCGCACTTTCGGTACTTTCGGTACTTTCCTTTTCGTTCCTTTTCGTTCCTTTTCGTTCCTTTTCGCTCCTTTTCGTTCCTTTTTGCACTTTCGGTACACCGGTAAAATTAAGTCCATTTATGAAGGTAAGACACCCAAATAAACAATATTCAAAGACAATTCTATTAACATATATTTTAGAAACAGGCAGGAAATCCCTAAGTACACACCGTATCTATTTCATTTCAAAGTACCGAAGATCAGTCGTCAGAAAGGCATGGTAGTTCACAACCTCACATTGAGTCCGGCTCGGAGCAGCACGTCATAATTTTTTTCCTGTATACCATATACGACATATAATTCCAGTCTATACAGGTGTCAATCAGTACTGTTTGATTATTATTATTACAGCTGTTATGCAAAGAGTGGACTAGGAAACTATATGTCGCTGGATAGCTCACAGATTGACCTGTCCTATACAAGCAAAATAAACATCATACCATCAATCTGAGGACAACAATCGTCATGGAAAAACCTCAAAACACATTTGCAACACCTTAAAATAGTTTCACAAAAGAAAAAATCTGCCCAGGAGCACACTTTTTTGTTTCACCTATCAGAAAACAATGTAAAAATACTCAACCATACATACACAATGCTGGTATGCTGGTACAATGACCACAAACTAAAAATCAGAGCATGATTTCAAATAAGTTCAGTGTTGATAAGCAAATGTTTACCCCACCAACAATCCCCACACCTCTAGCTGTACTATGAAAATATTTGAATATGCCTTGTGCTAAATGGTAAATTTTTTTTCTGGATGTTCTTCACATATCAGGGAGCCAAATAATTTCACTTGCTATGATTTAGGTAAAGAAACAGGTATTCAGAGTATCTAAAATGTCAATTGGGACCAGTGACCTATCTGACCTGACCTGGTCCTCCTTATGCCCTAAGAACATCATGAAGGAAGCATGCATTAAGAAATCATTAGACACCATTATATCAGCTTATTTGATCTTAACAAAACAGCTGAGTGTTTGCCTTCCTGTCCTCCAAGGATTTCCCTGCCATCACTCCTGTAAGCCTCCAACAAAATCACCCACCAAACTGTTTCCATTTCTGCTAAATTTACCAAATAAACCTTGAGGCAACTGAAGCCAAAACACACCCTGGAGTCCTAGAAAAAGGGCTCAAAAGCTACATCCCTTCTGGTTGGTAGTAGCCTTAATGCCAGACTGTTTCCTGGGAATATACAGACTAGTTCATCGGCTCCAGGGCTAACGTGCCACCATTGAAAAGCATTACCATTGCGTTAGACTATGCATGAGAAACAGAACATGTGTACATGTTACTGTCGCGGTAGAAACAGGTGTCCAGGCAACAAAGGAAGACAAATTGCAGGTAAGAGCCTTGATGACATTCTCCACTTTCTGAGGGGTGCTTTACCTGGACCAGTCAGCATGGGTCTCCTCATTTTGTCAAAACAGGGACTTCAACAATGCATCAATAGTCTACAAACATATTGTGATAATTCGAAACTAACTGTTCATGTCTCTAAAACGAAAGTTCTTATCTTCTCTAAGGGTAGTCTGTTACCATGGCCTTGGGCAAATATGGACAAAACCTGAGGCTTGCCTCGTAAATTACCACTGTATATACCATTTCCGATTCTTATTATTTACTTGAATATGTATTTTGTACATAAGTTATTTTTTTTTTCCGATTATCACTGTTGTGAGACAACTTGCATTGGTGGCATGTCACCTGTTTTGTCTCCCTACCATTCCTATGTGGAAAGTGCAATAAATGAATAAATAAAGCAATAAACAATTGTTCATTTTCCATGCATGCGAATCGATCCCTGAATTATCTATGACGGAAGATGGCTCATTTTTACAGGATGTCTAAGCATCGCAAACTGTCATAGATACAACCAGTGTACCAGATCAAGTGATTCAACCTGCATGACCTGTGTCTATGACAGAGGAGGGACCATAAAGGCGTATCAACTCTCTACTGACAACACAACGTGCACCAGTAGGAACAACACTAAGTACTTTTACTACATAATAAAAAAAGACTACGATGCTCAAGCCCTAAGCACTATTTCTTTGTTAATCGTATTTTGTGGTGACAATACCAGGCAAATGAGGCTTAAATATCAGCTAAATTTCATTGGCTGCAAAGAGCTTTTGTTAGATCGAGGTTTTGGAAGATTAAGTCTGCATTGTAGTCAAATATAACAGTTCGGAATGTCTGCTTTGTCATAATTGTTCCAACTTGCAGAAGATCAAGAGCAAAAAATGTATGAACAATGAATGAAGATGCTCTTCGCCTCACAGAGTTGTGCTCCTGGCGGCCGGACAGCAAGTTCTGCTACCCGGGAAGATGTACCCATAATACACCGTCCTCATGCACATGCGCACCGGGATTTAGCGGAAACAATTGCTTGACAAGTGGGTGTCGTGTGATAGGCCATTGCTCATCCTTCGCTTTAAATTTCGTATTTTGATTGCAGAATAAAGACACCAAAGTAGCAACCTATCAAAGTATTAATTTTTATACACCTTTTGCAGTTGGAATCGCTCCTGTCATGCACACCTGCGTGGGGAGACTTAAGAGAATGGTCAATGGATCAGAAAAGGGCACAACGGAGGCACAGTGTGCTGACAACATAGAAACGTCCTCTACCACATGGGTTACGTTGAGGCTGGATAACGATAGCTGGATCGAGTTTGAGGTTAAAATTCCAGCAATCTTAGAAAGTGACGTTTCCGTTTTTCCCTTTGTTGAGATCACAGGAAGGGTAGCGTATCATGGTTAAAAAGAAAGAAATAACACAATAGTTCTGGACCCAGGGCACAGAACCATAAAAGAATATCTGCTACCAGAATGTCAGTTGCTATATTGACTCCTCACATCCTCCCAACATCATAAATAGATTAGACCCTGCAGGGGATCTCTACCCGTCAGGCAACAGAACAAAGCCTTGGTGTTACAGCAGACGACGGGAAGAGATTTGCATATTCACAGACACAGAAAAAAGACCTAGATAGCTACTGCAAGCATAAAACCCAATGTAGTACACAGTTCAGCCGTTCACAATTTGTTTTCACACAATAGCTGGGGCAATTTTATGTTGTATAAGGTCCTTCAGTTTCAAATCATTGTTTGAACTGCCTCGCTGGCTTGTGAAGCTATGCAGAATTGTATGTAGTTCCTTCAATTCCTTATCTGTTCAAGACTACTTGTTTACATACATCTCAAAACCGTTTTGAAGAGTAACTCCAATATTAGCCTGTGTCCACTGATGTGAACACCATGGTGGTTGGGACCGGACTGAGGACTGGTAGTTTACGTAAGCCGAATTTATTGGTTGATTTTATAGTACAACCTTGGTCTTCAAATGAAAGTAATTATTAGATTCTAGCACCTAACGTTATATTGCGTTTATATGTGTCTCTTTATCTTTAGGCTGAATGGGAAACAAGCTTCCAAGGCCCGAATTCTACAGACTGGCCCAGACAGTACTACATTGACGACCACGGGATCGGTGTGATCTCAGCATCAGTAGACTGGTGGCTAGGGCGAGGTTGGTAACATCAACGGTCTGAGCTGAATATCGCTGTATTATAAATTGAATCTACGTACGTATCGCTGGTCGGATAATCCACAGAATGATTTAGAATGAAATAAGGTTGCTGCAATCTTACGTAGAAATAAGCGTTCTCAGTTCCTTTGGGTAATTCGGACTACTTATTTTGAACAAATACACACCAATGATATGTTTTTTTCTATTTATTCAATCAAGATGGTACCAATGTTATGGATGGCACGGTTCCTTGCTTGGATAGTGGCATCAATAAAGACAACCCAAAAACATCCATGCACGACTGCAAGAAAAACGTCAATATGACAGTCAAGCCGCAGCATGGAGACAGGTAACAAGTTGTTAAATATGTTGCAACATTACTTACTCAAAGTTGCAACCTATAGCAATACATAATGTGCAGCAATCTATAGCTAGATAAAGGGTCTATCCATCTATTGCTAGATAAAGTATACCAAGTCTTATGCAGAATTGTGGTTGTACCTCCCATGATAATCGGTAACCCGATGTTTCCCTTCAAACAAACCCTCCAGGTTATACTTTCGAGTAAAATCACGAAACGGAGGATACGTCAAAATCAGAAACTATGACGGCACGTCTAATTACATTGTAAACCCACCGGTCTACTTCTCCGGATGTGAGATCGCCCACACCGCACACTTCACCTTCGACTTGAATCCTCCCTACCACTGCTCCGTGTTAGGTGGCTGTACAGACAACATGCTGGACAGGGGGAAAGCAATTACTAAAGATGTAAGTTTAACGGTTTTTCTTATTTTTTTTGTGATCAGTAGTTGTAACGGTAGTTCATTGCATATTTCGTTGTCACTTTCGTCTTCTTAAAGTAATTGTAGCTATGACTAAAGACTATATACATCACATTACATCATCCTGCAACGCTTCGTATGACCGACTTTCCTTTGTTTTGTTGTAGCGGTGGTCGCCATATCAACACTAACTATCCTACTCATAATATTTGAAGTCTATATTATAACTTTCTGTCTTAGAACAATGGTTACAAATTGAAGAAATTCTTAAATGTCAGTGGAGGTCGAGTCTCTGAATAGACCGACAATTACATCACAAAGGTTCAAACATTGCAACACAAAGCTGATCTACATATTATTGAGGAAACGTGTAGAATACACAGTGAATTAGGATAATTGGATTGATAACCATCCGGTGGTCAATATAACGACGATTCTGAAATATATGTCTGTTGTTTGCTTCATATTTGTCAGGCCCACATCAATCTCCACTGGTCCGGTTGGCGCGACGACGACTCGGGGATATCAGAGTACGAATATGAAGTATTTATGCTAGCTTCAACCGGAGAATACCTTCAAGAAAGACAACCAGCAATCGCTGGAGGCAAGATTGGGCCTAATGTCACAGAGATGAGTATTGTTCTTAATGAAACAGGTATGTAAAACATAAGTTCAAAGCTAAATGTGTTGACATAATACCTTTAAAAATCGTTACTTTCACTACTTTTAACCATGGTAAGCAAGGTGACTCAAGTCGCAATAAACTTTTCGAACCGCACAGCACAGGTAACTGTTTATTCGATAGTACATAGACCTTAACCCTCAAACACCCGAGTGGGGTCCATTCGGACCCCAGGCGTAAATTTTGAAGTACCATTTGAACATATTTCATCTGAAGAAAATTCCTTCCGTAACTTTGTCAGTCAATATCATCTATACCTTCTCCAATGTTTTTTACGAAGATTGGTTCAATACTGTGAAAACTATAAAGAAAGTCCGTGATCAGTCCGTCTGGGGTCCAAACGGGTTCAGATTTAAACGAAAACAAAGTACGTTTTGGTATGTGTAAATTCTGTGTACCAGATATTTAAAGTGTGTGGTTTGTGTCCATTTTAGTGGCGTTCTTCACCCTTGATATCTTAATATTTTAAAGATGCGTGTGGAACAAGACTTTTTGTGACTTTAATAATATGATGATGACATGTACTTGGGGTCGTTGCGAGATAAAGATGTGAGAGTTCAACATTGCGTGACTCGCTCTGTGTGGTGCGCCGAATCCGGGCGGTAATGGATGGCCGTATCTATAGGCGTATGACCAAACATACTAGTAGTAGTTGATTCTATAAATGTCTAAAGCTCATTTTATTGCATATAGTTTTTTTTCCACTACATACACTTAGGAGACGTAAGGTCATGGACCAGATTCACGTCTGGTATATCGTACGGTACATAACATAGGGGAAGGCTCGTTGTTACACATTTATTACAGGTTCCCGAGCCAAGCAAACCTGTTTGTATTCATTGTAGATGAAATGAAAGGAAACATGAATTGTGAATGTGAGCATATTTGTGTTTATTATGTGATCACTCGTGTTCACGTTTATATTGTTTGATCAGAAATTCAATAACATTATTAGCAAGCTGTGATTACTGTTGAATGTGATAGCAAAATTACTGAGTTATTTTGCTGATATTTCCATGTGTTCATTTTTCAGGTAATGATAAGTGTTATTATTCCAGGTGTGTACAGTATAGTCCTGACGGTGGAGGATTCTTGTGGGCCGGATAATGGAAACTTCATCTCCGCTCGTCGTTTCCTTATCTTCGACAACAACAGCACAGTAGAGGTGGACACATCCGGGCACACTATGTCGGTGGATTCGGGCGCCAGCAGCTCCACTTGGCTGACTGACCTGCAGGACAGTACTGGACACGGGCAGAAAGTAAGACGACACATACTGATATTCCTATCGTTTAAACAACTTGATGTAATACAGAAACGACTTTCGTCTAGAACCTAGTAACAACCTCATTTACTCTGACAGGTAGTCGTCAAGTGGCCGGGTCATTTCTACAACCATCTCCATCACCACAACAAGTTTCTGAATCCTATCAAGGACCATCATCCCCCAATTTCGTCTGAATATGAGGAGCGGACAGGTAAGATTTATTTGTCATCACCATATACCATCGTTTTACATGTCATAATTTTTGTTTATGTATTCATAATTCTGATTCGTTGCTACCAATCGATATATAGGTATTCCGCCCGAAACTAGGTCCAGGGAGGAAATCCCCAACGTAAACGGCATCGTGCTGTTCCAAACAGACTGGGCGGTAGATCATGAAGGAGGGCGGAGTCTCACAGGCCCTCCTGGTAACTGGACGAATGTTACAGATATGGTAAGCACCGTGACTTCAAATGGTTTACGATTTAATACTAACACACTTAGCTGGGCAAGATCATATACCTAGATACGTTGCTATACATCTTTCATTAGAATGATTATCGTTGATATGTCCTTATTTAAGACCAATTTAAGAATATAACTGGTATCGTGTGTTGCAATTAGTAGGCTGCTGTTAGGCCAAAATAAAAAGGTCCTTCGTTTGAACCCCTGACTGAAATACACCGAATGTTGTTCCATTGGCATAGGAAAGGCACTTGGCACCACATTCCTCATTTGACCCATGTGTAATCGAATATGTATGTATGTAATCGACTATCAAGGGCTGGTTAGGGCCGTCCCTCCGACAGAACGTTAAAATGGAGGTCCCTTGGTTAAGAAGCGCCACACCTCGAGCACGTTAAAGGATCCACCGCACTTATCGACAAGATCAGGGGGGCCTTTCCTGTGTGAATGGCTCAATATATACCGCCTTTGGCTGCAACTGGGACAACTTACAGTGGTATCTAGGTCACTTTGTGATGGTGCACGGCTGCCATTACAGATCCTTGTGATTTTCGCCCACCATCCAATAACAAGTTGATTAAATCGAAAAGTAAACTGATTTTTTTCTCAGGTAGAGCAACAAGCCCTAGACATCCCCCGACGGGACGGCGACACTATTCGGGTCTGGATACGTGCATATGACGTCATGGGAAACGTTGCTGAGGACAACGTCACTGTCCACGTGGACTCATCTCCACCGACCGTGGAAGGTGTTTCTCTCTCACGTCTTGAAAACACTGGGCTGGCTGTACACAACTCAGAGGACCTCTTCGATATGAAGTAATACTAGTACACCTTTTTCAACGTTGTCAAAAAAAGATACTAGATTGCTAGCATCAGGATAGTTTTGTTGCTTTTTGCACGGTATTGAAGACAAAACCAACAAATAAAGGGCAGTACAAAATCCAATGGCAAATAAAAATGTTTATGCTTAGCATCTATGAAAGCATCCTGGCATGAATAGAATTTTGTACCGATAGTGTAAATCTTTCTTTTCAGTTGTTATATGCACTAAATGAGGTAACCTTTATTAAAAACTCAGCAGGTGCAACCATAACCGTTTTTGTTGTTTCTTAATTTTTAGGGTGGTATTCACAGCTTATGATGACCACAGCGGGCTGCATGACATCCACTGGCAGCTACATGACATGGCGGACCCACGTGTGGTGCACGGAGAGGGACAAGTGGCCGTCCGCAAAGTAACTTTAACTTGTAATGCACCAAGCAAGTAATGGGTATATGATAAATCACAAGATGTTGCGATGAAAGTATCTCCTTATAACAGAAAAGGACACCTAAGAAAACGTGACGATTTTGCTAAGCATCATCCACTTACTTGTCGACATTTAGGATTTTCCTAGTAAGATATAGAATAGGTCTGTAGTAGTAGTAACGTTAGTAGTAGTAGAAGTAGAGGTAGTAGTAATCTGAAGATACCTCTTAGTCCCTCCGGTCTCTATAGCTCCAGATGATTACCCATATGTCCCTGTCGCTACGTTAAATCGAAACCAATCTAGACCTTAGCTATAGGTTTTACGCTATTTTGTTGGACATGAACGTTGGAATATATAAAATATCCCCCAAAATATACAAAGACCCGATACAACCGAAAGCATCTGGGTTACTACAAGTTTTTAAGCACAATTCAATGAGTTTCATTTATCTAATCTGAAATGGCGATTGAATAACAGCTTATGGAAATATCGAGTAAACTGTGAAACGTCAAAATATTGTCCAAATCACATTCTGGGTTACAGTGAATTTACGCGCATTATTTATGCTTAACTTTGCAAAGTATTTGTTTTAACTTAGTGTTTTCAGCATTTTGAAAGTCGTATTGTTTATATCTGAGAAAATACACCATAGCTTACATGGAATTTACAAACATGATTGCATGATTCATGCATGGCATATCCAATAGTTTTAACATTGAGGGGACTGGGCAAGATAGGTACCGCTTGGTCCCACGTCGCAGTTTTTAGTGTCCGTAATTGTAAAAGAATTATTACCCTAAATTTCAGGTGAACGAGTTGGAATGCTCTCCTCCCACGTGCACCTGCATTCCTAAAGACAGGGAATGTTACATCCGGAACTACCAATTTGAACTAGATGAAGACAAGATGAACAACTCAGTTGGAACCCACGACTTTGACTATTACTTTGTCATAACAGTCACAAATAATGCCATGCTGCAGACACAAGCAACGTTCCAGGTAGGGTAGCTCTGGATTCTCTACTTTTTGATTTACATATAAAAATCTGCATAGCATAGTCTTTATAAAACTTGAAGAATTCAACCTGAATTTATTGATATTTTGTGACATGTGGCTAAAGAGTATGATGAAAAGGAATGAGTATTTACTCCTTTCATGGCTATAGCCGATAGATTGTACAAGTTTGATTTTGGCAAAGTGCACATTACGATTTTGAACGATTTTTCTTTTTGACCTGACCTAAGGATACGACATCTCGTCACCTGCCTCACTCATAATTCATAAAGTCTTGTAACTATCTAGTAACGTTCTATTCCGTACACTGTTCCCCGTGTATCCAGGTGACAGTTGACACCAGCCCCCCACTACCCGGCCATGTTCACGACAGTCTTCCCGGTGAGACAGACACAGACTACCAGCAGGACGTCATCATACATGCATCATGGGAAGGGTTCTTTGACAGAGAGAGTGGCGTCATGTCTTACCTGGTCGCTATCACACAGGAATGCCTTACCTTGGAGAACATGACATCTATTGACAACGACTCTTTTGTAAGTTTATGTCATAATACCAGATGAATACTAGTACTATGTAAGTTTGTCCATATATTAAAAACAAATTGTTTTCTTTGCAGAGAACGAATACGACGTCTACTTACGTGACATGGGACGCACCACATCCGGGCACTTACTACTGCACAGTTGTCGCCTTTAACCGTGCTCTGGAGCCGTCAGAACCCGTATGTTCAGACGGTGTGACTGTAGACACCACCCCGCCCGTACTGAGGGAGGTTGTTGTGGATAACGCACACTACAAACCGGGACTTCTTCAGGACGGAGAAGAAAATGTGTGGATGGTGGACAGGAATGGGTACCGATATCCGGCTCCAGCGTGTGGGTAAGTCATTGTTGTTTATGAAGTATTGTACACATGGAAATAAAACAACGGAATATGGATGAATCATAACATACGGCATGCTAAAATAAAACTGAATAACACATTCATACGTTCCCTCATATTTCAGGAACAGGTCAAGAGAGGTAGATGGCATTGAGCTGTGGCCACTCTTACAACCTTCAAACAGCTCGGTGGATCCTAAGGATATTGATGACAGCGACTGCCATGTGTACGAGCCGCTCTCAACCAAAGCATACTTGTCTCAAGATAATAAAGTAAGCACGACAAGTCAATTATTTGAATCTGATATCATATTGGCCTTTATCAATAAGAACGTATCACAAATTATCATTGCTAACCGGGTCTTTTGCATATATTTCAGATAACGGTCCATTGGTACGGTGAAGACCAGGAGAGTGACATCTATGACTACGAGGTTGGGCTGAGCAGTACGGAGTCACCAGACGTTCCGGATATACTTCCGTTCACAACAACAAACTCCCGTCCTCACTTCACCACCTACCATCCCAACCTGGGGGAGGGGAAACAGTTCTACCTAGTGATAAGGGCCATCAACAGGGCGCAGATGGTTACCACTAAGGTAAGATGCTTCTAGACACTCCTGGATCAGCACTACTTTCGAAGACCACGTCATGATTCAACACTGAACTGGATGTTAAGGACTTTCTGGTTCATGTCGATAGCAATTGTACGGAAGATCAGGAACAAAATCGTTGGTCAATCATTACCCGCTGAAGAAGGCGGATGAGGGTCAGTCAAAATCCAGTGAATGTGTTAGAAGAAACGTTACCTATTTGTGATATTCTATGCAATTCACAGTGCGTTGTTTATTGCAGGTTTATATTATGTGCCACCTGATTCAGTCGATGACTCATCATTTTGAGTAGGCGGGCATTTTTATTTCTCAATAATGACATTTGTTACTTTGTAATATATAATCGCTGTGTCTCTGCTGTTTTTGTTGACTGTGTATATTTTTTACTCTTCCTTAAAAACGAAATACCATTGAGGTTACAGCAAGCCTAAACAGTCCACAGGGTAATTAATGGCGTTTCTTTTAAGCACCAAATGTTTTGGAATGTATACCAAAAGTCCTTCCCGCGCCGGATGGGGCTTACGGTGGCACCCATCTCCGTTTAAGCCATACACCATTATTGAAATCACTACAGCCGCTGTCCACTGACAGCGATGTGTGTCTTCTACCACACTTGTCCCCCAATACTGAGTGCTAAGCAGTGAAAACAGCATGTGTCATTTTAAAACCCAGCCGGGGATCGAACTCGTGACTACCCGAATGCAAGGCGAACACTTTACCTGTTTGGCCATTGTGCCGGAATAGATATTCAACGTTTATTCCATCTACAGGTCCTCGGTCCGTACATAGTGGATGTTACACCGCCGACATTTTCTGGTCAGATAAAAGTGAGTCTTGAACAGCAGGATAAACAGCAGATGCTGGTGGGACGATGGGAGGAAGACGCGTTCTTTGAGACGGACGGGGATGATGCTCTCATCACGTATGAGTTTGCTGTTGGTAAGCAAAATGATGTTTACGACATTACTCTAATCAGTATGATATAGACATGCTACTTTAATACTGATACTGCTTGTTTCAACACTTCACGTAATGACAAAATATTCTTTACTTTGCAACTTTGATTTACGAAACCCTGTGGCTTCCCACAGGCCACAGCCCAGGGAGTTCCGAAGTGCACCAATTCACACCACTTCCGGCCACTGATAATGACGTGTGTAACGTTACCTTCCCACCTGTGTGCGTGTCCTTCCCTGTGTCATCTCTGGACTGGCAGCTTCACGGGACGCACACGTACTACCTGTCTGTCCGTGTGGAGAACACGGCCGGGCTCAGCCTGGTCGTCTCGTCAGGACCGTACGTACATGTGATAGACTTACCGTCCAGTGGAGTGGTTATGGAAGTGTCTCATGCACAACGGGAGCCATCTGTGTTTGGGGTGAGACTAAGATTTTGACCGTAACTAAAGCTAGAAGTAGTTTTGAAAATAGAATCAAGTGAAGCATTCTTCAAAAATTGACGTGATTCCCATGCATAGCATTTGATTACAATTCTTAATTAAAATAAAACAAATTTAATTTACTAAATCGCAATGGAACCTGCGCCTATATTTCAATAATATTAATGGAAAATAAAGGATACACGCAAACGTTTAATAATCTTATGTCATCCTATATTTGCACGATGGCTTCTCTTCGCTGCCTCAAAATATGGGACAACGGTAAACTATGAGTAAAATAGGAGGATATCAAGCTAGATATTCGGACCTATTATTTATTGCTCTGACTGGGTGTAACCTTCGTCGACAGAACATTGTAATTGGTCTATGTCTTGTTTGTTTTTCACTCATTTGTCTTTGATTCGTTATGAGCTACATATAAATTGCCCAATTGAGACAGTATCAACAAAGTATCCACTAATAAGTGTACAATTTCATTGCTGCTTTTTCAGCACAAGGAAGACATTGACTTCCAGAACACTACCGAAGAGCTCCACTGTGAGTGGCGAGGGTTCAGCCATCCACATCTTACCGTGACGTATCAGGTTGGTGTCGGTACAACACCAGGTGCTGATGACGTCATTACTTTTGCTGATGCAGGAATTGAGACGCATTTTTCGTGGACACATCTACAGCTCCAGAGGTTTCAGGTCAGCTGCTTTATATTCAGAAAACTTGCATTTATATAAATTATTGTGTATGTCGTGTATTCCGACAACGGAAAACTAATACCCACATTTCATTACACTTAAATGTCGCCTTTTTCTAGATGTATTACGTCACAGTCATGGCCCTGACTGAAGCAGGAAATACATCTGTGACGTCAGACGGAGTGCGGGTCGTACTAGATGATGACGTCATCAACGGTACAAACGTTTATGATGGACAAGAATGCAAGGCACCTGGTAAGACATACATGTATCCCCATAGGCTGGCTCATTTGTAGCAGAAATGGTCAAGATTTTTGTGTCTCAAAGTATATTTTGATTGAATTCGGAAAATATCTGTTTTACTAAAGCCATGACAATTTTGCATTGACGAAGTAAAGTTTGAACGCTATCTATAATGTGTGAACCGCCTATAGATAATGTTTGGATCTTATTCTTTGTCAAGTACCCTAAACGGACGTGTGACGTCAGAAATGGCTCAAAAGGTGCCCCACAGTCGGTATCTGCCCCCGTCTCTGTTGAGGGATGACCAATAAATCCTCTGTATATATGTGTTGAAATCATATTAAGTTAAGAGGAAAATGATTCTGTTCCCGTAGGCTATAACACGACATTTTCCCACCACGCTGAGTTCCCGTATGGAGACTGTGCTGAGGATATTAACTACCAGGCTTCAACAACAGCCGTCGGCGCTCATTGGTCGATTGCAGACGACATACGGCCGTTTGTCCGCCATATTGAATGGTCTCTTCAGCGAGAAGATGTGATTAATGGGTAAGATCAGCGTTTCTAGCAATGGATATGCAGTGTATACAATAATCAAGCTGATGTATTTCAAATTGCGGTTATACCAGTTACAACTAACAATACAGATCCTTTAAATAATTTTTTTACAAGTTAATCTTCGTGACAGTCACTTGGAATGCATTTATTTTAAGATAGAAACATTTGATGTCAAATTAATATGATTGCTTGTTATAAATTTTCCTGTCACTATTATTCCAATATTTCAGTGCTACTGTCTGGGAGCAGGTGACTGATTTCAGGAATGTGCAGCTGTCACCTGAAGCCACCTGGACCTCCCTCAGTCTGACGAGTGGAGACAAGTACCGGTCTGTGCTGAGGCTGTGTCATACAGCTGGATGTTTCAAGGTGTACATTACTAGTATATCATTTGATTCAAAATATCAAAATACTGGGAATATCATACTTACAGCCTTAAATAATGGCCAAAGGCAAATCAAAGCAATCAAGACTTCGTAATGAAAAATAACAACAACAACAACATTTTGCCTTATGTTTGTCACTATTGCGTATTAACGTTACCAATACTTTCTGTCTGTATGATTGTATGTACAATTTTTTGTTCACTATTATGGCAATGTTTTCTTTTAGGGAGAGCACAGAAAAAACAGTGACGTATGCAGATTATATATGTACTAAATATTTTTCTGTAGCCGATTTACAGTGACGGATTCCGAGTTCTACACGAACCACCCATCCCTGGTCAGATTACAGACATCAGCTACAACAGCACGGCTGGCGGCCTGACGTTCACATGGGAACGGTTCACACACGGTCACGTGACACCTGGGTCCGACAGCTACATGCTCGGGTACGAATGGACGCTCGCCAGTGAGATGTCATCAGAGGTCACTAAACATGGTGACGTCATACTGCCATGGCAAGCCATTGGGCACTCCACACAGATAGGCAGTAAGGTAGGCGAGTCATCAATATCATCTTCGTTAAGACCCAGTCAGACACATTTTACGCTTGCTGATTCCCTTCGTGAAACGAAGGGTTTGTTTTGAGTGCTGTTTGTGTGTGAGAGGGACGTTTGTCAGCCTGATATCTGGGGAAGGCATGGATGGATTGTTTTGATATTTGGTATGTGGGTAGGGTTAGACATGAGGAAGGAATGGTAGGAATTGCGTTACGGCAGGGCGTTCTAGCGGAGTGTTATTGTACTGCAGCAGAACTTCCGGTTTTGATATTTTTTTTCGGGACTTTTTTGGGTGATGATTTTTACGTGGTAGGTAGCTGTGTAAATGAATAGTAAGGTGTGTAAGTTTTGGCCACTTAGGGGTTTTGCTGGGGCGGTGAAAGTCATTCTTGTGTTAGGTTTCGAGAAGGAATAATGCAAGCAGGGGTCGATGGATCGGAATGACTGTAGGTATGCAGATAGCTTACGTAGTGATGTACATAATTATATGATTGTTATGCAAATTAGGAGGTAATTAGCAGAATGCGATAGGTATGTTTGGAAACCGTTGTATGGTGCGTGTCTGTGTACAGAAAAGCTCGCGAACGGCTGGACAGATTGCTCTGATATTTGGTATGTGGGTAGTTCTTGAGAAGGAGAAGAAACGTACGAGGCATTTTTTTCGTTTAGTGGCTTTTGACGGTTTTGCAGGGGATGTTTGTAGGTGGAAAATGGGTTTTACGCAATCGTAGGTATTACGCAATCGTGGGTATTACGCAATCGTGCTATATTTAGGTGATATTACGTCATGCCGATGGGCTTCATGCTTACCCCGTCCCAACAGGAAGTGATCCCAAAGGTCATAGTTGCGCAATAGAGAAAATGGTTTATAGGGACAGTACATTATACATGATGGGGTGTGCATGTTCCCCATAAGATTTGATAATCTGTACACTAAGGGCAATGATGATATTGTATACAGGGGCGTGTATTACACGTTTTAAAAGGGTTGCACATGTAACAGTTACTACCGGTACAATACACTGATGAACAAAGCAGGGTTTGTTTTTCACAGTAACTTGCAGTCATTGATGAGATTGTTTATAGGGAGTTTACATTAGACATATGGGATACACAATGTAGTGGACTGCATTGTGAAACAAAGAATGTTACGACATCATCATTGTTGCAACCATTGATACATTTGCTTCCGGCGGTGGATTTGTTATCCTACCTGCTGAAATTGGACAAATTTCTTGTCGGGATAAGCATTTGGTCTCTCTTCCAAGGAAGAAATTATGCATGTTTTATGTTATCCCGGACAGAAAAGGTGTCGCGAGGCGTATCTATTGACTGACAAGCCCCGTGCGGGCGGATAAAGCGTTCCCGCCACGGCACGGCCATTTGTACTGATATGTGGCGAGAACGTTTGGGCAAGAGACACGGGGTCATGTCAGAATTTCAATGAGTTCCAAGTCGCAAGCCCAAAATGGAAGTTATACTTTTATGTCTTGTTTTCCAAGCGATGTAATGTAGAGTATATAGGTCACAACAAGGACACAAGTGGTAATTAACACAATCACGTCATTTGTACCGACATGTCGCGAGAACGATTAGGTGAGAGACACGCACGGGGTCATGTCGAAAGTTCCATGAGTCACAAGTCGCAAGCCCAGATGGATAGTTATACTTTGATGTCTTGATTTCTCTGCAATTTAATCTAGGGTAGGTCGCAGGTGCTAGTTAGCAGATTCATGCCATTTGTACTGATAGGTTACTAAAACGATTGGGTAAGAGAAAAGGGGTCATCTGAAAAGTTCCATGAGTTCCAAGTCGCAAGCCCAAAATGGAAGTTATACTTTTATGTACCTGTGGAGGAGCATTCCGTGACGACACCAGCCATCACATTTTGGAGGTGTTCGCTGGGGATGTGAAGATCATTTATGTGGATCTCACCAATGACGGCGTTGATGTGGTCAACGTTATTGTTTTATGTGTTATTTTATTGATATTTTGATGCAACAGTCGATTTTAGCCCAGTCAATATAAGTCTTTATCTTCAAAAGACAATGAAAGGTATTTGCTTTGTCCATGGAAATGAATGGACAGGACATGTGTCATGTGCACAAACAAGAAAGGATGGATGATAGAATACTTTTAAAATACAGCTACTGCCTATATCACTTTTTTCGGCGCACCTTCCTATGTGACGGTCTCCATGCTTTCTCCCAAAAAGCGTAAGCACTCCGCCTGGCCTTCTTCATCTCCCGTAAATCGTAGAGACACGGTTTCATTTTACACAGTTTGTAGCAGACGGCCATAACGTACACATACATTCCATTCCATAGTAAAAACCACAAACCCTTTGTCTTCGCATTATATTCTACAACTTCTCAATGCATTTCACAGATAACATTGACCACCTACTGCCAAGATTCCAAGTAACTTGCCTTTTAGATTCTTAATGACATACAAAAGTCTCCAATAATGTCGGCCTGACGTAGAAAACGCTCATCCTGACATGCACCTCACAGTTTCATATTTAAAACCAACAACATCCTCTCAACACCTCGCCTTCTCACTTCCACTTACAAGTGACGCTCTGTGGACGACACATAACTAAAGCTAGCCAATGACACGTCTACATATAAACCCTCCACCACCGCACCATCACCCATTTCACGAAGGTTGAGTTCTGCGAACGCTTGTTGTAGATTGTTTGAGTCATATTCCTGTGCAGAAATTGCATTTTTTTCAGTAGCTACTGATTAGTAGGTTAACAAATGTACTTTCTATAATACACATAGGGAATTTTTTATATGTTCTAGCTTACCAACGAGGTGACGTTTGACCACCCCCTGGACTTTACCCACTGCCTGCGGCTGCTGGTACGAGGCTACAACAAGGCGGGGCTGTCCTCCAGCTCTAGCCGGGATGTCATCAACTGTGACTCCGACAACCCGGCAGACTTCAGCACGCCGATTGTCATCGATGCAGTGGGCGAGTATGACCAACGTTTTCCCAACAAGACAAGGTATGCCTGCTATCAGACCGGAATTTTTGGTCATTGTGGGCAGGGGTGGATGTTGTTGGGCTTCAGAGCTACATCCGTTAATTAACTCAAAAACACCTTGTTATATTTGTAGAGCATAATATAAAGGTAAGATGTCCTACCTACTTACCAGCATAAACGCTGGTAACAAAATTTAAGTTGCTAGATACCGCACGTGTATCAACGGCCTTTTTAGTGGTCTTGGGTTCGGAGTTCTGCTTTCATGTTAAAAACAACCTTAGAGTATGACTATCATAACTACATATCTATTATGACTAGTCATATCCGTTTGTCTACGCTGCAGTGACATATTCTTAGAGACCAACCACAGATGGCCGTTGCCTGATAAGGAGTTTACACCAGCTTCTACCAAATTGTCAGCTGTGTGGCCGTTATTACGTCATGGTCTGTACAACTGGAAGGTCATCTCTGCAGACTCCATACGTCACTGGGCTTACGTCACTCCCCAGCATGCTCTGCGTTACTCTGACTACGCGTGTGACAGTCCGGAGGTGCTGGCATGTGGTACATCAAAGGTAACATAATATGTTAACATCATCGTTGATAGATTTTATTAACTCATAAATCGCTCGACAATATCGTGTCGTTTGTATGTCTTGCCGAGTGGCACAGATGACAATGTTGTCAATGGTGGTAAGGTGCATGCTGTCTTTTTTTTATCGACCCGATGTTATAAAAACCTTAGAAAAGGTATTTTTTTACAATTTTTAAGAATTATCTTGTCGTACCAGTTCTGCACCCAAGTCCGTGTAGTACGGCGTGTACATATCGAAAAGAGTGACCAATATATCCCAATAATCAAACTTTATAGCACAATATTACGTCTCATGTAGATATTGTATGAAACCGGTGTGTTACACCTAATAAAATGGTTTACCAATTTTCCCAAAAAAAAAAAATTATAGCATTGCAGTTTACACAATTTCTCGTTGTCTTTGGTTAAGGCCAACCGGTAGGAGTGCAATTTTATTCAGGACGATAGACTATATAAACAACGAACAATTCTCTTAATCATAGTCATAGATGAAGACACAGTTTGGCAATTGGCACTTCTGACCTGTTACTTTGTCAGCCGTAAGCCTCCGGCTGACATAGACGAAATGCAGAATCATTGGTTTCCCTTAACAAAAGTTAACCTTTGTGTTTGTGTTCATCTAAGGATAATTTCGCTAACATACCTGGTCTCCAACTCCACCACGGACGGCGGTACCACATCTGTGTCCACGCCGACAGGACCGTCCTGCAGTTTGAGACGTTTGAGCAGACCCTGGCTGAAGTAGACACCTGTTCTAACGGTATCACTGTGGACCTGACACCGCCCTTACCTGGACAGGTGTGGATCAACAGGAGGGACCCGGACTTTCAGGTAAGCTGAGGAAACGTAATGTCGGTGTTTATCCACAATCGAAAAACATTTGTTTTTACAATATCGAAAAGCAGGTTTACACATTATCATTTCTCATCACCCATGTCAGACGTCAGTGTCCGAACTGCATGTTTTCTGGGACTCGTTTGTTGACGTGGAGGAGCACGGGATGTCATCACACCACAGCGGCATACAGAAATATGAACTGGCAATAGGTGAGTACAAGTATCCTTACAACTAAGATTGTGACGAGACTGCGCTGGTGTCAATTTGCCGATCAGTTCAAATAATCTAAATTACAGGATATGGACGTAATATTTAACAAATATACCTCACCTTGAATACTCTTCAGGGTCTTCGCCTAGTGGTGTAGACATCCAGGACTTCAGAGATCAGGGTGTAACTAACATGGCCGCCGTGCACAACCTTCATCTACAGCAGGGGCACACGTATTACGCCACAATCAGGGGTAAGTGTTTTCAGATGATGTTTCATTCAAGCACAAAATTTATACTGCATGTAAATTTCAGAACAATTACGGATTTATGTGGATTATTAAATGGTAGATTTTTTTTCATTTTTGTGCAAATCTATGCTATCCACTCACACCATTTTTTTGCTCAGCAACCGACTACGTTGGATTCTCTGTGACAAGTGTATCACAAGGTGTGACCATTGACGTCACCGCTCCTATGGTAACGGATGCCAAGATTGACGTCGGTGGCCGTTATCATCTGTCTACGTCATCAGTGACGGCGAGATGGGACGGCGTTTTCCTGGACCCCGAGAGTGGTAGGAGACATACTTTTATCTTTTAGTATTAAGCACATTTTAAAACATTGTTTATGTATTTTATACGACCCTTTTATGCTGAGAAGAAACATATGCATTGCCACAACATTATCCAATTCAATTACCCTAAATGTCTTTAGCTCATTTGCATATTCATTCAAAGCTAGGGTATAAAACTGTTCTACCAAATTCTTTCTATGTCACTATCGAAAGACAATGATTGTTATCTGGAATCCTCTTCCCAACATCCAAAGCAACTGCGTTTGGGGTATCTAACATTCACACATCATTCAATAAGAACGCATGTTGGCTTTGCACCGTAGCCTTACATATAGAGTTTTAACACTGCACTGCCTCATTTGTATTTCTCCACATCACATGCTGTCAACATTAGGTATATCTCACTACGAGTGGAGTGTGCGGTCGGGCCCGGGTCATGCTGACATCATGCCGTTCACACGGACGGAGTCTGAAGAAGCCGTGTCAGACCCAGCACTGGATCTACAGCTGCAAGAGGGACATGCCTACTATGTGTCTGTTAAGGTTCGTCTGTACATTCAAGTTAAGAAAAGCTAGTATTTTCAGTTCTTTTCAGATCAGTTTATCCTCGGAGAGGTCTTATCAAAACATATAATGCATTCTGTTTAACCATGGAAATAACTCAGTTTTCATATGTTTTTAAATTCCAATATTTCTGAAGCTTTTTTAAAGTCGTCCAATTCCAACTCCAGGCGTATAACGGAGCAGGTCTCTCTGTGATCGCGGTGTCATGGCCGACTGTAGTGGAGAGCTCGCCGCCTGAACCCGGGGTTGTCTATGACGGGGTTCCATCAGTGGATCACCAAGACGCAGACTTCCAGGTACGTTGACAAAAGTAAAATACATGAAACTCAACAAAAATGGTTTCATTTGACCATTTTGCAGTCTACACGCATCTTACATAATACATTCCCATTGTCTTGTGTTTCCTCCCAGACGGAGCTGGACACGCTGCGTGCCAGATGGGAAGGTTTCCATGACGCTCACACCGCCATTTTGGGGTACGACTGGAGTGTGGGGACATGTCCCGGATGTGATGACGTCATGGAAGCGGAACATGTCGGATTGCTCACTGGTACGTGACTTAAAATTACATGTCTTGAAATACAACTGTCGTCATGTTTGTGATTTTTACTGATTGCTTGGCGGGTATATATACATTTCTTTACCTTTGTTAGGTACGTAGGCCATTTTAATAGAGACCCTGATGTAATTATGGACTTTTCTATATAACCTGCAGATGTTTCTGCGAGTCATCTCGGCCTTGTCCCCGGTAAGAAGTATTACGTCACAATAACCGCCTGTAACGCAGCAGACCTCTGTACGCCAGTCTCATCTGATGGCGTCATCATCGACAACTCCCCTCCGGCCCCGGGGGTGGTGTATGATGGGGTGGATGACATGGACAGTCGCTTCCAAGCATCAAGGTAACACGAAGTTCTTTAAATATCACTTATATATAATCATTATCGATAAAGTTTATTGTTCAAATTTTGTTTACAAACGCTTAATAAACAATGAATATTGGGTGGTATGCGTCCATAGAAGTCTCTATGAAATAGCTAATGCACAAACATATAATGCATGCTTTATAACAATGTTATGGAACAAAATATACCAATAGCGTCAGTATTTCGTCACCCAACGTAACGTTCTGAATAGGGATTGACATCGGACAGAGGAAATGTCATCGGACAGAGACTAGAACATTACGATACAATCTTATAATTTATACTAGTTAAACATTATCGTTTTGCACTGTATAGTACGATGTGCATCAGGTTACTGTTATCGTTATCAGGACGGTGTTAGGAGCCCATTGGTTCGGCTTCCACGATCCACACTCAGGCCTGTCTCACTATGAGTGGCGTGCAGGCACGACCCCTGGTGGAGATGACTTGTACGGCACCACACGGCTCCATCTGACAGAGTTGGTCCACATCTCCCAGCTGGATCCTCCTCTTCCAATCAACCGGACCGTGTACATCACTGTTAGAGCCTACAACAAAGCAGGTCTGTCTGTTTATTATGTAGGATAAAGGGCGATTATCCATTTCCTATGAAAGCAAAGCAGAAAGCACTGTATTAAAAAGCGCCACAAACAACATTACTAAAATGAAACGGAATGATTTCCATTGAATAAACGTACATTTATCATCTTTATGGGGATAAATGCCGCATCATTAAGGATCTGCCAAGAGCATATGGATGGTTGGGGAAGAGTCAATGATGTGCCAATAATGCTCTTTGCGGCCAAGAGAAATCTCAACTCAGAAATCTTCCGAAGTGTTGCAAAAGTGCAACTGCCGGCCCAAACATTTAAGTATGTCTAAAGGCATTGTTTTTGTCGGTATTTACGATTTGACCACAAGAGTATCTGCTTGGACATTTAAATGAAATAGGTAATGACATGTCTAATCATCTTTGTATTAGGATTATACGTTGAGAGAACGTCCAACGGCTTCTGTGTTGACGAATCTCCACCAGCCATGTTGGAGGAACCACAGTTTGATCTGACCCAGGGGTCCATTATTCCTGATACACAGGTACTTTCGATTTATACAAATGCTCACTGACATTTAGTTATGGATCCTGATTATAAGAGTGGCAGGCAAAAAAAATGTATATATCTAACTGAACAAAAGCATTACACGAAAAAAATAATTGTGTTCTATTACGTTGTATTGTTGTGTATTGCATGATATATTTTTAATCGCATTGTATCGCATTGTATTATATTATATTGTATTACATTTTACTGCACTGCACTTTATTATACCCTACTGCACCGTATTGTGTTGTATTTTTGGTATTGCATTGTGTCGCTTCTTTTGGAAATCAACCCATAATGTAGCTTTTTGGATATCGGAAAAGGGACATTTTCGTCTCAAAATTAATAGTGCAAAACTTCTGTTTTTATCGTCTTTCCGAAGTGCAAAGTTTCTCAATGTTATTGTTACTGTCATCTGCAGGTGTGGAGAACAACCCTGTCCGTGAGGTGGGAGGTTGTTGACCATGAGAGTTCCATCGAGCGGCAGCACCTGTCAGTCATCACTCACCACCAGGCCGGGATGGATATAGAGCCTGTGGAGGTAACGGTGTGAGTAGTAAAGTAGGAGTATGCTGATATTGTTTATTCTGGTGGAGAAGGGGTGAATGAATAATATCAACATACTCCTACTATACTACTGGTGTGGTTACCTACGACAAATGCTGTCGTACATTTTTTTTTCGTTTTCCGATAAACAAGAAACAGACAGGCCCAATTGTTTACAAGGATATAACATGGCCTTTTTCTGTTAGATCTGATATTTGATATGATATCAAATCTACACCATCACCGTCAATTTACAACTATTAAACTGCCTTCAGTTTGTAATCGTATTTTATTGATTACCTTGCGATGAATGTGACCACGCCGAAGGATTGAACTAATATGTAATTCGTACCAACCTTTTGGCAAAGATAGAGAGTATTATACAACCTTCATTTTGCGTTGGGATTCATTCAATGATTTATTTGAACTGGAATAAACCAATATGGAAACGTTTTGCTTCTTTCCAAACGTCAGATCGCCGGGTCTATCGGAGACTTCAGGTTTACTAACCTATCACTACATGACGGGGACACGTACTACGTACGGGTGGTGGCCTGTAACGGCGCCAAGCTGTGTGCATCAGGGCAGACTCACGGAGTTCTGGTACGTTTTGGTTGCTTTGTTTTTTTAGTTAAGACAAAATTTCAGCTACTCAAGGAAATAAACGGGTTTCCAAAGCTACAACATGGGCAACGCTACCCTCACAATTAAAACAAGAAATCTTTTTTAAAAAGCTGTGCCTTGCCGCGTATTTTATGTTATTTTGGTAAGTTAGACTAGATTCTACGCTTAAAAATCCGGAGTTCCACATGTCGCCCCCCCTCATTATCATAATTTATGTCAGATGAATCATTGGCACATTAAACAGGTTTTGTAAAACTTTTTGACCCACAATGAATATGCATTATTTTTTATTACAAACTAAGTTCCTTCTGATGCAATTTGTGATATATCTTTATATAAACATGGTGAGTTAAAGCGTAGATTTATTACGCTGGACCACATACAGTAACATGCGTCTAGAAGAGCGTTTTAATACTCGCCTGGAATGTACCATTGTGTAACTAAGCCATGAAACTCGGCAAGGAAAGAAGGGCCTTTGGAAGGGGCTTTGGAAGGGCTGGGTTAAAAGGTCCGTCCATGGATCCATGGAAGAAAGCTGGCGTAAAGCCTTGCCGGCGGCAAGGCAAAAAAAGTTCCGTCTATTACGTGTAGTGTATTTTTCTTTTTTGACTTTCGGATATGGTCCCTACGTGGACCTCTGTGGCTCCGGGATTTTTATAAACAGTGCATCGGCTCTAATTATAATTGTTTGTCTTTAAAGCTTGACTGGGGCTACACCCTGGTACCACCTACGGGCACCGGTCTAAATGGGAGCAAAGCATAACTAATATAATGCTTTTGAATTGCATGATTGCAGCAAGTGCTTACGGTAGGATGTACACATGTACCATGTTGAAACCCTTCTCCTCAGGTGGACTCCACCCCTCCCACAGTAGGTATGTTAGCCGTACAGACCGGCCATGCTGCCCAGTTATGGCGTCACCGTGACGGCTGGGTTTTTCATGTACCATCCTCACTACATCACCATTTCTCTCATGTTGAAACCCTTCTCCCCAGGTGGACTCCACCCCTCCCACAGTGGGGATGTTAGCCGTACAGACCAACCATGCTGCGCAGTTATGGCGTCACCGTGACGGCTGGATGTATACATGTACCATCTTCACTACATCACCATTTCTCTCATGTTGAAACCCTTCTCCCCAGGTGGACTCCACCCCTCCCACAGTAGGTATGTTAGCCGTACAGACCGACCATGCTGCCCCATGGCGTCACCGTGAAGGCTGGGTTTTTCATGTACCATCCTCACTACATCACCATTTCTCTCATGTTGAAACCCTTCTCCCCAGGTGGACTCCACCCCTCCCACAGTAGGTATGTTAGCCGTACAGACCGACCATGCTGCCCCATGGCGTCACCGTGAAGGCTGGGTTTTTCATGTACCATCCTCACTACATCACCATTTCTCTCATGTTGAAACCCTTCTCCCCAGGTGGACTCCACCCCTCCCACAGTAGGTATGTTAGCCGTACAGACCGACCATGCTGCCCAGTTATGGCGTCACCGTGACGGCTGGATGTAAACATGTACCATCCTCTCTACATCACCATTTCTCTCATGTTGAAACCCTTCTCCCCAGGTGGACTCCACCCCTCCCACAGTAGGTATGTTAGCCGTACAGACCGACCATGCTGCCCAGTTATGGCGTCACCGTGACGGCTGGATGTAAACATGTACCATCCTCTCTACATCACCATTTCTCTCATGTTGAAACCCTTCTCCCCAGGTGGACTCCACCCCTCCCACAGTAGGTATGTTAGCCGTACAGACCGACCATGCTGCCCAGTTATGGCGTCACCGTGACGACTGGATTTGTCATGTACCATCATCACTACGTCACCATTTATCTCATGTTGAAACCCTTCTCCCCAGGTGGACTCCACCCCTCCCACAGTAGGAATGTTAGCCGTACAGACCGACCATGCTGCGCAGTTATGGCGTCACCGTGATGGCTGGATTTGTCATGTACGAGGGGCGTGCAATTAGTAATGGTCCTGACCCATTTCCCATAGCAGGAGATTAATGAAACTTGGCACAGTTATTAGTCTTTCTCTTCATAAGAATCACCCAGAGTTATGCATTTCTCCCATCGTTTGATGCAGCTCTGGACACCGATTTTGTAGGACACCCCAGGTTGGTCCTCCAACTGATGCCTCATCAATGGCACAAGAGGGACGACCAGGTCTGGGAGCTGTTTCCACAGACTTCCAGCCACGTTTGAATTCAGGATGCCAGCGTTTTACAAGGTCATATGATGGGGCATCATCACCATAAGTTTCATTTATTTCATCAAAAGTCTTCTTTGGTGTGCGTCCTTTCAAATACAAAAACCGGATCACTGCGCGACACTCAACTGGTTCCATTTCACACCTGGTCCATTTCGCACCTGACTAAGTTCAAACACCAGTAAATCAGAAACCACAATTAGTTCAGAGCTGTCTTTTGCAACATAACCCATAGAGATATGAATTATCACACATACAAAATTTCATTTAGATCAGACAACTGGAATTGGGTCAGGACCATTACTTATTGCACGCCCCTCGTACCATCATCACTACGTCACCATTTCTCACATGTTTAAACCCTTCTCCCCAGGTGGACTCCACCCCTCCCACAGTAGGTATGTTGGCCGTACAGACCGGCCATGCTGCTCAGTTATGGCGTCACCGTGATGGCTGGATGACGTACCACCACCAGAACGGCACCGCCCCGCCTCACGTCAGGCTGGCCTGGCTCGGCTTCACGGACATCCACACTGGGATCCAGGAATATCACGTTAACATCGGGTCGACCTTTGGTGGGACAGATCTCACGGCAAGTTTTCTCAACCTTAGATATGGCGTCTTTATGTTACGAATTTTGCACTTCGGAAAGTAAATGGCACTATGACTTTTATTGATCATTTTATGCATTTAGTGCATCAGTTAAAAAAGGCCACGATATTTAACAAATTACAGACAGTCGGTTACCATGCAAGTTGTCATATTTCATATTTCAGTCCTTATGCTTATTATGCTCCCATCCTGTGGTTCCCACAGCCATATTATTATTTAGCGTGCGTGTGTTTATAATCCTATGCCAAAATATGACCCCAGAGAGACAGTGTGGTCCTCCCGCACCAGGACGGCCCGTCCCATGAAGACGAAGGTGCCGTGCAAGTCGCTGTAGTGAACCTCACACGGAACCTGACAGATAGGGAACACATCTATGTCACACTTTGGGCGGTAAACAAGGTAATGAACAGTAGAATAAGTTTCAATGGACTTGCTTCCCCATGGGGTACAATCTGAAACGTTAACTGTTTAAGTCAAGGGTTAACAGACATCTTTCTTCACAAAACAGTATTGTATCCCAACCCAAAACGCTTGAGTGGCTCCACAAGCCCTGTTTTGCGGTGAACTCTAAGTAAATAAAAAAAGTTGCTATGTTGAATGTTATTGTGTTGTTTTCTAAAATTACAAATCTGTATTTCGTTTATAGTGTTTGTTTTTATCTATATTTACTTATTATATTTTAAGTCAAGAAATGTGTTCCTGATCCCTTTACTCTGTATTGAAAAACAAACATCTGCAAATACAACAATGTACTACAAGAGCTGATCTGATCGCCAGCCTGTCTTCATTAGTTAATCATATATAAAAGCATTAACCTTTTCTGGTGCTTTGTATCCAGTTGATGTTATAATTCATAGTTATCTTCTTATAGCAAGCCATTAGTCATTTTGCATCTTTAATGAGGGACTTCTTAGCCGCTTCCGTTTGTAAAACTTGTTTTATGTTATGGTTTATGTGGGACGTTATAACATGACAGCTTAGAATGAAGTTAAGTTGTTTTTTTCTTGTTAACAGGTTGGATTGCACAGCATTGTGGTCCATGAAGCCCTGGAAGTGGTTCCGTCTAACCCGCACAGCGGTCTCCTGTCATTGGTCAGACGATGTGGCGTACACACTTGTGAGGGCGACTGCACATGCGCACCACAGAACCAGAAATGTGCTCCACTTCTCACCGGATGTCAAAACGTCGCAAGTTAGTTTTTAAACACCCATTGGAGAATATTATAACGCGTTATCTCTTGCATCCAATGCATGCTAATAACTAACTTGATTATATTTTCATGCTGCTGCTTAAATTTTATTATGAAAATCAATATCTTCGATAGAAAAGCTGTTTACTGACAACTGTCTCGCCAAATATATCAGCAATGTGTACGTGTTGACTTAGTCCTGATATTTTACTGTCAATTCCACTGGTAGATATTTCAATTGGTTTCTGTAAAATTAAAGGTACCCCCCTTAAAATATTTTTCTCCTTTTGATTCATATCACCATATATCTATGGGTTGGTTTGAGAGACAACCGTAGGAATAGGAGTATATTACAACAGAGACACCGATCTGGATTTCCATGGGTTTATCTATAGGATCACAAATTCTGCCGGATTGCAGCAAATTCAATTGTTTCCCCGGTGGATTTTCTAATAATACTGTTTTAACGGCGTTTTTAAGGACTCTGGCATCCTTCATCAACAGATATCTGCCACATTTCCATCCCTCCACAGACCGTACAGAATATCAGCAGGTTCTTGTGTACGACCTGACGGACATGCGCAGTCGGACACCACCAGACGCTGACGTCACACTGTCGCAATGCACTCTGGGCGCAAGATGGGAAACGTTACCGGGAGGTATACCGGTTCAAAGGTAACACCACATTACCATTTGTCTATAGGCCTTTGTAGGGTCTTTCTGTTGCAGGCATTTCAAATAGGCTGTGGCAGAACATAAGACCGACAAGGAAGCTTTTTCCATAACAAAACAGCAGCTGTATCTTATACGTTACATTTATTACTATCCTAACCAGACGACCACAGTTCCTGATCGTACGACGATCGTACGATCAAAGTAATCTGACTTTGACAGTGACATTTTTCACTAATAGAACTAGGTACAATACGACTGCGTTATTAAGCTAGTAGATTGAGCAAAAGGTTGTTTCTTCGGAGGATATACCCGGGCTAAGATTAGATATCAACCAGACATTCTTTCGCGTTTGCGATTGGTTATAGTATTATGGATAGGGAGGGTATTAATTAGGCTAGTTATAATGCTTTGACTTTATGTCATTAATATTGAAATGAATATGTTATCAGGTATGAGTGGAGTGCGGGACAGGAGGGCAATGCAGCAGGTACCGGAGTGTTTAATTCAACAAACGACAGGATCTGGTACGACGTGGGACTGAGAACGTCAGCTGTGCTGAGCCTCAGGCGGGACAGACGTAAGTTACAGTAAATGTTAACAAATTTGCCAAAACTATAGTTCCACGAACACATACCTTTGCCAAATAAACCAGGTTTGTAATATGAATGATGTCTGTAGACATAAATGTGTTACTCAATCATTACATTCTTTTTCATATGCCCGGAGTCGGTTTATAAGATTTCGCCACTAATTATGCAAGTAAGATCCCAATTTACATAACTAATATCAAATTGTATCAAGCATTACTTAAGCTATCAGCACCCCGAAAAAAAGATGATCCTTCCATCCATTCTTGACTAATTCTCTTTCAAAGTCTGAAACTAAACCGGCTCCCGCAGTTCCAAAAAAGATGCTAGTGGACCCAAACATACATTTCTACTCTCTGCCCTCTTCCTCTACGTGACAACTTTGAAAGTCCAATCACGGAATGCAGTGGATTTATGAACTTTCCTCATTGATAACGCAAATTAGCTGTTAATTTATATAATTAGTACCCCATAATGTAAGTGTTCACTAAGGCTATCTACATACCAAAAATCTATGACGATCCGTCAATACGTTCATATTTTCTAACCAATTATGCAAATGTGGTCAGCATTTGCATAATTGATCTCTATCAACATTTCTCTCTTTCTCAGCTACATATGTGACAAGTTTACAAGTTCTATCATGGAATTGAGTGAATTTATGTACTTTCCTCATTAATAAAGCAAATGAGCTGTTGATTTGCATAATCAGTATCTCGTTCTGTAGGTCTTCACTTAGGCTATCTACATACAAAAATCATGATGATCTGTCAACACGTTCATATTTTCTCATTAATTATGAGGTCGTCATTTGCATAATTGATATCTATTGACATTTTTCTCCTTCCCAGCTACATATGTGACAAGTTTGAAAGTCCTATCATAGACTGCAGTGGATTTATAAACTTTCCTCATTAATTATGCAAATTTGCTGTTGATTTGCATAATTGGTATCTTATAAAGTAAGTCATCACTCATTCTATCTGCATACCAAACATCATGACGATCCGTCAACACGTTCTCGACTTATTCTCGTCCAAAGCTTGAAAGGAAACCGGTGCCTGCAGTTCCAAAGCCGCTAGGGGGCCCAAACTCACAGCACTTGCTCTCTGCCTCAAGGGCTATCTACCACTCAAAAATCACTAACACAGCAGAACACGAGATATAAGAAATGGAAGTTCCGCTGCAGTACCTTAGCAAGCCGCTAGGGGGCCCATTATCGAACTTGACCTTTGTTTTCCCGACCCCTACCCACCTACCAAATATCATCAGGATCCATCCAAGGCTTCTCGAGTTATGCTGTTAACACACAGACGTACAAGCCTAAAACATAACCTTAGCCATTCTGGAAAAGGTAATAATGTTTAGATTTTGTTATAGTAATTGGATAAATATTCATCATCATCGGCCTCTCTCCATCTGGACAGAGGATGCCCCCCCCCCCCCCCCTGCAGCAGGTTCTCCGGTGACTGTACAGTCCAATTATTGAGTAACAGTATAATAAGTATTATTTTATCAAGATCCTTCCGTGTTTTAGATTTGATAAAACATGTACAGATGTATTAAACACGTATAAACTAACATTTTATGCTTAAACGCCTTCTGTTTCCAGCACAATTAGAACCCCACATCAGATACGTGTTCCACGTGCGAGCCTGGTACAGCAGTGACGTATATCTGGACTTCCACTCAGACGGCGTCATGACGGACTTTACACCTCCAGCTGTGTCCAAATCAAAGAAGGTTAATCATAAGTTGTAGTCTATATCTTTTGTATGGAGACATATAATTATGTATCCACGAGTTGGAAATAGCTTACATTGAATTTCATAAACGGCTGTTGGAGAGTTACATAATATTGTATATTTGTATCTTACAGATTTTATCCATTCATCAAGTGAACCATGACCAAATTACTCCAGCCATACATAAAAATTCTTTATTTACATTCAAAAGAAACAAATCTGAATATTTCATTACTTGACTTTTTGAATATATTGTATGCCTATAATACCAGGTCTTGCGATACTACACATAGAAAACATCCGAGCTCTCACTTGTTATTTATTATTAATTACTGTAGGTGGAAGACATTCCAGATGTCGGTTATACCGAGGACATGGACTTCACAACCGCCACCTCCAGTGTAGCTATAGGGTGGATGAATGTGTTCCAGGAACCGGAAGTTGGAGTTGCGTTCTTCCAAGTGTCTTTGAGCAGTTTCCCTGGAGGTTCGTTGATTGGGATAACGTTTAAATTGCCTGTTTATATGACTATTGATGCGGTTTCACATGTTGTAATGTACTAAATGCATTAGGTAAGCCTATTAGCTGTCACTGATGGGCACGATGAATCTTTTTACCAAATGAACCATTAATATGCAACATCAAAATCTTCCGTTCAACTGTATTTTGTTTGTCACACTTTACAGGAGAGGACATTGTTCCCTACATCAGTTATAACCTGTCAGACACCACGAGTGAAGTTCTGATAGACGGTGTGACGCTACAGTCCGGTGTGAAGTATTTCAGTAACGTCCGTGCCTACAGCCATGCCGGCTTACACACTACAGTCAGCTCTGACGGCTTCCTGGTTAGTATAGACTTTGATGTTAGGTAATAGATATCTAGCAAAAATATCCAAGTATTCCATATCCTTTCCTTTTGTGAGGCCATACAGGCAATGAGTCTTTATTCACCAAATCTACGGCACGGCGGAGCCTATTCCTCTCCTTCCACCGGCTTTTACCTCCAGCAGAAGTCACCTATCCATTTTCACCTGGGTAGAGTGAGGCAACTCTCTGTCTTCATAGCTACCTTGACCCCCCAACGACCTGGAGGTCAAGGGACTAGGTAGGTAGGTAGGTACAGTGAGGAAGGTCGTGTAAAGTGCCCTTTCTTAAAACACATCGTCTAGATAATATGATATATAAAAGAAGAACCTTTCGATCAACATGTCCTTTAGCATAGCCACTCGACTATTCGAAGCCACATATATAGTCCGTGTAATGCAATATCTATCTTTGTCGCTGATCATTAGACGTAGATATTGCTAAATATGCCATTGCGGCCTGCATGGTGCTATGAACAAACTTATTTATATCTTTTCAGTACAAATAACATGTTTATTTCAGTTTTGGGTCAATACTGTTACAACTGCTGGTGATTTGAGGTGCGGTCCTCCCTGTTTCGTGTGAGACATTGCAACAGCAAAATCTATTCGCAATTCTCTTTGAAAAAGGAAAATTATAAAATTATGTTTTTTTTTTTCTCATTTTCCGCCAGGTGGACACTGAACCTCCGTCAGCAGGAATAGTATATGACGGTGTGGACATTCGCGACATGGACTACCAGAACTGCAGTTCTCACGTGGCCGCTAGCTGGCACGGTTTCTCGGATCTCCAGTCGTACATCCACCACTATGTGTGGTGTGTGGGCTCCTTGCCTGGGACTGACGATATCCTGACTTGTACAGATGTGGGAATAAGTCTGGCGGAAGTGAAAGAGATTTCACCTGCACTTCCAACTGGTAAGAAAGTGTTGGTCCAGTATAACTTATCATCTATCACAGAAAGGTCATCGAAATCCTCAGTAATATTCAATAGCTCCGCCTTATTGTGTATCATGGCTAGAGACATATGATGTATGCCTTGGAGGTTCACCTACAACGAGAGTATTAATTTTGGTCGTGTTTGAATGAAATACAAGACTATCTGGGGCCCTTACTGCTGCTTAAGGTACTTAAGTATTACACATCCCTTTCATGGAAGTAGTGTGGTATAGTTAATTACAGTTGATCTCTCTGGGAAGGTAAATCACATCACTTGTGGAGCATCAATTGGCCTTACGCATGGTAAACCAATTGGCCATCACATTAAGTAACTCTTATTTTGTGCGGAGTAATGATATATTGAATAATATGATGTATTCAATAATATTGTTTATTTTGCAATATCATGCCCGAAGGCTAATTGCATAAAAATACAGTCTCAAGGACTAAGTTAACTAAATTTTAGATAGTGTGATACATAAAAACTGGTGTCTAATCAACTATAGGATACATTGAATAATATTGTCGGGTTTGACTTCTTCTTTGAAGGCAGTGGTTAATATACTGTCCCAGGTTCTGTATGATGGTGGGATTTTGTGCTTTCAGTAGAAAAATAGCTTTTTGGTGATCCCTTAGGTGGTAAAAGCTTGGTGAAATTGTGACAACTATTTGAAAAAATGTGTTTCTTTCGGATTCATATTGGGTATACTGACTAAAAAAATGTGTTTCATTTTCCACTGCATTCATTGGACAATATGTACACAATCTATCGTGGACAGGGAGCTGTCTATAGTGGCCTCTTTCTTTTCTCGATAGACAGGAAGTCAGCGAATTAAAAATAAGATATTTGTGTCAAAGTTGTCAACGGAGTTTACGTTTACTCCAGGTACAAAGTACTTCTCTACGGTGTACGCTGTGGATGCTGCAGGACTGACGTCATCACCCGCAGTGTCCGATGGGATACTGGTGGACACCACTCCACCGGAAGTGTTGAACAAGTTTGATTTCGGACCAAACCTGCTGGATAACCCGTCATTTGAGAACATTCAGGTCAGTTATGCATCATTTGAGACAGGTTTATGAAAGAATCATTAATGACGAAACGGAATCTGTTCTAAAGAAAAGTAATGATAAGTCGATGAATACCAGTCTTTCATCAGATGACAAGAGTGTGAGTTAAAGAATTGACAAAATGAAAAGAGGAGAAATAAAAAAAAAAGAATGGTGAATGAAGTTTTATTGGGAGAGTGGTAAGACTACGAAACTTGATAGCTGCTAGAGTGAAGGCTGGTAATCAAGATGTATTCTATCCCAAAGACAATGTTCAGTTTTCAAGGTGTCCATCAACAAAATTGCCATGATTCTTCTTCTTCCCATATCACCACGTCTGCTACACTCCTCAATCTACATTGCTATTATTGAACGTCAAGTAATGTTTATATTTTGAAAATTTTGTTTGACGAACTGCTAAGACTCGTTTTGTACTTAAGTTCCATTTCAACATTGCTCGTTTCTTTCGTCTTGTGCAGAGTTCTGCAAGCACCAACCTAACATCAGACCTTGGAAGTGCTGGTAACGTCACCCTTACAGGAACAGACAACAGCAGTGCTAATAACAGCAGTAACGGCAATTTACGTAACAACCGCTTTACAGCAGGTAACAACGGTAAGCCAACCCACTGGAACATCTCCGGTGTAGTGGCCGTGATATCCCCGTCCACGGCTGTGTCTCACCACGGAGTTTCCTACCTCCTCCTGCACGGGTTTATCTCTCAACTCATCCCGACCAGTCCTGGTGAGAGATACCGCCTGACGCTTCACGCCTCTCCCATCTTCCCCTCCAACACACCAGTGGTGGCACAGGAGGGGTACGTCATCAGTCCCGGCATGCACCGCGTGTTCAAACTGTACCAGCGCCCGTCCCACCTGGAGGGGGCGGAGCTACACGTGGACAGGAACATCACGTGGCACAAGCACGTGTTCTACTTCACAGCTGTAAAACACGTGTCTGAGGTAGTCATCGGGTCTGTAGGGCCTTGGAGTGGCATTACCCTGGACGATGTAAAGGTATGATCAACTATCAAAGAACTTTAAAACTGAATACGTCATTAACAGCAAAGTCAACGAGGTGTAAATTATCTCGTTTTACACAATTGTTGGTGAGTTATTGATATAATCGATGTTGCTGTCTTCGAACTGATAGGTAATATTTTGATCCACAAAGTTGCTTTCCGTTTCACATAAGGTATCGCGATGCTTTATAACACACTGTCCTTAATATCACATGATCACATGTACAGACTCGGTAGGAAACGTCGTTGACCCATCTTCTTCTTGGAGCAAGGACCCTTAACGGGGCGTGGGCATCTTCTTCTACATTAAACCGAACTTATACCCTGTATGTCTGTAGGTCCAAGAGATGCGGCAGGGATCCCGCCCCCCTCCAGCCAACCCCAACCCGACCAACCAGCTGACCAGTCCTGTCCACCTGGAGACCAGCTTCACGCACGACTGGACCTCCGTGCGCGCCGCCTGGGACTTTGTGGACCCTGAGAGTCCGATAGTCGGCTATAGCTGGGCCATCGGTACAGTCAGGGGTATGTACATCGTCTGATTTGCAACGCATGCTACAATTTTCGTCCGCTTCAAAGAATAGCTTTCAATCATACTGTAACTCATACAAAGCAACTGCAAAATGAGCACATTTATGCAGCAAGTTACAAAAAAATTTAAAAAACGGTTACTAATCTCATAAAAAACGTCGATGAGGGTTAGACTAAGTAATAAGATACGCCAAAAAGCAGTTTCTTAACCCTCAAACCACCGTAGCTATTTTGTGACGCAGATTACCGTATGGGGTCAAAACTGACCCCAAAACTTTTTGTACAAATATAGTTTTTTGTGTGACTCTTTTTGTGATTTGTATATATGTATAGTTTCACTAATCTATGTGGGGCAGTCTGACATCATTAGGTGAGGATACTTCCAGCTCATTATCATAATTTATGCAAAAGATCATGAGGACCACATTTTGCACCAACGCATTCAGACTGGGAAGGAGGTTTTTGATGCCTGTACCAAATTCAATGCCGTATTGCGCCTGAATGGCTTATGCTAGGGCCACCAAACTTGGTAAATTTTTAGAAAATGTTGATAAAAAACATTTTCAGTGAACAAAGCATGTTCATCATTTTTCATGTTGCCATGGCAACAGAATTCTGACAGTCGATAGTCATATTTATTACGAAATTTTCAAATTTTGTATTAAACATTTAAGTTTTAAGGTTTTCTTGGCAAATAACAGTTGTTTATCACATCTTATAAAATTCAACGGAAATTTCATGACTCAATATTCATAATTTATTCTAATTTGATGACGTCATCCGTCAAAATCCAAAATGGCGGCCGATATTACCCAGATGACGTCATAATGTCGTCATATAACATGATAACGGCACAAAAGTTGTCACAATTATTTTGGCTTACATGTACATCATTCTCTGAACATTTCGTGATCCTATGATAAGTAGTTTAGGTGTGGGTAACAAAAGTTTGTTTAAAAAAATGCTGGGGTCAGTTTTGACCCCATTGGACCATGCATAAACTTTCTAGAATAACTTAATCAACAATGAGCCAATCTCAGTAAAAACGTATAAGAAGTTATAGGACATATATACAAACAAACTCCTGGAAGGAAATTAGTTTTCGACCAGAAATGACATAATGGCACACATTGATATACGCCTGGGGTCAGTTTTGACCCGATACGGTGGTTTGAGGGTACTAGTGGATGTGATTTTGAAAACAGTGACACTGAAGAGATCTCTTCAGTTTCACAGACAATATCACTGTGACAGTATCACTGATAACAGTTCAAGCGTCTGACCGTTTAGAAAGTCATGACCAGTTTCTTAAGTAACTGCTTTTTAGTGAATGTCATAAAATATCGAAGACAATTTTGAAATCAAAGTTGAACATATGAAGGAACAAAACTTTATCTATTATTCTATGCGTTTAGTCAATTGTTCAACCTTCCTGACCACTTAGGTCTGACAATGAAGTCAATTTCTATTACCAACTTGTTTTCTGCCCGCTCGCGGCAGTCTTGAGATTCCCAGAAGACATCATCTATATGGTCAAATCAATACGGACCAAGATTAAAACACGTATGGGATAAGATAAAATAATGAATGCTGACCATCTGAAGGTCCCATACTCCGACAATATGCAGGCGTTGTTGTTACATTTATAATGACGACTGTTCTGCTGTATCCTTGTAATCAGGTGGGACTCAGCTTCAAGACTTCAAGACAGTCGGGAGAAACACGCATGCGCACAATGAAGACGTTAGGCTGAGTCATGGATCGTTTGTTCACGTGACAGTCGTGGCTGAAAACGAGGCCGCTCTTCGTTCTGTTGTGTACTCGGACCAGGTCCTGGTAGACCTGACACCTCCTGTTATATCTCTGGTCAAGGTAAGGTGCATATCAGGTTACACGATTTGACCCGATCCTGGTAGACCTGACACCTCCTGACATATCTCTGGTCAAGGTAAGGTGCATATCAGGTTACACGATTCGACCCGATCCTGGTAGACCTGACACCTCCTGACATATCTCTGGTCAAGGTAAGGTGCATATCAGGTTACACGATTTGACCCGATCCTGGTAGACCTGACACCTCCTGTCATATCTCTGGTCAAGGTAAGGTGCATATCAGGTTACACGATTTGACCCGGTCCTGGTAGACCTGACACCTCCTGTCATATCTCCGGTCAAGGTAAGGTGCATATCAGGTTACACGATTTGACCCGATCCTGGTAGACCTGACACCTCCTGACATATCTCTGGTCAAGGTAAGGTGCATATCAGGTTACACGATTCGACCCGATCCTGGTAGACCTGACACCTCCTGACATATCTCTGGTCAAGGTAAGGTGCATATCAGGTTACACGACCTGACACCTCCTGTCATATCTCTGGTCAAGGTAAGGTGCATATCAGGTTACAAGATCTGACGATTATCATAATAAATTGTATTATTTCAAAGAGAACAACTTTGATGCATAAGCCATATATATACAATATCTAACTACCCAACACGTCTGGGATATTCCTTAAAAGAAAACAAAACATTGAATAGTACACTTGGCAATGGTTTTAGATAAGTGGTAACAGAGTTGTTGAATGTCCATTGCTCTGAGTACGATTGAACTTACCGACCTACCACTCACTCACTGTCACCTGAAGAAAACTTGTAGTAAAGAGTGTTGCATGTATCAAAATTCTATATCTTAGTCAAAAAGTCACGTCCCTGTTGTCAACAGGACGGTAGTGATGAAGAAGACGTGGACTTCCAACAGTCCGAGATCATTACTGTCCACTGGAACGTCACTGATGATGAGAGTGGCGTGGAGTTCTGTGAAGTTGCTATAGGTGAGGCAGGGTTAGAAAGATGTACCGATTCCACCTTTACACTGTGCTCAAACTTGTCCATTGACAGCCTTTCTTACAAGTTTCTAACTGTTTATGCTTTACATATAGAACGTCCTGGAGAGAGATGCAGCCATGCACCAGCACTTGATTATTGGTTGATTTATTCATATCATTGACAAAACCTATCTTAAGCACCTAACCATAAAAGTTGTCAGGTTTGTCTCTGTCGCGTATACCCATGTATGTTTGAAAGTGTAACTTGAGAAGCTATAGTTTAATTGTATTGATATTTCGTGTGCAGGTTAATTCAACTTTTTTTTCACATGGTAATGATAGAAAAGGAAATAAGATGAAAACAATTGAAAGTGGCGTGCTAGGGGAGGAATGGAGGCAATATCTCATATTTATCTTTAGTTACTAAATCAGCTCTTATCATCAGATCAGGTAAATACAAAAGTAATCATATTATAATAAGAACAACAGATTTGTCATCAACAAAAATATCAAAGTACATTAAGTGCACGGTAATAACTATGTTTTTATGGGGTGTGTACACAGAGATGAAATTATTCTAGAAGACTCTAGGGATCACATGCCGAGACCGCATCTCAAATACTGAAGCACGGAATAAAGTCAAACAAAGCAATGAAATAGAAATGGAATAATTGCCATATTATTTGTGTATATTGAAAATATGCTTTATCATGAATAAGATAACCATATATAGAGCAACAAATGAAGAAGGATATAACAATGCACAGCTCTAGTGGCTCTTATTTTTCAAACTTCTTTACGTCCAGGTTTTAGTCCAGGATCAGGAGAAGTCCACCGGTTTACCCAGCAGGCAACACTCTACAGCGCCACTTTTGACCTTACCGGTCACCTGACCCACGGTGATACCGTCTACTCCACTGTCCGCTGTCATAACTACGCAGGGATGACGTCACACGTGACGTCAAATGGTGTCACCATTGTCAGTCAGCCGCCAAACAGGTAGTGGCATTAAGTCCTTTTGATATTCAAAGTTTTTGCCCACTAAGAATGTGTTTTATGACACCGGGGTCATCTTAAAGCAAAAAATGATAGTGACATATATTCCTACTTGAATGTTCGAAATGAAAAGGAAATAAACAGAAAGTAGACATTTGGTTGGAGTCTACAACGTCCTAAGAACTTGTACTTTCATTAAAATCAATGAGCGAACTTGATGATGGAAGACATTTAACGATAATCTTGAATGCCAACATTTGAGATCATATTCCGTGCGCCAAATGACACCTGCTGATACATGTGATATATATATATATATAAGGTTGAGTCGGACTTGCAGGTATTTCTGATGTTTACCTGTCTACACTGGTCCATTTACTCTGTACACACCTGTAGTTGGACTTTTGCTTACTGTACCGATTGTTACTGATTGATAAATGCTACAGAAAGGACTGAAAAAGTCTCTTAGCAGTTTTAATTTTAATTTATACCTTCAAAAAATCCGACAGTAGAACGTAAGTATATGTATGATAAATCTGATTCATGTAAATTTAAATTATACCTGCACGGAGTTGGCATGAAGAAAAAGCTATTTTGAGCCCTGTACATGCCTCTCTGAGTAAACTGGTCTACCTTTGTTATTTGTTTATCAGTGATCAAGCCATAGTGGAAACTATGAGTGCGCCTCAGTTCTACTACCCGACTCGCACCTCCCATCAGTCTGCTGCTGACGTCATCCACCTGTCCTGGGAAGGGTTCTTTGATGTTTCCGGCATCAAGAATTATCAGGTAACAACAGACAGCTGTAGCCCTTATTCAATACTTAACAAACTGTAAACCAATAACTTTGGCAGAATCTTTCATTGACAGCAGTTTTTATTGATTTTGAAGGAACAAAATTGGTAAACATTAAGGAGCTTTATTGTTTTTTCCCTTCTAAAATGATGTATTTTGCTTTGTCTATAGTGCCGTGTGACTGGCCCTGGTTTGACTGACATCCCGTGGATAGATGTTGGTCTGACCGGACAGACTCACGCAACCCTGTCAGGGCTCCACCTGCACAACTACAACAGATATGAGGTACACGTCCGAGCTGTCAATCACGTGGGCTTGGTCAGCGATGATGTCATCTCAGAAATCTATGTGGAGATGGAGCGACCACTGGTAACAAGTAAGTTATGCCATTGTCTTGTTCCCTCACCGATTTGGCCTATCCCTTTAATATACACCAAATTCAAGTCCGTCCTACACAACATGGTGCACAGAGCGGTGCCCAATTGCAGCATGGCCCGTCGGCCACACACCTTAAGTTTGTGAAAGTACGACATCAGGGGGCTAGCTCATGATTTTGCCATATTTTTAACCGGGCCTGGTCGGGCAGCTTTCAGGAACGAATAGTATAAAAGAAAATACAAGAGAACACACAAAACGTAATGAAAATTAGGCCCCTGATTGCAAATGTGACCTAAGGCTAAGCAGCACTGGTATTTGAGTATGTATACTCTTTCCCAAATGCTGAGCGGAGAATGTAGTTTGTTATGAATCGGTCGGGATCGGACTCAAAACCCACAAAGGAAGGGAACCGTGGCACTACTCACTTGGCCATCACAGCATTCTTACCACAAATAAATTAGTAGCAGTTCTTATACCAGCACCTCTGAAGAATGTACTGCTCTTCTTGTTGAGTTGACCGTATGTGAAGACAAAATACCTTTAAGTTAGAGAATTAATCAGAACATGTCTTGTATATGTTTGTACCTGCATCTGTTGTTCTTGTTCACAGCAGGCCGGTTCCATAGCTGGTGGCCCCAGAGTAATGATGTTCGACTGGACAGGCGTGTTCCTCAGTAACTCCTCACTCATTTACGAGGTGTCCATAGGAACTAGGGCAGCCGGAAGTGACGTCATGCAGTGGAGAGAAACAGACAAGACCGAGATGCGTCTGGACGGTATGGACAGCAACAAAGAGCACTATGTCGTCATCACAGCTGTCAATCAAGCCGGCCTGTACACGACTGAGTGTTTTGTGCTATCCTACCCGGGAAACGGGTAAACGGTTTACAATCAAACTATTGCAAAACTATTGTCCTATAGCAGGTATAATGTCGGGGAGAGCGTTTTATATGTAGACGACTACTGGCTTGTTACATTAATTCAATACAATCTACATTTAGTTTGTAAGCTATAAAATATGGAGGATACAAATGGAAGACGCACAGCTAAAGTTACATATGCTGATAATAAAGAATAAACAGAATTAAGTCGTTATTTTACGTTTTATACATGAATGTTCATTGCATGGACTCGTATTAGGTTATATATATATATATATATATATATATATATATATATATATATATATATATATATATATATACATACATATATATATATATATATATAGACGACATTGTGTCTGGAAATTTCACTACGTTTCCGGGGAAATGTTACACTAGTCTAACACTTCATTATCTGAATCGATCAAATTCTGTCTTATGATATTGCCGTTAAGAAATGATCTTGAACAAGCTCTGTCATGGAGGACACAGCTGGATACAAACGAAATAACAAACAGTGAGTCAGGCACATTACCAATTACACGTTAATGAATGAATGAATGGACTTTATTGCACGACATTTGTACATGGTACAATTGTATGACAACATTAATAAGTCAATTAATACAGTGGCACTCGTCTAAGGTCTATAACTACATGCATGTATAGTACAGGAATGTGAACATAAATGGCGTATTGACATAGTGTAATATGCAAGTTTGACAATTTGGTCTGTTACTGTACAATAGATTCTGTCTTTTTAGGGCGTTACATATGTACTGACCTAAATGCGAAGATATGTAGTCTGGACATGACATAAGTAAATTGAAAGTACATGTGTTTGTCTTTGGTAAAGGTGTGCTAGATTTACATGTGATTATAACCATTGATTTTTGTCTATCTACGGTATATGAAGGGGAAGGCATTAGAAATGATACTCATCTTCAATACCATCTTTACATAAAGGACATTGCCTCTGGTTGGCTGGTATATTACGGTACCGAACTGTTTCTATTTCTAGGCAGTGTGAACTGATTCTTAATTTGGTTATGTTAACAGCAAAAGCTTTATTACGAACTGACGAAAGGTAATTTTGCAAGTGTGAAGTTACTTTTGATTTGGGAATAAATTTTTAGTTTTAGTTTTAGTTACAACTGTTTATTTCTTGTCGCCATCCAGAGAGAAATGTGTTTTTATACGTTATTTGAATATGTTACCAAAGTGTTTGGCATCAACCGCAGGGCTTATCCAAACACTTTGGAAACCATGCCTGCACAAAATATCTTTAACGTAGACAGTCCATTCTAGTTCTTGTTCAACTGCTGTGTCATATGCCTTCTTTACAATTCTATCATTGGATAGGGTACGTAGTCTAAGCCAGTATTTAATAAATTGTGTTTGCATGTCAATATATAATGGAAACATTCCTACTTCACCTCTGATGGCAGCATTTACAGAGTCTCTTGGGACACAGAGTAGCATTTTGCAATAGTTAAGAAGAAAATATTCCAAGTTAGGTATCTCATAGGACGTTGATTGAGCCTCTCATTTCTCCCGACGCGCTACCAGGGTTGTGGTCATCTTGAAATCATAAAAATCACACTCAAAGTCTGAACAGCAAATTAAGATATTCAATCTAAGGAGGATATATGCTTACCTTTGTGCCAAATGTCAACTCATTTGATGAAAACATGAGCCTGTTATAAAACCAATAACATCATTTTCTGAAGCACCCTAGTACCACCACAAGAGAAAAATACATGAAATACATTTTAAAATGATTTTAAGTTACGTACCACTGCATTTTGTTCTTGAACTGCAAGGACGATTTTGGTTGTCAGTTTCAACAATAACTAGAGTTTCATGAAACAAATGCCTTCGCCAGATAATCAAGGCTTGTCATGGATAGTGTCTCTATTCGGGTCTCGCTCAGCTTTTCGAGTTATGCTGACATATACAACCACACTGCAGCCACTCTACCATGGCACAACCAAAAACATACCGTAACCTGTTTTTTTGGCGATGGTATATATTCCTATCATTTACCAAGTTGACCATAGTATTAAAGTTTGTTCTCATTAATCATTCAAATGAGGTCCTTATTTGCATAATTGATATTTATCGATATTCCTTTCTTTCTCAGTTACAACCTGTACTATAAAAATGCATCGGATTTCATCAATTATGTAAATTAGCTCTTTTTACATAATTAGCATCTCCCTAGGTCTATCATCAGATTCACTTAAGCTATCTTCATGAAACCAGTCTTGTTTTCCAATAGCCCAACTTCAATAATGCAAGTTGTATCATGTTGACCTATTGACCTAGATCTAAAGACAACAGCTGTGAAGCACATGTATACCAACCCTATATGCTTCTACAATATATTGCGGCCATTATTCCCTACGTAATTATATTAAATAGATGATGATTTGCATAATTTGCATCTCATTATGTTCAAGATTACCCAAAGTAACTACATACCGAAAACAAAGAATATCCTACAATCCCATCTGGAGTTATCCTTCGCAAAAGTTACAAACTACAAGACCCACTGCAGTTCCAAACAAGCTGCTAGGGGCTAAAACTTACACCATTTACTCCCGGTTCCAATAGCTATCCACCACTTAAAAATGATAAACCAGGCACTTCAAGAAAATTTCAGTGAAAACTTTTATGTACACTTGCAGTACCAAAACCAGTCGCCAGGAGGCCCATTATCGACTTTGACCACCTTTTTGTGACCCCTACCTATCCATCAAATATCATTGACATCCATCAAGAGCATCTCGAGTTTTCTTGTAAACAGACAAACGCACTTACTAAATCCAGAAGGGGGGAGGCGCCAGTACTCTCGATGCCACTTTCCATGACAAAAGGAGTATTGGGGTATTGAAGTCGAATCTGGTCGTGTCGGGCAGGGTCAAACGTACATACGCAGTGCTAGGTTAAGCCGATCGGAGAAAGATAGTTAGGTGAAAATTACGCTAATATATGCAAATTTCGCCGACACACAGTGTAACACACGGCTAAGTTCCTGTTATGTATTAGTTTTAAGGGCATCTGTAAGTGTATTTCAGACCCTTTACACGTCATGTGGACTGCATTTTCGTGAGATTCTAGGTCATCTAAGGGACTGCACATGTCTCATTCGCATGTATGACTATGAAATCTTATGGTTTTAATGGTTTTGATAAATCATTTCAAGCGAAGTCAGTACCCCAGTAATAACAAAATGGATTTTGTATTCTCTTTCAATCGACTATTGCCTAGTAAGCTTTGTGAATCACATTCATACTCTCTTAATATCATAAGATGTAGGATAATATGTAATATTTCATCATAACTATAATCATTACTTAAAGGCTATTCACCTACTTTATTCAACAAACGGTTCTTATAATATAATATGATATACTTGATCAATAGTTATAGACAGACTTGATAATTTAAAAGAAGGCGCCGTCAGGTTATGTTTTTCAAAGAGCCATATCTTCCACAGAAATAACCTACAACACGGGAAATAGGGGAAAACGCATTATACATCAGCGTTTTATTGGCCCGACATAAGGAGCAGGATGAACTGTTAACATCTATGATTACTTGTTGATTGTCAGGATGACGTAGGCAACTGATGTTGCCAGGATAGCCACCATTCCGGGAACGAGAAGACCCTTCCCCTGTAGCAGGATCCTCCGCATGCGGGACACTACAGAACATATTAGGAAAATCATGAAAATTGCTTTATCCCATATTAGGTGGCCCCTAAGGTAAGCAAAATCAAGACGGCATTCTTTCTAAGAACTAAATGCTAACTATGAGAAAAAATTCCAAATATGATACATCGAAACTAGTCGGACATTCTGCTGTTAGTAAAAAGGGGGCCCTGCCGGGTAGTTCACGGGCCTTTTTTTTGTAATTTTCGGGCATGAACTCAACGTTGTTTCGTGGGATCCCCTGTGGCTCCCGGGAAATATTTGAGCACGGCCGGGATCCGGGTTAATTTTAGTCGGGCATATTAACAAATAGACTCCGTCACTTCGGCACGGTAACAAAAAGACTCCGTCACTTCGGCCCTGTAACAAATAGACTCCGCCACCTACCCGTGGGGAACACCAATGGCACCCCGGTATCCGGCAGTCTAATGGGACAACTATGCGGCTTTGGAAACACCGGTGCAATTGAAACTAAGCCTTAGATGGCGACGCGGGGGTTTGCAATGATCAAACTTGTCTTTTGTTCATTTAAGGCCTACGGACGTAAATATCATAACAACTCAAATATGGTTTCTCATTTATTCCATACAACAAAGTGTTGTCAGGGTTAGAAGATCAGGATGCGTTGCGCTCTTGTGTAAATCTTTAAATGCTCCTGAAAGTGGCCATTGTAATCTTACCGATCGACTTGCTCTTGGCCGGAGGTTTCCAGATTGCCCGCGCAGGTTTGCCGTCATGGATCTGTTTGCGCAGGAAACTGTCCCAGTCCGGAGGGTGATGCGGCAGGAGGATCTGCATGTGGTTCCAGAACCTACAGAAACATGAGAAAAATACTTAAATGGAACGTATCTGTATAAGGTCTCATGCCTGTTTATGATATCCCGATCTCGTATGTATCTAACTCTCGTTACGCAAAATCATTCGGATACAAGTCATACAACATTGAATCACCCATTTGATACCGTTACAATCTCTTTTATAATATGCCATAAAACACACTGACGCCCCATATCAGGTCAAATGCTAAGCGGTTTTCAAGTTCTTCTTTACCGTGAGCTGACATTGACTGATGCAAACAATTTACCAGCCAGACTGAACACCAGTGTCGCATGTATTCGCGTACGTGCTAGCAGCATGTACCCCGTATTTTGAAAACAGAAGTCATTTAGATTACAGTCTGCACTTTTCCTCCCGTTTCCACAATCCACAAAAGCCTTCGATGTCCCACTCTTACTTGTAGTGAAATGTGTCTGGGTCACGTAATATCCTGTTCTGAAAGCCGATATAGAGGTCATCCCAAAAAAGGCCTTTCAAAACCGTCTGCCGATGAACTCCTATCCGGTTCTTGATCTGAGCGGGGAATGGAAAGATGAATTAGCCGGTAAATTAAAGTCAACATTAACGAGCGTTAACAATAACCCGGAGTGTACTTAATACACAAGAAAAGAAAACATATTCATTTTTACCTTCGCCAAGGAGGTTGTATTTTCGGTTATGGCAACATGTTTTGTCTCCATATGTAGGTCAACAGCATATAACTCGAGAAGCTGAGTGTTGATTTTCATGATTTTTGGTATTTCAGTAGCGGTTGCGGGAATGAAGGTCGAGTTTGAAAATGGTTGGCGTAGCACATTCTGTCGAGACTGTAGCGGGCCGTGTGTGTGTGTGCGCGTTTGTTTGAAGACAGCATAGCTCGAGACCTTGCTGATGGTTTTTCATGATATTTGGTGGATAGGTAGAGGTTGGAAAAAGGAAGGTCAAATTCCATAATGGGCCTCCCAGCCGCGAGGTACGGTACTGCAGCAGAGGTTCAAAATTGGAGGTAAATGTTCCTAACGTGCCAGGTTTATGACTTGAGTAGTGGATACACCTTTGGGCAGGGAGTAAGCCGTGTACGTTTGGCCCCCTTGGCTAGTTTTGAACTGCAGTGGGCGATTTGTTGTTATCTTTGGAAGCGTATAAGTCAAGCAGGGGTTGATGGATTGGCATTACTTTTAGTTTTTACATCCCTTAGGTGATGATTACCTGCATGAAATGTTATGGAGGTTATATTTTCACTAGCGTTTGTGTGTCTGTGTGTAAACAAGATAACTCAAGAACGGCTGGGTGCATTGGTTCCATACTTGTTGGTAGGGCGTGATGAAAGCTGAAAATGATTAGATTTTGGGCACCCTAGCTGCCTTCCTTGGTACTGCAGCGCGACTTCCAGTTTTGTCCGAAACCTTATGATAGGTGGAATATAAGCAAAAGCCAAATATGCTAATGAGTAACTTATTTGCATAATTTATGTAAGAAATGCAAAACTGCTTAATGATTAATGATGTGAATTTTATGATTAGGACAACACTATGCATAAATTATGAAAATGTGCAAGTCAATTGCATGAAATTTACAAAAGCTCTAAATATTTTATGGAGGTATGCCGAACTCTAGTTAAAAAACTTGAAATGTTGTATGAAAATCTTGGCTTTCTTTACACGATTAATTAGGAAAATGAGTAATTCCAGAAATTGACCTGTTTTCTCTGACACTCAGTGCTTACCTAACCGCAGCTGTGCATCACACTTGTATAGTTGATGATTGGTTTGTGTTAGCAAAACAGAGATATTTCATTTATGCTGACACGTCGTTTATTAGTTTGCGGGTGCCGTGGTATTTGTTTGTTTGTTGTGGGCTATCTTGTTACCTTAAGGCTGAAGTGTATGATGGGAAGGAGTTTCACCATTTTGATGTGGAGGGGTATTTTGCCCCTTATATTGGTGTTCTTTACGTGGCTATAAAGGTGAAAGCGTGGTGGTTCTGTGGCCTTGTTATTACCTTCGACAAGAAGAGTATATTTTTGGTTATGCCATAGTGTTAGGTGAGTTTCTTTGTAGGTCAACAATATAACTGAAGAACCGATTAATGGAACTTCCTGATGATTGGTATTTAATTAGCGGTTGTGAAAGGAAGGCGAAGTTCAAAAATGGCTGACCTGCCTTTTTCCTACGTTACTACAGCGTCTGTATATGTATGTGTGTTTGTTTATGGGCATTATTCCAGGTTAGTTGAGATGGATAAAATGGAATTTCCGAGTGCTATAAACACACAATCATGCATTCGTTTGCTTTTCGGGTAGGAACTCTTAGTAATTCATGAATGAGACCTTTAAGTCTTGAGTGGAACTGTTCGTGTAACTCTAGTTTTAAATGGTATTAAACATAATATTGCAGAAATATGGTATGCAGATCCCTGATGCTGTATTATCAGCTAAACACGTTGCTAACTTTTACACTAAGGTTCAATGGAAGTTAAGCAGAACGTGGTCCATAAAAGACATCTTAAAGATACCAAGATTTCCTAATATTACCTGTAGGTACGCATGCTCCCTGGCAGGTCGGTGATTGGGGAAGGTCAGGTCTAAGAAATCGACCAAGAAATCGTATCCGCCCTCAACAGGCTGAAAGTTGTCATCTGTCTCTATCATCTGAAGGAAAAGAGGACCAAGTCGTTTGTTGTATAGCCGATAAATCACATTTAGAAGCAACACCGCCTTTTTAAGAAGCAAATAGCAATTCTTGGGTTTCCTTTGTGATACCCGTTGTGATGCAAAATTTGCCTGCGGCAAGACACCGCTGGGATACCTCTCGGTGTTTTCACGAGTAGGTTACGACGTCTATTTGTCGAAATTAGAAAAAGCTCGATAACCACAGGGTACCCAATGTGGCCTCGTAGGGGTCCCGCCAGTAAGTGCAGAAAAAGCAGCTCGTAATTTAACTGCTCTGCAGGGCCCCTTTATCCAATTGTGACCTAAGCATTAGAACAGACGGAAATGTTGATCCGCTAGTAACAAAACTGGGTTCAAAATTATACCGTGCTTGAGGTTTGACTCTCCTCAAATACTAAAAAAATCGGTAGTGAACCAAAAGAACCGGATAATTTGATAATTTGAGATAATTTGATTTGATTATACGGATGGTATCCACTGGGAAACCCAAAACTGATGCGAGTGAGCGAATAAAAATAAATATTGACCAAAAAGAAAGTTGCCTTCATTAAGAAACCTGAAAAGAAGTCAGGAGGGTTTAACAAATGACTGAACACAGAAACTGGTTTTAAATGACTGTTTCGTGGTGATTTTCGATCTCAAAGTCAATCGTCACTAGTGGTATGCAGTAACACTAGGCCTGTCTGATTATATATGGCAAGAAATTGGAAATGGGAGATCACAGTGCATTTCCAAACCTAACAGAAAATCTAACATAGAATGGTATTGCATCCAAGGGAATGTTTTCATATTTGCAACATAGTACACCTTACATGCATTAATGGCCAACATCACTTAACATCACTTTCAATGAGGCACACGCCACATAACATAACATAACATAACATAACATAACATAACATAACATAACATAACATAAATAACATAACTAAACATAACATAACATAACAGCCGAGCCACACCACAAACTTAACATAACAGCGACGGTCCATAAGCACCAGCTACATGTGGTCTCACCGTGGTGGTCTTGCAGCAATTAGTGTGGCCCCACGCATGTCATGCTAATTAAACTTTGACCCTCCCCAGGAAACAGCGTCATTAGCCCCACTGTTCACATGCATCAATCCAAACACACAATCCACTCTACACAAAACACTAGTTATATCAAATGACAAGAAGTAAGATCCGTTGTCACAACGTACATCCCCTAATGGACTTATTCAATCTGCCTGTCCCTGCTAAAACACATCTTCTCGAAAACGACATTTCATCACTTAACAACCCTTGACTGACTTTCTTCAATACATACTTATAACTAGGCAAAAAAACGTTCACATACGCGAACCTTGGTAAAAGCTTACCTTTTTCAAAATAAGTTGTTGAAAAAACGGTTTAATGAAAACTTAATGACTTTACTAAGCTGACCAATACATGATAACTTACCCGAAGTACCAAGTTGTAGTCCCGAAAGCCCGCCCATTGGTAGTAGAAGGGGACCCAGTCCGGGTAGGCGAAAATATCACTCTCAATACTCTCGTTGATCTTCTGGATGTAGAAGTCAAAATCCCAGCTGTCTTTGTAGATCTTAGTCCCCGTTGGAGGGTCTACAATTGCAAGTCTGGGAGTAGAGGAAATGATGGACATGGTAGTTCTTCAATGCACACAGGCAAAAAAATATTCACCTGTCAATCTTTTGGTATTTCCTCTCTTGCCTTTCTCGGCAATTTGTCAGTATTGAGTGCAAAGAGCTTAATTAATCATTGATTTACCAACCTGACTCAGAAACTGTTCTATTTGGTGTTGAAATATCTAATAACATTCCCATACTATAGCACATGCTTGTGGCGAGTGAGCATCGGGTAAAATACAAGATACAAAGTCATCATCATCATCGGTCGACGTGCTTTAATACACACGACGGAGATATACCGCCCCTTATAAACGGGGTGATAGACGCTTTCGTATAGCGATACTATACAATGCGGGGATGCGCCAGGTCTCCCGTCGAGATACAAATTACTTTAACGCCCTCCATGTGCAATAGTACTCGACTGTATAAACTCTAGTCTTAGTAGTTGACAAATGTACTGTTGGTGTTTTTTTTTTTTTAATAAAATTTTTTATAAGTACTTAAACGCAAAGACGTACTTAAAGCTCTCGTCTGTGTTGACTTTGACTGCATTGACCAATACTCACTAGTGGAAAGTGGTTTACTTCTTAGATCACGACAAGTAAGTGAAAATCAGTTGCGTGTTTGATACGAGAAGAGAGTTTACAAACCCGTGGTTAACGGAGTCGTTTAATATCAGAGCCAGGTCCAAAGTCGCTCCAGGCTTTGGGGTCCAAGTTGCTATACGGTCTGAATATTTATTGATGAGGGCATTCAGCTGGTCTGCCTGGTTCTTTGTATTTGTGTCCAAGATGTATCTGGAGCAATATATGAAAATAAACAAAAGTCAAAGCCTATAGTACATAACTTAATTATGATACGATTGGTTGCTGTACATACAATTGGTTGCTGTATTAGCGCATATCTAACGCGAATTAAAACAATCACGATATTCATGAAGATATACCAAAGTAGTGCAGTACTGGTTAGTAGAACCAGTAAGCATTGCTGTGTGAATGGTTGGAGAAAGACAACAGAATCCAGAAACATTGTCACGTAACCGTCAGTAGTTGCTTAGAAATTTATAAAGAAACTTAATACAATTATGTTAGAGGTGATTACATCAGCCAACTCACTTGTCGGAAGGATGAGCTTCCACAAAGTAACCAGCGAAGGGGCAGTAAAGCTTGGGGTGGACGTCACGAACAACTTGCGTCTTGTAATACAGCAGCTTTTTTCGCTCAGTGGCGATGAACTTGGCTTTCCATTCCTCTATACAATCAGCAACAACAAACGTACGATTAATAGGTATGTACTTTAATTTATAATTAGTTAAATCAAGTTGGATAGAACTTTCTAATGCTCGATAGATTCTAAAAAATGAGTCACCGGGGGAAAAAATTCAACAAGGCCATTCGATTTCCTACCACCTTCTAGAGACCTTGCTAGCACTTTTGCCCCGGCTTCCTGTTACTGTTAGAACCGGTTTGCCTAGAATTCAAATTCCAGATGTGGACGTGTTACATATATTTTCATCTGTTGTTGACACACACCAAAAAGCACAGAAATATAAACAAGTGATCGTAGCTACCATACTCTATGACGTATTCATTCTTCCTCCTCATAAGTTGTAGCAATATACATTTTGCCGATGATATTGACGGTCCAAGACAGACGAATATCGACGAGCAGCAAAAAAAAAAACGAAGCCCTGATATTACTGATAGCTTAAGAGGACAAAGTATATATTTGTTTATTATAACTCTGGCACTGACCTATGCATTGCAAATTGTGCTAGGAAGCCAGAGTCTATATCTGTTTAGGGACTCCTCTACCGCGGCAGCTGTTCTCACATAACTTAATATCTGCATCACGCAACATCTGCTTGGCAATATCCAATTAACACAACGCCTAACACGCCGAAATAACGCATACCTGGACCAATATACCGAGAAAGGCAGGGGTGATAGTTCTTACATCGATTATAACAACAGGTACCGCGAAAAAAATTGCATCATCGCGCAAGTGAGTGCAGACGACATGCCAAACTACATACGAACGGGGCAAACGGAACACAGAGATACAGATGCGAACAGTCATCACAATACGATCAAAATACTCAGAATACTCAAAATTTAGAGTACATTGAAAGCACAAGGGTGGGCTGAAACATTTACCGGTGTACCGCCCTTTGAAGTTTTCGAATGTCATAGGAAACCCAGAAGCTCCTCCGGCAAAGTCACTCATCATGATGTCCACGTTCTTAGGCAGGCGCCCACCATTTGGCTGAGTGCAGTCCACTGTGTTCAGGATCAGATGACCTGACAAAACAAATTCATTTCCTTATCCTTGCAATTCCTTCCCTTCCCCTTTCTTTCTTTCATTAAGATTGTTACCGCAAAGATCATTCATATAAAGCATTATTTTGAAAAGAGAAGAATTAGATTGCTCCTTGCAGCCTAGAACTACACAATAGCAAGAACATTGCCCATGTGCACCCACCTTTGTAGTCAACTAGTATGCAGGTGTCCATGTCAGGATGAACGCCGTCCATCAGGATCATGAAGCGAAGGTCAACATTGATCTATATAGGTAATCAACGGACTCAATTTAACAAACTAAGCAACCATCCAACCAACCAACCACAACCAACCAACCAACCAACCAACCCCTTGCTCAATCAATACATCAATTAACTAAGTATATGGATTCAAATTATTTGTAATATTCTACTAATCGAACCAGATATAGCACTGTTTCCAGACATACAGGTGCGTTCCGTACGATATTGATAGCAACCAAACGCTACTATTTGTTTTAATCTCAATGTTGCAAAGAAGACTTAACATTCGTTTTGATACTGTCTCTGCCATCACTTGCCTTTTGCAAGTAGAGTGGGAACCTACTTTTTGCTTTGGTAACAACATTCCAATGTTAACGTCCTATCCACAAGCCCTGGGATACTACTCATATAACGTTATCATTATTAGACAAAAAAATTCACCTCTTGCCACACACCAAAGCTGCAGACGTTGATGCAGTTTAACTTGACCCCGCTCTGCCCCAGCTTGCAAAAGACCGGCATGGACGTGTCTCCTACGTAGATTGGGATGTTTGGGTTCCTTGCCGACAGTTTCTCTAGCGTTGGGTAGCTTTGAAGAAAACAACATTTTAATATCTCCGTCCAGAAGCTACAAACTGTCATAGCCTAGATTAGGGTAATCTTGTAAGTAACGTAAGAAAAGAATGTTGGAGGTGCAACTTGAGTACTAATCGTAACGAAAAAATGTGGTTGCTGTGTAGCTAAGAATGATCTACAGAGAAAATATCCAAAGAAAAGAGAAGCATCTGAGCAGCAATTATTCATTTTAGAAGTGCAAGATAAGCATTTCTCTTCGAAGTATCACAAGCATACATTGTGGATGTTTTGGTATACCATATTCTGTGCATGTGTCATTTGTTCAACCTTCCTGACCATTTTGATTTCATAATGAAGACAACATTTTTTATGTAAAACTTTTTCATTCGCACGCTCGCACCAGTTTTTGAATTCCCATAGGATGTTATCCATATAATCAAATTAACATGGCCTAATAAAAAAAAGAGCGATTACAGTCCCGCACTAGTATGGAAGTACCGTGCACTAGAAAAGCGGCATTCCGTTTGTGAAATAAAAACTTTCTTTCTTTCTTGAAATACAACGGTGCCTTCTTTGTTAATGTGTGAAACACTAGCATGCTGTATGAGTGTTGTAGTTAAGAAATAAAAGTTTGTTTACCGTACAAAACTACTAATAGTATAGTAGCATCGTAGTTCCGGATCTTTCCCACATGTTTTTTTTTTTCAAATTCAATTTTGGAACAGTCCATTTTTACTTAAAGGGGGAGAGCGGAGCAAAAAAAGCTGAATAATGTATAATAGCTCCTCAGCAAAAAGTTCTCTATTTTTAAAGCGTTCGAAGAATCACAGCTATTACTCCATGAAACATTATTTTTTTCAAGTGTTCGTTTCAGGTGCATTATTCCGATTACATATTGCTTTTATTCTTGTTTCTTTTTATCTCTATTACATCATGGCAGTAACTTAACACGAACCAGCCTACTATCATTACATCGGAATGTGACAAACATTATTTCTAATCAAGGATCACAACTGGCCCTGGACGATCCACTTTCATATCATTACGTTCAAATCCTGAAGTATGCATGCCTGCACATGCATCTATAAACTGCATGTATTTGTAATTCATGCAGACTGAATACAACAATATACTATTTGGATTGGCCTGAAGTCTCAAAAAACTTTCTTGACAGTGTTGAATACAAAATTCAGCTCTGTTCCGTCGAACACTTTTTGCTAACCTCAAATGATCCGAGTGTACATGACTAATGTACATGAGGTCAGCACGTGACAGCCTTTCCAGCCAATCAGCGGGCGGTTCGTGGAGCAGCCACCATCCCCTGGCAAAGGCGGGTCCAGTCAACCAGGGGTCAAAGATCATGACCTTGTCTCCTAGTTTGAGCTCCATGCACGCATGCGCCAGGAAGGATAGCTACGAGGAAGTAGGCATTAAATGATGGGCTGATGTTGTGAATGGCATTTACTTTGAGTCTCACTCGTTTTCATCGCCAAGCAAATAGGGGTTTCGGTCATGAATTTGGAGGTGGGCTAGAGTGGCTGTTATTTAATACGTAGGGAGGCCAAAGTGAAGTAAACATCAAGGACAGTTCTGTTGCATCTTTACCAGAAAAATCGAGTTAATGCTAAAATCCAAAAGTATGGTCTGAAAGGTTGTAAATGGGTTGCAGATTCCAAAAGCAGCATAATTCATTTCATAGTATCCCTTAATACCCCATATGGAGCCCAGATTAACATTGCCAATAAAGCATAATACTTTGACAATTATGCATCATGATGGTTAACAAACAACTACACAAACATCTGCCATGATTTCCCCCATAGTGAAATCGCCCGATTTACTATAGCCCCAATCCTAAAAACTCACCATAGACACCCCACTCTCATGGCTCGTATTACGTATGGCCCAATTAGAAGACTATTTTTAAAAAAAGTAGATGTCTCTCTCTCTAGCAACAGTAAAACTATTCATCAAAATCACCGCTAATTTCAGATAATGGGTCTTAAAATGACTAACATATAATACAGTGATAAAATCCTGCTTTCAGTGGTTCAGGTAACCCACTAGCACACCCTCTTAACTTTAATACGTCATCTTTAACTTTTGGTCTGTAAAACTTTAGAACCAATGCTATATCGAAATTCAAAACTTAAGTTTGTGCTTTATCGCATGTACCAGAATAGCCATCGAAATTTCAAGAATATTCAGCCATAAATTGTTGGATTTTAGATGGTCTCTGAGGGGGGGCTCAGAACTCTCACTCACTCACTCACTCACTCACTCATCCTCGCCGCATCTCAGAACGCTATAACGATAAATAGCCGGAGGGTTTAACTATAATGCTGCTCTTAGTGTCACATACCTATCACACATACAAAGTATGAGCCGATTTGGCCGACCCCCATCTTTCGACCTCTGCCTGCTTTTGTGTGGTTTTCTTGTGCAACGACTGTTAAACGTCATTTCGCCGCAGATTATGAGAAATGTGAACTCAAATCTCGACCCTCGAAACACCTTTGTCACTTTGTTTTTGCCGGGAACTACCATCAATAGAAAAAAATTTTGCACGCCGTTTATGATGCAATAAATTATTACATTATTCTGACCTGAACTTCTCCCGGTACGATTTCCTGGGGAGGTCTGGCATCTTTCTTCCACGGTTCAGGCGGAGTCAGCTCCACTAAGGTGAGGCCCGTGCCTTTCTCGTCCAGCTCCGGTACTGTAGAAAATAGTGCATTAGGGAAACTCTTGCACGAGTTATTACCCTCGCACGCAAAGTGCATACTTAGTTACTACCATAACTCCCAAATACAAATATAAAATTACAAATATGATGTCAGGTGTACCGAGCCTCTCCTGGGTGAAGCTGTCTGGAGGGTTCACATATTTCATGGTGGATGAATCCAGCTTCCAACCATGCTTGGTGCATCGCAAAACACTGCACAGGGAACACCATACAAATAGTATTAGTAGGAACACAGACGGTCGCTTGCCCTTTCCCTATCTTTCTTCCAGCTCATCATCCATTCATAGTTCTAAGAACATGTGTTATATTATGGTAGTACTCTAATTACATTCCTTACCTTTAAGGTGTTTCAGAAAATATAAGACGGATCCTACAAAGTCATGACATCGCCACAAATTTCAAACCCTACTCAACGTTGAAACAGAGACGGGTGCACCAAAAAGACAAAATCAACAAAAACATTAAATGAAATGTCATTTACAGACTTAAATGTGATGACCCGCATTGCTTGGAGATTTACATCGGTAAAACTAGCCAACCCCTGAAGGAATGGCACAAGCAGCATTGTAGGGCGAGTACGAGCAAGTTTTCGTCGGCCATTTGGCATCATCTGAACATTCAGAGCGGCCATTCATTCTCTTTAGATGCAACAGATATTTTAGACAGAAAACCTCGTTGGTTTGAGAAGGGGTAAGTGAAGCTATTTACGAACGTATCCACCGTCCTTCTCTAAACCGTAAGGGTGGACTTAGGACTGAGCTTTCTTGTGCTTGGAATAATGTCTTGAAGTAATCGATGGTTTTATTTATAGATATACATAGATATATTTATGATTCAATTCCTTGTAAGAAAAATTATTACTCTGCTTGAATGGATTATGGAACCTTTGCCACTTGCCTTTTTGTTTATTAAGAACATTACTTAGAACACCTCAATAGTTACCTGTGTTGCTTATTTTAGAACACCATAGCCATTACCTGTTTTGTTTATTCAGAACATGAGAATTATTCCTTGTTCCGAAAAATTGTACAACTTCATTTTCAATTCACTGATATAGAACGGTGGACACCGTTCGAAACGTCTTATTAAAACTTGATAATTATCCAGAAGTATAGACTGAATCATATTCAATAAAACTGTATGAATATTGTGCTTTCTTTTACCTAGAGACAGAGTCTTCAACATCCTTGACAAATGTGCCACCTTGATGCTTGCAGACGTTGCGGCAAGCCTTGTACGGTTCATTCGGATTCGTCGGATCCTGCAAGATTCGGTGTGAGTTAGAGGTGCAACGAGAAAGGCAAGAATTTTTTATTGCAATACTAAGCAATGTGTCCAAGTAGCTAGGACGTCTTTCATATTGAGTTCAATATTACAAACAAACAAAAATTGAAAAAGTTGGACGCACTTAAGTTGTAAATAACTAATATACTGCCACACACAGAGTATGGTATACATTATTGACAGGAGTTATTTATTTAAAATCATTAACAGGTCATTAGCTTGTTGGTCATTGAGGATAGTAATATACAGAACAGATATTTGAGATCAAGTGAGCGATACAAATATATTTCCAAGCAGATGTGGGTTGAAAGTAGCAAGAATTTGTCAGATGTTAAAATTGGACGATACCAGGTTTTCATCAGCTCGTTCATTATCACTGTTCAACTCGGTAAAAAGAAGATAATAATTAAGTATATTTCTGTTAACCTATCAGACAGCTACCAGCATGTAGTTTAGCACTACTGCACATTACATAACAATGGTACGAGACAATTTCACATGAGGCGGTATAAACATGATAAAATACGAGATAAAATACTACGTACACACGGAAGCTTGAGAATGAATAACATTCTACCGGAGATTAAAGGTAATGGTTTTTGGTAATGACAAACAAATTCATTATAGCTAAGTAAATGCAAGTAAGAAGGCAATTTAGTAGTCGGAATCTATAAGTTAGCATTTATCGGTCCGAGGTAGTTCCCGACAAAAATGTGACGAAAGGGTCTTGAGGGTCTGGCTTTGTGATAAAATATGTCATAATCTGCTGCAAGATGGTACTTTATACTGCCATGGCTGAAAAATTCCCATTTTTTGCATCTTTTTTATTTTACTTTCAAAATTTACTTACAATTTCTCCTCCACAAATTACGAGAAGTAGGGAGGGTGAAGAAACTGAAACCCAGTTGTTCTTAAAGCTGCATGGATACCATTAAGCTTCATTTCCATACACGACTTTTCTCCTACTTTCCGAGAAGATACGACTTCTTGACTTGAGGGTGCGAATTTAGACCCCACATTAACCGAACTCCTCCTAATGATAGACTATGTATATTTTGCGATAAGAACCACATGCATGTAGAAAATGAAATACACGTTGTTCTAGAGTGTTCACTGTACAATGATCTGCGCAATACATTCAATAATGATACACATGTAGATCAGAAATATGCACACTGACCCTCGAGACCCTTTCGTCAAAATTTTGTCGGGAACTACCTCGGACTTCGGACGCGCATAACGAAGGAAGATATGTTCAAATATCTCATGTCATAATCTGACCACGATATACTGGAAAGTTTTTTTAAGTTCATCTACAAATGTTTTAGGAAGAGAGAAGATGCATGTAAACTATAGTGTATGCATAACTTTGCGTTTACTACCTTTTGTACCAAACTGACTGCATTTAGCCCCAATGGGGCATGAATATGCAATAAACTTCATTGTCAGTGTGCACCGCTATGTGTGCTAGGCAGGCTATACAAGAGGCGAGGAGGAGCAGATGGAAGGTGCTGTTGATTGCTTTGTTAATGATATACTAAATATTTAAATGAATGCAAAGCGTCTGAGAGTATTTTGCTTGTAGAAACGGTATGACATAGGAGCCATTAAGAGTACCGCCCCACTTGGACCTAGGATTCTAATTCGTCAGCATACTACAGTGAAGCAAATGGCAGGACACCAAAGTTCTCTGTACATGTATATCATAATACACACAACAGTGCAACTTGGAAGCAAGTAGGAAGAACTTCGTCGACCTCATACCTCCGTGAATATTCAGAGCTTTTGTAAATTTCAATTCACTAATACATTAACATAATTTATGCGTGGTGTTGTTCATCATTGACTGACGTACACATGTCACAAAAATGAAATTTCCATCATTAATCATAAAGCGGTTTTGCAATTTTTACAAAAAATTTGCAAATAAGTTCCTTATTACAATATTTGGCATCTGCTTATTTTCCACCTATCATAAGGTTCCGGCTTTTTACGGTTTTTTTTTACGATTCGGGGCCGAATTGGCTGTCTCTGAGAAAAGCACTAGCACTTCTCAAAACATCGTTTTTCAGACAATTCGATGTTTCCGATAGAAAAGGGTGCCTTGTCGCTGACCGACAGGCTCAGTTGACATTTTCTGTAGAAATGTTATTTTTGGTAAAAAAACATCATTAAAATGCAATTTTCACACAGAAATTACTAATTTGGGTTTTTTTTACAGACCGCTACACGGAAAAAATGAATTTTCGAAATTGGTCACACTTTTCTCGGCTACAAAACTTCTCAGAAAACATCATCATTCGTAGCTTGGGAAAATGACAGCTCAGAGACGACGGTATTCTACCGGATTCGACTTTAATTTGTCTTTCTCAAGAATTTTAAGAAAACATCAATTAACTAGTCGATACACATTTCGTCTTTATCCTGAAATCCCTTAGGCCATAGCAAGTAAATTTTATGGATGACATCCTCTGCAGACTGCAACTAGAGTTCCACGAACACATACCTTTGCCAAATAAACCAGATTTGTTATGTAGAATGATGTCTATAGACAACTGCGTTACTCATTTCATTTTATTTTATAATTATATGCTTGGAGTGAGTTTATAAAATTTTGGTATTGATTATGCAAATTAGATCCCAAGTTACAATTAATTGATATCAAATTGTATCAAGCATTACTTAAGCTATCAGTATACCAAAAATCATGATGATCCTTTGATTCATTTTTAACTTATTCTCTTTCAAAGTCTTTAAATACACCTTTTACTCTCTTTTACAAAGTTGGTAACCACACTGTCTCAAAGCTTCCATATCGGTGTAACTTTTACAACTATCCAATAAATTTCATTTCTACATCTACGTGTATAGTCCTGGATACCTCGCAAGTGTCAATTCTACAAGTACAATTATTAGGCCACAACACAATATATATATTTGCTCATTTGGGTACTTTATCGTCATGTTGACAATCCCTGCAGAATAAGAAAATTCTTGTTTTTTTTTCTGAAAGCAGGCAAAAATTAATGCGCGCTCTGATGTCATCCATAAAATTCACTTGCTGTGGCCTTATAGAAAAATACTCAAAAAATGATAAAATTTGTGGACATGAAAAAGCATTATATTGTTTCGCATAAATGATTTTTCTATAGATTATTACATTATGGCATCAATGGAAACTTCTCTAATGTAATGAAACCTATGTACTCCGATGTTAACTATGCAGTAAGAGTAGAGAACGGCTTTTCAGACTCCTTTGTTTCAACATGTGGTGTAAGACAAGGTTGTAACATTTGTCCGTTGTTGTTTAAACTGTTTATCAATGATATGCCGCAATGTTTTGAATGTGACATATGTGATGCTCCACGCGTCTGAACTTTATCTAGAAAATGATGACACTCCTCTCCCTTTATTAGATATACGGGAATTTGACGTGCGAGGAGAATTAGGAACTTTTCACTGACCTTGGCTGGATTAATTATGTTAAGGACATTCTATGTTACCACGGCTTTGGACATATATGGACGAAACCTGAAGCTTATGAGGCTTATAAAGCAGATTATAGTGCCAACCAACTGCGCACCCGGCTACAAGATATATGCATACAGGATCATATAGCCAGGCGTCGCGGACCAATCAGAAGGCTACGTTCCACGTGGGTCATGACGCTGTAACACATAGATTCCGGCCAGGCTGGTGTATCGTCCTTCTGATTGGTCAGAATGAATCGACACCGGCACCAGAATCAACACCGGCACCGGCGCAGGTAATAACACAAATCCACCAACTCCTTCCTGACTTATTCTCTTCTATAGATTACAACAAGACCACCCACTGCAGTACAAAACATGCCGCCAGGGGCCACAACCTTACATGACTTACTCCCTGCCCAAAGACCTTTCCCTCATAAATCGTGAACCTGCCACTTGAGGATAATATCAACGCCAAATTTGCAGCACCGCAAGTTGTCGCCAGAAGGCCCATTATATCGAACTTGACCTTCGCGCGCACACACACACACACACACACACACACACACACACACACACACACGCGCGCGCGCGCGCGCGCGCGCGCGCACACACACACACACACACCACTGCAGTCCCAATGGTAAGTGCCAGGTGAACAGTATTTGAACAGGACCTTCGTTTCTACAACCACTACATCATGAAAGTTCATCTACAGCTACTCAAGTTATATGCGGTTGACCTACATATTTGCACAAATCACTATTGGGAATTCCCTTTGGGAAACGGAAGAATGCAGACTACGAGGGGCGTGCAATTAGTAATGGTCCTGACCCATTTCCCATAGCAGGAGATTAATGAAACTTGGCACAGTTATTAGTCTTTCTCTTCATAGGAATCACCCAGAGTTATGCATTTCTCCCATCGTTTGATGCAGCTCTGGACACCGATTTTGTAGGACACCCCAGGTTGGTCCTCCAACTGATGCCTCATCAATGGCACAAGAGGGACGACCAGGTCTGGGAGCTGTTTCTACAGACTTCCAGCCACGTTTGAATTCAGGATGCCAGCGTTTTACAAGGTCATATGATGGGGCATCATCACCATAAGTTTCATTTATTTCATCAAAAGTCTTCTTTGGTGTGCGTCCTTTCAAATACAAAAACCGGATCACTGCGCGACACTCAACTGGTTCCATTTCACACCTGGTCCATTTCGCACCTGACTAAGTTCAAACACCAGTAAATCAGAAACCACAATTAGTTCAGAGCTGTCTTTTGCAACATAACCCATAGAGATATGAATTATTACACATACAAAATTTCATTTAGATCAGACAACTAGAAGTGGGTCAGGACCATTACTTATTGCACGCCCCTCGTAGCATGGTGGGACTATAGGAGTTTTCACTCGTCAGGCCTTTTCTATACTGTCGCCGATGGTGTTGTAGTACTCACTTTCTGCACGACGGAGTTCCGAGGTGAGTGTTTTTACACCTTGTATAGTTCGTCAAGTTTTGCTGGGTAGGTGCTGACTTGTACTCTCGATAAAGGTCCGTCTTTTGTTGTATCATGTCGGCGTAGTATATCGGCGGTAATCCAGGGTTTGTGGGATCTATGGTTTACTTTGACAGTTTTGTTGGGAAGTTTTTTTGCTATTTTTAAGAATTACTCCTTCCAGCTGTTCCGTCTAGCGATGAAGTTAATGATAGTCATGGCTTTAAAAAAAAAGTAACATGAAGAAGTAGTATTGACATATGCCCATTCCTTCCACAAGAAAACAACTGTTTTACAATAATATTTGACAATCCACGTTGATGTAGGTTAGACATCCAGGTAATAAGATACACCAAAAAGTAGTTACTCAATTCAAGCAACTGTATATGGGACTGCAAATAGCAACTGCAGATAGGGACCACAATAGGAAATCAAACAGTTCTAAAAACCCAGTTCAGACTAGAACAGACGAGAGGTGGGTCAGGAATCTCAGTAGCCATACTCTTACAGAACCAGAGAAATCCCTACTGTCTAAAGGCCTAAATTTTGCAGTAACCCCTAACAAAATCCCCAGCATCGACATTGTCACAGAAACTGAGTCAGCACTCCACCGGGCCCGTTTGCCACAGAGACAGGCTGAAGCCTTACGCGCCATTTAAAGTTTCAAAACCCCCTACCAGTAACATCACTCAACATCAACTGCTCTCAAAGATTTGGCCACCAATCAAGACACAGTAATTCTGCTAGCGGACAAGGGGAGATACCCAGTAGTCTTAGACAGGGAACAGTACGACAGAAAGGTACAAGATCTATTAGGGGACAAAAAAACCTACGCGACTTTGAAGAAGGACCCCACCACCCAGTTTAAAGGAAAAATTGTCACGACTCTCAAGTGATTGCAAGACAAGGAAAAAATTGACCGTGCCACCTATTTAAAACTCTACCCCACTTCGGAACAACCCCCAACCTTCTACGGCCTTCCCAAAATCCATAAACAGGATGTCCCCCTTCGCCCCATAGTGTCCAGCATAGGTTCTGTTACTTACGAGATAGCAAAATTTCTAGCTAAGATCCTGGGACCTTTAGTGGGGAAGTCTCAACATCATGTTCAGAATTGTGCAGACTTCGTTGACAAAATCAAAGATCTCCGGGTAGAAGAAGATGAAATCATCACTTCTTAAGATATCTGTTCACTTTTCACTTGCATACCTCCTAAGGACGCAGTCTCGGTAGTCAAGGAAGCCCTGGAGGCTGACAACACACTAACAGACAGAACCAAGCTATCTCCAGACCAACTGTGCAAACTGCAAGACCTTTGCCTAGGGTGTACCTATTTCACTTTCAAAGGACAGTTCTACCAACAACTACATGGCTGTGCTATGGGATCAGCAGTGTCGCCCATTGTTGTAAACCTCTACATGGAGAAGTTTGAAGAGAAGGCTATCAATACTTTCAAGGACACTGCCCCACTCAACTGGTTTCGCTATGTAGATGACACTTATTGCAGGCTAAAACAGAGAGTACCTAATGACTTCTTTGACCACATCAACCAAGTAGATCATCAGTAGAACACCAAGTTTACACAGGAGTCAAGTCATAACAACATGCTCCCCTTCCCAGATACCAAAACTATCATAGAGAAGGACGGCAGCCTTCAGTTAGAAGTGTTCAGTAAACCAACGCGCACTGACCAATATCTGGCCTTTGACTCTCACCACCCTTTGGAACACAAACTTGCAGTGATAAAAACCCTGTATCACCGGGCAGACAGCATTGTTTCCTCTGACAAAGCCAAAACAGAGGAACACAAACACCTCCGTGCATTGACCAAATGTGGCTACCACAACTGGACCTTCAACAAAGCACTAAAACCCTCGGAACATTCTAAGAAAATATCATCATCTAAGAAAACAGCCAAGTGCAAACCTTTGACTGACAGAAAGAAAGCCAACATTACCATCCCTTATGTCCAAGGAGTTTCGGAAAAACTCGGAAGAATCTTCCAAAAACTTCAACAACGCCACTAACTTCAAACGTCACTCTACCCTCCGACACCAACCGGTGCATCCAAAAGACAGACCACAGAAAGGTACTAAGGCCAATGTAATCTACAGACTCAAATGTGAAGAACCCAACTGCACCAACACATACATTGGTGAGACTAGCCGGCCACGAAAGGGAAGGTACAAAGAACATTGCAAACCCATCGCCAGCGGCTACTCCTCTGCTATTTTCAACAACCTAGAACACAACCAAGGGCACTCCTTCAACCTCCAATCCACCGACATCCTAGACCGCGAAGCTTGCTGGTTTGAACGGGGAGTTAGAGAGTCCATATATGAGAGAATATACAATCCCACTCTCAACAGAAAAGGGGGTCTTCGTATGGAACTTTCCTGCACTTGGGACATAGCACTACCCCCCCCCCCCGCAACTAAAACAACAGCAGTTAATTGACTCATTTGCATCAACTGTGTCTTAGCCTTACTATCCTTTGAAATCCGAATTGTCCTCAGATTGAATTGTCTTACAACCTTTCCTATTGGACATCTGAAATTGTCTTCTTTCATAGTTAGAGTATAAAAGACAGGTTTCTCCCTGGTCTATTCAGTGTCACTGACGAAGGATAGTGGATACTATCCGAAACGTCTGACGGCTTCCAAAACCATATCCAGTTGATTGAGTAACTAATTTTTGATGCATATTTAACAATAGTTTTTGACAATAGAATTCGTATTCGCAAACACTGACAACCATAGAAGAGCTGACAATACAACGTGCACAAAACGATCAGATAAAATCACGCAACATTTGCTTGGCAAGCAATATCCAAGGCATAACCTAACCAGACCTTGATAAATTGATTACAACTGTGTTCAGAGCTGCAGTATCTTCAGGACTTTAGTGAAAGGAACTTTCTTCTACTTGACTTAACTTGACTTTATTCATATTCGCAATTCATCACCATCGTTCGGCTGCTGCGTAGGCGACTGCAAGCCTTCTCCAGTTCCGCCTATCAGCAGCGAGCTGGCGAAGCTGCCTGGGGGTGATCTGGCCGTGATGGTCTCCCATTAGCCGCTGGACGTACTGTAGATAAGTAGTAGGTTGGCGTCCCAGTCTACGTCTGCCATGAGGAGGGACGTAAAGTGCATACAGACTGACAGGCTCATCCTCAGGCATGCACAGAACGTGTCCGAGAAAGTTCAGCTGCCTCAGGCGCACGAGTTGTATCAGCGGCTTTGTTTTGGTCATATCGTAGATTGTGCTGTTAGGTACTCTATCGATCCTTTTGATGCTCAACATGATACGATAGCATGAGGTGGCGAAGGAGTTGATCCTGTTCTCCATGTCCTGTGTGATCACCCACGACTCACACCCATAGGTAAGCACAGTTACACATGTAGCCATAAAGAGCTTTACTTTGGTTGCGATTAGCTTAATAATGAACAGTATAGATATGTTAAGACTGCTCCAAAATGTGATAATAGTCATGTTTCCTGCTGTATCTATTCAAGCATCAGAACAATCAATCGCGGGTATTGTAAAAGTATCTACCAATTGCAACTCCTTGGACAAAATACATCTAATGGAAAGCCGGTTATATACCTAAAGTGTTATGAAAACAAGCGTATGTTTTTCAAGTATCACCCTACCTGCAAATTGCAACGGGAAAGGACTCGCTTACAAGAGATGGCCATAAAAATGTAAACGTCCGGCTCGAAGCTTAACGATGTTATGTTTTTTTTTTCTCTCTGCGTTATATCCGTAAGCAGTCCCTGATGTCATCATACCAGCACAACGACATAGCTTTGTTATATTTCAGCCTTACCACAGATATGGTGAAATAATTTGTATTGGTAACGTTTCTGCTTCTTTTCTGCTAGTTTAGGCCCGGTTAGACGCAAAACTCTTTAACCGACCTGTGTCGGTTAACCGACACGTGACGGATCTCTTTAGACACACCGGTGCGGGCGGGCGGAAGCGTTGCAGGCCGCCCGTAGCGCAGGATACTAGCATTGCGCGCGAATAAAAATGGCGCATATTTTCGTCTTGCAACAGTTTATACCTAAATACCGTTTATTACCTCCATGAAATGTCATGGAGGTTATATTTTACCCAGCGTTTGTGTGTCTGTCTGTCTGTCTGTCTGTCAACAAGATAACTCAAGAACGGCTGGATGGATTAGTTTCATACTTGATGTGTTGGTGGGGTGCGATAAAAGCTAGAAGTGATTAGATTTTGGGCCCCCTAGCGGCTTCCCTTGGTACTGCAGCGCAACTTTCGGTTTTGCTATCTCGTGTTCTGAACACGCTATGGTCACGATTTTTGAGTGTAAGATAGCTCTTGTGCTCAGGAATAAGTGACATAAGTTTTGGCCCCCTACCGACTAGGTTTGGGATAGCAGGGGCATTTTTGTCATAAACTTCTGAAGAGTATAACTCAAGAAGGGAACAATGGATTTTCATGATTTTTGGTATGTAGGTACCTTAGACAATGTTGTACAAGATAAGATACTAGTTATGCAAAATAGTAGTAAATTTGCATAATTAATGAGAATATTCTATCATAGCAGTTTTTTCAATGAATCTGTTGTCCCGGACATGATATAGTCTTGACATTTGGGTGGTAGATAGCTTGCAGTGTCATGACAAAGTTGGGCAGATTTCAGCCCCCTAACATGTAATGTTGGAACTGCAGGGGCGTTTTTGTCAAGACATTCCAAAGAGGATAAGTGCAGAAAGTATTGACGGATTGGCATCATTTTAGGGGTGCAGGTAGCTTAGGCAAAGGTGTTGATAATGATATACATGTTATGCAAATGAGGACCTTATTTGCATAATTAATGGGGAAATTGTATAATACCATTATTAGCAATAACTGGACTTCAATAAATGTAACACTTATTAATTATGATAGATGGAATATAAGCAGATACCAAATATGGTAATGAGGAACTTATTTGCATAATTTATGCAAAAATTACAAAGCCTCTTTATGTCTAATGATTGGAATTTTATACTTGTGACATGTGTACGTTAGTCAATGATGAACAACACCACGCATAAATTATGTTAATGTCTTAGTCAATTGCATGAAATTTACAAAAGCTCTAAATTTTCATGGAGGTATGAGGTCGCCGAACTCTAGTATTTTTAATGTTTACTGCCCGCATTTTCCTTCGTATGAGACGAAACAAAGAGGACAAGGCACATGTACAGAGCGGACGGACAATATCAAGGCTTGAACTTAGCTTCTGTCCTTGCCGCACTGGTGCATGGTAGCGCAACCCGGGCACGTTAAAACTATGGTCATAGGAGGGCATCAAAGCAGTCACCGGTGGCAGGCCATTCCTCTTGGAAAATTCGACGACGTTCAATGTCTCAAACGATTAGAATAAGGAAAAACATGTCTCCATTGATACGGGCTTGTTAGCATATCATCAGCATATGATCCACGACCTTCTAGTACCGTCACCGGTGACGGTTACTCTTTACACACGGCAGAAACCGTCACCCCCCCCCCCCCCCCGCAGAACTGACCCAAACCGACCTAGAACCAGGTCCGGAGGTGGCTCAGGTCGGTTCGCGGAAATACCGTCATATGCCCCTTATTTCCTCTTTAGACCCGTGGCGGTTAAGTGTCATATGACGTTTAACCAAAACAGGTCGGTTTAAGGGACCTGTGTCTAAATCGGACCTAAATCGGACCTTAGAGTTGGCAAAACCCCCCACGCGTTTTTTTTTTTTCATATTTTACCAAAAGCTTCAAGTTGGCAAGGTAAAGTCGCTATGTTGAAAGTGAAATACCATGCTAGTCCTAGCATAGGGCAATGAGCTATTCGTTATGGATCGCATTTTCCAACACACGGAGTCGTCCGTAGTTTTCACGATAAGTGTGTATGTTTTACGTGCAAAGATAAGTTTGAGGCCCCAGATTTATTTATAAAGCTTTCCATTGTATGGGGGCCGGCCGGTTTTACCAGCCTCACACTGTTGACCAAATTGCGAGGCGGTGAGGTAGCATACTATATCTTGTGCGACATGGAACAAACACAAAGACAAAACAAAACATTATAAGAAGCTATAGTAAAGCACAAATTTCCTTCGGTCACGAATACGCGCCTTGTATATTACAAAGTTGTTGCCTGTCTCCTTGCAGATTAGGTTTGGACCTGCTTTTAGAGCTGCAGTTTCTTCAGGACTTAATCGCAAGACTTCCACGCTTCGCTGCTCCATCGTCACTCGGTGTAACAGACGAGCCTTTCTAGCAACATACAAGTATGATAGTTTCCAATTAATTGCTGAAGCATAGGTGCATCAGAAAATAATAACCATGTACCTTACACCTTAGATCCCACAACTAATGTCTTTCATTCAAGAAATAGCGTCATCTCCATAGGTGTCAAGTGGAGTTACAAGTTGAACTATAATCTTTAAATGGTATTAACTCGTGCCAACATCGTTTGTTTGGTGAATGGAACTTTCTTCTACAGATATGTTGAGAAATATGATGATATAGGATAAGGGAGAAATTCTTTGTACACAACCAGTGGGTACTTACATAGCTTACGTTTCGATGTCTCTCAGACACCTTCGTCACAGCTCTGAGAGACATCGAAACGTAAGCTATGTAAGTACCCACTGGTTGTGTACAAAGAATTTCTCCCTTATCCTATATTCTACCAACCTGATGAAACTATTTTCGGAATATGATGATATGTTTCCTAATGTATCAATTTAAGCATCAGAACAATCAATCGCACGTATTTACCAAGAGCAACTCCTTGCAGAAAAATACATCTAATTAGAATATGGAATATCGTTTACCGGAGGTATTCTAAAAAGGAGCATCAAGTATCACCCTACCTGCAAATTTTAGGACATGACTCCCTCACAGAAGGTGGCTATAAAAATGTAGACGTGGAACCTGGCTCGAAGCTTGCATCTGTTTACTTTACTTTACATCCGTAAGCAGTCCCTGACGTCATGATATAATATCAGCACGCGTGAAATGTTCAATAGTTTTGGTATCAAAGACTTGTGTTAGCCCTTCTTGTTATGTTAATTAGGATATTAAGTCTCATTTTTAACCTTTATTTTGTACTTTGCGTAATACTGTAAATGCATTTAATTTCGCGGGGATTTAATTTCGCGGTAGCGGCAAAATGGACATTTCGCGGTGGATTTAATTTCGCGGTAGCGCCATCCCGCGAAATTCAATGCATTTTCAGCACTGCACTGTAGTCACGAACTGCCGTGTAAAACCCGGCGCCTCTACAAACCGCCAGTCGGAAAACACTTGCTGGTTACCCGGTAAGGGTCCTATACAGACGGATAGAACAGTTTCCATGCTTTTGACTTGTTCTTGCGTGAGCTACTGTTACTGATCTAATCGTATCTACCCTCTCAATACGTAATAGTATACAGTAGTACGACCTTTGTATCATGGTGAACATACTGTACAGTACTGTAATACAGTTGGTCGTATGAAAAAATTACATGTGTGTCTTCAGTCAAGACTTCACCGTAGTAAGTATGTCAAACATTTCATTATACAGTGACAAAGACAGTAGTAGTATGTACATGGAGCGGAAAAGGGGCACCTTAGGCGGCGCCAGCAGACGAAATATTCGCGGTGGACTTAATTTGGCGGTGAAGCGGCCGCCGCGAAAACCGCGAATATTAATCCACCGCGAATATTTCTGCATTTGCCATGCATTGTACCACTCTGGTCAATTACGGCATGTGATACGGTTCTTGTTAGTTGAAAGCACGCGTATCCTTGTAACTTTTTAACGCATGGTCGTATTGTAACGAAACTTCATACAGAGTTAGTACCATGTGGTACATATAAAATGCACATGTAATCTCAATTGCTGCACTGTAATTTAGGGTTAGAAATAACGATTTTGGTTAAAAATACTGTTGTTTCGTTGATGTATGGATTCCCCAGCGGGGACACGGACTATATCCTTGATTTTTTTACGAGATAAGAGCTTGTTCCCAACGGAAATAATCTGTCCAAGGCTATTTTGGATTATATAAAAAAATGATGATAATTTTGGGGCAAAAACATCAAAAACAAAGATTTTTCCTACTTTTTCGGCCAACATATCGCTCTTACAAATATATTATCATTCTAACTTCAAATAGCCTTGGATAATATCTCTTTAGTAGGGAACACTCAACATCACATCAAAAACTCACAACAATTTGCGGAAGTGATTAAACAGGCAAGAGTAGAGGAGGATGAAGAACTCCGTTCATACGACGTGACAGCACTCTTCACCTCGGTACCTGTGGATAAAGCAGTTGATGTGATTCTGCAGAGGTTAAAGGAGGACCAGACCTTATCTGAACGCACTACTTTGAAACCAGAACAGTTGGCTGATCTACTCAGAGTATGTCTCAATTGTACTTATTTTGTTTATGATGGCATCTTCTACAAACAAATACATGGAGCGGCGATGGGATCACCTGTGTCCCCGATTGTATGCAACCTCTACTTAGAGCATCTAGAACAACGTGCCCTCAGAACTGCCCCCCACCCCCCTCTATGGTGGTATAGATATGTTGATGACACCCATACCAAACTTAAGAAGACGTACGCCGATGAGTTCACAGATCATCTAAACAGCCTTGATCCTGACATAAAGTTCACATTTGAGAAGGAAGAGAACAGATCCTTAGCCTTTCTTGACACTTTGACAACAGTACAAGAAGACGGGTCCCTGCGAGTGACAATCTACCGCAAACCTACTCATACTGATCAATATTTGAACTTCCAGTCGGAACATCCGTTAGAACACAAACTAAGTGTTGTACGTACCCTCTTCCACAGGGCGGAAACAGTGATAACTGACCCTCAAGACAAACAGAAGGAGAAACTTCACATTACCCAGGCGTTGAAAACGTGCGGATACCCCACATGGGCCATAGAGAAGGCTACAGCACCCAAACCCCCATCACCCAGTGATACTACACAGAACAATGCCAGCAGAGGGAAAAACAGGGGAATTGTTGTGCTTCCTTACGTGAAAGGTGTGTCTGAAGGACTTAGAAGAATCTTCACCTCACATGGGATAAAAACCTGTTTCAGGCCGGCGAATACTCTGCGCAACATCCTTGTAGCACCGAAAGACAAAACCCCTAAAGAACAAAAGTGTGGTGTCATCTATCATATTAAGTGCCAAGGACAGAACATCAGGGGCCCTTGTACAGAAACCTATATTGGGGAGACTGAGAGATCACTTAAGACCAGGTTCCTTGAGCACAAACGCCCGAGTTCAAAAACCTCAGAAGTTTCCCAACATATACACATAGAATCGCCGGGTCATTCAGTGTCACTAGACAAAGTTGAAATTTTGGACACAGAACCAGACTTTTTCGCCAGAGGGATTAAAGAAGCAATCTACATCCGGGCTCTACAACCATCCCTGAATAGAGACGGTGGGCGCCATAGACTTCCTGCAACCTATAATCCACTGCTTACTGAGTCACGTGTTCTATCTACATAACGTGACGTCACAACAGCAGTGGATTGTTCATTCCTTGACAAAGACTGATGCTGTACAGTCGAAAATTTGGGTGAGTCCAATTTTGGTGTTGGAAATTACAGTTTAACTATTTCAAGACAGTTGTCGATGTTTATATACGCATTATAATGATGTTAATGACTCTCAAATAACAGGCTTGAGTTCTTAAAAAAGACAGGTTTATGGTCAGGATACTAGTGAGAACTCCTTTTGCAGCGGGTGATCGGCAAAGTTACGTATCTGTGCTGCACTTGCGATGTCAACCAGTCACATGTCTCTTAACAAGGAAGATGCGTTTATTCATCAACATTTCATTGTTCCCACTCGACTCATAGACTGTATGAAAACATTGAAAATCACCAGCAAGTTTCCCGTTCCGTCAAATAGCAAAGGCGGGATGAAAATAGACCGTCCAAATGTCAGATTCGTGTTCGATAGAACGACTCACATGCCGTAATTGACCCGAGCATGTCGAGCAATAAAGTTCATGGTATTTAAGTTCTATATTTATCTTATCAGGAATTCAGCCGTGTTTATGCTGAACCAAAGTAACATATAATACAATGTGCTTCAATATGACTACAGCAAGTTCACAGGCACAGTATACAGGTCTAGGGATAGGATGGTGATACAGAGATCTAATATATACAGTGAGAGTTGGTCTAAGTCTGTAACCAACTTGTACACAATCCAACAGAACGACTAGCCCTAAACTTAAGTGACCTTACCTCCTGTCCCGTGGGTACCAGACTGGCAAATATCTTCGTACACTCTCTAAGGTCAACTAGCATGACAATGGGATGTCTAACTAGCCAATCTGGTTGGGCGCTCTCACCACCCAACCAATCAGTGATTGCCTAACATGCTAATCTAAGCTCCACCCATGGTCTAGATTGTCAATACCTAATTACATCATGTCAAAGGGCTTGGCCGTTACACGCGGTCAAAGTTAACGTTTATTATATTTCAGCCATACCACAGGTATCATGAAATATATTGTATTTGTTATGTTTCTGCTTCTGTCTTCGTCTTCCCCTGCCACACCTTTAAAGTGATTTATCTCCGTCGTTCCTAGCCCTAATGACCTGAAATTTGGTAAAAGGCACGATAGAGTGAGCAAAAACTGCGGGTAGAAATCAGGTAATTCGGTTACGTTCAAAAGCCAAAATAAGACATTATGTCTCCATGGTAAAATCCATAAAGAAAGATAACCCATCTAAATGGCACCTTCTAAGTGCCCTGTTTCGGGTTGTCTCCCTGATAATGCCCACTTGCATGAAAAAGACATTGCCGAACTAATTGATAGTCACTTCTCATCAATAGTGAATTAATTGCCCCGATTAGATCTTGACTCGTTACCCACTTACTTACAATCACCGTCCCTGCCACCACGTGTTTTCCATGGGAGGTCCATGAAACGTTAAGGCGCCTTAACATTAATAAGAGTAACAGTCCAGATGACTTAACCCCCAAAATAGTGAAACGGTATGTGGAAGAATTCAGCGAAGTTCTCTCTCATATTTTCCACTGTTTATTACTTAACTGCAATGGTCAACTCGATCATCCTTGGTGCCGAAAGCCCAAAAAGTATCCAAGCGATTCTCTAAACAGTTTTCAGTAAGGCTTCTAAAGTAATCAATCACACCACTTTAGTAAAACAAAATGTTACAGTATGGCGTGCGTACCTTAATCGTGCCATGGCTTTGCAATTTTCGTAGCAATCGATTACAGTGTGTCCACTATCATGGTATAACCTCAAGTCGGAGAGCGATTTCATCTGGCGTTCACAAGGCACAAAATAAAGCCCTATCCTAGTCTTGATTTATATTAACGACGCCCTCACTGAGGAACATTATAAATTTGACGACTTATCAATTTGTAAAAGTGGAACATTTTATGAACCTATCTAAAAACAAACATCCCTGAATCAATTAAATGTTTTTCTTAGATATTTCACCCATACCATTTACCACAGGGATGGGTAAAATATATTGTTTTTATATTTCACTTCCCCAAGCCGTAGGTATGAGAGTAAAATGTATTGTTATGATTCAATCCACAGCATGGATTTAAGTATACTGTATTGTGTTTTGTCGCGTTTCTTCTCCCCCTAATCTTCAAATGGATACATTTTTTTTTTTTCATTTTATCGACACATTAGCTGAGATTTGGCTTCTCAATGACCTGAAATATGGCATTGGAAGAACTTCAACACTTGAACTCTAACGTATTTGGGACTTGGGGCCAGTTTAGACTAAAATTTATATTTATCACGCGCGAAATGACCTGGAATCCTGATGAATACTAAGAATCCGAAATCGTGCGACATGGCAAATACGGAACGTTTCCGAGCGAATCCGGACAAATCCATGATCCTTACTCGAATACGACAATGCGCCGCAAAACCAACCGATTTCGGCGCTGTATACGTCTCGGATTAGACTTTCCTCGAATCCTGACAGATGCAGTGGCGTATCTAGAGAAATTTGTGATTTTATTTGAAAGTTTCACATTCAATATAACTGAAAACAGTACACCGAACTACTATACATGCGCACCTATACCATTTAAATACAACGACTTTGATAAGTGTACCTAGGAATCGCAGAAAGTCCGACTGCCGGCTTTCAGCGGATTCCTGCCTCCACAGAGTTCATCAAACTTACACCAGCACAGCAGTGGAATTGCCTGGACAACCAGCACCGGGAGAAGTTGGAGACAACAAGACCATCCCTTCCCTTTTTCGGGCCACACAACTTCTTAAAACTATCAGCTGCAGCCATGGACACACGGAACGCCAATAAGAGAGAAAACAGGTTATACCATTTACCAAAGGCATTGGGCACAGCGATGGGAGACGACAGTCCCAAGTTTTACTGTGTAAACCTTGGAGCCAATTGGTTTCCATATAAGAACAGAAGACACTAGTTCCTGCTTTGCTCGGCAACAGTGTCCCGCAAATTTTACCCTTCGGCAAGTTTCTGGGGTAGCTGTGGAAGATTTCCATATATGGTTTTGAGTGTAGCATGTTGAATCCATGATATGTTCTGTGCTCTGCGAAGTAACTTTGTGTAAGTCTTATCTAATCTGTTCTGTAGTTGACAAGTAAGTGTCCAGGTTTCCGCACCATAACGCAAAATAGGTTCCGCTAAAGTAGTGAATACTTGGACCTTCAATTTGTTAGGGATATTAGACTTCCAGATTTTGTCCAATTTGTTGCTTGCCTCCCATGTCCTTTTTAGGACACATGATGTAGGAGCCGAGATATTTGAAGTTATCAACCCTTTATAATAACTCCCCGGATAAGGATCTGAGTTCCAGTGGTCCAATGATGTTACTGATGAACTCTGTCTTAGATTCATTGCAGTAGAGTTCTACTAGTAATGCAGATTCTTCCAAAGATTGAAGCAAAGTTTCTGCATTTTTTTATTTGTTCAGCAACTAGTGCAAGATCATCTGCAAAGTCCAGATCAGTCAGATATTGGGCAGGATATCTTTGACTCCTTCGTGGTTTGATTTGTATACCTTTTTTTACATTTGTGTCCAATGACAATCTTATAACATAATCAAGTACAATAATGAATAAATATGGTGCTAAAGTATCCCCCTGGAGAACTCCAGTAACTATCTCAAATGAACCAGTCTCACCATCAGCAGTAATCACAAAGGCTATAGTGTTTCTATACAAAGACCTAATTGCATCTATGAAACATTGTGGAATACCATACTGTGCTAAAATATCAAACAGTACATTTCTGTTAATACTATCGAATGCTTTACGAAAATTAACAAATAGCATCATAAATTCCTTATTACATCTCTTCAATAATACGAGTTATTGCGAGTTTCTAAGAAATAGTTGACCTCCCCTTTCTAAACCCATTTTGATTTCTCCTAAGGATAGGATCAATTACAGGAGTAAGACGGTTAAGTAAAAGTTTGTTATACACCTTTGCAGCAATGGGAATGAGAGCAATTCCTTTATAGTAAGAGGCAGATATTAAATAACCTTTTTTAGGTATTGGCACAATTCCTCTTTTGAGCCAGGATGATAGAGGTCTGTGTGACATAAATGTTTGGTTGCGCAAATGTAACAAAATGTCATGAAATACAGGGTCTTACCAAATAATGGTCGGTACTTACAACAACTTGATCGAGGCAACAGAAGAAATTGCTCTCTCTACACTACCTAAGAAAAAGAAATCTAAATCTACACCGTTGCGTTCTCACACTCTTGTCAACGACGCACGAAAAGAAGTGATTACAGCAAAACAAGTGTACGAGAATAGAGGGACCAGCTTCAAAAATCTTAGAAAAGCCCAGAGACACTTGGATGAAGCATATGCAAGTGCTGAAGCGGAATTCATCCAAGGAAAAATTGATAGCATTGCCCATCTTCATGTCACAAAAAAACACGATGCTGCCTGGAGAACTATCGACGAGCTAACTGGCCGGAAATCCAAACCAACAGTCAAGTTAAAAGGGGGATCTCCAGACGAGAGGAAAGAGAACTGGTTAACATACTTTAAGTCCCACCGAGGTTCAGCTACAAAAACTCCTTCTGACCGACAACTCAAGATGGAACCTGTAGTGGAACAAGAACTAGACATCTCAACAAATATTTTTACCTCAAGTGAACTTGAAATAGTTCTGAAATCTCTACCTGCCAATAAGTCTCCTGTACTGGCCCTCGGACTATTCCATCCTGAATGCCACAAACCATTTTATCTCTGATCAGTGAGTCTTTGATGTCACCAAAGTTGCACTCTTCAGCAAGGGTTTTTTACTCAGAGAGATAAGTCGCATAAGTCTCACCTCTTGCCCTGTTTCTGGTGAAGAAGTTGTACCTCTCTACTATCCCATTCTTCTAAGGATTGCAGTATGCATCAAATGCTGCAATGATCTGCTCAACAGTTCGGTCTACTTCCGCAACTGCTTGATTCTGTCCATTCACGATCTTCAGGGTCTCATTAGGGTGATCATTACTTTGCGGGCGACACCCAGTAATGTTAGGTAAGGGAGAAGGAAAAAAAAACGTGGACAATTGACCTGACCTGACCTGAGGTGTGCGGGTCAACTTGCGCTGCTGGAAGTCAGACACCCAATTCTTTTTGCTTCAAATAGGAAGAGAATCATTATCAAACATTTTGATAATGTCTTTTGTTAATTTACGCCATGGGGAACTCGACCCACTCATGTCTGATCACAATTCACACAATTCACACATTCTGGGTGAGGCCGAGAACTTTTTGATCACCCCACGTAGTCATATGCATTTTATGGTTGGAACGTGTTTGATCCTTGGGATCTTTTTTTTCGCGTATTTTCGCCTATTTTCGACTTTTAGCAGGAAAATGTAAGAAACATTTTATATTGGGAAGACAATGTAGGGTGCAGACGTTCAGATTAGGCAAAAAAACAAGGTTTTGGTTTATTTTTTTTTATCCTGTCCTGTTTTACCCCTAATTTGAAGTGATCAGTCCCTTAGTTGAGGTCATGTGATGCCAAGATGGCGGCAAACTTGAGGGCTGCGGGACCTTCCGCCGGTCGGAATTTTTAGAAATTAGACTTTTGGACATTTGAGATAGTGGGCTGCTGTGTGGGGTGAGTTTTTATGACCTGGAATTTTCATGGATGAGATTATGACACCCTGAACTTGCCTACTTTTACAGTATCGCCAATACAGATTTCCATTATTGTTCACTGCCCTTATCGATGAAATAATTTTAGGAATCCCCCCCGATTTCCCTGTTATTGTGGAACAGCTAGCCTATAGACAATGGCGTTTGGCAATTACTTATCTCCAAGCAGATATGGGGTTATGTGCATGTCGTGTTGTCAGTTGTCCACAGCTGTGTCCATTGTGAAGCTGTGTTGTTGTTTTCATTTGGTGTCGTTCGACTGTGACGCTGAATTCGTTGTTAATGCGTACAGGGCTGTATTTTAAATTTGGCAGTGATAGGTATATTAGCTTTTAAGTAAGTTTTGGTATAAAATGATGTGATGTTATCTGTATGCGATATAAACACCGAGTCATGATATCGGGTGTATTTTGCAGCCAGCAGGTACCCAAAGTGTGGGTAGTGAGGCTGTTTAACGTGGTCGAGGCACCTCCTCGAGCACGGGACCCCCGTTTTACGTCCCTACCGGAAGACGATTTCGTGGAAAACTTCGTGAGGCTACTCTCCAAGCAGAGGTCGAGTCGCGTAGATATATTAGAGCCGCTCCTCCTACGCTCTGTATTTTTTTCGACTACTAGTATATCTCCGCGACTCGACCTCTGCTTGGAGCTGCTTGGAGAGTACGTGCGGCTACAGCAATCCGGACGTCCTTGGTTGGTCCCCCATCCAAATACTGTCCGGAACGCGCGTTGCTTAACTTCCGAGATCGAGGGATCGGGTGTACCAACGCGCCACGCGGCCGTAGCATACACCACAGAAAACATCGCAACCGACATAAACCATCATTAGGTCACAAAGTATGTCACCTACGGTCACTTGTTCAACTTGCTTTCATGCACGGGTCAAAACCGACAGGAGAAAATGAGCTGAACGGAGTGTTTGCCTTTAGTGGGGTTATTCTACCCCCTGACCAAAGCAGTGCTCGTTACGGATTTCATCGTACATGACTTGTCACGGACTGCAGGAAGAATATTGGTACAAAATCAGTATTAGAGATCCTAATAAAACAAACAAGCAAACATTTACTTCATCGCAACCTTTCGTCACCTGTGTTTTTTTAACACACGGCTTTTTTTTTTATTTGGGCCATACAGGGTCATTCTAGTCCCTAACTAGTTGGATTTTTTTTAAAGTTTTTTGAGAATCATTTAAATCTATTCGTTCGCCTATGGTTGTAGTATTTCCCCAAAAAGAAATTATTTCACTTGATAGTCAGTGGTTACTTCTTTGGCTTAGCTTCAGTTCTATTATCCCGCCGACGAGGACCTATCTGTGTACAGGCCAGGTTATGCTTTAACAGGCTATATTTGGACTTTAAAGCTTTCGTTTCTTTTCCGGGGCGTCTAAACCTCTCATAGTGCGCTTGTTTGAATTCGGGCCCTGTGCGGTTGTGCCCAACGACGTTGTTGCGACAAGCGGCAGTCCGGAGCCTTCCAAGTGCCGAGAAGAATAGTTCTGTAGATAAACAACACAAAAAAAATTAATAAGAACAAACTGCAGAAAAGGAAAGGTCATATGCTTAAGAAATCATGCTAATGCTCAACGTAAACAGTGCGTCACACTATTGAGTATTTTTCAGAATCCCGGAGGAAAGCAAAAAAATTGTCGAACTCTCTGAAATTGGATTGAGCCATGCCATGCATAAAATCGCGTACTTATATTCATATAATAGAATTCAAAACAAGAGTAATATAATGACTACAGCATATCTGGGACCAGGACATGAGATATTAAAACAGGAATTCTCTTGTCGTACCGCAGACACCTTTTGTATCTGCATAATCAAAACTATCTTTTGTTAGTTGTCACGTTCTAAATATCACCAAGCGAGTTATGGCCTCATACTGATCATATAGTATATTATTGGGGAAGGTAATGAGATGTGAACTTAGCACGACATTCTCAAACATACCTTCGTGTCCTATCCTGGACAATGCTGGATCTGGATCGAATCCGGTGGACTTCATCTCATTTGTTGACGCCATGAAGAAATTTTCGCCTTTTTCGTTGGCGTAACAACCTGAGGAATATAATCATAGGGTATAGGAGAGTTCTTGTACACACGTACAAGCAGGATGTGCAAGACTTCTGCTATATCTTATATTCTACCAACCCGATGAAAATAAATTTATATGCGTCATAAGACAAATACAAGTTACAACAAATGTTTTAATTCAAGCATAACGTCAACATAGACATACAGGTATTGCAAAATGCACCGGGAAATGTCCAGAACCTGAAACGATGTTATCATTTAATTGGTTAAACTGTATTGGAATCTAATATGCTCAACTACATAAGTGCCATTTGAAATGTTTTTCATGTTTTTCATTCTATGGGCCATATTATTTTTTGCTATGTCTATACTTGAATTAAAAAAATTCACTTTGACAAACTCACTTGCAAGATTGTATTTGCTTTTTGTACCCTTTTTGTTGTATGTTTGTTTACTTTTAAAAGTAAGAAAAAAATGATTACCAGGGAACCCCGGGATCTCATGAAAGTGTTTGGTCTTAAATTGCTCCACTAGGCAGCTGTCGCCATTGTCCCCGGTAATTTCAAACGTGGTAGAAAACCTCCAACTCTCATCCTCGATCTTTGAGCTCACCTTGTACGTGAAAGAGGAGAGATGTGTTAGAGCTTGCGCTTCAGCAGAAAAGTACTGAAACAAAGCATAGCGCTCTATCAATGCTACAACAACGTCATCGTAACAGAAAATAGAAAAGTAATCGTTACAACCGTTATGTTCAATTCATGAATAAAAACAAATGAGTAGATAGTAATAGCAACGAGAGACTCAAATTTTCACGTCATAAAACGTACATTATTTACCAGATGGAAGTTTGTTTTGTCCAACAGTGATACAAACATGTCCAGTCTTGTGTCATTTCTTATGAAGTGGTCATCGTCGGCATACACAAAGTATTCTGTTGACACTTGTGATAACCCCAGATTTCGGCCGGCGAAGTAACCCTGGAATAGAAAACATGCAGCAAGATTGGTTCATTACATTAAAGTTGGTTAATTTATCGTTAGCGTTTCTTTGAAAGCTTGAGTGTCGTTGTGTTCGTGGTTTAACATGAACAAGCTTATAACAGATTGTTTCGACATTTGGTACGTGAGCAGGTGGCAACAAAACGAAGGACAGGTTAATGGAGTGGCCTCCCAGTGGATTTCCATGGCACTACAATGGAACTTACGATTTTGGTACATTTGTATCTCATGTTTTGAACATGCTATGACTCGAAGTTTAAGCGACAGGTGTCAAATCGAACTTATTAGCAGAGTTTCCAGTGTGCATGCGCCATCCTAATGCATGGTGATCTTAGGGTCAAGTTTAAACAGCCTTTTGTCTCGACGTACTGGCCACGTTGATTTTGCTTTCGTCTCAGGTTCCTTAACCTGACTTTAAACCAATAATCCTCACACAGTGGGTTATTCGTTGAATTTTGTTGTTAGAAGCGGAAATGACGCACCGTCTTTTCTGGCATCTGGAATTGATCGACGTTAGGTGCTTGGACACTGGTGAAGAGCTCGCTGGGGGTATCGTCTGCAATGACCATTCTCGTCCCTGGGTAGAGCTCGTGAATGGAGGCGATGAGCCGTTTGAGATTGCTGTACCGTAAGAAGGTCTTTACCACCACAGTCACTCTGTCTTGAAACTTCCCTGAAATTTTGAGAGGAAAATAAAATTGAATACTATTCATTATGCATTAGCATTGGTCGGACGAACATTAGTCACGTGACCTAACCTAAAGTACAGCGCATGTATCTTATACTGGACAGTGTGTCGTAGGTTCCTCGTGCTCATCTGGAGCCTAAGCGAAGCCACCCGCCACCCCTGGACATTTCATTTGGTGGGGTGCATGCGTCCACTCAAGGCGGGCGCCATAGCCGCATAAAACTTTAGGCTTCAGACGGCGATTTCCGCATCACTCATATAGGAGGCCCTATGCCAACGCATTATAAATAGGCAACAAAGTTTTTCTGGAACTCTCACAATGTCTACCATCCATACATTTTAAAGTGTAGACCAGATTACACGTTGCGCTGGGTGACTATTATACAAAAACACGAACAACGAAAAAGTAACTATATATAAACTATAAATATATATGCTCACCTCCTTTTGGATCATATAGCCAGGGCAACTGTACTTGCTGGACGTGTATCGGTATAGTTTCATTGAAACCAGCGTATTGAAGCCGCACTACGGAAAGAGACGAAATGTAACATTATCACTATGAACATCGCTTACTCTGGAGTCTACCTATATTGGAACCTGAGTCATATCAAATGATAGCAAAATCCTGAGCTAAAGCATACATTCAAGCTGACGAATTTACAGTGGTCCATTGTTTTCCCATTCTTTACAAGGTGCCGTTCCTCAAAAGGAAATTTATGGTACGGATTCCATCATGATCATTGGCTCCGTCCCTTACGCGTTGAAAAAGTCTTTTATGTAAAATCTATATTCTTAGCCAACTACCATTCTACAACCTCTCCTCAAAAGACCGCTTTCACCTCTCTCCGCCTTTTGATCACCATAGCCCCTCCAATCTTACAGCTCCAGTGTAACCCTATCTTGAGGGGGGAGGGGGTAATCAGATACCTGCGCCAAACTTGACGTCGTCCACCTGCCGAACGACGTGTGATAGGACTACGAAACTTTCTGACTTTACTTAAAATATTGTTGGCAACTATTCTACGATAAAACTATGAGTCTGATTTTCCGTCATGCCATGGCAATGGGCTTCTAACAGGCATATTTTACCATATTTACTAATTTCGGTAGAATAATGTCTTGAATGAGGTTTCAATGTTTTCTTGCTTGACGATGCTTGTTTTTCAATATCATTAACATCAGATATAATTAGATAATGCTACATCCACGATTTCATATTTTTGATTTTTGCTATATTGATGACGCGATTAAACAAAATCCTATTAGTTAATAGCGGACCATGTCATTAGCGACGGTAAAATCAGGTTATCTTTACCCAAATTCCATCAACATCTTTTATCTAAAAAGACTGAAAAATGTCGACGAAATTCGGATAAAAATAATCCAAATTTACCGTCACAAGTATAACGGAAATGATCTATTTTAGCGAAAAAAGGAATTATGATTTTACATTTTACGATACGAAAATTGCAGAAAAGATACAACGTTACAATTACATCATTCTCTACAGATTTGATGTTCAGAGCCCACGTCATTTTGAACTTATGAGAGGTAATGACCCCCCCCCGTCCCAGAAAAGCCAAAAAAAAAAAAAAACTTGGCAGAAGCCTAGTCTTAATAGTGCTACGTTACCGAAGTCGAATGTGTTCGCATCATATAGTGTGTTCCTATACACGATGTACTGCAGTTGTCTGTTCAACAGAGATGGGTTGGTTGTGCTGATGGTCAACTGCGCGGTCCCTTCCCCTTCTGCAGCTACATCGTCCACACTGCTAGCAAGATCGAAAACCCCCTTTTCTGCACTTAGGGACAGCTACATGGCAATAAAACGAGAACCCAGACTTTAAAACCATTCAATCTATACAAAACACAAATTTTAAAGGTCTAAACCTAAAAACCTAAAAAGTTGAGTCAGAAAAAGTATTCACTACGGTCTTTTCGTCAGTTAAATGACAGCCCAAAATCCAAATTTAGGGACAGGTGCAAAACTGACCTTCTCTCAGGGACAGCTTCACGGCAATGAAACAGCAACACAGACTTTAAAACCATTCATTCAATATACAATACAAATGACTACACATGATAAAAAGGTGAGTCAGAAAAAGTATTAATTTCGGTCTTTTCTTCAGCTAAATGACAGCCAAAAATACAAATTTGGGTAGAGTTTTTAAAATTACCTACTTTCAGGGACAGCTACACGGCAATAAAATAAGAACCCAAACTTTAAAACCATACATTCACTAGACAATAGACAATACTGAGGTCTACACCTAATAAAAACTTAAATCAGAAAAAAGTTCACTTTGGTCTTTTCGTCAGCTCAAAGACAGCCCAAAATCCATCTTTCAGGGACAGGTACACGACTGAGAAAATACATCAATTTAGTAAACTATATCAAATTATACATTTGACAGAAGAATAAACCAGGAAAACAACTCAGTTAATCAGATTTTGTGTGTCAAAGTTATAGAAAATAACGAAAAGTGACCTACTTCTGGTAGCAAGCAGCCATACGCATACAAGACACGAGCCCAATTTTGCAGGGATTCATCTAATAGCTAATTCAAATTACTATATCTCTTATACATTTCAATCAAAAAATATTTTACACTTTGAGTTCGGCAAAAGAAGTTTTCTAAAGATTGGAAACATGGTATTGTTTTGTGGCTGCCCATGGACTGAAATCTATATATTCATCGACTTCACGCCTATATTGTACAAGTTTAGGCATCAGTCTAATAAGATCCTTTTTTTTATTTTTTTGTTGCGATAAAGCATTTGGTAGTAATAAGGTCCTAAACTTGGCCAATTTCCATGTTGTAGACAATCATGCAAAAATCTGTGACAGTGGCCTTAAAATTTGTTTGGGCTGTTACCATGGCAGCATTAAGTTTTGACCAGAAAGAAAACTATTTTGAGGGGTTGTAGGTCAACTACTATCACTGTGTAAAATATGAGCCAAATCGATTTTTTTTAACCCTGAGCGCTATTTGCTCTTAAGTTCTGTACTACTTACATTCTTAACTTCCAAGCTCACTGTGTCAACAACAGATGGACGGGAGACCTCCGAGAGATGCTCATTGTTGTAAGTTGCAATTTTCTAATGTGCCAAGGTCAGCTTAAACTTGTACAACAGAACGCATGTGCGTTGTCTGCTTTAGAAACAAATCAACCAACTGTACTTATACAACGAATCAATGTCTATGTACGAAATAATGTGTTGAAAGAATATCATACCATACATACATTGCATGTGCCTTGGCCAACATATAACCAAACTTTTTGAGCTTCATCACTAAGTTGACATAACATTTGAAGGGAACGGTATATAGAGATTAACGTTATAAAGCTTAACAGCCTGTAAAAAAACGGAATATTAAACGCAATAATGTCACTTTCATCTGTTACTTTTACTTTTATCTAGAAACATGTCACAATATGTGAATTTTAAGAGATCCACAGAGATGTAGCAACAGTAATCGCAGAGGTCGGCACTTCCGATATGAATGTGTTTAAGACGCTCTTTAGAAGAAATGGAGAATATATTTTAGTGTGAAAGTCCGAAACTTACCGTTAGCTGTATTTCATTTTGGATGACACTAGCATCGAACCAATCTATGCGAACTCCTGTAAATATACAAAAGAAAAGGAGTGGTGCGAATTGGTTTTATCTGTTTTGTTTCAGAAGTCACGAGACCAACATGGCGCTTTCCTTGGGAGCTCCCTGTACTGGGATATGGAATCCACTGTAATCTTAGGACAGGGTGGCCCTTGGAAGCCCTTGTTGGAGTCATACAACATCTAGACAGTTTTCACAGGATATTTTGAGTTCCATTTTTATGTTTTGTTTGAAGTTAGAACGATTTTTGTTGCAGTATTGTGGGACTGCGTTGCCCCCCTCCCACCACAGAGGCGCCACTAAAGGGGTTTCTCTCTCTCTTTCATTTCGTTTTATTATAGTTTCCCACGACTTTTTCCTTTGTTATGTTTCGGAATCTTGTGAGACTACTTGTGACCTCTACCGAGAACCAGTGCAGGCTTGGCGAGCCGCACTTACACCATTGGAGCCTAAAGTCAAGCATGACGAAGCTTGGCCCCAGGACTGGAAGTCAACACCTGAGAGTAGGACTATCCAGGCCTCGACAGCCCTACAAGCTGGGAACTTTGAACTGCCGCACCCTCCAATCATCATTCTCTCAAGTAGAACTTGACAAGCTTATGATTGATTATGATATATCTATTGTCTGTGTTCAAGAGCACCGCTTTGTCCATAGTACCACAGTTGAAGACATAGTTGCAAGGAACCTGGGAACTACGACCCTTTTTACATAATCTGCCACTAGAAACAGTGTAGGAGCGTCCATCCGTGGAGTCGGCATATGTGTCAATACTAAACTGCTACCGCTACTTTTCTCCGTGAGGAAAGTAGACGAACGCATTAGGTTCAAGGGAAACCCAGGAACAGTCGTTATATCCTACCATGCCCCACATAACAGAATGTCTGATGAAGATGCAAATGACTTTTACACAAAATCAAATAATTCAGTTGAGGCTATCCCCCCACATTCTTTGCTGTTTATAGGGGGTGACATGAATGCCCTAATTGCGAAGGGTTTCTCCATGCATAAGGTGACTAACCGTAATGGTCTGCTTTTAAATGCATTTATTGAGAAACACAATCTTGTAGTCGGTAACATTTCCTTCCGGAAACCAAATCGTAAGCTCTGGACATTTAGATCTTCAAAGGGTGACCGCTCTCAGATAGATTTCTGCTTGTATCGTAAACGCTGGCGCAATATTGTTAAGGATTGCCAGGCATATTCTACATCAAACTCGGTGGGTAGTGACCACCGTATTGTTACTGCCACAGTAAAACTTAGCCTCAGATCTACCAAACAAACAGTCTTGAAGAAGAAATTATTTTGGAAAGCGGTTACAGTTGACAATCAACTCGCATCTGAAATCGAGGATGCAGTTAAGTCACGTTGAAAATGTGCCTTTGAATGAGCAAAATTATGCATCTTTAGTTAACATTGCACACCAAACCGGCAAGGAATTGTTACCACCTAAACCTCGTCGATCTCAAGACACTATAAATGCTGATTTAGTGGTAAAAGCAAGAAAGGCTACTCTCAGAGCCTCTACACGAAATGTACAAACAGCCCAGGTTAACTTGCGGAAAACCTTTGATCGTTGTGAAGACAAACGTATTAATGAAACATCCGGCTTTGCTAAGTAATATCAAAAATGCTTGGGACTTAGTGAAAACACTAGCAGGCAAGAAATCAAGAAATGCTGTGCATATCAAAGGAGAAGATAGACTAAAACGTTGGGAGAACCATTTTAAAAACCTTCTCAATGTGAATACTGTTACTTCCCCTGATCCTGAACCAATTCGCAAAGTGTTCGAGGTTTTCACTGAGATTAAGAGTGGCGAGTTTTCTCAGGACGAGGTAGCCTTAGCATCCATGCAATTAAAAAAACGGGAAAGCTCCAGGCTTGGATGGCCTCCCGCCGTAGTTTTGGAAGCTACCAAACATGACTAAAACCCTTTTGCATTTCTGCAACTTAGCATACAATGGAAATCGCCCAAAGGAATGGGGCATGTCTGGTATTGTTCCAATCCCTAAGAAAGGGGACTTTAGGCAGCCAGACAACTACAGAGGTATCTCTTTGTCACAAATCGGAGCCGAAATCTACAACCGCTGTTTACTTAACAGAATTCGTCCTGTCATTGACCAAGTGTTGCGTCCAAACCAAAATGGCTTCCGTCAAGGAAGATCAACTACCTCTCACATTCTCGCGCTTAGGCGCATTGTAGAGGAGTTGAAAAATTTTGACAAAGAAGCTGTGCTCGTATTTATTGACTTCCGCAAAGCATTTGACTCCATAAATCGCTTCAAAATGTTCGAAATACTGGAAGCTTACGGGATTCCGCCGGATGTCGTAACTGCTGTTCGTGTCATGTATGAAGACACCACTGCTGTGGTGATCACTCCTGAGGGAGAAACTGATGCATTCAGCATCAATACCGGCGTCCTTCAGGGTGACCCCTTGGCACCTTTTCTCTTCATTATTTGTCTCGATTATGCATTGCGGTCTTCGATATCTGATTCGGAAGGATTAACACTCCGACGCAGACGAAGCCGACGACACCCGGCTGAAACCCTACCTGATTTAGATTTCGCCGACGATATTGCTTTGTTGGAAAATTCAATAAAACTTGCACAAACCCTTCTCACTAAAGTTGAAACCGCCTTCCAAAAAATAGGGTTATACCTCAATGCTTCTAAGACTAAGTTTATGCACTTAAATCCAACAACTCCTAGTCTACTTTTAACATCTGACGGTACCTCAATAGAGCAGGTCACCGACTTCAAATACTTAGTAGGTTTCACTGATAGTGGTCATGATATGAATGTTAGGCATGTAGTGCCCTTCACTCATTACAAAGAGTTTGGAAATCCCCCATTAGAAAACAAATCAAGACAAAACTCTTTCAGACATGTATTGAAACAATTCTTTTGTACGGTTCTGAATCTTGGCTTATGACTAGATCACAACTCCAAAAACCCAATGACACATATACGAGGATGCTTCGTGTAGTCTACAACTGTCCATGGTGGAAACACACTACAAACAAACAGTTGTATGGGTCACTTGTTTGTTTGTTTGTTTGTTTATTTCGATACCAAAAGTCTCTTCAAAAGTGAAGCAGCGTCGACTATGCCTTGCGGGTCATGTAGCTCGTGGCAATGAACCAGCTGGAAGACTCTTGCTGTGGTCTCCCGACGCGAAGAGAAGGGTTGGCCGCCCAAGCACAACTCATTGAGGTCGAAACAGGGCTGGAAGGGCAAGAGCTACTCTCGGCAATGAAAGACAAGCAGTTCTGGAGGACCAACTTCGTCTGCTCCACCTCATACGAGGAGGAACGATGATGATGATGATGATGTTTTGTTTCTTTAGTCCTTTTGTATCGTCTTAGATCTTGTAGATGAGAAATATTGAAGACGATCCACTCATTTGCTTTTTATCCTTTATAAGATTTGTCGTATTGAGACTTTAATAGCTCTTTAACATTCTTAGAAATTTGATCAGTCACATACATCTAACGTTAAGTGTTGAAACGTCGGGACTTAAGATACATAAAGCACAATCGAAAACTACATTGTGTGACAAATTTGGCTTTTAAATTTTTTAAACATATACTGACTTCCATTCAGTGCTAAGCTAAACCGAATTAAACTATTCAACAATTATCATCACAACACATCTGTGTTAGTAAACAACAGTTAGTAAAAATCATTAGAAAAAAAAACATTCATTGTGAATCATACCTCATTCATTTACATATTTTTCGAGCCTTTCAAATAACCCCTAATACGTTCACAAAAGAGAATACATAGAGACTTGTCGATATAATTGAAAAACGTCGTGTTCGTTGGGCTACGGTCGATTGTAATGCAAATCAAGGACACCAACATGACAGTCAGCACCTGTGACGTAAGTGGTCCACCTGCAGCTGTATGATACTTTCGTACCTTTTAACCTGACCGTCCTTCTTGGCCTGCAGTACACACCGTGAGCCGGGTAGCTGATTGGTGAGGATCCTTCCACTTGGTTGTAAACATCCCTTAGGTCAATACGCCTGAGGGAACGGGTACAATTTTATGTATGTTAAAAGCTAGATCAATTGTTAAATTGAGCTTAAAAAAAACATTAATGAGACCCTCAGATGTTTTTGTCCATGGATGAGGTAACTAGTGACGTCTACACGTTTACTTTCTATCCACCTCAGTTACTTATCGTATGGCCAATACCCCCAGGCCAGGCGTTTTTATTTTCATATCTGCCCTTATGATGATTCTATTGAGGTTTTTGGCAATGTTTGTGTATATTTTCGCCACCTATACTCTGGTATTACAGCCGAATGACCTGAAATTTGGTATAGAGGTGCATTGATCAGATGCCCATATAATTTCAATAACAGCTTTGGCATACACTTACAACAAATTGCTTATTTTTGCGAATTTTCTGCGATTTTTCTGGACATTTTTGGCCCCTGTACCATCATTTTACAACCGAACGACCTGGTATTTGCATTGGCATAGGAGTGCCCTCTACATAAAATTATATGCATACATGGATTCAATAACAATTTTAACAAACAGTATAACAAAATGCTTAATTTTGCAATTTTTGGCCATTTTTGACAAAAATGTCCCTTTTTGGCTCCTGTACCCTTTTTCTCAACCAGATGACCTAAAATTCGGTATAAGAGTGCCCTGGATATATGCGTACACGATTCCGAATACACTATTCGCATACTGTACAACAAAATGCTTAATTTTGCCATTTTTTTGGCTGTTTTTTGACGAAGACATGACATTTTGGCTCGTGTACCCTGGTTTTACAATCAAATGAAAAAAAATGGGTGCATTAGACGCTTATACAAATGACTAATGTATAATTCTTGGCATGAACCAATTAAAATTGATTTATTTGGGGATTTTTTTTGGTCGTTTTTAATGGCCAGATGGAGGCGCAATGACCTCAAGGCGTCGACGTTGACCCCATCTGCAGCCTTCACCTGCCATTGCAGGCCTTGATATGTGTATAACTTAATTAAAGAGGCAGCCTGAATCAGTATCCTAAGGAGGATTCGGCAGCCAATCAGCAAGCCTTGTGTTATCTGGAATAGTTCATTCATGCAGGGGGACTTTTTGAAAAATTCAATTTCGGACTTCCTTATACAAAAAGGCCGTGTTTTCAGTTGGAGTATTTCGGGACTGGTCTATTTTGCAATTCTAAAGGGATGTGCTGGAATAGTCTATTCTTGTACAGAGGGGGGCAATTCTTGAAATATATTTTTGGACTGTGGTGATTATGCCTAAGTCCTTTTTTAGTGGAAGTATTTTTGACTGCTCTACTTTACATATAGGGGTATCACAGGAAGGGTCTATTCTTGCACGGAGGGGGGGATTTTTTTCAGATTCACTTTTGCACGGGTGACGATTCAAAATTCCTTTTTTAGTGAAAGTGTTTTTGGACTTGTCTAGTATTCATAACCGGGAAACTTTTGCTAAATTCAATTTTGGATTCGGTTTCTTTTTCAAAAGATCATGATTTCAGTGGGAGTATTTCTGGACTGGTCTATTGTGAACATTCACATGCGGTGCACTGGAGTCCATTCTTGAACAGGGGAATTTTGTATGATTCATTTTTGGGGTTGAAACGTCATTAGTAAAAGTGATTTTTCAAATGGGGGATTAAATATTATTAGTGCGGTGTACTTTTGTCAGTTATATTGAAAGTGAAACTTCCAAACAAAACCACGGATTACCCTAGATTTGCCGCTGCATTTGTTTGGATTCGAGGAAACCGGAAACGTACACGGCACCGGAATCGGTCAGATTTGCGGTGCTTCGTCGTATTCGAGTAAGGATCATGGATTTGTCCGGATTCGCTCGGAAACGTTCCGTTTTCGCCATGTCGCACGATTTCTAACTCGTCGCATTCATCCGGATTCCAGGTTATTTCGCGTAGTTGTAAGATGCTACAATAACTTTCTTGATCTTTGCTAAAACTTTCATAAGATAAGCATGTTGTTATTTAGCCAGAGGAAATGATCAACTAAAATAACTAATGTAATATAAGATAGTACAAGTAGACACTTACCGTTTCTCAAATCTTTCCAAACTTGCTGCTAGCTCTTTCTGCTTATTTGCCAGTTCCGATGGTGACAAGTGGTCTGATAGTCTCTGTCCGGTACACTTACAAGGGGTCTCTCTGTACATAGGGGGAGGAGCACCAATTTGATTTTTTTGGTCTTTGGATTTTTTTCAGGTAAATAATCTAAGCAAGTTGTTGGGCAAAATATATAAGAAACAGACATCTCCGACCCAAAATTTAATGCTACAACAGGAGCCAAACAATAAAGTGGTTTGCGTTTTTTCGAAAACAATAAAATTTCCACATTTAATACATTGATAGATGGAACAGAGCAATAACTAGGAGCAAGTAGCCTTCAATCAACTGCTGTTTTCAAAATATGACCATTTGGGATTTGATTTACATCCTTAATGGACCTGAAGTGAATGGTACATATGGCATTTTTGTCCATTTTATTTTAAGTTAGAGAACGCTAACAGCGAGGCAACGAATCCAAGAACTAAGTAATTATGTTGGTGGTCGTAAGTAGTATGAAAATGTTTTCGAGCAATTTTTGCAAGCTTTGAAGAATCGCGTGGCCATGTAACCTGTTGTAACAATAGTAATCATCATATATTCCTGCAACCTTTGATCCATTGCTTACAGAGTCACGTATTCTATCTGCATAACGTGACATCACGACAGCAGTGGATTGTTCATTTCTTTGCAAAAACTGGTGCTGTTCAGTCGAACATTTGGGTGATTCAAATTTTGTAATGGATATTACAGTTTAACTAAGCTCAATAATCATAAATGTAGGTCACCACAGCGTGCAAGGAGAAGCATGGCGATTGTTAAATGCTATACATGTGATTTTTATTATCGGGGATACATAACTATAAAAACCCAATCACATAGTCAGGGTCTTCCCACTAAAATGGGCTGCAGTCGGCCCCGTCTCACAACTGAGTTTCAAAATGCTTTCGGACCTTTTCCCAACCACCACAACACACAGAAATCTTCTCAACAAAGTACTTAGTAATAACGTAGACGACTTTTGAAGAATAAACAGAAAGCCCGGTTTACTTTTTTGTCGGAATGTCTTCCTCTTCCCGACGAAGGGGACGCATGATCATTTTGACTTCGTAACCCGACGGAGCTTTTATGGAATCCGGTCCACTTTTAGCTACTGAGACGGCTGTCAAGTTGAACGAATGCCATTCGGAATGGGACAAATAGTAGCCACAAAACCTGTATGTGTGGAGATGTGGAACAAAGTAAAAATGAATCTAAGTAGAGATCGTTTTGAACTAGATCTAGATATTGTACAAAGAAAATAACGTATTATTTTGTGTGATGAGTCGGAAAGACACCTGATAATAGAGTTTTCTCGAATATCTTTGACAAAATCAACGGACAAAGGAATTATATATTCATTTGTATAAATCTAAGAAATACAGCAAGGTAAGACAATCATCAGAGCATAACGGAATTAATCTATATATATTCAGTACACATGCACTATTCTTATTGACCAATCGTATTCAAGTAGTCAGAACATCTCGTTTGTAACGCTTGATTACACCGCGAAACTGTTTTAAGCTTCTTAGTTGAGTATTCAAAATGCATTCGCAAGAGTGGGAGGGTGCAAGACACTTACCAACCAACGAAAAATAGAAGACCGCTGCGGAAAAGCCGTGATACTCGATCTGGACTCATGTTGACGATAGTCCTGTGTATGGTTAACATTAGAAAAATCAAAAGGACTGTCATTTGTTGTTAAAAGTGGGTGGCTGGTGTAAAAACGTACACAATCTGAACTCTCAAAGCAGAGGTTTAACATTTTTTTACGCGCCTGTATCGGTCTTTCTATTTTGTATTCATTTGTATACTTGCACAAAGAGAACTTAACTTGACATAAAAAAAGCATAGGGTGACTTGTTATAGTAGACCATTGTCAAAATTCTATTTCCCGACTTCCCTTTTATCTATTGAAACAAGAAATGCTTTCAAACTAGAGTTAGATATTGGTTGTAAAACCAATACAGACAGGTTTGCGTTAGGTGTATGTTACGTGAGTGAAAATGTAAAGAGAGACCGAGCGGGGTATCAGGCGGTCAGCAATTTGTCTGACCAGGTTATTAACATAATTGAACTACAACATTACTGCATTTAGTCTTGCCCTATAATTGCTTCACACTGCAGATGTCACAACCTTTACCATGCAAATTTGTTTACATTCACACTGCAGATGTCACTACCTTCACAGTAGTGGTATCAAATCTGCATGGTAAAGGTTGCAATTGTGACATCTGCAGGGTGAAAGTAATGAAATCTGTATGGTAAAAGTTGTCACATCTGCAGTGTGAAGGTAATCAAACCTGCATGGTAAATGTTGTGACATCTGCAGCGTGAAGGTAATCAAATCTACATGGTAACATTGCTGACATCTGCAGTGTGAAGATATTAAAATCTACACGGTACCAGTGGTGACATCTGCAGTGTTAATGTAATCAAATCCGCACGGTAAACGTGGTCACATCTGCAGTATGAAGATAGTGAAACCTGCATGGTAAATGTGGTGATATTTGCAGTGTAATGTTGATCAAACCTGCATAGTAAAGCTGCTGGCATCTGCAGTGTGAATGTAATCAAATCTGAACGTAACAGTGGTGACATCTGCAGTGGGAATGTTGACACTGAGCATGTACAGGTCCCTTTTGTTCCCCACAGAAAACTGTGCATGTCAAGCCTATTGCCTCCTAAAGAAGCATGGACATACATGTAAATCCTTTTGTTTCGCACACAAGAAAATAGTGAATATAGGTATGTTGTATTTGTGTTCTATCCTTTCGCATGGCTGTCTGTATAAGATTGTTTTATGCGATGAATGTTTTGTCGGGCCTGGCGTTCGGCTTGGAATCTACAGGTCCTGAGTTCGATTCCGCCGTGCCCCCGACGCTGTGCCCATGGAAAAGGCACTTAACACGACCTTCCTCACTTCACCCAGGTGTAAAAATGGGTACCTGACTTCGATCGGGGAGGTAAAAGACTGCCTTACCTTTTGCCTGTACCGTGCATGTGGCACTGTTAATATAAGTTACAAAACTTGAGTTCAGTGCCATATTGTCCTCGTCTGTCCAAAAGCAGAAATAGAAAAAATCTTTGTAAGGCATAGCTGTTACGGGTGACATATTATAAATGCTTCTTATTGATTAACAAATGAAGTCCTCACTTACATAAAAGATATCAGTTGATCATCTCCTCTACCTAAATAATGTATTCAAAGTATGGAAGTCTTAGCAAAGAAAGCTATTGAAGCATTCTCATGAATTGTGTAAATGATACCCTTATTTGCATAACATACGTTTGCATGTTTAACTCAATGTCGCAAGAATGGAAGTTTCGTTATTTAACACTATGATAACAATTTCTCATTAATTATGTAAATTAGGTAACAATTTGCATAATTGATGTTTATTGATATTTCTCTCTCCGTTACATATGTCATGTTTAAGTGTCCTTGTATTATGAAATACTATGGCTTGTTAAAGTAATTATGCAAATTAGCCCCTGGTTTGCATGAATAGCTCTTATTCATAGGGCTTTACACTAAAAACCGAATTAGCAGGAATAAAGCATAACCAGCCGGAATGAACGTATTTGCAAAATTCGTGCCATATTCGGGGCCATTCAGGTGGGAATTCCAAATGGTGAGCCAGAATGCCGTCAGAATGAAAATTCTTTTCTATTCCTGGGAATTCGTAGTCTATTCTAGGAATTTTCACTACATTCCAGATATTCTTTTGGCCACATTCTGGCAGGATTGGAAATGGATTCCCTTTCGGTTGTCCATCGAATGAAATAAGAATGTTTCGAATAATGTTGAAATGTCGTAGAATGCGGTCATACTGCAGTTAGATTACTTAAAATACACTTAAAATACACTTTAAATTCCGTTAGATATTTCTCCACTTCAAACCCACCTGGAAAGTTTTTAGCATGTTAAAAACTTTCGGGCCAGTCAAAAGAACTTTTTCTTGTTTATATCAATGATATTGAGGTACAGTTACACGGAAGAACATAAATCTAGTAAATAACAGTAGGTGAAGTTTAGTTTGAAATTGCAGCTAGCTAATGGCTTTCAAAACACAGCTGGGCTTGTTTGGACTGATCACAAATCCCTTGCGTCAAGGCCTGTTCCACATATGTCCAGGCTGTCATTACAGGGTCGCGATCTAGCGAAACCCAGTATTGTTTTGCTTCCATCCATGGGGGCCGCCATGTTGAATTGTGACGTAACAATCAGTGACCAATCATCTCTCCTGTTTTTCAGTGACGTCATTACATCTGTATAACTTATTCATTAATCTAACAAGCTACTAAATTCATTATCTAACCTACATCATTTCAAGCTATATAAAGGGGCAATACCCTTGTGCACTATGGTCTGTGGGCTGTCAAATTGTGTCAAAATGATATTAAACATTGTTTAATCAAGACTAAAGTGCTATCAATACGCAAGGACAAATATGAGTTATTTTTTCTGATTTGACGAAATATATGTTGTTATTCCATTTGAATAGATAATTGCTATAATTGCTATATAGTGTATCTCTGAGGGAGCTCATAATCATAATTTCAGCAAATGAAAACTACTAATAAAACCTCACTGTTAAATGATAGGTGTTTAATCTTTTCGTCAAATGTAACTGTTATCATTAAGATTATCATGAAATATGAAATTTAAGCAAATGCGGTAATAATTTGCAAATCAATTTCAAAATAAAAGAAAGCTGTTACATTTTTGATATTCATACAGTTGTTACACTTTTGATATTCATACAGTATGTCCCTTAAGTAGAGAGGAATGTACAACATGTTAATTATGCAAATTTTGACGATCATCTCCATAGTTTATGCAGGCAGTAAAATAAACGGACGGTAAGCTTTATTACGTGCACTGTTTTCTGTTTAGTCGAGCGTCCCTCGCACCTCTTGTGTCTCAAGTACTTGCTGAAGGAGGGGTTGTTCAAGTGGGGCTAGTCAATTTCTTATTGATGGAGGGTCTATTCAGGGACAGTTCATCTCTTCCTGCAGAAGGTGGGGGCAGTCCATTTTCTTCTTGGAGGATGGAGTGTTCAGGTTGGGACAGACCATTTCTAACTGCCCCACCTCCTTGTCGCACCCACCCATTGACCTCTAACTGCAAGGGATGTATATGTTCACACCTGCCTTTTAACATTACCTAGCTACAATTTCACCCGGCATAACTTACTCTGCGACCCTGTGTGTATGTGTGACTACACATATTTATCTCTAGTTGATCACTGTAACTGGTCACAACTCCTTGTTGCTTCACAATTTTCCACTGCACAGCATCAGTCCTTGTCATAAATATGTTCCTGGTTACATTTTATTTTACACGTTATTTGATAAAGTCACACAATTTCTTAACAACCAGAGTTTTGCGGCCAAATACCTCCATGGAATATTAACAGCTTGTGTAAATCTAATCATTAGTCTTTGTAGGGAGGGTGGAGAAGTACATGTGTAAAGTGTATGTTGGTGTGGAAGGAGGGGGGGTCTTTTTTTAGTGGGGGAGTTGAAGGGTAGTGTTGATCTTTTGATGTCACTGAACTGTTCTATTTTTGTAATATTTTTTCAAGGCTTTTGCAAGGAAATCTCAGTTTGAGACCATGTAATGAAACGGAAAATGACAGTGTACCTACCTTTCACTGGAAGGAGTAGACTTCAGATTGAGATTGTTATGTACATATACCCTTAATTTTGGCATGAAAAGCTAACCATATGGCCAATTACAGTATGAGGGTTATCTACCATTATATGGAAGGTGTATGACCTCACTCCTCTGGAGTATCAGGTTGCTCACGGCACTGACTGTAATTATGTCAACGTTAGGCGGCTTAGGCCAGTCCCATTTAGTTTCGTGGTGATCCGTCAACACATTCACATATTCTCATTAATTATGCATGTGAACCATTCGCATAATTAATATGTATTGATATTTTTCTCATTCTCAGCTACATATGTAAAAGTTTGAAAGTCCTATCATGTAATGCAGTGGATTTATAAGGTTTCCTCATCGATTATACACATTGCATTTGCATAATTAGTAGTCCATTATGTAAGTCTTCACGTAGGCTATCTACATATCAAAAATCTTGACAATCCACCCACACATTTGCATATTTTTTATACATTTCTTTCTCAGCTACATAGGTGACAAGTTTGAAAGCCATATCATGGAATACAGTCGATTTACAAACTTTTCTCATTAATTATGCAAATTAGCTGTTGAATTGCATAACAAGCATTTCATTATTTAAGTCATTACAAGGCTATCTACATACCAGAAATCATGATGATCCGTCACGTTCTCGAGTTATTCTCCTCCGAAGTTTGAAAGGAAACCGGCGCCTGCAGTTCCAAGAAAGTTGATAGGGGAGCCAGACTTACGGCACTTACTCTCTGCCTCAAGGGCTATCTACCACTCTAAAATCACGACCACAGCATTTTCAGAACACAAGTTATCAAAAATAGAATTTCCGCTGCAGTACTTTCGGAAGACGCTAGGGGGCCCATTATCAAGCTTAACCTTCATTTAACCGACCCCCCGTTACCCACCTAACATCATTCTCCCGGACGGGAGACCTGGCGCATCCCCATCTTGTATTCATCTAGATGAAAGGGCATGCCACGCCGAAGGGGCGGTTTAACCCAAACGGTGCTGTAATACACCGTATGACTATGACTGACTGACTACCCACCTACCAAATATCCTCAGGATCCATACGAGGCTTCTCGAGTTAAGCTGGTGATCACAGACAGACAGACAGACGTACAAGCCTATTCTTCTCAATATATTGCAGCCGCTCGCTGCTGTACCGTAGGAATACGTCTGGTAAACTGTTTTCGAACTAGGCATGCCTTTCCACAACTGCTACACACCTACCAAAAGTCAAAAAGTTCCATTCACAATTTCACGACTTATATGCTGTTGACCTACATACAGACCCATCACCCTATAACCAAAAACATAATCTTCTTGGCGAAAAGAATGAAATGCTAATTATGTTAATCAGGTGCTTATTATATTGCAATCCATACTACAGTATGGGATTGCATATTTTGTTTTTTTCTAAGATTCTTCTCCTCCTCCTCCTCCTGTCAAATGGATTCAACTTTTTTTATTTATTTTTGGGCTAAATGAGCTGAAATTTGGCATTAAGGTAGAAATAGCAAATACCCCAAGACATTTTTCTCACTTTTATGATAGAGGCACTAGAAATTATGATATTTAGGGCTTTTGCTCATTTTTACACCAAATATATATATATATAGTTTGGGCCCCTGTGCCCTGGTATCACAACCTAATGACCTGAAATTTTGTACATAGGTGCATTGGATATATGACCACAGGACCCTATCAACACATTATTCATAGATGACTCCAAAATGGAGTTATTTGGGGATTTTGGGCCATTTTTAGCAAAAAATATATATTTTTGGCTCCTATGCCCTTGTATTCAAACCAAATGACTTGAAATTCGGCATGAAGGTGTGTAGGACTAGTGCCCAAAAGTACATTACTTTCACTTTGAGCACACGTTACTTTAAACTGTTTTTTTTTTACTCAATGGTCACCACGTAACAAGGCCTGAAGGCCACTCAAGGTTACGGGTTACATGATTAGAACTGTAACAGCAACTCTTCGCCCTAGGTCAGAAACATCATGATTGAGACCAGCCCAATTGCTCACTATGAGTGAGGACTAACTGACCTAATAGGCGAAGCAGGGGTTACGAGGGCTGCTCGGGAGATTCCCTACCCCTATTTTTGGCCGGAATGGTTTGATCCGCCCGGGTGGATGTTCGCACATGTGGCGGGTTCTTTAACGTGCATAGGGACCTCCATTTAACGGGACCTACACGGGACCTACACGGGACCTCCATTTAACGTCCTATCCGAGGGACGACTCATTTTTCACTTGAGTAAAGTGAGGAAAGTCGTGTAAAGTGCCTTTCCCAAGGGCACAAGACCGGCAACACGGCAGGCGGATTGGAACCGGCGACCTCTCGGTCACGGGCCGAATACACTACCACTGTGCTACGCGGCCCCTCTTGCGTTGTGGGATTTGGGGCCATTCTCAAACTACAAATGTTGAGTTTTGGCTCCTCTACCTTTGTATGAAGACAAAGTGATCTAAAATTTGGTATGAGGGTGCGTACGGTATGTGTCTACTGGACTTCAGTCAAACTTATGGTGTACATCACTTAAAAAATGTTAAATTTGGGATTTTTTGCCATTTTTGACCAAAAATTTATATTTTTGGGTTCTGTGTCATGAAATAGCCTACTGATCTTAAATTTGGTATATGAGTGGCTTTAGTACTAGGAATAGAAAATTGGTAACATAGACCAGTCCATTTTGCATAAATAGGGGTGTTCTGGAAGAGTCCATTCTTGCTTTTTTTTTTGGGGGGGGGGGGGCTTTTGAAAATCAAGTTTGAAGTGAGATGATGTTGTAGGACACGTCAACACCTGCAAAAGGTTGATATTTAACAGTACATTTTTGCATAGGGATGAAGATGGATTGCGATATGCTGTATTTGCTCCCGAGCAAATGTCGGCCTTTCTAGAAAATAATTGATTAAGAAACTTTACAAATCCCCTACATTTTAGCTATACTTACTTAGATCACAAAAAGAAACGGTGTTACAAATGTAGGTAAAGTAAACATATCATGTAAACATATGATTCAGGTTGTGAAAATCTCCATACGTATACACAGCTGTGTTTAAGACATTTTTCGCGCCATTTTTTTCTGTCCATTTCCTCTTCCCTTTTTCACCAAGATGGTTTGCCAAGACGGTTATTTTATATTTTTCAGTTGACTGTGCCATGGTGCAGCAGCTATTGTGTGGGTCTGTATTCTGTTAAGAGCATAGCCTGAAGTGTGAACTTGGGAAGTACCTGTTGTGGAAAAGAAGGTTAAGTTCGAAAATGGTTTCCCTTCCGTATCCTTTGGTACTGCAGCGTCTGTGTATGTATGTGTGTTTGTGTGTTTGTTTGGTTGTTTGTTTGTTTGTGGACAACTCTATCTGAGGTTAGTTAGGATGGATAAAATGGAACTTCCAACCGCTGCAAACACACATTCATGCAATCGGTTGCTTTTGGAATATGTATTCTTAATGATGAAATACATAAATGAAACCTCAAAGCCTTGAATAAAGACATAACTATTTGACGAAGGCATGTGTTCGTGGAACTCTAGTTATTATTATCAGTTATTAATTGGTAGCATTTTTTATCACTATTGTTATTGTTTACATTAGTTTTATAACTACATGTACTAGTATTGTTGTTCATTTCTTGCGTGTTCATTTATTGTATTTTAATTTTCTGTTTATATGTTTGTATGTATGTAAATGTTTCATTTCAATATATGTAATACAGGGCCCCACTGCCACTGCGTGGGCTACCCTGGGTAAAAATGACAGAAATTAAAAAAAAATTCTATTGGGCAAAATGGATGTACGGTAAATGGGCCGAATGCACTTGTTGCGGAGGCCCGACTACCAAAATCTTGACGAAAAAACAACAACAACAATATCATCAAAACTCTGTCTTACTATCAGGAAAATCTTCGACAACTCTCTATAAATTTTAATTTTTATTGACACTACGAATCATTTGTTAGAGTGAAACAAATGTTTGGGGCGTCCTCTCGCCTGCCACATTAACGGCTACACAATTTTCATTGGGAAAACAACGGTGGTAATGTTGATGTTACTTTCTTATGGCCGGTTTTCTACTCAAGAAACATTTGAAGACCCATATTTGTAGTGTTTTATGAGGCTTGATTTCTTAAGTGTATGATAGTTGTGTGACTTCAATTCATGTATTTAGCGGCATGAGCCACCAATACGCTGTGAACAGTGACAGCAGTGTTTTGACACTACAAAAACATGAAGTGAGTATGTCTACGTTTATGTTGAATGCAAAAAACAGCTGTGTGCATGGGCCTTTCTAATCAGCATCACAGCATGAAAACAACTTTTTAAGCAAAGTTTCAGAGATACGTATAAAGCCCTTAAAGGCGGAGAAATATTTCAGCAGATTTTAAGATCTATTAAAGGCATCGGAAACATACATTTGGCATTTACGGAAGATTTCAGCGTTTGTAAATCTAACTTAATCTGTTGTGTTTCTTTACGTGAATTTTACATGTATTTTAGTATGCCGAAAAGACAACTTAAATGTCTCAAAAATATTTTCTGTCAAAACGGACAAATACCGTTTCTCTAGATCTGTTACAAAATACATGTTAACCGGCTAAGTCAAATGTGTTTGTCTGGTGTAAGATAAAACATTGCGTCATCTGTTTTATAACAGTGGCAAGATTTACAGTCAAAACTGAAAATTATTGCGCTATCTGGTACAAAATGTTATGTTTATACCTCAGCAGAATACAAATACTATACAATACACAGTCAAATACAATAATCTTCTGTGTTTTTTAGCTATTCCGAAAGCATTTGACGTATTCAAACTTTCTGTGCGCAAGGTTTAATTCGAACAGGGGAGAACCTCTCACGGTTAGCTTATATGCGCTCTTTTACGTTATATAAAATGTTGCGTACACCATGGTCAATATTGACCGAAGGATGCCATATATATATAATTTATTTCGAACCGTCATTTACGCAAAGAAGGGAAGACCTCCCCCGTTAATAAATTTGCCAAGACGTATATAAAATGTTGCGTATTTCTGTAAAACATACGACATGTTTAATCTTTGAATCCGCGCAGTTTAAGCGAACTAGGGGAGACCTCCCCCGTTTAGATTATATGCTGCCAAAACGTATATGAAATGTTGCGTATTTCTTTTGAACATACGACATGTTTAATATTTGAATCCGCGCAGTTTAAGCGAACTAGGGGAGACCTCCCCCGTTTAGCTTATATGCTGCCAAAACGTATATGAAATGTTGCGTATTTCTGTAAAACATACAACAAGTTTAATCTTTGAATCCGCGCAGTAACTTGGGAGACCTCCCCCGTTTAGCTTATATATTGTCAAGACGTATATGAAATGTTGCGTATTTCTGTAAAACATACAACAAGTTTAATCTTTGAATCCGCGCAGTTTAAGCGAACTAGGGGAGACCTCCCCCGTTTAGCTTATATGCTGCCAAAACGTATATGAAATGTTGCGTATTTCTGTTGAACATACGACATGTTTAATCTTTGAATCCGCGCAGTTTAAGCGAACTAGGGGAGACCTCCCCCGTTTAGCTTATATGTTGCCAAAACGTATATGAAATGTTGCGTATTTTTGTAAAACATACGACATGTTTAATCTTTGAATCCGCGCAGTTTAAGCGAACTAGGGGAGACCTCCCTTGTTTAGCTTATATGTTGCCAAGACGTATATGAAATGTTGCGTATTTCTGTTGAACATACGACATGTTTAATCTTTGAATCCGCGCAGTTTAAGCGAACTAGGGGAGACCTCCCCCGTTTAGCTTTTATGTTGTCAAGACGTATATGAAATGTTGCGTATTTCTGTAAAACATAAAACAAGTTTAATCTTTGAATCCGCGCAGTTTAAGCGAACTAGGGGAGACCTCCCCCGTTTAGCTTATATGCTGCCAAAACGTATATGAAATGTTGCGTATTTCTTTTGAACATACGACATGTTTAATCTTTGAATCTGCGCAGTTTAAGCGAACTAGGGGAGACCTCCCCCGTTTAGCTTATATGCTGCCAAAACGTATATGAAATGTTGCGTATTTCTTTTGAACATACGACATGTTTAATCTTTGAATCCGCCCAGTTTAAGCGAACTAGGGGAGACCTTCCCCGTTTAGCTTATATGTTGCCAAGACGTATATGAAATGTTGCGTATTTCTGTTGAACATACGACATGTTTAATCTTTGAATCCGCGTAGCTTAAGCAAACTTGGGGGGCACTACCCCCGTTTTATCTATTAGCTAATACCGTCTCAAAGGTTTTATGAAACGTTGCCTTTTTCTGCTCAACATACGGCATGTTTGAAGCGCATTTTATGCGAACAGGAGACCCTTTCCTTTTTATTTTATACCGCATATATATGTTCTGAAATTCCAGGGTCTAAATCAGGGTGAGGCCGCCTGTTTTCTTTGTGGCAAGTTGACCCTCGCGCTAAGAGACGGTAGAAATCCCGACTACTGCTATGAATATCTCCGCGACTCAACCTCTGCTTGAAGAATAAGGATGTAGTAGGTATAGCGTTTTGTGCAGTGAGTTGTGTTTTCTCTATAAAACGGCAAGCAGTTCTTACTACAGGTAAATGTACGAAATATGTTTATTTCTTTATCTACAAGCAAGCATCGAGAAAGAACAGTTTGTGCACACAGGCGGTGTCTTCTCGTTTTGCTCGTGTTTATTTGGGTTATGGACAAAGATGTAAATTTATTCAGCGTTATTTCGTACTCGCCATGGGGCGCACGCCTCCGTCCGTCCAAGGAGGTTGAACTTCCTTGGTCCGTCTGTGGCACAGCTGTGTCATGTGATAGGATGTATCCAATGGCAGAAAAGAGTGGGGCGTTCAAATTTACGGGCCATACGCACGACAAGGAGCGGTTATTTTCCAGGCGTTCATTTTTGAAGAGAAGTATTGAAGAAAGTTTGGGCCTGTTCTAGCCCGCAAGTTGTGGCCGCGACACCGCTTTTACCGCCTAGGACCCCCGGTGACGGAATTTGACTCAAAGATACGAGGTGGCTGTCGTTCTGTACAAGCTGTTGTTGTTGGAAATCGACACAGAATGGGAAATCACGGCCCTTGTACCATCCGGATTAATAGAAGCCGACACTGCAAGCTGAACATGTTTCGCGTTCACAGAATGCAGGACCATCCAACAACACGAGTCATATCGGCCACTACTCTAGATCTTACCGGATTCTTATTCCTGTGGTGACCAGATCTAGATGGAACTGTGCATGTGTGCTCTTTGTAACTTACGCCGAGACGCTTCGCCCGACACTGGAAATGGGACTGTGGACTGCTGCACGGAATTGCGCAACCGTTGTGATTGTTTCAACTGCCGACTACATCAGATTAAAAGGCCACAAATACCTAGTAGGCAGTAGTTTTTTTTTACTCTTCCATGTAATATTTTCTCGTAATTCAATAAAATTTCAAAGTTTCATCCATTGTATTTTCTTGCTTTGAAATGTGCTAATGATTATTCTAAAATGGCACTTATATCCACACCTTATAATCAACTTAATGCACACATATATGAGACGTACAGAGGGAACTTAAAACAGGTATATTTCAGTACGTATTTATAACAACTTTAAGCTGCTTAAAAGAAAAAATATAGACACATTAAATCCTCTTAATTCACACGTATATGAGACGTAAATAGGCTTTAGATCAAATAAACGTGAAGTTTAAACATGTCTTAAGGGCGTTTTAATAAGTATTTATGGCAACTTTAAACTGCTGAAAAGGCACCTAAACACACGTTATAATCCACTTAATGCACACGTATAAGAGACGTAAATAGGCTTTAGATCAAATAAACGTGAAGTTTAAACATGTCTTAAGGGCGTTATAATAGGTATTTATGGCAAATTTAAGCTGCTGAAAAGGCACCTAAACACACGTTATAATCCACTTAATGCACACGTATATGAGATGTAAATAGGCTTTAGATCAAATATACGTGAAGTTTAAACAAGTCTTAAGGGCGTTTTAATAGATATTTATGGCAACTTTAAACTGCTGAAAAGGCACCTAAACACACGTTATAATCCTCTTAATGCACACGTATATGAGACGTAAAGAGGCTTTAGATCAAATACACGTCAAGTTTAAACATGTCTTAAGGGCGTTTTAATAAGTATTTATGGCAACTTTAAGCTGCTGAAAAGGCACTAAAACACACGTTATAATCCACTTAATGCAATTGTATATGAGACGTAAATAGGCTTTAGATCAAATAAACGTGAACTTTAAACAAGTTTTAAGGGGGTTTTAAAAATCATTTACGACATCTTTAAGCTGCTGAAAGACAACGGGAAAACCGGAAAATAAGGACTAACACGGACCTACAGAAAGACCACTTAAAGGCAATATTTACGTACTCGTATAAGTGGTGTATGGATCCGTAAAGAAGGAAAATACGTCAACATTACGCATGGTTTCAGCACGCTTAAATACCGTTTTTCGTGCCGTGCATAGTCAGTGTCAACAGACATGGCGCACTTATGCATAATAAGATCAGGTACCATCTTAGGGCACCTGCCGTTAAGCTAAGGGCACAACCCGCCGTACGTGCAATTTGTCCGTACGTTTTTTGGAGGCCACGTCCGCCACGTATTTCTGAAATCGTCCAGGCTGTACAGGGCAGGCGCGTACGGGCGACGAATCTGCAGCCCGATGGCACACAAAGTTTTGCTTGCACGCAAAGCTCTACGGCGTGTCTGCGTGCTCCAAAATCCGTCGGATTCCCTACGAGTTCGTACTGAGGCGGTACTTACCACTTACGGATCCCTAAAGATTGCCCACGTTTTGGCACGTAGACCGCACGTATTTGCACATGCGGCGGGTTGTGTCCTTAGCTTTACCAATGTACAGTACTAGCTAGTAAACACTTCAACAGCATCACAACAAAATGAAACCATTGCAATACTAACAGTTACCGGCACATAATGTAAGCATAAAGGGATTTACGGTGTGAGTGTTTTTAATGGTTCTATCTTAAATGTCCTGAGCTGCAGTATACGTAACGTTATATTTTGCTGATTCAGAAGTATACACATAGTGTTTCATACGTCGATGGAGGTTAGACATTCAGGTAATACGACAAGTAAAGAATAGACAAGCAACTGGATATGATTTTGGAAACGGCCAAACGTTTCAGACAACCATGCATCCGGAGTATTTCGTCAGTGACATTGGTGAAATCTTGTTGGAGAGAGATTAGCTGTGAATTGATATGCAAAAGTGATATACATGTAGTTGTAGAACAGGTTTATACTTACTAAAATTCATTATGCAAAAAGAGGAAGAAGAAGATTTTTTAGTAGTCCAGAGGAAAAAAGGGTACGGCAAGTTGAGACTACGTTGATACTAAATACGTTAATTAGCTCCTAGGCCTGTTTGAATTACAGAGCTAACAGGTCACGGGAGGTAGCGTCATATCCCAATTTAGCAAGTGCCAGAAAGTTCCACACGTCTTTTCTGTTGACAGCGGGATTGTTTACCCCTCATATCTCTAACACCCCGTTCGAACCAACGGGGGTCGCGGTCAAGGATCGGTGGATTGGAGAATGAAATACTGTCCCTGGTTGTGTTTTAGACGATGGAAAATTGCAGAGTAGAAGCGTAGCCGTTAGCACTAGCTATAGGTTTGCAATGTCTTTGTACCTCTTTTTAGTGGCCGACTGGTCTAGCCAGTGTCTGAAAGTCAGCTTTCTTTCAGTGGTATGGAAAATTCAGCAACAGCAATGAGAAAGCACGCCGCTTTGACATGTGCCCGACCTAAGACGTTAAAAGTAACTTTGTGTGTAAATAATTCAAACGTAACGTTAGACTTTTATATTCACTGGGAATATAATCTCCCCTGGGCCCCATCCAATTCTTTTGACGTGATCCATCTTCCTGCAAATACAAAATCCAACATGTGACATTCCATCTGAAAATACACACAACAGAAAGGTACTCACCGATTGAATTGTGGTGACGAACATTTGTCCCTGAAGTCAGTCTTTTCACAATTTTTTTTCCTTATCCTACTTAACAAGACTCCCAGTTTCCCCTCAAAGTAGGCAGGTAGACGTGGAGCCCTGCTCTATTATGATGTTCCTACGCATCCGTGTATAGATCCTGTTTAAGTTCAAAGTATACGCTTTCGATTAACCCATGCCCGTAGCCAGGATTTTGGTAGGGGGGTTATTTTTAGTACTTGAGGGACCATCGAGCGCCGAAGGCGTGAACTGCCTAGCGGGATCCGGGGGCATGCTCCCCCGGAAAAAAATTAAAATCTTGACCCTCTGAAACGCTATTCCCTGCATTTTGACAGGCGAAATTTGCTGGACAAGTTTAATGGAATTACTATTGAAATACACAAAGCATTCGGTGTAAGTCTTCAGATTTTCACCATGTCCGACCAAAGGCGTGAGGCATCGCAATGGAGGTCCGGGAAAATTTTGAAATCTGGACGCTCTGAAAAGGGACATTTTGAGGGACAAATTTTGTAGCCAGACTTAGCTAAATTCAATGACATTTCTCTTACAGAAAAATTATTTTGAGGTCGATGGCCCCGCTCCCAACATATTTTCACCATGTCTAGCACCGGAGGCGTTTGCTGTCGCAAGGGAAGTCCGGGAATTTCAAATATTTAATCAGGACCCTCTGAAACGCCATCTCCTGCATTTTCCAGTGCAAATTTTACTTTACTAAACTAGATCTAGACTGAACTAAGCTAAATTCAATGATTTATTTTATTATTCAGATAGGTTTTTGAGGGCGACGCACCCACCACATCATGTTCACCATGTCCGCCCCCGAGGCCGCAAGCCGTCGCAACGAAGGTCAAGGAAATTTGAAATCTGGACCCTCTGAAATTATATTTTCCTGTACTTTCTGGGGCAAATTTTGCTGATAGACTCACAAAGATTGAACAAAAATTGTCTATCATGTTGTGAAAAATGCAAATCAGTCATGCCTTTGAAATAAGATCTTGGACATGAAAAGTGGACCTTTGAGTGTCCAAAGTGGCTTTGAGCGTGTGTGTGTGTGTGTGTGTGGGGGGGGGGGTACCCCCCTGGCTACGGGCGTGATTAACCCTCAAACCACCGTAACTTTCTTGCGACAAATGTATTGCATTCTATTGAGTGTGCCAAACTTTTTTTTTTCATATCTGCCTTCAAAATTATTTCATTGAGGTTTTATGGTCATTTTTTACCAAAACGGTATATTTTGGCCCCCTGTTCTCTGATATTGCAATTAAACACAGCACGAAAACAACTATTTAAGCAAAGTTTCAGAGATACGTATAAAGACCTTAAAGGGGGATAAATATTTCAGCAGATTTTAATATCTATTAAAGGCATCGAAAACATATATCTGGCCTTTACGTAAAATTTCAGCGTTTGTAAATGTAACTTTATCTGTCGTGTTTCTTTACGTGAATTTTACATCTATTTTAGTATGCCGAAAAGACAACTTAAATGTCTCAAGAAGTTATAAAAAATAATCCGTTTTACTGTTTTACTACTGTGATGATATTTTCTCTCAAAACTGACAAATACCGTTTCTCTGTTACAAAATACATGTTTACCAAACTTACCTCGGTTATGTCAAATATAATAAGCCTTTATCTGGTGAAAGATAAAGCATCGCGTCATCTGTTTTATAACAGTGGCAAGATTTACAGTCAAAACTGACAATTGCATTTTCTGGTACAAAATGTTATGTTAATACCTCAGCAAAGTCAAATACAATATTCTTCTGTGCTTTTTTTAGCCTTTCCGAAAACATATGACGTATTCAATCTTTCTGTGCGCGAGTTTTAATTCGAACAGGGTAGACCTCTCACGTTTAGCTTTTATGCGCTCCCTTACATTATATGAAATGTTGCGTTTTTCTGTTGAGTATGCGGCATGTATCTCGAACCGCCGTTTACGCAAAGAAGGGGAGACCTCCCCCGTTTAGCTTATATGTTGCTAAGACGTATATGAAATGTTGCGTATTCCTGTTGAACATACGACATGTTTAATCTTTGAATCCGCGCTGTTTAAGAGAACTAGGGGAGACATTCCCCGTTTAGATTATATGTTGCTAAGACGTATATTAAATGTTGCGTATTTCTGTAAAAGATAAGGCATGTTTAATCTTTGAATCCGCGCAGTTTAAGCGAACTAGGGGAGACCTCCCCCGTTTAGCTTATATGCTACCAAGACGTATATGAAATGTTGCGTACTTCTGTTGAACATACGACATGTATAATCTTTGAATCCGCGCTGTTTAAGGGAACTAAGGGAGACCTCCCCCGTTTAGCTTATATGTTGCCAAGACGTATATGAAATGTTGCGTATTTCTGTTGAACATACGACATGTTTAACCTTTGAACCCGCGCAGTTTAAGCGAACTAGGGGAGACCTCCCCCGTTTAGCTTATACGTTGCCAAGAGGTATATGAAATGTTGCTTAATTCTGTACAACATACGGCATGTTTAATCTTTGAAGTCGCGCAGTTTAAGCGAACAAGGGGAGACCTCCCCCGTTTAGCTTATACGTTGCCAAGAGGTATATGAAATGTTGCTTATTTCTGTTGAACATACGACATGTTTAATCTTTGAAGCCGCGCAGTTTAAGCGAACTAGGGGAGACCTCCCCCGTTTAGCTTATACGTTGCCAAGAGGTATATGAAATGTTGCTTATTTCTGTACAACATACGGCATGTTTAATCTTTGAAGCCGCGCAGTTTAAGCGAACAAGGGGAGACCTCCCCCGTTTAGCTTATATGTTGCCAAGACGTATATGAAATGTTGTGTATTTCTGTACAACATACGACATGTTTAATCTTTGAATCCGCGATGTTTAGTTAGCTTATATGTTGCCAAGACGTATATGAAATGTTGCGTATTTCTGTTAAACATACGACATGTTTAATCTTTGAATTCGCGCTGTTTAAGAGAACTATGGGAGACATCCCCCGTTTAGATTATATGTTGCTAAGACGTATATGAAATGTTGCGTATTTCTGTAAAAGATAAGGCATGTTTAATCTTTGAATCCGCGCAGTTTAAGAGAACTAGGGGAGACCTCCCCCGTTTAGCTTATATGCTACCAAGACGTATATGAAATGTTGCGTACTTCTGTTGAATAGACGACATGTATAATCTTTGAATCCGCGCTATTTAAGCGAACTAAGGGAGACCTCCCCCGTTTAGCTTATATGTTGCCAAGACGTATCTGAAATGTTGCGTATTTCTGTACAACATACGACATGTTTAATCTTTGAGTCCGCGCAGTTTAAGCGAAGTAGGGGAGACCTCCCCCGTTTAGCTTATATGTTGCCAAGACGTATATGAAATGTTGTGTATTTCTGCAAAATATACGACATGTTTAACCTTTGAATCCGCACAGTTTAAGCGAACTAGGGGAGACCTCCCCCGTTTAGCTTATATGTTCCCAAGACGTATATGAAATGTTGTGTATTTCTGTTGAACATACGGCATATTTAATCTTTGAATCCGCGTAGTTTAAGCGAACATGGGGGCACTACACCCGTTTTATTTTTCGGCTTACACCGTCTCAAAGGTTATATGAAACGATGCCTTTTTCTGCTGAACATACGGCATGTTTGTAGTGCAGTTTATGCGAACAGAAGGAGACCCTTTCCTTTTTAATATACCGCATATATGTTCTGAAATATGCGGGTCTAACTCAGGCCGCCTGTTTTCTTTGTGGTAAGTTGACCCTCGAGCTATCAAAGAGCCGGTAGAAATCCCGACTACTACTATTAATGTCCGCGACTCAACCTCTACTTTAAGAATAAGGATGTAGTAGATATAGCGTTTTGTGTCGTTTATAGTGGTGTTTTCTCTATATATGTTTTTCTTCCTATATATCAATGAGGTTAAAAGTGATTTTTAACCTCCTTGTTACTATTAAACGGCGAGCAGTTCTTACTACAAGTAAATGTACAAATTATGTTATTTCTTTATCTACAAACAAGCGTCGAGAAAGAACATTCAGGACACACAGGCAGTGCCTTCCCGTGTTGCTCGTGTTTGTTTGGGTTATGGTGATAAGGCTAAGCGTTGGCGGGCCAGATGTAAATTTATTCAGCGTTAATTCGTGTACGGCATGGGGTGCACGCCGCTCCGTCTGTGGCTGTATCATGTGATAGAATGTATCCAATGGCAGAAAAGAGAGGGGGGTTCAAATTTACCGGTCATACGACAAGGACGGTTATTTTCCAGGCGTTCATTTGAAGAAAAGTATTTGAAGAAAGTTTGGACCTGTTCTAACCCGCAAGTTGTGGCCGTGACACTGCTTTTACCGCCTAGGACCCCCGGTGACGGAATTTGACGCAAAGATAGGAGGTAATAGGTGGCTATCATTCTGTACAAGTTGTTGTTGTTGGAAATCGACACAGAATGGGAAATCGCGGCCCTTGTACCCTCCGGATTAATAGAAGCCGAGACTGCAAGCTGAACATGTTTCGCGTTAACATAATCCAAGACCATCCAACAACACGAGTCATATCGGCCACTACTCTAGATCTTACCAGATTCTTATTCCTGTGGTGGCCAGATGGAACTGTGTGCTCTTTTGAACTTACGCCGAGACGCTTCGCCCGACACTGGAAATGGGACTGTGGACTTGGATACTGCACGGAATTACACAGCCGTTGCGATTGCTTCAACTGCCGACTACATCAGAATAAAAGGCCACGAATACCTAGTAGGCTGTAGTTTTTTTTTTTTTACTTTTCCATGTAATATTTTCTCGTAATTCAATAAAATTTCAAAGTTTCATCCATTGTATTTTCTTGCTTTAAAATGTACTTATGATTATTCTGCTAAAATGGCACTTATCCACACCTTATAATCACCTTAATGCACACGTATATGAGACGTAGAGAGGGAACTTTAAACATGTCTTAAGGGTGTATTAGTACGTATTTATGACATCTTTTAGTTGCTAAAAAGAAAAATATAGACACATTAAATCCTGTTAATGCACACGTATATGAGACGTAAAGAGCCTAGATCAAATAAACGTGAAGTTTAAACATGTCTTAAGGGCGTTTTAATAGGTATTTATGGCAACTTTAAGCTGCTGAAAAGGCACCTAAACACACGTTATAATCCACTTAATGCACACGTATATGAGACGTAAAGAGGCTTTAGATCAATTAAACGTGAAGTTTAAACATGTCTTAAGGACGTTTTAATAAGTTTTTATGGCAACTTTAAGCTGCTGAAAAGGCACCTAAACACACGTTATAATCCTCTTAATGCACACGTATATGAGACGTAAAGAAGCTTAAGATCAAATAAACGTGAAGTTTAAACATGTCTTAAGGGCGTTTTAATAAGTATTTATGGCAACTTTAAGCTGCTGAAAAGGCACCTAAACACACGTTATAATCCACTTAATGCACACGTATATGAGACGTAAAGAGGCTTTAGATCAATTAAACGTGAAGTTTAAACATGTCTTAAGGACGTTTTGATAAGTTTTTATGGCAACTTTAAGCTGCTGAAAAGGCACCTAAACACACGTTATAATCCTCTTAATGCACACGTATATGAGACGTAAAGAAGCTTCAGATAAAATAAACGTGAAGTTTAAACATGTCTTAAGGACGTTTTAATAAGTTTTTATGGCAACTTTAAGCTGCTGAAAAGGCACCTAAACACACGTTATAATCCTCTTAATGCACACGTATATGAGACGTAAAGAAGCTTAAGATCAAATAAACGTGAACTTTAAACAAGTTTTAAGGGGATTTTAAAAATCATTTACGACATCTTTAAGCTGCTGAAAGACAACTGGAAAACCGGAAAATAAGGACTAACACGGACCTACGAAAAGAGCACTTAAAGGCAATATTTACGTACTCGTATAAGTCGTGTATAGATCCGTAAAGAAGGAAAATACGTCAACATTACGCATGGTTTCAGCACGCTTAAATATCGTTTTTCGTGACGTGAAAGTGGCTGGTAAAACTATATAAAGACCAGATAATATAAAGTATGGTCTTCAGTATGTTACAGGCACCCATGCAGTTAACATCAGTGGTGCCCTGACTGTACAAGTTACTCTTCAAATCATGTTTGAAATCTAGAGACAACAGATAAGAAATTGAAGTAAGACTACACATCATAGAGAAATTATCTTGTTGAAGAACATTTAGCCCAGAATATGAAGTAATGACAATACTGGGTTGCTATTCAGTGTTTTTATTGCTATTCTACATCAGCTGGCACTGTGCTCCGTTTCTTCCTTCAATCAATGGTTCAATGGTTCAATAGTTCAAGTTCTGAAGGCCCTTCCCAATTCTCTCTCTCGTAGACTGGTCTTACCGCTTAGGCGAACAACAGTACATCCTACTCAAGATTTAAACCTCCATTATACGCAGTTGTTACCAGTTGTGGTCGGTACTGGCGCAAAAATGGCGCCGTGACGGCTGCCACGGAGATTAAGGCGCTCCGGTTCTTCGACGATTTTCCCGTGTTTCTAGCCCGAATTCATTCCATCGACCCACGTAACCTGTGTACAAGTGTTAAGTGGTCAACTGTTGACGAACCATGCGAGGGATCCAAGTCTTTTTCGCTCTGGTTGCGTTCTACCCGCAAGTTACAACGATGCCGGCTACCGTGGGAGGGAACCACTACTCCAGGGCGGAATTGCTGAAGTTACGAGGCCGGCTCCCCGTCTCTGGGACCACGAAGGACGAACTGGTCCAATGTGGAATCTGGCACGCAAGGGGATGCAGGGCTGGTCGTAAGAGGGGCGAGAATATCCAAGTTGTAACCAACAATCGTCCAAAAAGGTACGAAGATTTCAAAATAGTCGAGAACATGAAAGCGCGCCAAAGGTGCCAAACCCCAATTAGGAAAGAAGGACAGCCATTGGTCGGGATAAGAGCAGACAACAACAACAAACGTCTCCCCATGCCGAAAATTCTTCTGGTCAACGCCAGATCACTTTGCAACAAGATGGAAGAATGTAGTATTCTCCTCCATTCCATGAACATTCATGTTGCTGTCATCACGGAAACGTGGTTTGACCCCGACTTACCTGACGCACAGTGGGACATCGACGGATACCACCTTTTCTCGAAACCTCGTCAAGGTAAGAAAGGTGGAGGGGTTGCCATTTTTGTCAACAATAATATTCAGGCACAGATAATCGATGTTTCAATCCCTGCCGACTTGGAATGTTTGTGGATAAAGATGCGGCCACCACGTCTTCCACGGGAACTATCCAGCGTTGTTGTATGTGCTGTTTACATTCCACCGGGATCACCGCATAGCGGAGACCTCATTAACCACCTGTTGACTGTTGTGGACGAGCTACGGTCGACGTCCCCTGATGTCGGACTCTGTATCGCTGGGGATTTCAACAGAACAGACCTTCAAGATATCTGCAGACGAATTCTTCGTCAAATTGTGGACGTACCAACCAGAATGGATGCCACTCTGGACTGTATAATAACAAACATGGACCACCTGTATCCCCCACCTGCACTGCTCTCACCACTGGGCAGCAGCGATCACAACATTGTACATCTCGTGCCCAAAACACGCCTCATAACAAATGAGACAAGGTCGAGGGTCACCAGACCAATGCCGGACTCAAGGATAAGGTCGTTTGGCCAATGGTTAGTCTCACACGACTGGTACGAGGTCCTCACAGCGGACGACGTCCAAACTAAGACCAACAACTTCTACCATACGTTGGTGGAGAAACTCAACCAGCATTTTCCTGCAAAGGTAGGTCAAATGCACACCAATGATAAACCTTGGCTTTCCCCGAACATCAAAATCCTGATGAAACAAAGACAGCAAGCTTTCAAGTCAGGGGAGAATGACAGATACAAAGAATTACGTAACAAGGTGCAACGAATAATCAAGACAGCGAGAGGAAACTTCTACAAGGACAAAGTCAAATCTCTAAAAAAAGAAAATCCCTCAAAATGGTATCAAATGCTAAAGTCCATGACCAACACAACTAGAAGGGAACTCACACTGAACATCGAAGGAACACCTACTGCTGACCACAAGGCAACAGCAAACGCCATTAACGAAGTGCTCTGTGCCGTGACATGTTCACTTGAAAAACTGGACCTGGGCAAACTACCCCCATTTCTTCCAGCGAAACCCATAGAGGAAATTCAACCGTGGGAGGTCTACAATGAATTGCGCAACATCAATACGAGGAAAGCCGCTGGACCCGACGACATTCCCAACCGTACCATCAAAGAGTTCTCGTACGAGATTTCTACCCCGTTAACGCACATTCTCAATGCTTCACTTGCAGAAGGGGTTGTAACTGTACAGTGGCGCCAAGCCAACATCGTTCCTCTGCCAAAAAGCCGCCCTCCGTCCATCGAGGAACTCCGACCAATCTCTCTCACACCAGTGCTGGCAAAGGTTGTGGAGAGATTCGTGGCGACCCGACTCTACTCAGACATTAAGGAAAATATCGACCCTACCCAATTCGGCTGTCTTGCAGGCCGGTCTACTACCCACTGCCTAGTAGATATTATCAATCAACTTGCGAAAACCTCTGATGAGAGGGGTACAATCACTAGTCTCGTTACAACGGACTTTTCAAAAGCTTTCGATCGTGTCGATCACCTCCTAGCGGTTACCTGTCTGATCAACCTGGGCCTTCGACCCTCGCTCACGCGGTGGATATGCAGCTTCCTGACCGACCGGAAACAAAGAGTCCTCTACAAAGGAGTTCACTCGGATTGGTCAGTTACCACCTGCGGCCTTCCGCAGGGTACCGTCCTTGGCCCGCTGATATTTCTTGCCCTTATTAACAACGCCAGTGTAGACGCCTTAGCAAGAAGGTGGAAATTTGTCGACGACCTTAATCTAGCAGAAAGCCAGAAAATCAGCGTAACCTCCAACCTCCAACCTCCAAACCGACCTCGACAATCTCGGCACCTGGACAGAAAGTCATAAAATGAAGCTAAACCCAAAGAAGTGCAAAGCAATGCACGTTTACTTCTCTAAAGTCCCCCCGACGCTACCACCTTTATCTATCGCTGGTGAACTACTGAACATAGCCAAAGTCGTTAAACTACTTGGCTTATTTGTACAAGCGGACCTTGGCTGGCAAACTCAAGTTGACCACGTACTGAAGTCAGGTAATAGGAAACTAATCCTGCTCCGACAGCTACGACGTCTCAACCTTTCTCAAGAAGATCTTCTCACCTGTTACAAGTCCTTGGTTCGACCGGCTTGTGAGTATGCCGTCGCTGCCTGGCACCCGGGTCTCACAAGAAAACAACACGAGAGGATCGAGACCATACAGAAAAGGGCTTGCCGGACAATACTAGGCCCCGCATACACATCCTACTCAGAGGCATGCAGTGTTCTTAACCTACCTACACTAGAAAGCCAACGCCGTCAGCTGTGCTACAAGGTTGCCAAACGCCTGCTACATTCAGAGACTTTTCGAGACTGGCTACCTCCATACCGCGGTGAGATCAGCGCCAGAACTACACGGTCATCACAACTACTGGACACTATCAAAACCCGTACGGAGAGATACAGAAGAAGCCCCATCCCATACAAGACGAATCTTTTAAACGAACTGGACTCATGCCATATGACTTCCGACTTCCCCCTGTTTTAAAGTTGTAAGGTTCATCTTGCGACCTTGCATTAGTGTTAAGTGATGATTGCATAGAAATCCCAATTGGTGAATCAGATCTATAGTGTTTTGGATTTCTCTTCTCGTGCAATATTGACGTGCAATAATCTAAAGTGCAATATGATAATTATCACTTACTTTGTTAGTTTTTAAATTCTATTGTAAACAACATTGCGACAATTTCTCACTTTTAAACTTTGTATACCGTGTTATAGTGTGTGTGATAATTGTAAATACTCACCGCATCACACTACAATGACTGCAAGTGTGATGTTTTGTTTGTAATCGCTATGTCTCTATGTCAAATAAACCATTCATAATAACTGAAAGCCTCTTAACATCTGGTTAAATCGAATGAATGAAACGCTCGTATGGCGATATTTCAGATCTATTGGTGTGAGATATAATCAATTGGATTATCTCACATAACAGTTTGCATTAGCTATTCAAAAAGATGATTATATGCATGTTATACAAATGAGGACTTAATTTACATAATTAATGAGGAAATTGTATAATTCCATTGTTCTCAATAACTGTACTTCAATAAATGTAACACTTGTTCATCATGATAGGTGGAATATAAGCAGATACCAAATATGGTAATAAGGAACACATTTGCATAATTTATGTAAAAATTGCAAAACCCGCTTTATGATTAATGATGGGAATTTAATAATTGTGACATGTTTATGTTAGTCAATAATAAACAACATCATGCATAAATTATGTCAATGTGTTAGTCAAGTGCATGAAATTTACAAAAGCTCTAAATATTTCATGGAGGTATGAGGTCGCCGGACTCTATTTTTTTATACCACCCTTTTTCTATTTCAAGGGAGTGGGCGATTATTCTTGTAACATGTACAATTGTGGTGCAAGCCCTTAGTTATGTATCGTCAGGAGTTTTTTTCTCGTTTTGGTTGGAAAAAATGCCAATTGAGGAATTTTTGCAAAGGATCTAAGGAAATTACGGAGAAAAGAGGAAGAAAATGCCGGGCTTACGTTTCCCGTGACGAAGTGTGTGGAACCAGGTCCGGGCCTCGAAAAATTTAGGCCTTAATTAATTACCACGTGAAAATCAATTTGGGACATTTTGGGACCATAGAAAAATAATCAACATCAGAATGCAACCCTGTATACGTTTTAGAGGCGCTCGTCTCAGTTTTCGGCTCCCAAAAGGCCCCCGAATTTAATCTGTGCCAGCACGTGTGAAAACCAGGACGAGCTGATTTGTGACTCCGCCCATCGCCCATCGCCTTTGATCTGTATTTAGCTATTTCCATGCGCGTGAGAATGAGAAGAATATTGATAGATGAGGGTCTGCATGCCTTTTTCCGTTAAGCGTTACGAGCCATTTTAATTCACCGTTAATCGTTACCGACCCTCTCTAATTTAACGTGAACCGTTATCGGTATATTTTTCGTGAAGCGTTATTGCTCGTTTTAGTTCAACGTTAACCGTTATTTGTCATCCCGAATTCACCGTTAAGCGTTACCAAGAAATTCTTCGTAACCCGTTATACACACGAAGTCAAATGCCAGATAGAACTCCGGAAAATGCAGGAAATGGCGTTTCAAAGGGTCCAGATTTCAAAATTTTCTCCGAGCCTCCCGGACGTCGGCTCTGGACAGGGTAAAATATGTTGCGGAAGCGTCGCCCTCAAAAACTTTATCACTCATACAGATTTCAGTGTAAACTTAGCTTAGTTTCGGGCAAAAAGTACTCCTAGAATGCAGAAAAATTAGGTTTCTCTGGACCTTCCTTGCGACGGCTGGCGCCTTTGGCGCTCACGATGACATGGTGAAAATATGTTAGGGGCGTGGGTAGGCACAAAAACTTTTCTCTCTAATAAAATGTCATTTAATTTAGCTTCGTCTTACAGCAAAATGTGTCCTTCAAAATGCAGTAAATGGCGTCTCAGACGGTCCAGATCTTAATTTTCCCGGACTTATATTGCAACGTCTCGTGCCTTCTGAGCTCGAAATGGTAAAATATGTCGGGGGCTCTGGGGATGGAGGCCAAAGCTATAATCATTGTGTAAGTTGATGAAAATGTCAAAATCAACCTATCTTAGTCAGTCGGCAAAATTTGCCGAAAATGCAGGAAACAGCATTTAAGAGGGTCTTGATTTTAAAATTTTCCCGGGGGAGCATACCCCCGGACCCCCTGGGATGCGTCGCGCCTTCGGCGCTCCATGTAGTTCAATAGTTCAATCCCCCATAAGAAATTTGCTGCCGCCGTCTCTGTGGCGGGCCGGGAACTCTGCCTCCGTCAATTTACAGATGTCATGGACATTGTCCCTGTCATTCCTCCGGGTTCTGGGCACCTTTTGCTTTGTCATTAGTCGGATAATTTTCCCCCATTGATATAACTACTCTAGCGTTGTATGAATAGGAATGCACGTCAATGTTACTTTCAACGGTGTTATGTTTTGTAACTCCTTCTGAATTTACCGTTAAGCGTTACCGGGCCTCCTGAATTTACCGTTAACCGTTACCGGGCCTCCTGAATTCACCGTTAAGCGTTACCAAGACCCCCCCCCCCCATGCAGACCCTCATAGATATCTATTATGAAAAAAAAAATACCTATAGTTTGCATAAGAAAAAATGTTATAATGTCATTTTGGTAAATGACTAGAACTTCTTACTTGTAACATTTGGAAGTTTTATACAGGAGAATACCATTGAACACTTGTTATGCAAATGAGGTCCTAATCTGCATAAATTATCAGAGAATGTGTTAAAAGCCGATGATCTCTTGAATTAGAGGCTTGGCAGTACGAAAGAAGAAGAAGCCTTCTATCTTAACATAGATTACGCACGTCTGTTTGGTAGAGGAGATAATCAAGTTATATAATTTATGCAAATGATAACGTTATTTGCATAATTAGTGACAAAAATCTGCATAATTTATGCTAGGTTATATACACCTTTGAATAACTTGAATAGGTCACAAAGTTGACAATCCAATCATTTTCTACATGTACTTAGATGAATGAGGACGCATTCACATTAATTATGCAAATAAGCAACCAATCTGCAACCAAGAAATCAAGACCATAGCATGTTCATTAATTATGCAAATAAGGACTTATTTGCATAATTGGTATCTGCTAATCTTCCACCTGTCACAAATCACATATGTTACATGTATTTGAGGCCTATATTGAAAATACTGGAAATATTGATTTTCCTCATTAATTATGCAAATTAGGTCTACATTTGCATAATCTGCACTTCATTATGTACATCTCTGCCAAACATACCTATATGCTAAATATAATAGAAATTCATCGTTCCTATGTTCTGTTATGCTCCTTGAAAGATTTTCGGAAAATTGCCCCTGCATTTCCAGAGCAAGCCGCTAGGGGGGCCAAACCGATATACTCTCTTCCTTACGTCACAAGATATCTGCAACCAAGAAATCAAGACCATAGCATGTTCAGGTCAAAAGATACATCGATGTTCTGCTGCAGTACCAAGGTCACACACTAGGGGGCCCAAAATCGACCTTGACCTTTGTCTTTCAAACAGCTATCCACATACCAAACAATATATTTGCAAACATCCTTACAATCCATCCAGAGGTTCTAACGTGTTTAAAGTTATCCTGACCACAAGTATCCGGACACACAGACAGACAGACAGACACACAGACAGACACACACACACACACACACACACACACACACACACACAAACACATATCAAAAACTATACCTCCATTTTTCATGGAGGAAATGAGGTAAATCAATACAGCCGTTGTTGTTGTTGTTGTTGTTGTTGTAAAAGATAGCATCATTTAGCGACGGTATGGGGTCGTGGAACTCTGCTATGTCGTTGACCTTTGCACCGTTGACCTTTGCACCGATGACCTCTGCACCGATGAGAATGATTGAAACTTTCTTGACGAACAGTGTAGAAATGATAGTTATCTACCTACCTGGCTTAGATAACTACAGTTATCCAAGCAATCGTAGAAACATATGTCCCACCCCTAACTCTTCCCATCCCAGTGTTCGCTGAGGTCTTACCTCTCAAGCGAGCTGTTAGGAAGAGGAGGATCCGGATGTGACGTGTGGTCACCCGGATGTTTTTCTTTGCTGTAAATAGCTGCCATCTAGCGAGCGCGTTAGGAACGCCATATGTTTCTACGATTGCTTGGATAACTGTAGTTATCTAAGCCAGGTAGGTAGATAACTATCATTTATCCGTCGCAATCTCCGAAACATATGGCGATTTTGAAGAAAGTGAGCTGAGGCTAAAAGAATTAGCAAAGGAAAGAAAGAAGCTCACCATGTGAAGATATGGTCAGGGTAGAGTCCTAGGTTGTGTCTGCTCACACCCAAGGCATCTCCACTTTGAAGTCTCGAGGAAGATTCTCTCTCATGTGAAGTTGAGATCTGTGGTCGGTCGTTGTACTCCGATGTCTGGAGACGGGGTGTCAGTTGTTGACACCGTCCCCTGGCCTCCCGTTATTGTTGGGAAGTCAGGATGGCTCGTCCTAGATCCGAGTCGGCTTCTGGACGATAATAAAAGGTTTGAAAGGTCGCAGCTCTAGACCAGTCAGCCAACTTGAGCAGTTCTGGGAGCGATAAGCCTTTCCTGAACGCTGCGGAGGCAGCGGCCCCCCTGTGCGAGTGGGGCTTGAATATCGAGACATCTATTCCTGCTAGGGACATAATCTCTTTCAGCCACCTCGCAATGGTCGATGAGGTGACTGATTTTTTAGTCCGAAAGGACATGAAGAGTTTCCTCTCCAGGCGTAAGTCCTTTGTTCTCTGGATATATGCCCGGATATAGGAGACTACAGAGAGGCTTTCTTGACCTCCATAGTGTTGGAGGACTATCTCCCTGTAAGGCCGGCCTGGCCTATCTGTTTTTGTCAGATTAGCAGGTACGAACGTTACTTTTGTTGATGACATGGCCATGAGGTCAAGTGACAGAGAAGACAGGGTAGCTGACCTGTCTGCTGAAGTTAATGCCATAAGTGTGGCAGTCTTGAGAGTCAACATCTTTAGGGACAGATTGTCAGGGGGATGTAGTGTCTTCAAATACTGTAAGACTTTGTCTACGTCCCAAGTTACCAGGTATCTTGGGCGGGGAGGTCTCAGGTTAAAGATACCCATCATAAAGCTGGATACCATCCAGTGTTGTCCAATACGTACGCCCTCGATCGGAAGTCTAGTGGACGAAATGGCCGATCGGTATACATTAAGGGACCTGTATGCCAAGCCTTCTGAGTATAAGGAATGGAGAAAGTCCACTACTCTAGGGATGGGAGCTGTTGTAGGGTCTAGCAACCTGGCCCTACACCAGGAAGCATAGCGATTCCAGGCGCTCTGATATTGCTTGTTTGTTGACTTCCTGGTAGCCGCTGTGAGTACCGAAGTTGCCTCTTTGGAGACCCCAAGAGCGGCTAACGCCTGCCCGATACAGCCCATGCGGTCAGTTTTAGGGTCTTCCACAGCGGGTGTGTTTCTGTCCGACTGCCCGGAAGGCTGAGGGAGTACTTGTCTACCGGCAGAGGAAATGGTTCGTCTGTGGCTAGCTCTTTGAGAAGCGGGAACCATGGTTGGCTGGGCCAAAATGGTGCGATTACCATCGCCTGAGCCTTGTCTTGCCGCACCTTGGCTAGGCAGCGGGACAGGAGGCATACTGGGGGAAATATGTACACTTTCATTCCGTTCCAGGGCCATGTGAACGCATCTACTTTCCAGGCTAGAGGATCGGGTTTCCAGGAGCAAAACTTCGGCAGTTTGGTGTTGAGTCTGGACGCAAATAGGTCCACCTCTGGGTGGAAGTTGAGTTGACGGCTGGCTAGACGGAAGAGGTCGGGATGTAGAGACCACTCTGTCGTGTCCTGGAAGACCCTGGAGGCTGTGTCTGCCTCCTCGTTTTGAACTCCTGGAATGTGCTCTGCTGAAATGGTGAGACCCCTTGCTAGGGACCATTTCCACAGATTCAGTGCAGTCTTGCACAGTGTCAGGGACTTGCATCCTCCCTGATGATTGATATAGGCTACCGCTGAGGTGTTGTCTATCCTCAGATGTACATGGATGTTCTTCCTGGTGGCAGCGAAACATTGGAGAGCGAAGAATGCCGCCTTCAGCTCCAGTTCGTTTATGTGGAGCTTGCTCTCTGACAGGGACCAGCGGCCCCCTGTTTGATTGTTCTCGCATGTGGCTCCCCACCCTTGGAGGGAGGCGTCCGAGGTAATGGTCAGTATCGGACCTTGAGGGTTCACGAAGACTTTGCCGTTCCACTGGCTCAGACATTGAGACCAGACAAGAAGCTCTTGCCTGGCCTCCTGTGGAAGGGTTACCTTGTCCTCCCAAGACAGGCCTTGTGTCCGGGAGTCGTTTAGCAAGGTTTGCAAAGCCCTGTAGTACAGCGGAGCTGGTAAAACCGCTAGTACTGACGCGGTCATCTTGCCTAGCACCCTGGCAAGTTGTCTTAGGGAGATCTGCTGCGATCCTTGCAAGGAGGAGCAGGTCTGAACCAGATTCATCACTTTCTCCTCTGGAAGGGAGAAGGTAAGGAGCAGGGAGTCGATCACCATGCCCAGGAAGGTTATCTTCTGGGTGGGTATCAACTGTGATTTCTCCCAATTCAGGAGAAATCCTAGAGAAGTCAGGAGATCGATGACAAACTTCAGATTGTCCCTGCATTCTTGGGCTGACGTGCCCAGGATGAGGATGTCGTCCAGGTAAATGATTATGCGAATCCCCTGGGATCTGATCACTGCTATGATGGGTTTGGTGATCTTTGTGAAGGCTCTGGGTATGCAATTCAGCCCGAAAGGGCAGACTTGGAACTCCCACAGGCGAGATTGGAACTGAAACCTGAGGAGTTTGCGAAAGGATGGGTGTATGGGAATGTGGAAGTAAGCATCCTGGATATCCAGGGATGCCATCCAGTCTCCGGGACGTATGAGAGATTTGAGGTCTTGTAGTCCCTCCATCTTGAAATGTGGGGCCAACACATACTGATTGAGAGGTTTCAGATTTACGACCGGGCGCCAGCCGCCCGACTTCTTTGGAACCAGGAAGAGGCTGGCTACAAACTCTCCCGGTGTAGGCAGAACTTCCGTTATCGCCCCCTTCTGCAGAAGTGACTGAATCTCCTTTGAAATTAAGTCTGTCTCCTCTGTGGAACGATTCTGTTCTCGTGGTGCTACGCGTTGTATTGGTCGTCCTGTGAGCTGCGGCTTCAGACCCTGGATCGCCTGAAGGACCCAGGCGTCCGACGTAATGGCCTGCCACTGTGGCAGGAAGTGTTGTAGCCGGCCAGCTACTTGGGTAAGAGGCTGCAGCGCAGGGGGCGACCGGGGTGATACCACCAGGGAGGGGTGAGGTGTAACCTCTAGTTTTTTGCCTGGCGCTTCCCCTTGTGGAAGTTCTTTGAGCCCTGGGGTTTGTGTGAGTCACGAAAGGAGCGGTTAGATTGACCGTGGTGACGTCCTCCCCTGGAGCGGTGCCTCCCCCCAGGAAGGTTGGTACCAGAAGACTGTTGAGTCTTCGGTGATGCCGGTTTGTTGTAGAGAAGGGGAGGCTTGTTGGCAGCGAAACCTGAGCTGTTTAGCCTGGCCACTGTCTTTTCCGTTTTCTCACAGTCCTCAATGTTCTTGATGATATCCTCTCCCAGGAGCCACTTACATGTGGCATTGGTAAGGCGTCCATCGACATTCTGGGACTTCCCAGGCACCTTTTGCTTGTCGTGGACCAAGCATTTGAACCTTGGGTCCACCCACTCGTGGACCAGGCGGCGCCTCACTCCTGTGATTTCATTACAGACACTGCCCAGGAGTTGGCCCGTAACCTTCAGGTTGGTCACAAGTGTGTTAGCTAGTTCCGATAACTCCTTGTTATCGGACACAGTAAGGGGTACTATCGTGTCAAGAGACACTAGTAAGGGCTGTACTGCGCGCAGTACGTGCTCCTGGATTTTCTTGATAGAGTCATCGTGTTTGACCGCTTGGACCGAGTGTTTGATCCCCTCCCACTTCTCCCTCAAGAGAGGTTGTAGGTTTGGGGCCGAGACAGCTTCCAACTGGCTCTGGTCCAGTAAGTAAGGTTTGACGGTGGTGTCAAAAGTCTGCTGAGAAAACAACAGACACCTTTCATTTTTGAACCAGTTGAGGAGCTTGTCTGAAACAAGTACCCCTGTTTCCTTAGGTTCAATGGAAGTGAGGAGGTCGTAAGGGTCTGGAGGGGGGGACGTGGTCACCTCCTCCTCCTTCTGGTCAGGGATGAGTTCCTGTTCAACTTCAAGGTTCCGCTCTCGCTCATGAAGCTCTGATTCGGAGGGAGCAAGGACACTAATGTCGTCCCGAACCTGAGATGCCGACGGGCTGGTCGGGCGGTGACTCCTAGAACGGGACCGAGAGCGGGACGAGTAGCGACTCACGTCATCCCTTTGGCGGTGCAGGGGGGACCTGGACCGCTCATGGCGCCTGTGCCGACGATAGCGAGCATCGTCCTCGTCTTCTGAGCCGCTGCCGCTGGAAAAGCTTGAGAAGCGGCTCCTGGACCGACTGTTGCGGTCCGTAAAGGCCCGCATCGAACCAGACACTGCCTCAGCCACCATTTGTTGGAGGCCCTGCACAAACGCTGGATCTTGAAAGATCTGCGATCCGACTGACAGAAGTTCGGTTCCCGCCAAATCGTGGGGGGAGCCGCCGTGTGCATGGTATGTGTGGTCCCCCGGCACCTCAGAGGTGGCGGGCGGGCCATGTGCGCTTGGCGCGATCGGCTGATTTTGACCGTTTCCCGGCGCTGGAGCGGCAGGAAGGGTCCCCGGCGAACCCTGCTGGGTACCATCGGCTCGCTGGGAGGCGATGTAGCCGGGGGGAACTTGATTAGAAGACATATTGAGCTGAAAAACGCGCTGCCGAGTGGGTAATGAAAAATATCTTACCTCGCTCAGTCGAGCTAAGTTAGAAGAGGAGGATCCGGATGTGACGTGTGGTCACCCGGATGTTTTTCTTTGCTGTAAATAGCTGCCATCTAGCGAGCGCGTTAGGAACGCCATATGTTTCGGAGATTGCGACGGATAAGTCAGACGTGGTTGTGTGAGTTTAACCACCGACTAAACCTCAGGTAGGCGACTTTAATTAGCCCTTTTCTCACATGTTCTCTGTGTTTTTGAATAGGAGACTGCGCGAGCTGTGGCCTCATCCTAAGATGCCGGTATAACTTTACTGTGTTGTTACATGCATGCTTACGTTACCATGCAATTACATGCGGCCATGGGATGAGTTGTGCGGTGCACGCACGGTTTCCTTGTTGTTCCCGGGTTTAAAAAGGCCACAGCCGACAGCAGTCTGGGGATTAGAAGACAGCATTGTGGTGAGATGATAACGTGACGGGTTAAATTACTGTTCCCTTCCTTTGATTACACCAACGTTGTTTTTGAGCAGGGTTGATAAAAGGTCTAGGTCGGCCATAGCATCGGGTCCAAAGTTCAATGAAACAGGAAGGTCTGGTCATAGGTTGCTGGGCGATTTGTGAGGGTAACGCTTGATCCAGAAAACGATTGACGTATTAGGTAATTTTACTAAGTACTGTAACGGGAGGTGCCCTAAGATGGTACCCGCCCTAAGATGGCATTAATTTTTTTACTGATCTTATTATGCATAAATACTGTTGCCACTGACTGTAGAAATCAGAGGGACGAGAAAAAACAACATGCCGCCACCTGGGATCGAACACGGGTCGGCAGATCACAAATCGAATGTGCAAACCATTCGGCCAAAAGCCTTAATCCGTTAGGCGTCTTCGGTTTAGTCACACTTGAACACCACTGTTACAAACACATATTCCCTTCGTTTTTTTTTCTCAAAACAAAATTTTCACAATAATATTGGTAGTGTAGAAATTCCGAGGGGCGAGTAAGAACAGAAAGAAACAACACCCCGACTCCCGGGATTCGAACCCGCGCCGAACCCGGGCAGCCGGATCACAAATCCAACGTGCTAACCACAACACCAAAAGCTCAAGAGCTGTTGGCGTGGTCAGTTTGGCAGCGCTAGAACCCCACTGTTACACTACTCCCCCTTTTCTTTTTCAAGATTCGTCCTCGAATCTCCGAGATCGACATCCCTGTGTGGCACATACTAGCCTGTTACTCACAGGGCCGGCGTGGGAACCATTGTAGAAATTCCGAGGGGCGAGTAAGAACAGAAAGAAACAACACCCCGACTCCCGGGATTCGAACCCGCGCCGAACCCGGGCAGCCGGATCACAAATCCAACGTGCTAACCACAACACCAAAAGCTCAAGAGCTGTTGGCGTGGTCAGTTTGGCAGCGCTAGAACCCCACTGTTACAGTAGTGCCAAATCACTATGGTCACCTGTTACTAGGTATTGCTATTGGTCACTTGTGTCCCTAAATATACAACCTGTACAAAACAGCCACACATCTGTCATTACATAAGAAATAAAGCTAAAAAATCACAAAACACTACAAATTTTGGTCTTCAAATGTTTGTTGTGTAGAAGACTGATCATAGAAAAACAACATAAGCATCACCAGCGTTGTTTTCCTGAGGTAGTGTGGCCTTGAAGGTGGCAGATGAGCGAACACTCCAAAGATTTGTTACAGTGGTTTCCAGTTTGTAGTGGCGCTTAGTTTTCCATGACAGTGTATGTGTGATGCATGTACAATACTGTAACTGCATGGATGCCATGCCGCTACCGGAAATACAAAACCACAGCAAACACTACATTTTCCAGGTACCGCGAAATTACATCCCAAACAGAAAAGGCATTAACAACTTATATCAAGGACTGTTGATAATAATTGGAATGGGTGTTTCATGAAGGGGTTTCTGGAAAACCCGTCCAGTCCAGTGCCACCTATGTTGGTTTAATTGTTGTATTTAGTTAGACTGTTAATAGTTGGGCATAGCTTGTTTGCAAAAGGTAGTATAAGAGTGAGAAATCACTCACTCTCACTCATTCCGGCAAGCTCGCTCGGAATCTCCAAAGTGATAAATGTGGAAGTAAAATGATCACGCCATCTACATTTATATGTTGGTTTATCACTTTATGTTGTATTTTATAATAGTTAGACTGACACCCCTATGTTAAGTTGGTTCAGTCCTATAGTTCAGTCCGACCACCGACTCCTTCAGTTCAGCCATGTTGGAATAAAGTCTCTTCAAGTTTGTTGCACTTGTGTCGCCCGTGAGTTGACATCCTTTAGCGGTCCTTCTACTAAACTGGCGCAGACACATTGCAGGCAAGGGAACATAGAGAAACAGCTGCGAACAGAGGTAACCCAACCAATCTTGATACTCAGGAGGTTACCCTTCGTTCCCAGAGTGATAGATAAACAGAAATTTTAGACAATGATGACATAACGCTAGTTCACCTTTATTCATGGGGTGACCTTTATCAGTTGTTTGTTTTCTAACATGGTTTTTTTTAGGGATGTCCAGTTGTCAGACTGTGGTTTCAAACTGTAATATTTTCAAATCATGTAGTTTGAAACCGTCGTCCGTCGACCTGAGCCCTAAATTAAATACCCTGTCGTTAAGACCAACGAATATAGGTTACCCCCCGGATAAAGGTGAACTAGCATCACATGTACATGTAACCATTCCCATAACATGCCATCATGTTATTTCAGGTTGTACTTTGAGCTCCCAAGCTGACTGCAGTGATCGATCATGACAATTCTTGGTGATGCAGAAGCACAGTTCCATTTCATCAACAAAGGACAGGACGATGAACTGGTATAAGCTTTACTATTTGTCCATGGCTTATGTTGTATTACCGCCTTTTGAACAAGTAATTGTCACCTGTGTGATGATGTTTTGTATCAAATAGTAAGGCAATGTATTCTAGATATTTGTTCACTATCTGATATAGTGATAATACTTATATAACAGTTACTGTGTACAGTATTAAACAAATAATATTTTAAATGTTTTATCCCAATACTGTTTTGATTTGTCTGTCTCCAACTATTCTTAATAACTGTGTTATTGCAATGATTTATAATCTCTGATTTTAACCACTTTAATGATGATGATTTGTAATGACCCGTCTCAATTCAGCAGTATGGCTGCCATGTCAGTGTCAGTTTGTTGAATTCTGAAACAAACCAGTCATATGTTCACTCACGGGTATATCTGCAGACCATGGATTGTTGAATTCCATGGCCATGGAATTCATCACTATACTAATGAAATCTATATTTCACTTCAGATGCGAATACATTGTGTTCTAGCCTTTTAATCGCTGAATTCATTGTTCTACTGATAAAATCTATGTCCTTTTAGTTTGGACGCTTAAAAATACTAGTACTAGCCTTTGACCATGGAATTTGTTGCTATTCTGATGAGGTCTACATTGTACATCTCTTTGGACGCTTGAGTGAGTGATACTAGCCATTGTCGATCCGCAGAATTCATCGCTATACATATGAAATCTTTGTTGCTTTGGGGGCTAATACTAGCCTTTGATCGCAGAATTCAATGCTATACTGCTGAAATAATCTGCATCACTTCTGATGCTTCATTTGGACCAATATCAGAGACAGGAAGTTAGGCTTAACACACATATACACAATAATTTTGAAACAAATATATTGTCAGTATTGTCAAATATTTCATCAGTATAGTTCAGTCACTGATTGATGAAAATTGTATTACCTGTGAACATACGTGACTAATGAATGTCTTCAACGATGTTCATCAGTATAGCGATGAATTCCATGGTCAAAGGGTTAATATTAGCGTCTGAATCAACATAAATTTCACCAGTATTTTCGTTGTTTTTAGGTATTTGTTAAAATTAATTTAGGATGATAATATGTCGGTAATGTGTGTCAAAAATGTTTGGATGTATACATCTTTCTCCCTTTTCTCATATATAAGTTTATTTTCTAAATGTAAATGTACATGTCCCATAGAAATGACATCATACTCACACTGTACTTACTTAATCCACCAGGAATGCCATGGATTTAAAAGAGATAAGGTAAAGACTTCTGTCACAGTTGTCTTTGCCACGTGCACACTGGGACTTTTATTCCTTGTGTTCTACTGGAAGCAGGAGTGGTTTGTGTGGGCACAGTTCAAATCCTGTAAACTTGTGGATGCTGATGTTGTGCTGTTAAGAACAACGGTGAGACCAGTTTATTATCTTCTCCGTTCTCTCCCAAATTGTGAAAGTCCTTCCAAACAATTGGAATCATAGAATTTCCCCATTAGTCATACAAATAACAGTCTGAAAGGACTTTTGAATATACTGTAGGCCTTCTTGCTTTTTTTTCATCTTGCTCTTAAACAAGGCTGACTCAGTGCTATTGAAACAAACATTAACACTGGTCGCAGAATCAGACCATTCACTAAGACAAATGTACCTGGCAATCTTGTGGATAAGTGATGACTTGTGCACAATTTGTGAATCCATATTTTCAGGAAAATACCACCAAGGTGACATTATGCTTGATAAAGATATAGCCTGACAAATAATGCACTGCAATTCAACCACAGTGAGTACTTGCAAGCAACGCAATTGCCAGGACTAATACAGGTCTTTATGCTGTACTATTCCAAGGAGATGCAAATACCAGCCAAATACCAGCTTTTTAAAAAGCACTAAGTCTTTCTTCCTTGTATTTCAGGATGACCACCGGACTTGGAGTAAGGAGAGGGTCAAATATGAAACCAACGATAGCATGCCTTTCCATATCTCATCGTTAGAAGCTAGGTGTGTGTGATACAAATTGTACAGTGTGTCTTTGTTGAGAAGTGTGTCTGTCTTGCTACTGAAACACACAAGAGGGGCGAGTAGAACAAATATCCTGACTGACCCGGGAATCGAACCAGGGCCGTCAGATCACAACACTAGCTGCCTAACTGATCGAGCCAAACGCCTGACAGGCGTTTGGCATGGTCAGCTAGTGCTACTTGAACCCCCACTGTTACACTACCTCCACATCCCTGGTAGTACATGTGTATGTAAATTTGCACATAAATAAGTTCAATATGATGTGCTAAATTACTCATGACCATTGAAGACTAGGCATTAAGTACATTGTACACTCCCATTGACCCTGGTCTTTGGTCTAGTTTTAACCTGAATGATGATGCCAAGCTAATAAACTCAATCATGTGGACTGCTTGAAAGACTTGGTACAATATTACAACATGAAATCTTGTACCAAAACCCCATGTATGCACCCCAAATTGGAGCTATAATGCACCTATTAGTAATTTTTGACTGAGTACACCCTGTCAGGTGCACTAAGATTTTGTGGAGGTATGTGGGGTCTATGATAGAGATACAGATTTATGGTTAGACCTTGTTAATGTCACCTCATATGAGGATGAACTGAACTGAACTGAACTGATGTGGGGTCTTCAGATTCTGGTTCCCTTTCCTATCATGGTTTCTTCTTATTGTTGGGAAATAGACGCAAAGTTTTGCCAAATATTTACTAAATCTAAAGCATTCTGGATATGATTGTACAGTCTAAAATCCAGTTACTTGAGTATCTGTCTTGTTACCTGGATGTCTCACCTTTATTGAAAATTGATCCAAAAGGTTGTAAGGGTGATGTTACTTTATGTTGTTCCTGCAGCTGTGAAGATGACAAGGACTTACATCAGATGCAGGAATTATCCGAGACGTCAACAGACAGTAGTCCTTTCTCCTACAGGCAGAACAATGCCCTCATCCGTGATACGAGGTCCAACTGTCAACCTGAGAGGGTAAGAAGTGTGTAACTGATGTTAAATATAGATGCAGTTTCAGTGCATTTGCTGGCATCCAAGTAGGCTTTATTGCTGATACATGTATCTACAATCAAGGTTCAACTGAACTGATTTATCTCATTACATTTACCAGGAGGGTACTATAAACTTTTGGTGCTGTTTGTATGTTTGTGAACAGCATAGGTTGTGGTTTTCATGATATTTGGTACATGTTTATTCCATAAATTGTAATGTAATAGATAGTAGTTGTAGTATTTACAGAATCTGATAGACAACAGTCTCACACTGAGTCACAGGAAACATTTGGATGTCACTGTAGATAACAAGTGACCTGATAATGGGCTCGTTCTCATTGAAATGTAAAAAGAAAAAGCTGTCGCCCGACTTTACGACTTGATATGGATTAAATTACAGATAACATCACTGCTTCCTTCATTTTTCCACAACAGTAATGTTTTACAAAAGATAAACCACAACATTTGTATCGATTGCTGGTTTGGAACATATAATAGCCACGCAATTTGAACCATGGTATCCTTTGCCAGACAGCAGCCAGGCCTGCCATAACCCTTAACCCTTAAACTGCCAGAGTTTCAGCACTATGCACACTGCCAGGGTTGGCTGCTGACCTCCGAAAAGAACCCCCCAAACAAGCCGAAGTCCCTAACTTCCGGGGCTCGTGCGCTACGCACGCGCAAAGTTGCTACATCGAGGGAACATTTCTATCCCGGATATATCTGGGTGCGGCACATTAAGGACAATGTATATGTGTGCCGGATATATCCGGGTTTGGCAGTTTAAGGGTTTAACAACACCATTGCAGGTTCCCTCCATTATTTTTCCACTATGTAAAAACGTTAACATCATCCTTTTTTTTCCTTCTGATCTTACAGCAGAACTTGCGTTACTTCATTCATCACTGCTTAAAGTATGTATGGAATGCAGAGAAGCAAACTTTTGAAAAACTCAGGTAATGTTTTTTTTTCATGTAGAATTTTGTATGTTAAGTAGCTTAACTTGATCCATTTAAACTGTCCAGGCATGTAACTGCATGGTGGACTATCTCATCAGCTGCCTCAATTTCACTTGGTGCTGTACACTGCTGTGCTGTCATTATTTATATCTTTTGCATATTCATTACATATCATTATCAGCTCATTATGCATCAAGAATTGTTTTTAGCCTCAGATACACTCGATGCACTCGATGCACCTACAAAATTTAATGCCTTATCTCAAAGCAAGCAGAATAACTTGAATAGAATTGTAACAGAGGGGGCCCTTAATTTGTCACTGTACCGTAAATTTAGGTTGTGTTGTTCAATTGTGATGTCTTGATTTTTGAGGTGGAAGGGGAAAATGTTAGGGTTACTTCAGTGCATGTACTTCCAAACCATGACAATCAATGATTAATGTGGGCACACAAACTACAACATACCCCGACTCATTCTCCATCCAGTCGCAATGTCTTACCTCTATCATGTGGGACCTTTAAAGGCCATTCTGCAAAATTAAATTACCTGTCCACACAGAGTAAGGACCTTTTTAGACTTCCTCCAGGATGCAGGAGTACAGTTTAAGGATAGAATGGCCTTCTACGGCTTATGCCCAGCACCTGATTGAGCAGCTCTTTCATGCTCAAGTCAATACTGACAGAAGAAAATGAACTGACTGGAGTGTTTGACTTCGGTAATTTGGGCACTTTATTTTTGTGACCCCCTGATGTATAAAAAACGCAGGCCTGGTGCTTGTTCCATGAATTTGCATTGAATTGTAAGAAGGTGGATATCATAGAAAAGGCAATTACACATTCAAGCTCTCCAACAATAATAATTGATCAAGAAACAATGGAAATCTGATCAAACAAAGTTACTTTTCCATTTTTATGCTGGCCAGGGTTAAACTTGAAGAAGACAGCTCTTTAGAGTAGGCAGCAGAGACCAAAGATGTGAATATCTGTTCTAATGGCCCAAGTATGATGGCCATGTGAGAGAAGCCAAATTAAGACATAGAGAGATAGAAATTAACTTTATTGCACAAGATTTGCACATGGTACAATGTATGGCAATGACTATTACACAAAGATCTTCCTACATGTGGAATGGGAAATTCAATGATCCTTTGTAGGAGGATGTGATTTTATGGTTGTTCAGATTGTCGTTGGTATTTTATTGGCATTACCAGGCAAATTGCAGGGAAGAGTCACGAGTATCTGATATTTTTTCTGTGCATACATGTAGCTTGTTGGTTCTTCTCTGCTTTTGGTTTGTCCATCCAGTGTTAAGGTTTTGTATCAACAAACAGCAATGCTTGTGTCTTCTGTGTTTTGGCAGGAGTTTGGGCTCAGGCATGCCATGTTCATTATTCTACACATTGAGGCATGGGCTGTCTTCTACAGATCATGCAAACAGGTAAGTAACCAATAGTTGCAGGTATTTTGCTAAAAAAATCAGTGATTACTAAAATGCCTTGGTCACAATTGCAAGTGCCCTGTCAACCACTTGAAGCTTTTGGCAGGGACATGGCAAAAACACATACAGGAAATAGAGATTTGACGACGGTTACAAGAATATTCGCTTGATAAGATTGATCAGGTAATGTGTTGAAGTACACAAAGACCAGTATGATCATACCACAGGCACGCATTTAGACTGACCCCAGAGTGATTGAGTTTTCCTTTGTCGGGTTATGATGTTTGGACCACTCAGATTGCACTATTTTCTTGTCACATGACAGGGCATCCATTGTTAATTCCTTAGACGCCAGAATTTCTCACCCCTCGAAACTTATTTTTAAATTAGCATTCTTGTAAGTTAATTTTGCATGCAAAAAAGTATGAAGCATATTTTCAAAAATTTAGGACAGCAATTTCATTAAATTTTGCTGTAATTGTTAACTTCAAGTTTATGGATTGTTTCCTATCCACACTGCGCACTCATTGGATCATCCTTCATAATTGTGATGAAGTTATGGGGATAGCGCCGAAGTCGCGCGGCGAAGATGGAACCCTTGCCAGCTGTACACAAATATAATGGAGGGTGGGTGGGTGCGTCGGTTTCTGATAAATCCCCTCCTCGGGAAAACCCTGTTTCCCATCGAATCTCCCTCCAGCTGTTACTTCCTGGGTCGACCTCACCACGCGCTCCTCGGCGTTGCGGATGGATCCAACAAGAGGCAGTAGGGTGATCATCCCTTGTACTTATATGGTAGTGAGGATCATGTGATTCAGGAGCAGCAAATGAGCACACAGTGAAGATAGTGGTGGATTGTAACAGCTATGTGCATGTGCATGGATGTGTAATATATTATGATCACCTTTTTCTGTCCCAGGCAATCCCTGTATGGTGACAATGTCATCACAGTGGAGGTGAAACCCTACATTAAGCTCCTGTTCTATGAGGTATGATTACATTTACTAAACTTTCATCATATTTTCTTTGATCTGGACTTAATAGATAAGAAAACCTCATCCCCCCTGAAATATTTAGAGCTAAGTTGTACATGACATTTGCATAGTTTATGCATGATTATGCATGATGCATGATGCATAATGATGTTCATCATTGGCTTAAACATACACCAAGGAGGTCAACCTCCTTGTGTACACATGTCACAAGTATAAAATCCCCACCATGTACCATTTTTACATAGGTTCTGAAAATCCGTTATTGAAGTAAGAAGTCCTTTCTTGAGTTATCCTCTTGGGATTTTTTCTACAAAAGTATCCCTGATATTCTAAAACTAGCTGCTAGGGAGACCAAACTTATGTCACTTCTTTCCCAGCAGAACATGAGATATCAGACCCAGAATTTCTGCTGCAGTACCAAGGGAAGCTGCTAGGTGGCCCCAAATCTATTCATTTCCAATTTTCTCACACCCTACCAACACATCAATTATGGGAGTGTGTGCAACGGATAGCAGCGGACAAAGCAGCATGGCGAACAATGACGGCCCGCCTCAGTGACCAAAATGCATGGCGAACAATGACGGCCCGCCTCAGTGACCAAAACTGACATACGGCGAAGATGATAATGATGATCAATTATGAAACCAATCCATCCAGCGGTTTTTTAGTTATCTTGTTGACCAACATACAGACAGATAAATGCTAGTCAAAAATATAATCTCCATGACATTCATGGACGAGGTAACTAGCCCAAGAGTTCTATGAATACCAGTCTCAGATCACAAGGTGGCCTCCTGATAGGCAGACACACCCACGCTGGGGCTTTTTGGGCCCCAAGGGTAGGCATGGGAGTTTGACCCCTAGTTGATTTTTTAAAAACTATAACTGAGATGCATACCTGTTCTGGCCTAATCGCAGAAATATATTCAGTCCAGTTTGTTTCTGAATCAGAATGTATGTGGGACTGGTAAGGTTATGATATTGCTAAATCATAATCATTGTGTTCTGTTGTCCTCAGGTGCTGAACCCATTTTACATCTTCCAGCTGTTCAGTGTTTGCCTGTGGATGTCAGATGAGTACTACTATTATGCTGCTGCCATCATTGTCATGTCTTTAACCTCCATTGCTGTCTCACTCTACACTATACGCAAGGTATATACAAAGTAATGGCTTCTCATTTTGAAAGCTTTAGAAGAGTGCAAAAAATTTGTATTTGCTTTTTTTTTTACACATTGCATTATTGCATGGTTTCTATGTTCTTATTCATCATTCTTTGTGACTTGTTACATTATTTTATTCCAAGCAAAGTGAAATGCTACATCAAATGGTAGAATCCCACAATACCATGCTGGTCAAAGTTTGTCGCAGGGGAGAAGGTAAGCATTTGTTGAAATCAAGCTATCTCTTGTACCTACATCAGAAATATCAAAAGGAATATTAATTCTATATCAAAGCTAGAAATCGAAGTGTATACAAATGCATTACCTACACTACATACATGTATATGGATATCTATTTAATATATGGATAGGTCAACATTTTTAGTCTAGCCTGCCATCTATGTACACTATTTGCTCCTAGGTATAAACAATCATAAATATTAGGTAAATATATCAAAGATTATCTTTGATATATTTACCTAATATTTATTTGTACACAGTACAGGTTATCACCTCTCAGAATATAGTTGAATTTATCGTTACCTTGAAGTTCGCCAAGAAGGTTTTATTTTTGGTTAAGATATGATGTTGTGTCTCTATAATTTATGTATGTGTCAACAGCATATAACTAGAGTAGCTGTGGATGGATATTCATGATATGTGGTATTTTAGTAGCGGTTGTAGAAATGAAATAGAAATGGCGGGAAAATGGTGGCGTACGTTCAATTTTGTCCATTCAGCTGTAGATCCGGGCTATTATGCAAAGTAATGCAGAAAACAATAATTCAACAGCTGCATAAAAAAACCCTTGTCTGTCCTGTATTCTACTCCATTGTTCCCAGATGTAGACTGTCAGGAAGTCATCTCAACTGACCTGGTACCAGGGGATGTGCTTGTCATTCCTCCCAATGGGATGTTGATGCCATGTGATGCTGTACTCATAACAGGGAACTGCATTGTCAATGAGAGCATGCTAACAGGTCATTTACTTTTCCTTCAACTTGGAAACTTTGTACTATGTCTTGTATAGTCATTTACATGTTTGTCATACCTGGGTCATGATAATTTGATGCGGGTGTTCCAGACCATGTGATAACTTGTTTTATGTCATACCTGGGCCGCGATAACATTTGATCGGTGTTCTGGACCTCTTTTATTACCTTGTATTCTCGGTGCATATAAAAAAAACAGTTGTAAAGTGTATGATTTGACCTCCCTAACAGGAGAGAGTGTACCTGTCACAAAGACACATCTGCCTTCCCAAAGTAGTGAGGTTTACTCACCTGAGAAACACAAGAGCCACACCCTGTTCTGTGGTACCCAGGTGATCCAGACCAGGTACTACGGAGGGGAGAAAGTCAAGGCTGTGGTTGTCAGGACAGGTAGGCAAAATACTAGTACATTTTGTAGTTTGAGGCAACATTGTGCTTCTTTCAGAGTAGGTCTTGTAGAATATTTTAGTTGAATGTGTAATAAGGCCACAGCAAGTAGATTTTATGGATGACATTAGCGTGCGCATTAATTTTCGCCTGATTTCAGAAAAAAACAACCAAGAATTTGAATGTTGAAATTACGAAAATTGGCCCAAATGAGCAAATATATTGTGTTGTTCCCTAATAATTGTACTCTAAGAAGAAGTGACACTTGAGAGGTTACCCAGGACTGTAGTAAATGTAGTTGTAGAAATGAGACAGTTGTAAAAGTGACACCAATATGGAAGCCATGAGTGTGGTTACCAACTCATGGCTTCCATGGATGCCAGTCTACCACACTAGTGTCACTTTTACCACACCAGTACACTTTTACCACACCAGTACATTATTATGTCTTGAATACAGGTCTAGAATGAATGCCCTGTTGGCTCTGATACACGTACTATGTTTAGTCCCTTTAATTCTCGTTACACCATTCATCACAACTTTATGTTGCCTTTTTTTTGAAAATGTAGCCATCTTGTTTTTTTAAAATCCATCTTGTTTTTTTTTTTGCCCTATTGCACTATTTTTGCAGTCTGCAGAGGATGTCATCCATAAGATTTACTTGTTGTGGCCTAAAACAGTTAATTTTTCAGACCGGAGACATATAATAGAGACAGACAATGTAAGGCCTACAATGTAACATGATTGTATAATAAGAAGAAGGCCTCCATGGCTAGTTCCTAGTATATATCCTCTCTTTTGTATAAAATTTGGTCCTTAATATAACTGTAGTACAGAAAGTCTTCAAATGATCAATTTGAAGAAGGTTGGAGTACTTTCTTCTTTGTGTTGGAACAAAGTTTAAACATTTTCAACTATGTAACACACACATGTGTACCGGTACATGTTTAGAACTCAACACATGATCTTCCTGGCAAGTGAAGATATCAGCCTGTGTATCTTTCTGATCCTTATAGTTTTGTTTCTGTTTTTAGGTTTTTCTACAGCTAAAGGAGAGCTTGTACGCTCCATCTTGTTCCCCAAGCCACTCAACTTCAAACTGCTTACAGCAGCTTACAGATTTGTGCTGGTTCTTGTAGGTGTAGGTAAGTTAAATTTGTTGCAAGAGACATGCACTGTTGGGGTGGGGCCAAAGTCTCAAGTCTCAACTACCATGTTTTCTGGATATAAAAGAATTCTTTTACACAACCAGTATGTACTTACATGTACTTTGTTTATGTTTTGATGTCTCCCATAGGTTCTAATTAGAGTACTGTTGTGCTTCTTGCTGCTATGTGTATACAGTAAACGTAGCTGATGTAGGTAGCACTTTTGCAGTGAGAAAAAATGTGGCTTAGTTTGTAATACTTTGTATCCACAATAATTGTTTCAGTTCATTACTATAAGAAAGTCAACCCCAGTGATGAACCGGGAAGTACATACTGGTTGGGTAATCAAAAAGACCTGGTTGGGGCAAGTTTTATGTTGGATGTCACGTGTCCCCCTACCCTGATGCAAATCCCTGAAAATTTGATACTGATGATATGATGTGTGTTAAATGCACAAGAATGTAAATTTCTTCCAGTCTTGAAAAGACCAATCTTACTGATCTATCATTGCAAATCATGATTGTATAGAATCATTTCTATTAATGGTAAGTGTTCCCCAGACATCTGACTTCCTATAAATTATAATAGTGCTGAGTAATTGAAAACTAATTTAAAAAGTTCAAGCCTAGATTTAACAAATGAATTTAATGTAATGATGACTATTCCACGGTATATATCTCTACCTTTTTGCAGTTAACATAATTTTTGGCAAACTTTTGCAATGTAAAATATCATGGTCAACTTATAAATAATGCAATGCTACCTTTTTTTCCAGCCATGATTGGTTTTACGTTTACAGTCGCGTGGATGGCCCTTGATGGGGTAAGTGACATGTTGCTGCTGTTTTACCTTTCCTCAGTATGTTTCTATTTGATTGTACAAATAACTTAAAGGTTCTCATATAACATACTGGTTATACCATACACTGTATGCACATCCTCCTACGCACGGTCCCAACGGCTAGCTGACTGCTCAGCCTATTGGGCCCTGCTATCCCAGGCCCTACCCCCAGGTATTATGATTGTCGCCACAAACTCGCCGCCCTGCTTATAAATATTAATGAGCTTACCCTTATATGGGCAGTCAGCCGTTGGGATATTAATGAGCTTACCCTTATATGGGCAGTCAGCCGTTGGGATATTAATGAGCTTACCCTTATATGGGCAGTCAGCCGTTGGGAATCGGGCGTAGGAGGATGGTGCTATGTAAGACGTAACATGATTGGCTGATAGCTTCCCAGCGGCCTTTGCGAGACAGCTTTCGACAACAAAAAGCCCAATACCTGGGGGTAGGGCCTGGGATAGCAGGGCCCAATAGGCTGAGCATTCAGCTAGCCGTTGGGACCGTGCGTAGGAGGATGTGTATGCAATGACTGTTTCCAATTCCCATCTTTAAAGGCACCAAATTTCAAAATTTTCCTCAATATTTGTGCAAATTACCTCGAGTCCTAAGTATCGATATAACGTTATCTGGATAAAGCATATGACCTAGCATTATACCATTTTATGCTCTCCATAGCTTGATAGCCACATGGTCAGCTTTTTTAAAATGCATTTCTTGTCTCAAAATCACTTTACAAATGTGTCACTGCTGCATGCTTGATCGATGCACCAATGCTGCAGGTTTTGCTGCCCATTTTAGGGCACGTGAAAAACATACTGATGATAAAACTGTTTTCAAAACAAACAGACTTACAAAAAGTGTTTTTTCATACCAGTAATGCACACTATCATACATTACCATGTTACTCTTTGATTTGACATTCCTTTTTCTTTTTGTTTTATATAGGAATCAGTTGGAGAGATCTTCTTGGAGGCATTAGACCTTATCACGATCTGTGTTCCCCCTGCTCTGCCCTCGGCGCTGACTATTGGGATTATTTATGCCCAAAGAAGACTTAAAAAGCAAGGAATTTTTTGCATAATTCCGGAGCGAATCAACATCTGTGGTCTTGTGGACTTGGTGTGCTTTGATAAGACTGGGACCCTGACGGAAGATGGGCTAGACCTGTGGGCTGTGGTACCAACCAAGAATGATAGGTATTGCCTGTTTTCATTAAGAGATGTCTTTATGGTTTTAGTCATAAACAAGATTTAAATACTCTCCACCCACTGGACCTCTGGGAAGAGCGGCTAAGGCCGACAGGGCTATCCGAATTACCTAAAGGTTATTGATTGGTTGATTGATTGATTGATTGAAAATGGTCTTGAATCCTAACGAATGTGGAATCTTGCATCATGCATGGCAATGGAACATTTCCAAACAAATCCAGACAAATTGTCCTTGCTCCGATCAGAATATGCACCGCTAATCCGAACAATTCTGTAACCGAGTAAGTATTGGTTTCGAGTTCCCTCGAATCCTGACACATATGATTAACATATGGCACCCCAGCTTTGGAAATTCAAGGTCATTCTGTGCAATCAGATGCTTAAAGAAGTATGATATTAGTAAACAAACAATGTAGTATGAATTCAAAATAGAATTTAGCGGATGTTCTTAAGCAACTGAGTCTGAATTGGCGTATATCTGGTATACCAATATGCACAGTCAATCATGTAAAAGCTACACAAGAGAAAATTTTATGAGAAGCTGTAAATTCAATTGCCCCTCTCTCCACATAGCTTTGCACCTGCCATTCAAGATGTCTCCCTGCTCCCTTTGGGGCCATTCCTTACTGCCATGGCAACCTGTCACTCCCTAACTGTGATTGGTGGAAATCTATCAGGAGACCCTCTGGACCTTAAGATGTTTAAATCTACAAAATGGGTAGGTTAAGCTCTTAATATTTTATTTCACACATACTGTCAAATCTGTTTATAGTGGCCACTCAAGGAACTGAAGAAGATATGTGGCCACTATAGATGGGTGGCCACTATAGAGAAAATGCTATAAGTTACAATGTGACATGATTTCAGCGGAACTTCCTGTTTTGATATCTTGAGTTCTTGGCATGCTGGTTATGATTTTTTAGTTGCTCTTGGAGCTGATTGTAAGTGGTGTAGGGTTGGGACCCCTATCTGTTTTTTGGAGCTGCAGGAGGCTGCAGTCACACTTTTTAAAAAAGGAATAACTCAAGATGAGGTTGATGGATTGTCGACATGATGTTTGGTATGTAGATAGCTAGGTACTGGTACCCATCCCTACCAACAATAGATTTTTTTTCTCATTTTTAGTCTTTCACATCTTATTCTTTGACTTTACATTTACTTTTGCATGACATTGTGCTCATTTTACAGTAACTGTGGCTTTGTACAATTTACAGTATGGTTGAAAACTTTGGGGGGGGGGGCGGCCTAAAATTGATGCAAGTGCATGTCATCCACATAATCATATCAACATGGCAAGTGTTAGATGAAAATTTTAATATAATTTTAAATATGTAACATTATTTGTGCTTCCTGCAGGAGTTGGAGGAACCAGGTAGTGAAGAGAGCACTAAGTTTGACATGTTGGTGCCAACTGTAGTTCAACCTCCACATACTACAGTCCTGCTTCATCCTTCTCCTCATGAAAGAGAGGTGCTCAACAGATATTGTTACCTCCATGAATATGATGTGTGTGTCAACAAGATTTTCCTTGAAATCTACAAAACTTTCCAAGCTTTTCTCACCTTACCAACCAACCAAAAACAATTTTGAATTCTTGGTCAAGTCATCCAACCCCTTTATTATATGAAAATGTTGGACAATTCATCTCCCACTGCATGCACTAAAGTCAAAGCCATGAAATAGCTTTTTAATAAATAGAAATAGAGTTAGACTAGAGAGGCAACTTTTACGCAAAAATGCAGAATGTCTTCCCTATGTCCTTTTGTCGAGATATTCACACCCAAATATATATGATATAGTCGAAAATCATATGATGGATGATGCATGGATTTTGAAAATGTACGACATTTCAATAAGATCTAGAAAAATGTCTATTAGTAAATATTTAATAGAAGTATGTGGTCTCCGGCTTCTTGTTCTCACTGCTTCCATTGTTTGTTGAGACTTGTTACACCTAGAATTATTTTGTTTTCAGCACCCTTATGAGGTGGGAATTATTCGCCAGTTTACATTCTCGTCAAGCCTGCAGCGCATGAGTGTGATCACACGTACACTGGGCAGCCATCACATGGAGGTGTACACCAAGGGTGCTCCTGAGATGATCATCCAACTTTGCAAGCCTGAGACCGGTATGTTTGTCCCCTTTTTTCCCCTTTAAAAATTATCAGACAATCGTCTTTTTTCAATAACTGCAAAACATTTGAACTAGTCTTGTTCAGTTCAGTTTAACCTCGTTTTATCTCATTGTGCACAGTTTTAACTAATACACAGTAATTATGTCTAGGTATTTGGTTTCAATTCTTTACGCTGTTCATTTAGTTACAAAAAGTTAACACACTTCTGCATTGTTTTCAATTATCACTTTGTACTGCAAAATGGAGCATTTTAATTTAATTTAATATGCATGCATGGATGGATGCATGCATGGATCCATGCTCTTTTTGTCTTATCCTATTACTGCAGCAAGCCTTTTAAACCTACCTTCATGGCATGTTATAGCAGTTGTGGCCATCGTAGTTGTTGAAATCTAGCTATATCAAACTCTATATGGTCATATTTATCAGAGTAGAGTAGTACATAATCAAGCTTATCGTATCAGGTTAAAATTTTGTGTCAGCTTTTCACAAACTAGAGTTCAAAGTGATTTCCGTTATATATCATAGATTATGTTAATTAGCCTTAAAGTTAACGTCACTGCTAGCTGCTGTTTGTTGAACCGCAGCAAAACGCCTGTTCAAAGGGAAAGTCACATGAAAAATCGATTCGTTCATTGCTAACCGTTATATATTAGAATATACATTTTTAGTAATGATTTGATAAGCCCTTTGTATCGTTCTACGTAGAATTTACGGCTTGATGTTGAAGCATGTGGGTGGTAGGGCGGCAAGTTTGTCAACATGTGGGTAGCCCGATTTGTGTGGGGACAAATGTATAATTTCGTACGTAATCCCCCCCCCCCTCAAAGGAACGTCAAGACCTACAGATTGAAACGTTTTTCTTGTGAAATTATAGACTGTGTAGTGTTTCTTGTACTATTTCGAAACACCGAACTTAGTAATGTAAATCATGCACATTGCACGGGGAGGTCGGGTTTACAATTAAGAAACAGGTCGGAAAAGTATCGGCGCGTGCATCCAGAAATGTGTCGGTTTTGTCATCACCACACTCACGCTATTAACTCAGCTTCTCTCCCAAAATCACGCACCAGCCAGCTTTTTTTAAAAGCTTTCTTCTTTAACTTGTAGTTGTAAGATACATAGTACATAATCTTTGGCAGAGATATATTAATCAATGTTGATCTCTTTTATATTTCAGTTCCAACCAATTTCAGTGAAATTCTAATGACATACACAGAAAGTGGCTTCAGAGTAATTGCATTTGCATGGCGACCATTGGAGGATAAAGTCAGGTTTTTACAGGCACAACGGATGTCAAGGTGAGATACAGTTTCAGCTCCGGGAAGGTGGTCAGTTAATGGGAGTATTGTTTCTGTTTTTGTGTCTAAATTGTATAATTCATGATCCCTTTCATGGACTTTTTTAGAAATGTTACATATGTTGGTATTAGTCTAATTAAAGTCCCAATGATGCAAAAATGCCAGATATCAATAGATACGAGTAGACAGTAAGATATACAGAGATATAGATATCTAGAGTTATACTGTTAACAAAATGGATACTAGATATACTCAGGTCATGTAGATATTATGCGAAACTGGATAAATTATATTATATAATAGATATATAGATAATATTTCTCAAATCAATATCTTGTACGCAAAGCCAAGAGAAATATTTCTTAATGTACAGGGACCAAGTTGAGACTGACCTAACATTTCTGGGCCTGATGGTTATGCAAAATGCTCTCAAGCCAGAAACCACACCCACCATCCAACAACTCAGGGAGGCCAACATCAGGACTGTCATGGTAACAGGTGAGGTAACCACATCATCATTTACAACATCAGGACTGTCATGGTAACAGGTGAGGTAACCACATCATCATTTACAACATCAGGACTGTCATGGTAACAGGTGAGGTAACCACATCATCATTTACAACATCAGGACTGTCATGGTAACAGGTGAGGTAACCACACCTTTCATTTACAACATCAGGACTGTCATGGTAACAGGTGAGATAACCACATCATCATTTACAACATCAGGACTGTCATGGTAACAGGTGAGGTAACCACATCATCATTTACAACATCAGGACTTACATTATTGTAACAGGTGAGGTAACCACACCATCATTTACAACATCAGGACTGACATGGTAACAGATGAGGTAACCACACCATCATTTACAACATCAGGACTGTCATGGTAACAGGTGATGTAACCACATCATCATTTACAACATCAGGACTGTCATGGTAACAGGTGAGGTAACCACATCATCATTTACAACATCAGGACTGTCATGGTAACAGGTGATGTAACCACACCATCATTTACAACATCAGGACTTACATGGTAACAGGTGAGGTGAACCACATCATCATTTACAACATCAGGACTGTCATGGTAACAGGTGAGGTAACCACATCATCATTTACAACATCAGGACTGTCGTGGTAACAGGTGAGGTAACTACATCATCATTTACAACATCAGGACTGTCATGGTAACAGGTGAGGTAACCACAACATCATTTACAACATCAGGACTGTCATGGTAACAGGTGAGGTAACCACATCATCATTTACAACATCACGACTGTCATGGTAACAGGTGAGGTAACCACATTTAATTATCATTTACAACATCAGGACTGTCATGGTAACAGGTGAGGTAACCACATCATCATTTACAACATCAGGACTGTCATGGTAACAGGTGAGGTAACCACATCATCATTTACAACATCAGGACTGTCATGGTAACAGGTGAGGTAACCACATCATCATTTACAACATCAGGACTGTCATGGTAACAGGTGAGGTAACCACATCATCATTTACAACATTAGGACTGTCATGGTAACAGGTGAGGTAACCACATCATCATTTACAACATCAGGACTGTCATGGTAACAGGTGAGGTAACCACATCATCATTTACAACATCAGGACTGTCATGGTAACAGGTGAGGTAACCACACCTTTCATTTACAACATCAGGACTTACATGGTAACAGGTGAGGTAACCCCATCATCATTACAACATCAATGAAGACTAGTGTGGCGGTTTTAGAGACAGAAAATAATGAGAGAAATTCGGACTTAAGTTTCTTATTGATGTGAATATTCTTAATATATTAATCTATTGAGGAAAAAACATCAAGGTGCCCTTTTCCTGGGCCCGTTATGCAGTGAGCAAAATCTGCACTCCAGCCAACAAACAACAGCTGGTCCAACTGATAGCAATACCTCCATTTTTGTGTAGTTGTGTAGACAGGTTCTGATTCATGATGTTGCTTTTGTTTTGCAATATTCAGGAGACAATATCCTGACAGCTGTGAGCGTAGCAAGGGAGTGTAAGATGATTTGCTCGGGTCAGCAAGTTGTAGAAGTCACAGCTCTTCCCCCTACTGACAGCACCCCTCCCACTATCACCTACACAGTCTCAACTAAACACATGGAGCCAGTGGAAGTAAAGGTGAGAAAGATTGCAACACAAATGGTACAGGTATGAAACTGACGGAGTATTGGAGCTTGGCATGTCGTCTGCCTGTATGTGCAAGATAAAGGTCTGCCTAAACACCACAAACGACCTCAAACGACTCTAATATGCAGTGTATATGGGGCAACAACCTTGTGTGACGCTCGGGAGACATTGACAATACAATGTCATGTACGAATTGTTATCTTCTTTTCCCGGAAAGCCTCAAAATGCCTGCTAATTGCTGATATAGTTTGTCTATTTTCTAATCGGTAAAACCTGTTCCACTGATTTTTTGCCTTATTATGTTTTCGGTTATTCCATAGCGTGATGGGTCTATATGTAGATCAACAGCATACAACTCATGAAATTGTGGATGGAACTTTGTGATTTTTGGTTGGTGTGTATATATTATTAAATGTTTTTTTATTGTTTTTTTGCATGGCAATTGGCAGGAAGATAAAGTGAATGCAGATGACGAAATGGATCAGTTCCGCTTTGCCATGAGTGGGAAATCATTTGCCGTCATCAGGAAGTACTTCCCGCATGTTTTACTCAAGGTACTGCCTCAACATGAATGGATAACAACAATCACAAATGGATTGACTGTTTTTGATGTTTTCATTCATATTGTTTTTTTCTTGTTGTTGTTTGATTGACAAAGCAGCTTCTCTAATTTTGCAGTTGCCGACATCTGGCGCTCCATTGTGGATGTCCAGAAAAAGTTTTGAAATCTTGACCCTCTGAAACGCTGTTTCTTGGATTTTAAGGGACAAATTTTGCTGGTAGACCAAGCTAATTTTGTTCCTTGGCCCTCCCCCCAAGTCAAAAAATTTTTGCTAGGCCCTCTCCCTGGCTCAATTTTTTTTGCTTGGCCCTCCCCCCTGGCGACCGGCCCTCCCCCCTCGCTAAATGCCGTATGGTCCCTTAGGGGCATGAGTAATTATGTTCTTAATGTAAATTTTTTCGAGCTTACACTAAGGCATGGATCATGTAAAAAACTAATGACCGATTATTTTGATTTTCAGGTGGCTGTAGGTGGCACAGTTTTTGCCAGAATGTCACCAGACCAGAAGACACAGCTCGTGGAGGTTTACCAAGATTTAGGGTGTGTAACCTTTACTGTAACGGTTGTAAGTCATTTAATTTACCTGTATCAGTAACAGAAGTGGGTGTTATTTTATTGATCTTCCAAGGAGGTTTGTCTTTGTCGGTTTCTTACAATTATCACAACATAAATCTGATTACCTTTGCCAGAATGGGACATTTAAGGGGAAATTTACCATAATTCTTTATGTCTTCTTCTTCTGTAAAATATATTAATTGACCTGTATTGACTGATACATGCATGTATAGTTGTAAACTTAAGTTTGTGTTTTCTTTTTATTCCATATAGGCACTATGTTGGCATGTGTGGTGATGGTGCAAATGATTGTGGGGTAAAGATGTTTTTTATTTTTATTTTACATCTTAAACTTCATGCACATCTGTCTTTGTTGACCCTAAACTTTTTTTGGGATGGGCAGTGGAGTCACATTATAAGCTTTCAGTTTTATTTAGCCTGCTTCATATTTAAGTAAAAACACTGCTTGCCCTTATTCATTCTCATTGAAATGTAAAAAAAATGGTGAATTTTGGTTCGAAAAATAAGTCTAAACAGCACATTTTTTAAGTCAAAACTACTGTTTGTTTATTAGTATCATGATAGTAAAATTCCTCTTTTAACCATATTGTAGCCAAAAATTGACAACTTGTTATATTTTTACCCATTGGTTATGTATTACAGGGCAGGTAACTAACATTACCGGTAATGTTTGTTACAACGATACCTTTTTCCTGTTATGATTTACAATATTGGCTGCATCATTTAGTTATAAGTGGACGTACTTAGGGACATTTGAAAAGTGGGCAGCTTTTGTTACACCGGATCAGATACTAGTAAGAAACCATCAAACAATCATTTGTTTGTTACAGTCATTTTTATACATTATTTTGTTAAGCAAGGTAGAATACAAATGACAGTCAACATCTCTTTTTTCTTTAGAAAGCCAGAAAAACTATAGAGCTTCACAAAAACGGCCATTTTTGCAGAAGGCCTTAACAATGGCTTAGGCAGTGGCAATCTGACGTGATCGGTCAGAGAGACTGGGTAGCCATTTTTTAGGGAGTGTAGTCCCACCCGTGGCTATAATTATGTTCCAAGCCATGATATGAAAGTTGTGGTGCATCTTTTGTAAAATATTACAGGGGTTGTGGGAAAATGAAGGAACTGTGATGTTGTCTGTAATTCGTTCCATATAAAGGCAGGTGGCAGCATTTTTTACATTTCAATGAGAACAAGCTATCCTATCTAATTAAGCATAAATGTATTTATCATGCACGGAATTAAAGTTTGACATTGAAAAACAAGTGTCCTCATCCTCATGCATTTACACGTAACTTTGTTCAGATGTATTGAAATAGGTCTGTAGAATTTTGGCCAGCCTAAAACAAATTACAAGAAAAAAAAGATAATCCCAACCTATCGACCCTAATTTTTTCAGGACTAAAACAGGAAACACCGTGAGTTTTCCCATTCTTAATATTCTCATGCTCATTGCAGAAGGGAAGCATATTGTTATTAGAAATCAGACTAAAATCAATTTGCATGAATATGGATGTGATCCATGAAATTTACGTGCTTTGGCCTTATTTTAGTTAATATCAGTCCATTAGAAATCGAAGCATTCTAATCCTCTATCAGATTCTTAAACTACACCTTCCAATGGCTCATTTTGTCTATGAGTGACAGTCTCAACAGGGTTTTATCAAGGGTATTTATAGCACTAAGGAATGGTTTTAACTGCCTTGATTTTTGGTGAAAGGGATCTCTTGTTTCCCAGTTGTGCTGCATTGCTGCCAATAATTTCCTATTAACCCCAGTGTCTTATTAATGGATACTGATCATGGTATGTTCATTTTACATGTTACTCTCTGACTATAGGCGCTGAAACGTGCTCATGCTGGTATCTCCCTGTCAGAGCTGGAAGCCTCTGTTGCATCACCCTTCACATCTAGAAAGGCCACCATTGAATGCGTTTCCACACTTATCAGGTATTAAATCATTGACATTGTCCCTCAAGCTTCAATCTTTTAGACTTACAAGGCTAGCAAAAATCTACAGTGCACTTAATACACTTAAGTCTTACTCAAACCACCATCAAACTTTCAACATACAAACATTTAAAGATTTTAACACAACCTACAAATCTAAATCCCCTAACTTAGTTACACACATAAACAATGCAACATCAAACCTCATACATTTTTTTAACATGAAGTCAGTGTATTTGCAAGCATTTTACAACAGACTGAATTAAAGAATATCTCCCCTTACTGTGTCCACTAAAAAGTACTCCAGTCTTTCTCTTCCTTTCTCAACCCTTTCCTTGTCTGCAATGATTGTCACCGTTTCCTTCCATAAGTTCTATTTTAGTTGATCATCTTCTCCACCCAAATAACAAGACATTTCTGATCTTAATAATAAAAGAAGGCATTACTCATTTTCTTTGTATGTGTGCAAATGAGGTCCTCATCTGAAGTGTGTTGACCTCTCTTTTACATAACCTTCTAAACTTAAGGTAATTGTGCAGAACAAGCTTTTTTATATACAGTAATAGTACTGTATAACAATATATTTACAGGGAAGGTCGCTGTGCCTTGGTGACCTCCTTTGGTGTCTTCAAGTTTATGGCTCTTTACAGCATGATTCAATTCATGTCAGTTCTTATCCTGTACGGTGTAAGTAATATTTACATACATTTGTACATTAAGGCTAAATGCTATGATATTCTTCACCTTAATGGAAGGTGATGATCCCATTATCACATTAGCTAAAATCATATGCACCTGATATATTGGCAGTTTGATGTTTAAATTTATTTTCATGGACACTATAGTATGGAATACTAGAAGACCTAATAGACTCTGATTGAAATGTCCAATTTGCAGTCTCCAACTTGATACAAATCATACCGCAGATACTTGCTGCTAATGTGTCTTACAAAATTATGCTTCATAGTAATTCTGCATAGATTCTCGTTCTACAGAGTCTGACTGAGATTTACCACATTTGTGTCTTAGGATTGACATAAAGGGTGCAACACTATCACCTTTTCAAGATGTCACACTGGAAAGGACCCTTACCCTTTTTGATAAGTGTGATGGGTTCTTTACCATGCTCTAGGTTTGGCTCTCCTCAAACACAGGACCTCAATTTGACATCCTAATAAAAAAACTTTGTTAAGTCGCATTTGCAGTGAAGTGAAGAAATTCATGTAAAGGCCTTTCACCCTTGCAAACTATTGGTAATGGATGACCTCTGCCATGGGTTCTAGTCCTTGTTATGCCACAGGTCCCCACAAAAGCAGGTATTAACGAGGCTGTATTAAACATTGAGTCATTATTCAGATATGCTAATCACAAAGCAGGAAAATAGTGGCCAAAATATAGCTGTACAATATTTTGGGATTGGGTGAATGTTTGCAGGTCTCAAAGTCACCCAGCAGCTTTTAAAAAATATGCTTGATTCAATGACATTTGAAATTTGGCATCTTTCTTGCAATCATCAAATTCTGCCAAAGGTCATATTGCGATGCTGGTTTTTCTCCGGAAGAAGTATGGCCATGGCAGCTGATGTTTTCAGGACCTAATTCTAAAGGGAGGAAAATGCAAGGTTGAACTTCCAATAAAATGTGGTTTTTGCAGCTGTTTGCCAGAATTTGGAAGACAATACTGTCTACCAGTACCAATGTATGTCTGAATCTTAATAAATTAGTCCATTGTGAATCCTTGAAGGCAGGGTAAAGATTTGCCTGCAAGGCTGCATCCTAGAGTATGTTAACTTAGTGGTCATGTTTTATTTTAGCCATCTATGTAGCTAGCCATCTTCCTAGCATGGCCTATGCCAAGCAGAAACCTAAAGTATTTAATATATCAGCCTCCTCACCCAGAACATTACCTACACTGGGACGTTCAAGTTCAGCAGATGGTAGGAAAGGCCTCTAAGAAACTCCTCAGAAGAGTTAAGGTCTACAGGAGGGGTGGCTGAGGTGTTTTTGGTGTTCTAAAAATACCATATATAATTTGCATATATTATCTTTAATATGCATTAATGTATTACCTAAAAAAAGAAGCTCCACACATTCATTAAAATGATTTTAATTAATGTGTGGAGCTTATATTTTGAGGTAATATCCTAATGCATAAAGATAATGTATGCAAATTATTATGATCATCAAGAACAGGCCACCGCCATTATCTAAAAATAATTTTTTCAGGGACACAATTGGAAACACAACATTTTCCCCCAGCCCTAATGAGGTTACAAATTGTACATGACGGTACATAATTATGTAATGCTAAAATCTGCATCCTTTCAAGGTCTTTGCCAACTTGGGTGACATCCAGTACCTTTATCAAGACTTGGTGATAATAACGACCATTGCCTTTGTCAGTGAGTACCATTTCATTACATCAAATGTGAATTTTTGTCTTTCTAACTTTCTTCCTTGGCTGCAGTCTTCTTTTTACGGCAAAAATTTCCTGACACATTATATAATTACTTATTTAGTAATCTGTCAAGGCCACATTTCTAATTTTCATCTGTCATTTGCTTGAAGTTATTATATAATGTGTAGTTATTGTTTAGGCCTTGGCCTGTAAAAAAAACGTACATGTACTACCACTCCTAAAGAATGCTAATAATGTGCCCAAGATTTATCTGTAACAAAATTATAAAACATTATCTTTTTCTGTTAGGCAAGTCATCAGATCAGAGTCATCATTTATGATCAACTCATCAAATTGCTTTTATAAAAATAAAAATAATAACACCAAAAACAGCTTCCTTGAATATTTAGTGAAAGTGTATGGATTTACAGTAAAAGTGTTTAAAACATCATCTTCCACGTTTTAGTGAGCCGCAACTCAGCATACCCAAAGCTGGTACAACAGCGACCACCAACAAGCTTGCTGAGGCCCACAGTCCTGTTCTCTGTGGTAGTGCAGATTGCCATTCAACTGGCTTTCCAACTAGGGGCTTTCTACTTTCTACTAGCACAGCCATGGTGAGTGGAATGAATGTACTCACTCAAACACACACCTTTTCTATTTTTCTAAGACTCATCTGTGTTCTTGTTAGAATCCATAGTTGAACAGTTTATACTTTAATCCAACACAAAGGAAACAGTCAGCATGAATTTTAGGTTGATCTCTAGCTCTTTAACCTTCATCAGATGACTGATTCACTGCACTGATGTTCTGGATGCAGGAGTGACGTTAGGAGCAAATCAAAAGTGGCAGGAAGATGAAATGTACCACCGTCAAAGTTCAGCGATGATGCGCTCTTATGTAAATTGTCTCCTTAACCCCCCTCACAAACAGTCTGTGTCCAAAATCCATACTTCATGCAGGGAAATGGTAACCTAGTTTGTGTTGTAGAAGATGGTTAGAGTTGAAGTTTGTTTGTTTGTTAGTCAAAGGCAAAGTTTGCTCGTGCCTTTATACTCGAAAAATAAGTGTAAGTGTAAGTACTGATCCATATGCATGGGTTTCCTAAATTAGATATGTTTTTACATCCAAGAACCATTCTCTTTTACTACTGTAAGAGTGTCCAGGTAAGGTTTGCTCCTGCTCTTCTTCTGTGATCACTTAAAGCTAGATTCTTGGAGCACAGGTGCCCCAGCTCTACCTCATCGGAAGTGTCTCAACATATTCATATAGAATCTCTTAAACATACAATTCCCATTACAGATACAGATTTTCGACACGGAGCAGGACTGTTTTGTGAACCATGATGAACTGCTCTAGTCACTGAAGAACTTGATGCTTATCCTAAAGTCTGTACTGTGTTACTATGTGTAATTGAAGTGCAATGTGATGTCTTATGTTCTACATCTTTACAGGTTTGTGCCTTGGGAGGACTATAGACTCTGTAATGATGGAAGCACGAATACAACTGACAGCAATATCACCATGAACTCCACCTTGAAACCATGCACAGTTGACTATGACAGTGAAAGTGATGAAGGAGTTTTGACTTATGAAACTGCCACGATGTTTGGGATAGCAACATTCCAATATGTAACGACAGCCTTTGTCTTCTCCAAAGGAAGGCCATTCCGGCAACCTATTCATACAAACTGTAAGTGTTGAGTACTAGTGTTTCTATCCAGTAGTAGTGTATTAGGAAATACAGGTACACATTGAATACATTAATAATTTACCAGCCACAATATATCAATCATATAGGTTTCATCAAACAGTAATTGTTGTTCCAGTGTTCATTAATTATTTAGAAATCAAAGATGATGCATGATCAAACATACAATGTACATTGTACAGTCATACAGAATCTGAATGCCGGTCATCAATTTATAAGTTAATACCAGATAGAACATTCAAGATTTCAACAAAAATTAAAGTACAAATATTGATAATGTTTCTTTTAAGGGTTGTACATATTGGACCTCATCATCCTGACTGCTCTCAATGTGTGGCTTTTGCTGCATCCAACCCAGCCGGTGGCATATTTTGTGGAGGTAAACTTTCTGTGAGATTTTCTACATATCAAACATTGAGTTTGTAGATGAACTTGTGAATGTGCATTTTGCATATTATCTTGGTGACAATTACTGTGTGTAGTACATGTACATGTATGTTTGGGTTTGTAAACTTATAACAAATCCCATGTATAAGTATGATCACAATATATCTATTAGGTTTATTCTGCCAGAAAGACAGACAGACAGACACACACACACTCAGGCTCACTCAAACACACACACACACTCACACACACACACACACACGCACACACACGCACGCACTATGCTGCAGTACTAGTTAAGCCACCAGGAGGCCACTAAGCTGCAGTACGTGTTTGGCTACCAGGAAGCCAAAACTCAAGGACAGTCACGTCAATAACAACATCTACCAGTGGCGGTGGCAAGGGGGGGGGGGGGGGGGCCTGAAATAAAATCAAGCTGCAACCTGTGTGTACTTTTTCAATGATGGAAATTCATTAAAACTAGCTAGTCTACCATCTTACAACATCCTGTTGTAAGATTCTATTGTTTTTCAGTTTAGTTAATTGGCCTTTAGTTGATAATATTCTTACAGTATGGGTGCAGGTCTTTGTTTGCTGTGTTTAAGCTGAAAACTCACTATTCTTTGTTTTGTTTTAGCCTTTGTGTTTACCAAAGACTCTTTGCATTTTTTGTCCTGTTGCATTTTACCTAAAAAAATAAAAGAAACAAAATTGGTGATCATTCAATTTTGCATTCTACAGCTGTCACAGTTTCCTGACTTCACCTTCCGCCTTTATCTACTTGTTGGAGCTGCAGCGAATTTTGTGACATGCTGGCTGATTGAGGTGGGTTTACAGTACTGTTGTCTTCTTGTTAGATATGACTTACTCAAAATGATCATGATGTCACCTGTATGTTGTAAAGACCATTGATCAATCTGGCTTCTCTTCTTACTTTTCAGGTACTGTTAGCAGATAACAATGCTCTTTGGAAGTGGCTAACATCATCCTACCACCAACACCACAAGAAAAAGTACCAGATTCTGCAAGAGGAGCTCCTTTATGATAAAGACTATGGCCTTCCAGTTGGGGCCATGCATCTCCAAGGCACTGGAAAAGAAAGTAATTGCAATGATGGCCATAGAGGAGATATGTGTAGCATAAACATTCAGGCAGGTAATGCTTGTAATCCAAATGTGGATTCAACCTATTTGTAACATTTTGGACTCTGCATCAGACAATTTGTTTGTAAAGTTTGGGTTAGGTTTGCCCCTGCTGAGAAAAAAAACAGCATCTGTTTTTGCTTGCATTTGTGAAATGTATTACTGCAGAAGTTACAAGATGTAGATTGCCAAGAGTTTTTAGTAATAGGTAGACATTGTTTGTAACATTATAGCCATAAGAATTATGAAACAGGTTCCAATTGTAAGTATTAATTATATCAAACTCTGTACAATGTAAGTTGATTTTGTTGTGTTGCTATAGATTAGATGAGAGGCATAGCAAAGAATTATATCATGAGAACTGATTTTTACATAAGGCCACAGCAAATCAATTTTATGAATGATATCATCGCACTCATCAATTTTTCCTGATTTCAGGAAATATGTTATGTTGTAGCCTGAAGATTGTATTTGTAAGATATCCATGTCTGAATTTGTAGAAGTGAAACTAGTTAGATAGTTGTATACAGGTAAATGGCTGCAGTATACACTGAACCTTTTGATAAGGGAACAGGTATAACAGAATTTGCGTATGAAAAATAAAAAGAAATATGTAAGAAAATAAACATTCAGAAATTGTAAGGCATGAGATGTGAACGTGAACCTGTGATAATGATGGTTTTCTATCAGATTCTGTTTTTGACCCAAAAGCACCCGACCTTAAGGTCCCTTAGGAATAGATTAATTTGCATAGCATGTACATTTCAAACTGGCATTTGGTATGGAAAAACTTAGTAATAGTTAGAACACGCCTTGAGGGCTTATATTAGGAAATAAAGTTGCTCCACCCACAGGAAGGTTTCTTTGAGGGTCTTAAAAAACCCCGCATTGGCGGAGCGACTCTATTACATATATTTTCTCAATAGAAGGCCGAAAGCCCGTGTTCTCAACGTTTTACAACATGGCCACTACCCTGAAAATTCTCCTTTTTTCACTATGAATCAAGCACAATTTACATTTAGGATATCATATTATATTCAAAGTATCTCTGTTTAGGATCATTTAGGATATCATATTATATTCAAAGTATCTCTGTTTAGGATATCGCATTGTATTCAAAGAGTATTTATCTAACTCTTTTCTTAGATGGGAATGCGTGATTATCAAAGCCAGTGTGAATGACCTTTGCAAGCCGATTAATGCCGTAGAGGCGTAGACAAACAAATACGATCTGGTGTGTCATCAGAGATGTGAGAGCCAGACGTGCAGTGGTGCAGAAAGAGTGTGGTTCTATGAAAAATTTGTGGCTCTATTTTATTCAAATGAGTTCATAGTACCACACATTTTTCATACTACCCTATTTTTTCATATATAAACACATTTAATTTAATAGTGTCCATGTTCTAAATACATGTACTTAATACAGGCTTTTTAAATGTAACAACTTGAAGCTTCTCTCCATTTTCTATAATCTTAAGATTTACTTAATTTTTTCAATCACTTAATATAAATGTAAAGGTCGCTAGAATATTGACAGGAAGATTTTGCACTCCTGTGTGCAAATTTGTGTCATTTTTTTTTTTAATCCTAAACTGCAAAAAGGTTTGAATCGCTTAGAATCGGCTAATTTGCATATTTCTGTGTGCCAAACTGTCAAATGCAAATACGGTTATGTAATAATATTGTTATTGTAATTGGTGGGTTAGATTTTAAAAATGGGTGAAAAGCTTGTGTATGTCAATTTGAGAAATATTTAACTTTTGCTATGATTTTACTATGATCTATATCTCCAGAAAGAACAAAACGTGCGATCGCGCTGATATCAACAATTCGTACATGACTTGATGGTGGTAGCTTGACGGTCAGGTTTGATTTTGGGCCTCCAGATGTTTGAACTTGACACTGCAGGTTGCCTTTTGTGTGTGCGTGGGGCATTTTTGATGCTATATGTCTTGACGGGCGCTATACTAGTATGTATTGTGTTACAATATTCCACGAGAAGTCCGGACTTTACAACCCTGCCCACAGTCTTAGTGGCCAAACCTGGACAATCCGGCCTTTTAAGGAAACCCTAGCCATGGTCACCTTGCAGTCTTATATCAAGAATCCATAGCTTAAGAAGTCCGCTCATACTATAAACGGATGACCACAATCAATCGGTCATTTCTACTCGTAAGAAAACTCGGTACCGATATCCTAACCCTAACTTTCCCAAAGGTTAAAAGTCTCACCTTTAGCGTAGTCAATTTGACCCCGTTGGTCGCATAACACAGTATATATCCGCGACCCCCGTGGACAGGGTGCGACCTTGGCGTTTGAGAGCGTAGACAACGTCCAAGGTTCATGATTCATCGACAAAACGAAGTAAAGCTACCCAGATTGCACACAAAAGTTTGGCTACACCTAAACCTGAGGCATTGTGTGTTTACGTTGCAGAGAAAGACAACGCCGTTCGATGGCATTGTTCTAAAGAACGACAAAGTGATCGCACACGTCATTCCCTTCGTGAAACGTCATTCCCTTCGTGAAACGTAGTCACTGCTGTTTTTATGTCAGGGGGTCGTTTGTCAGCCTGATAAGTAGGGAACGCGTGGATGGATGGTTTTGATATTTAGTATGTGGGTAGGATTAGACATGACAAAGAAATGGCAGGAATTGCGTTACGGCAGGGCAATCTAGCGGCGTGTTATGGTACTGCAGCGGAACTTCCGGTTTTGCTATTTTTTGTTTGGGACTTGTTTGGGTGATGATTTTGAAGTGGTAGGTAGCTGTGTAAAAGCATAGTAAGGTGTGTAAGTTTTGGCCTCCTAGGGGTTTCGCAGGGGCGGTGAAAGTAATTCTTGTTTTAGGTTTTGAGAAGGAATAATGCAAGAAGGTGTTGATGGATGTTCATGACTGTAGGTATGCAGATAGCTTACGTAATGATGTACATAATTTGTATGTTTGTTATTCAAATTAGGTGGTAATTTGCATAATCGGAAGGTGTCTCTGTGTCTGTGACCAGAAAATCTCCAAAACGCCAAGACAGATTGATCTGATATTTAGTACTAGTATGTGGGTAGCTCTTGAGAAGGAGAAGAAACGTACGAGGCGTTTTTTTGCCTAGTGGCTTCTGACGGTTTTGCAGGGGATGTTTGTACTTGAAAAATAGTGTGTACTGTAGTGTGCTAAGTCTGGCGATTGCGCAATAGTGGTTTATATTTAGGAGTTACGTCATTCAGCGTGGGCTGAAGTTGTGCATGGGCCCCGTCCCCACAGGAAGTGACCCCAAAGGTCATAGTTGCGCAATAGAGGACAGCACGACTTATGGTCTCAGAACACAGTTTTTCGCCTATGGGGATTTACATGGTTAAGAACCCCAAAGTGAGGTGGTTCGACGACTCAAAACCTATAGTAAGGTGCAGATACAATTTACAAGAGTTTAGTACATTGACGTTGAGGGTACAACCTACACATTATCTGAAAATGAGCATAGATTTGCCGGCTTTTTTTTTCTATAAAAGACACTTTGATTTGACCCCCAGCGGAGGTCATAGAACTGCAGGAGACGAACCGGAAGTGCCGGTAACAGTATCAAGGCGCAAATCCACGCCGGCCGAAGAAGCAACGTAATCCAACTTATACAGTTTTGATACCGATGTATTCCTCTACCATTCACCACAGATTCCACCTCGCTGTTGTACACGCAATAATAACTACGGCCTTTGTAAGTACTGCGGGGCACTATTTTCTACCGAACTACTTGCGACAACAACAACAACAAGCCCAAGAAAGGCCTATTCTCTGATTGGTTGACAGCTTGTTTGTGGCGACAATCATAATACCCGCTTATAAAATTATAGGGCATGGGATAGCAGGGCCCCGTAAGGTAAATGCCGTTGGGGACCGGGCGTTAGGAGGATGTTTTTTTGCTGACAGTTACATGTAAATGTCGGTTCACTGTCACAATTGTTTTATTTTGGCTATTGTCTAAAAATAGGACTAAGTAAGATTAAAAAAAAGTCAAATAAAATAAACAAAAAAATCAAATAAAGTAGAATAAAACAAAATGAATATTGAATAATAAATGAACAAAAATTATCAAGGGGTAAAGGCATACAAGCAGGTTCTAGGAAATGGCAAAAACAACATAGCATTTACCTTCTGAACGTACCGACCAGTGTCCTTGTAGTAAAGCAAGGTTCAGAATATGATCGATGCCAGGAACAAGGCAGCAATTATTACAGCAATGCAAACCCAGCCATAAGAGCACTCTGAAAAATAACGCTAACATAAGGGCGTCTTGGTAAAATCTACCTAGGTACGCAGGTATTACAAAATGTTAAGGAAATATGTAAGGGAATGGACAAGAAATTTTTAAAAAATGTAGCAAGACTCTGTCTGTCATTAAGTTTTCTGGAACGCCTTTAAGCCCTACAGGTTGATCCAATTTAAACGACTGCGTTGAAAACTATAACATCAAATACAAAATCAGAAATGTAAAACCGTCCTTAACAACAACAAAATATAAAATAAAATCATTTCAACATTTTCATAAAGTAGGTACAGTGCGGAATAAAGTTTTGTATTCGTAATGTGCTTGCTTCTGCCTGTTTTTCTTCCTTCTACTCATGTTTCAATCTTTAACCCTATCCAGACTGGGCTTTGTGGGCCTGGACTGGGGGGGGGGGGGGGGGGCTCATTCGACCTTCGTGTTTTCAAAACGGCTTACTGTACGATTTCCAAATTTGCAGGGAAGGTTGTGCTTATCGAGTTTTACAATTCCTGAAATTTTTATATCATTATGACGTAATATGACGTAATTATGACGTCATTAATTGATATTTTTGGCAAAAACGGGGAATTCCCATAATACCTAAATATCTCACTCAAACAGTTACCAATAAAGGTTTCTTATTAATATTCAAGTGTTATAAGACTTCTGTTGTCAAAAGCCGACGCAACGACGTCAAAATGACGTCATAGAATGAAGTCATCTGCAGTTTAGCTATCCGCCATCTTGGATTATCAACATTAAATTTTTCAAGATAATTTTTTTTTACATATAAGGCTAAAACCCCTTGAAAATGGATTAAAAACGTTCAAATGAATGTTTTCTGTAAGAAAATACTAAGTAGTGATGAAAATTGAGTGAAAATAAGCTTGTTATACTTTTCATCATAATATTGTCGGCCATATAGGATTTTGATCAATTACGTCATCTTATTAGCATAATTTATGAATATTTAATTCTAAATCTTCATCAAAGATGTCTTAGATATTAAAGATATATGAAAAGATGTTTAGTAAGAAAATCTTAAAATCCCATTGTTTGAACCAAAATTATTGATTTTTGTAAAATTTGCCTTTCAGAAACCCGTTGCCATGGCAACACGAAAAATCATTAACTTCCCCAATTTTTTTTAAAAATTGTGGCCTACAATATTTTTGGAAAACTCACCAAATTTGGTCGTTCTAGCACAAGCCGTTTGGGAGCTATAGGGGGTCAAAGTTGCCGAGGGCACTTTTACCCCCCCCCCCCCGTCTGGATAGGGTTAAGGGAATTCATTTTGTAGTTCATTGCCCAAATGACTTGAATTTCGGCACAAAGCTAAAGCGGGCCAATGAAATGTTTCCCTGTTTTTAATATATTCCTTTGTAACGACTTATTGCAGTTTTGGTTAGCCACCGTTTGGTTAAAAGGTCAGGCCTCCAGTAGGCACCCTAGGGGGCGGGATTATTAGTCCATCACGTTCCAGACTGGCTACAGGGGAAATCTTCTTCTTCAATCTTCACTCATTTATTCACTTCAGGATATAAGTATGCAGCATTTCAATAAGCTGAAGTCAAATTACCTTTAAAAATTGAACAAATGCTGCAAAGATTCCGTTTTACAAAAAATATGGTTAAAAAAATTTAGAGCTTTCGTAAATTTCATGCAATTGACCAACACATTAACATAATTTATGCATGGTGTTGTTCATCATTGACTAACGTACACATGTCACAATTATAAAATTCCCATTATTGATCATAAAGCAGTTTTGAATTTTTACATAAATTATGCAAATAAGTTCCTCATTACCATATTTGGTATCTGCTTATATTCCACCTATCATAATTAATATGTGTTACATGTATTGAGGTTCAGTTATTGAAAACAATGGAACTATACAATTTCCTCATTAATTATGCAGATTAAGTCCTCATTTGCATAACATGTATATCATTATGAACATCTTTGCCTAAGCTACCTGCATGCCTAAAATGCAGGCAATCCGTCGTTCCTTTCTGCAGTTATCCTCTTTGGAGTGTCTTGACAAAAATGCCCCTGCAGTTCCACAATTAAATGTTAGGGGACTGAAACACGCCCCACTTTTTCATGACGCTAAAAGCTATCTACCACTTAAATGTCACGACCATATCACATTCGTGACAAGAGATACATTGAAAAAACTGCTATGATAGAATATTCTCATTAATTATGCAAATGTACTCCTATTTTGCATAATTAGTATTTTATCTTGTACAACATTGTCTAAGGTACCTACATACCAAAAATCATGAAAATCTGTTGTTCCCTTCTTGAGTTATCCTCGTCAGAACTTTTTGACAAAAATGCCCCTGCTATCCCAAAACTAGACGCTAGGGGGCCCAAACTTATGCCATTTCTTCCTGAGCACAAGAGCTGTCTAATACTAAAAAATTGTGACCATAGCATGTTCAGAACACCGAGATAGCAAAACCGGAAGTTGCGCTGCAGTACCAAGGAGAGCCGCTAGGGGGCCCAAAATCTAATCATTTCCAGCTTTCATCACACACTACCAACACATCAAATATGAAACCAATCCACCCAACCGTTCTTGAGTTATCTTGTTTACACACACACAGACACACACACACACACACAAACGCGGGGTAAAATATAACCTCCATGACATTTCATGGAGGTAACTACATGTATCATCAGACACCCCACTGTGCAGTCAGGCACAAATGACAGCGATAAGCAAGACGTGGTCATCTTTCCCTAGGATGCATGAAGGTCCATGTAGGAAGATCACGGTTTGTCGACATTTTTGTATGATGCACTGATGTTGGACCTTTGATCACTCAGCCTTGGTATTTAATGCCCAAGGGTAAATTTAGCTTACTATGCAAAGAAGTGGCAAGAATATCTTCTTTTTGTATTGTCCAAATATTACGTAGTATAGCTTTGATCTACGTCAGTTGGGTTTAGGGTTACATGTAGGAAAAACCTCTTTTTAGAAAATTCTGCCGACCAAATAGCCCCGAACAATTAGACTTGCAAAGGCCCCCCAAACATTGTCTGGGGTAGAATGGTGGTTAAACCTGTTGACGTTTTAAGTTGCAAGAAATTCATCAATCACTGACAAATCACTAGCAACTGTTTTGGTTAATCTTACTCAAACACATTTCCAGATTTAGTTAACCGAGCGCCTCCAGCCTTGTGCCGAAACATTTGCTACTTTATCCAAACAAACATCACAGGGTCCGTGCTAATTTACAAGTAACCAAGGCGACAGATTTCTCCACTGTTTGGAGAAGAAAAAGAAGAGGCAGGGGAAAACAATGTTTGCCTTCCGTGGACATAATTCCCTGAAGGTAAACATAATAAAAAGAACACATTGCGGGCACTAATGTGTAAGTATTTTTGCTACTGTTTAAAGCACATGAAGCAACAACAACAAAAATAATAACTTACGACAACGTTCCATCTGCAATACGTTTGACATGTACATCGGATTCCTATTCAGGGGCTTTGCTTTTTGAATATGCTTATTTGAAGGAATGTTATTGCTATCATTTCCAGAAACCACCTTGTCGGCATCATGTTCTGACATGTCCGAGTTCAGTTCAGTTCAGTTCATCCTCTTGGAGGTGACACCTGTGTCTCCACTCTCCATATCCGATGTGCATTCATATGCGACGGCATATGGCTCCAAATCGGTATCATCATCATCAAGGATGTCGACTTCTTCATGGAACAAAGCCTCAGTGTCGTTTTGTGGGTTATCATTTTCGCCACGATCGTCGTTCTCCATTGTTCCCTTCGTTTTGTTTTGAGTGCTGTTTGTGTGTGAGAGGGACGTTTGTCAGCCTGATATCTGGGGAAGGCATGGATGGATTGTTTTGATATTTAATATGTGGGTAGGGTTAGACATGAGGAAGGAATGGTAGGAATTGCGTTACGGCAGGGCGTTCTAGCGGAGTGTTATTGTACTGCAGCAGAACTTCCGGTTTTGATATTTTTTTCGGGACTTTTTTGGGTGATGATTTTTACGTGGTAGGTAGCTGTGTAAATGTATAGTAAGGTGTGTAAGTTTTGACCACTTAGGGGTTTTGCTGGGGCGGTGAAAGTCATTCTTGTGTTAGGTTTTGAGAAGGAATAATGCAAGCAGGGGTCGATGGATCGGAATGACTGTAGGTATGCAGATAGCTTACGTAGTGATGTACATAATTGTATGATTGTTATGCAAATTAGGAGGTAATTAGCAGAATGCAATAGGTATGTTTGGAAACCGTTGTATGGTGCGTGTCTGTGTACAGAAAGCTCGCGAACGGCTGGACAGATTGCTCTGATATTTGGTATGTGGGTAGTTCCTGAGAAGGAGAAGAAACGTACGAGGCATTTTTTCGTTTAGTGGCTTTTGACGGTTTTGCAGGGGATGTTTGTAGGTGGAAAATGGGTTTTACGCAATCGTAGGTATTACGCAATCGTGGGTATTACGCAATCGTGCTATATTTAGGTGATATTACGTCATGCCGATGGGCTTCATGCTTACCCCGTCCCAACAGGAAGTGATCCCAAAGGTCATAGTTGCGCAATAGAGAAAATGGTTTATAGGGACAGTACATTATACATGATGGGGTGTGCATGTTCCCCATAAGATTTGATAATCTGTAGACTAAGGGCAATGATGATATTGTATACAGGGGCGTGTATTACACGTTTTAAAAGGGTTGCACATGTAACAGTTACTACCGGTACAATACACTGATGAACAAAGCAGGGTTTGTTTTTCACAGTAACTTGCAGTCATTGATGAGATTGTTTATAGGGAGTTTACATTAGACATATGGGATACACAATGTAGTGGACTGCATTGTGAAACAAAGAATGTTACGACATCATCATTGTTGCAACCATTGATACATTTGCTTCCGGCGGTGGATTTGTTATCCTACCTGCTGAAATTGGACAAATTTCTTGTCGGGATAAGCATTTGGTCTCTCTTCCAAGGAAGAAATTATGCATGTTTTATGTTATCCCGGACAGAAAAGGTGTCGCGAGGCGTATAGTCCTATTGACTGACAAGCCCCGTGCGGGCGGATAAAGCGTTCCCGCCACGGCACGGCCATTTGTACTGATATGTGGCGAGAACGTTTGGGCAAGAGACACGGGGTCATGTCAGAATTTCAATGAGTTCCAAGTCGCAAGCCCAAAATGGAAGTTATACTTTTATGTCTTGTTTTCCAAGCGATGTAATGTAGAGTATATAGGTCACAACAAGGACACAAGTGGTAATTAACACAATCACGTCATTTGTACCGACATGTCGCGAGAACGATTAGGTGAGAGACACGCACGGGGTCATGTCGAAAGTTCCATGAGTCACAAGTCGCAAGCCCAGATGGATAGTTATACTTTGATGTCTTGATTTCTCTGCAATTTAATCTAGGGTAGGTCGCAGGTGCTAGCTAGCAGATTCATGCCATTTGTACTGATAGGTTACTAAAACGATTGGGTAAGAGAAAAGGGGTCATCTGATAAGTTCCATGAGTTCCAAGTCGCAAGCCCAAAATGGAAGTTATACTTTTATGTACCTGAGGAGGAGCATTCCGTGACGACACCAGCCATCACATTTTGGAGGTGTTCGCTGGGGATGTGAAGATCATTTATGTGGATCTCACCAATGACGGCTTTGATGTGGTCAACGTTATTGTTTTATGTGTTATTTTATTGATATTTTGATGCAACAGTCGATTTTAGCCCAGTCAATATAAGTCTTTATCTTCAAAAGACAATGAAAGGTATTTGCTTTGTCCATGGAAATGAATGGACAGGACAGTTTGTGTCATGTGCACAAACAAGAAAGGATGGATGATAGAATACTTTTAAAATACAGCTACTGCCTATATCACTTTTTTCGGCGCACCTTCCTATGTGACGGTCTCCATGCTTTCTCCCAAAAAGCGTAAGCAGGCCTTCTTCATCTCCCGTAAATCGTAGAGACACGGTTTCATTTTACACAGTTTGTAGCAGGCCATAACGTACACATACATTCCATTCCATAGTAAAAACCACAAACCCTTTGTCTTCGCATTATATTCTACAACTTCTCAATGCATTTCACAGATAACACTGACCACCTACTGCCAAGATTCCAAGTAACTTGCCTTTTAGATTCTTAATGACATACAAAAGTCTCCAATAATGTCGGCCTGACGTAGAAAACGCTCATCCTGACATGCACCTCACAGTTTCATATTTAAAACCAACAACATCCTCTCAACACCTCGCCTTCTCACTTCCACTTACAAGTGACGCTCTGTGGACGACACAGAACTAAAGCTAGCCAATGACACGTCTACATATAAACCCTCCACCACCGCACCATCACCCATTTCACGAAGGTTGAGTTCTGCGAACGCTTGTTGTAGTTGCAATTGGTCCTGGGTAAATGTAAATGCAGGAGTTCTGACATATGTTAAAAAAGTTTTATTTTCAGCAACGAGCACGGTTTATACAGACTAGGAAGAAAGGTTAGCCCTCGCAATCGAGCAAGGTATTACTCGTCATCAAACACTGTTTGTCCTTGCAAACAAGCAAGTTTTGTTTATTATAACGCTACAGGAAAAAAATAGCCATTCTCGCAATTTACAGATGCGGTGCTAGTCTTAGATTGTCAGGGTCATGCGCCGAAACGAGGCTGATTATGAGAGTCAATTGTTAAAAATCTATGTCATGTTACGTCATATTACGTCATAAAAAGTAATATTACGTCATAATGATATGGAAATTTCAGGAATTGTAAAACATGACGAGCATATTCCATGCAAAAGGTGTGATCGTACAGTAAGCCGTTTTAAAATTACTTAGGGGGTGTTTGGGGTGACCCCCCCCCTCCTAGTCTAGGGAATACCAAATATCCCAGTATGGATACGGTTAACTGATAATTTATGAGACCCAGATAAGTGTGATAAAGCGACAAAGACTGCTTCGAGGTAATACCCCATCTTTCTTAGCGGAAATTGCAAATACGTAATTTGCTGAAAAGATCTTGGCAACACCTATGAAAAAATCTATTAACACGGCACATAATGTGCGGGCCAATCCCTCCGGTCTCCCCATGGATTAAAAATAATTGTTGTTGGTGGTGTTTTTCTTTTCCTGACAATCAAACCATCAAATAACATGACAAACTCTGTTCCATTTCAACACACAGTGATCTAGACCGAACGTTTCACCTTTTGAGGTGGTTTTGGTTCATAGACAAAACTAAAATTTTGCTATAACGGAACTGAGAGCCTATCTGATACAATCTCGCCCCCACAGAACTCATCATAATTCTCATAGAGCGTATATCTTTTCTAGAAGAAACCTCGGCATTTAGAAATCGTCAGAACAAAAAAAATGTCTTCCAAATCTCTACTTACAAAGATGGCGGTCCGACATTTTCTTGTTTCAATGACCTATTATTACCTCAATGAATCATGGAGGTTATATTTTAACCCTGCGTTTGTGTGTGTGTCTGTAAACAAGATAACTCAAGAATGGCTTGATGGATTAGTTTCATACTTGTTGTGTTGGCGGGGTGTGATAAAAGCTGGAAGTGATTAGATTGTAGGCCCCCTAAGGGCTTTCCTTGGTACTGCAGCGCAAATTCCGGTTTTGCTATCTCATGTTCTGAACAAGATATAGTTCAAATTTTTAAGTGTTAGATAGCTCTTGTGTTCAGAAATAAGTTTGGGCCTAGTTTGGGATAGCAGGGGCATTTTTGTCAAAAACTTCTGAAGTGGATAACTATAGAAGGGAACAATGAATTTTCATAACTCTTGGTTTGTAAGTACCTTAGACAATGTTATACGAGATTAAATACGAATTTTGCAAAATTAAATTACGAAAAAAATAAATTAAGGTAGTGCAGTGTAGTGTACCTGCGATATAACAACTCACTATATGAATATAGTGATTATAACAGGTCAGAGTTCAACAGTCAAACCGCTCAAATAATGTATAAGTTAACAGATCGCACATCAGTAAGACAGGTATAGGTAGCTTTGTTTTTAAATCAATTTCTCTAAAATACATGTAGACAAAATTGCTGTCAGTTGACTTGAGAGAATTTTTAAGACTGGTGACGAACCACTTTGCAGGTGCATAACATCGAATGTGTCTACATTTTTGATCACCTGATGCAAAAAAAAACAGTTACGAGATGGTCACCTGAACAGATGTGAGCTTAATTATCACTCACAAGGAAAAGTGCAAACGTGGTGGGTAAACGCCCTTATTAGGCCAAGTTCATTTGATTTTTAATTCGCTTGTTTAATCTTAAATCAGTCTATGCCTTTTATCAAGGTCATAAGGGGAGAGGGAAGGATCAGACAAAGTAGACATTACTTTAAACATCGATGATATCCTGTGGGAACCCTAGAACCGATGTGAACGTGCAAATTTTCAAAAAATATGTATAAACAATGGTTAGCAGGGTTGACAAACAAAATATGGTATACCAAATAATATATTATTCATACATGTACTTTTACATCGAGTTTTATATCGACGTGTAAATCCAATAATGAAATTAGAAATTTTCGATACTCTTTCGTCAATGTAAATAAATAGATATTCGGCATATATATTTGTTAACTTTGTAGCTGTCTTGTATTATTTTTAGCATGGCGGAAAGCTTTATTTTGGAAACAGTCTAAAATTAATGCGCATGCGCGCTTGAACAATTCTCATCAGCACCAGACACACGACACGTCACGTTACTTAACAGTAATCATACATCTGCGTGACGTCAGCTAATCAACTCTTTGGCGCCATTGTGATTTTAAAAAATTCCTTCAGATAATTGCGTTCTTTTCATGGTTTTCCTACTGTGTTATAATACTCGTACACAGGTTTGATTATTATTTTATGAACGTTAGCAATAAGCCTTAATTTATTTATAAGAGATGTTTTGCAAAACAAAGTATTTCATAGGAACAACTTTTCTTCAGAGTCATCACAATCTTACTTTATATATTCATGCGTCTTCTAGATGAAAGCTGGGTGTTTTTTTTATAGTACAGTGAAATTTGTTTCGAAAAAAAGGTAGTCTATGCTTAAAAAAGGACCACTTACAGATAGATTCTGTTTATTACCTGCCCTGTAATCCGTACCAATGGGACCGAAAATAATAAGTTTCCATTTTTTGGCTATGGTTAAAAGAGGAATTTCCTACACAATTAAGTTTGTTTTTTCACTAACAAAATAAGCCGATCTATTTTTCGAGCAAAAAAATGCCATTTTTTTTTACATTTCATGAACGAATGAGAACGAGTGTAGAAAGACTCAGCATTTGGGCTACGAGCACACTTGAGGCGCCATTGAAGTCATCATCTCAGTACGATGGACATCTAACATGATATATCTTCCTATGCCGATATAGTCTAGACATGGTCACTATCTCGGATTGTAATTTTTTTCCAAAGGATGGCGAAAATGAATGTCATCTATGAAATTTACTTGCTGTGTTTTAAACTGCAATTATCCTTTGTCAAATAAGCGCCGCTGCCATGGACCAAAAGCGCACCTAGCAATATTAAGCAGAACTACTGCAGTTTAAAGCCGGTCGCCCAGTTAAAATGCTTCATATATACACCGATAACTGGTTATTTCTTATGCCTCATAGACGTAGATCTCCACATTAACAATGGATCATATTCCGTGTCTGGATAACATTTATCACAGAAAACCAGCATATGTTTGTGTTTGCATATGTGCGTCTGTGTGCGTGTGTGTGTGTGTGTTAGTGTGTGTGTGTGTGTGAGTGTGTCTATGTATGTGCTGTACGTACCTGTATGTGGGTGTGTGAGCGTGTATGATTGTGTTTGTACAATTCGCCTACTGGTGCATAAGTTATTTTTATCAAAAACTTACAACAAGTGAAAAGTGTAAATGTTCTTCTGGTATAGCACCTTTATGTTCATGGATCAGAAGCGTAGCCTAGCAATAATAACCAGAACTGCATTGATCGTGGTCAGATGTCATTCCCTGTCTTGCTCAATTACCACCTATTAGTAGGCTATTGTCACATGTGTTAACAAAGAGAAAATAATGCAACTAAAAATGGAGTCTACAACGAGTACACGAATGGGATGAAAAAAAGGCATTTCCAATCATTGAAAGATATTCTAACATTTATATGTGGTTCTATATGTGGTGGTAAGAAAGCCGTGTCAGGGTAATGTTTGTTTAGTCACAGTATGCAGGATCACGTTTATCTAGAACTGTTGGGGTTAGGGATGGCAACAATAGGTGCTGACACCATCTAGTTTGAATAGAGAAAGGATGTTCAGTGAAAAGATCAGATTAGAATACATCCTAAAGGCACGCTACAATGTTTAGGCTGTTTATCCATCAATAAACACGAGGCCCTAGTTACAGGACCATATGGGACATAATGGGGCGATAATAACATGGCTAGCCATAGCGCTATAAAAGTGGTCATATTTTTCGTACGAGACATACAAAGAATTGAAATCATAAGAGCCGAAAACACAAAAATATGCCTTTATCAATAAATAATTTATTCAGCTGTGTGTTTTCAAACAGCGACAACAGTAAAGCCCGAATGTTTACACAGCAGTTTTAAAGTTACTCGACACCCAGAGCGCTCTGTGTCCGGAATTTGAACTTTTAGCGATGTCACAATAAACGGCAGATAAACATAATCACTGCTGACTTTCTTCCAAAAAAAGTCCGACCGCTTGACGATTCTTCCCAGGCCTTCGACACATTTCTATAAAAAAAATCGGTCGGGGAAGGCCATTGGTAGACATAACATGACATACAGTAGGTGTGTGTGTGATTGGGGGTGGGGTGGGGGGGGGGGGGGGGTAAAACGCCGTCACACCCGGTTAACACCCACTAGGTTATGTGGATTTGACTATGTCTAGAAAAAAAGGTTTCTTTATCCCTGCTGTATAGTACTGGCCTTGATATTAAGTGAATCGCAATGTTTTACTCGGAGTTGTTACGTTGAAGTTACAAAGTTTTGAGACTCTTTGCTGTGACGTCATAATATACGCTAACGTATCTGAGAACGCTTTACATGAGTAAACGTGTGGAAGCTTAACATGATATCATGCTGACATGTCATTATGAGGTCATCCCAGCGTTTGCTGTTTAAACAAGAAGACCAGTGAAATCACAAAAATACCAAAGACTCTTGTCCAACACATTCTATTTATCTCAACACCGTAAACAACAATTCGATTCGGGAGTTTTTTTCTAAGTAACGTTTTTATGGTTCGTACCATTAACTTTATTTACATACCAAAATATACACTATTTATAAAAAGCACGATGATATTAAAAGGGAAATTGGTGCCTCAATATCTGGTTTGCTTTGATGTGCGATAAATTCATTTCCATAGTTATAATTTTTTTTCCAAATTTTTGCAAAATGATGTAAAGCAATCCATTTTGTTGAAACATTCCTCGTCATTTGATACTGTCTATGATTTAAATAAAGAACATAAGGCTGTTGCTTTAATGTTTTTCCCGACTTTGTGCTTGTAAATATTTTGTAATATTCCTACTAAACATGTTTCGAAATTTATGACTTCAATATCCATTAATACAATTAACAAGTCTTAAACCTTTTCCCCATTTTCACCAACTAAAGAACATTTGTTCCTTCTTTTCATTTTTTGGGTCAAATGTTACATAATGGGGATGCTTTTTTTTCACTTTTGAAGATTTTTGTTGTTTGGTAGTATTCTCTGTAGTAATTAGAACATGAAATTTGATAGTTTTCTTTCTATTGTAGCGTACAATGATATATCAATCTAATGAAATTCAAAGATTGTTTTTAAGGTGACTGCTCATGATTTTAAACTTTTTGGGCTGTTAACTTTAAAGGATTAGGTTTTTGAGCAAAAGCTTGCACGTGGAATATTTGTAATCAAATTCTTCTTTTGTTTGTTGCATGAATTGATATTGTATATTTTTCAATACTGTAGTAGTATCCAGCTTTTGAGAATTGCATTCTTTACTATGTAAATTTCGACTCGACAATCTTTCTTATGTCTTAATATGTCGAAAATGTTAGTTTCGTTTATACAATTATTTTCATTCAACAAGCCTCTTACAATTATAATTCCTGAATGTAGTCAATTCTTGAAATATAAGGTATTGCTCCTTTTCTTGCTACTATTATTAATGAAATAACTAGATCCCCAAACAATGTGCTTTTCAACTTAATCTGCTGTAAGTGGTTCAGGTACATTCCTCTATCCAGCCTTGTGTTAGCTTGATATTACATGTACTTGTCTATAGTATTAGGGAATTGATTAACGAAAAAGTTTAAAACTGCACCTTAAAGACATTTTACCATTCTGTATGCCAGCTTTTAGATTTAATGTTCGTCTTTTCGTCTTTTTTCGTCATTCTACACCAGCGTCCAGCTAAACACACATTCCCAAGACTAGTCAAAATGTTGTTTTGCTAACTCGCAACTCGACTCGAATTGCGCACAATACACCCACACCCACAACCACCCACACCCACCCACCCACCGACAGAACACAAAAACTACACACACACAAACACACACACACACTCACACGAACGCACACACTACATGTACACATACACACAACACAAACATACACACACATACCACACACACATACACACACAACACATACGCGCACACACACACACACACACACACACACACACACACACACACACAGCAAGAAATTTGAATAGAGAAATGATGCCCAGTGAATACATCAGATTAGAAAACATCATATAGGCACGCTACAATGTTTAGGCTGTTTATCCATCAACAAACACGAGGCCCTAGTTACAGGACCATATGGAACATAATGTAACGATAACACGGCTAGCGCTATTAAAGTGGTCATATTTTTCGTACGGGACATACAAAGAAACAAGAACATAAAAACCGTAAACACAAAAGGGTGTCTTTATCGTGTTTATAAAGATAAGAATTTCTTTATTACAAGTTCATGCAATACATAATATATTCAGCTGTGTGTTTTCAAACAGCGACAACAGTAAAGCCCGAATGTTTACACAGCAGTTTTAAAGTTACTCGACACCGGGAGCGCTCTTTGTCCGGAACTTGAACCTTCAGCGATGCCACGGCCACTGTCACAGCAATCTATCATAGTCAATATGTCAAACTAAGTTTAAACAACAAAATATACCTTAACCCTATCCAGACCGGGCTTTTTTGGGCTACCTGGGACCGGGGGGGGGGGGGCTCTTTTGACCCCCCTTAGTAATTTCAAAACGGCTTGGGTTACGAACCCCAAATTTATAGGGGATGACCTACTAGTGAAGTTTAATATTTTCTGTAAGTTTGGCATTGTTATGAGGTAATATGACATAATTATGACGTCATAATGTCATATTTTAGGCTAAAATCGTCTACATATGAAATTTCCGCTATACTTAAAGGTATTAAAGAAAACGATGACTATAAAGGTTATCGTACTGTTGTCTAAGTCTGCAAAGTCTTTTGTTGCCAATGACGACGACACTGACGCCAATATGACGTCAGAAAATGAAGTCATTTGTCCGCCATCTTGGATCGACAAGCTTGAATTTTCTAAAATACGATTTTTTCCACATATAACCCCAAAATCCAATGGAAGTGGACTAAAAAGGTTCAAATGATTGCGTTTTGCAAGAAAATAAAAAAAAAATTGACGGAATTTGAGTAAAAATAACATGTATTTATCGTTGAAAATGGCATTATCCGCAATCTTGGATTTTGACCCATAACGTCATCAAATGAGCATAAATTATGATTAATTAATTAGAACTGTAACTTAGAATTACACAGGATCTTAATGATATAGATAAACAAGTTTGGTTTAGCAATAAAACTATGAAATCCAATAATTCAAACTGAAATTTGAATGTTGGTAAAATATGCCTGTCAGAAACCCGTTGCCATGGCAACACGAAAAATCACAAACTACATTTTTTTTTCCAAAAATTGTTGCTAACAATATTTTAGGAAAAGTCACCAAGTTTCGTAGTCCTAGCACACGTCGTTCGGCAGTTATACAACGTCAAAGTTGGCGCAGGCACTTTTAGCCCCCCCCCCCCCGGTCTGGATAGGATTAATGGCTCTCAACTTCGGTCATTTGCAGGAATTGAGATAGAAGCTGTCGTGAGGCCGTTGATAGACGTAAGACGACATAAGTGGGTGGAGGGTGGGTGGTTAAAACGCCGTCACATCCGGTTAACACACACACACATTAGGTGGATTTGACTCTGTCTAGTATTAAGTTTTATGTGTCCCTGTTATCTAGCGCTGTCGTTGGTATTAAGTGATTCGCAATATTTTCTTTGAGTTGTTACGTTGAAGTTACAAAGTTTTGAGAGAATCAGTGTGTCGTTTCAGGTGACTGACACACAACAAATTTTATCATGTGTTTACACAGACTAGAACAACGGCTGCTGTGTGAAGAAAGACGCAAGCTTGTTCACACGCCATGCAAAACCCCCATGCAGCACATATTGTCAAGCTGAACTCGAACGTATCGGAGAACTTTTGTCATGAGTAAATGGCTCAATATAATATCATGCTGACATTTCACTATGCGGTCATCCCAGCGAATGCTGTTAAAACAAGAAGACCAGTGAAATCACAAAAAAAACAAAGACTTTGTCCAACGCTTTTTATTAACCTCTACACCGTAAACAACAATTCGATTCAGGAATTTTTTTAACGTTTTTATAACTTTTTATGGTACGTCCAATTTACTTGATTTACATACCAAAATATACTATATCTAAGTAAACCACAATTATATTAATATGGGAACTAGGTGCCCCAATGTCTGGTTTACCTTGGTGTGCGATTAATTCATTTCCATAGTTATAACAGAATAGCAGAATGATGTAAAACAATCTATTTTGTTGAAACATTCCTCGTCCTTGTATAATGTCCATTTTTAATGTTATTCCCGACTCGAACAAGAACGTATTGGATTACTATTTTCATGAATTAATGGGCGAAAGCTCAACGTAATAACATGCTGACATGTCACTATGCGGTCATTCCAGTGATTGCTGTATAAACAAGAAGGCCGAAGACTCTTGTCCAACTCATTATCAACCTAAAACGGCGGTAAATTGCAATTTGATTCCGGAGTTGATGAGTCGAGAAGTTTAAAACTGCACCTTAGAGACATTTTACCATGTTGTTATGTCAGCTTTTAGATTAAAATCCGTGTCTTATTGGAAAACGGAAGAATGGGATGAACAATGTTGTTTGCAAAAATGTTGAATAATTTCTTCATCAGTTTCCAGCTAAACGCATATTCTCAAGTCAAGTGAAAAGTTTGTTTTGCTAACTCGCAACTCGACTCAAGGTGCGCACAACACACACACACACACACACACACACACACACACACACACACATATATATATACACTACACACAAACACACACAAACAATCCTCTTGTCGCCACCTTAGGTGCTCTACAAGTGCTCTACGGCAATCAAGGAGGATCGAAGGTAAATCAACCCATTTTAGGAACGGTGTTATGGATTGCTTTATATTAATCATGCATGGGGAAGTGTCCCTTAAAATTAGTCACGGACACCCGGTATACTTGGCTGCTCTAGATCTGATGTGATTTTTTGAATCGATGAATGCCCTCACATTACAGTGATGAAGGTTGATTATCCTACTCAGGGTCGTGTGAAAAACTAGTAACTTATAAGTTATACCCGAAGTGTTTTTTTTTCTTCCCTCTAGTTCAAAGAGCATCGCGAAGGGATGACCTAACATCGGCCCCCGGTCCACCCGCATTGTCTTGGTGTGAAAGCCCGAATGCTCTAATCCCCCAGTCCTGGGGTAGGTGCCACATTCCTACTCAGTAACCTCGAATGAGGGGGTGGAGCTTGGGTAGTCGCTAAAGGATGGACCGCGGAGAAACCCTCGGGTCAATAACCCATAGGAGGATAGCAGCTGAGCAGCAAGTGATTACGAAAACCAGAAAGACCACATTGCTATTTCTGGAGGTGGCGTGGAACCCTACAAGCCTGTAGAATAAAGAGAAGTGCTGATGTTGCTTCGGACCACAATCTTCTCCTGGCTATCTGTAGGATATGTCTTGCCGCCTGTAGGAATAAAATACAGAAGTCAACTAAGTTCAATACAACGGGGAGAGGCTAAAAATTCCGGAAACAAACTAGCAAGAGTTCGTACTAACCCTGGCAAACCGCTTTGACGCTTTACGGTACAACTCAGATAAGGAAGACGACATTGACACGGTGACAATAAAGGAGATGACGAAATCGAAACGGAATGGTCAACCATCAAAGAAGTATACACATGCACATGTGAAGAGGTTCTAAGAAAGGTTAAGAGTGAGAGGAAGGAGTGGATGAGCGATGGTGTATGGGAGAAAATGGAGGAAAGACGCAAATCAAAAGCAAACATCGATAACTGTAGAACCAGGAACCAGAAGGCTAATGCCATGAAACAGTACAACATAGCAGACAGGAAAGTAAAGAAAAGCTGCAGGAGAAACAAAAGGAAGTGGATCTCAGACAAGGCTTATAAGGCAGAAGAGGCTACTTCAAAGCAAGACAAGAAAACCTTGTACAGAATCACCAAAAATCTGAGTGAGAGAAGAAGACAAATAATCAAGCGCTGGTACAAGGTGAAGGGTTATTTTGAACATTCTCCCTTGTCGTTCGCCTCCCGCTTGGAGATAAGCTGATTTGGGGCTCAAACCCTACATTCGGTTTCTCGAAAAGCAATCGACGCCAGCACTGATTAGAAGTTCGCTTGTTGGGGAGACACTCGGTGTCCAGATATTCTATTAGTAGTAGTTATTGGTTTATTGACAAAACATATATAAAATTGTCCAACATGAATTTTAGTCAAGTTTTATAGATCGACACTAAGGAGTTTGGCAATCACTGGTTAGGCACTCGTGGTGTAGAGCTTAACCCCTGACTTGGGAGTACTGACTTGGGTTTTTGAGTAGTCTACCATGCTGTTCTCCTTGAGTTGGAGGCAGCCAGGAACAGAAGCGTGGCGACTGTTGTGCTTTCTTTGCAAAAGTAAAAGCAAAGTTCGTGTCTGCGATCAGAAAGAGTCTTTAAGTCCAATGTTTCCAATGTTTCCGGATATGTAGTGTACTGCCAACCCTACATAATCCTACAAGCACGTTTTGTTTTGCAGGTATTTGGCCTAAAAATAACCTGGATTGGTATGTGAAGAATAAAAAGCAGGATTCATGGGTCTTCTGTTCCATTGTTTTGAAGTACACAGTAAACTGCAGATCGTGTCTCACGGTTGAATGCTGGCGTTTCTATCAAGAATCCTACCCCACGCTACGAGCGCGTAGTACAAGGTACAGTTAAGATCGTGACTCGTAATGGCTGATTGCTCATTTTTCCCTGAAAACGTGTTGGAGTTATTTACTTGTGAATGATGCAATATCTTAGCTAGCTCCTCCCAATACTCTACCCTATGTTTCTTTCGCCAATCGTTTTCTTTCGTTCCCATGCCCCACCACATGTCTTCGTGTGGTCAAATCATTCTACTGAAAAGGTATATTACAGAGAATTGGTAGAAAATTTGCATACTTACTGCTATAAGCTTGTCAGACCAAGCATTAAACTCCAAAGCGCCCCTGTCCCGGACGAGACAACGACATTTTACCGATACTTTTTACCGCGAGCTGCCAGGTGAACAAGTAAGTTTTTTTTTTGTCTTCTTTTATCTGACGTATGATCTTTTATACAGTGAGACCTTGTGGTACAGCGGCAGCTTGTTGCCTCGGGACTGAGAGGTCTCGAGTTCGAATCCGGCTGCGTGTCTCCTATCTTGTTCCCTTGGGAAAGACACTTTACACGACTTTCCTCACTTACCTCAGGTGAAAATGAATACCTAGCTTCGGCTAGGGCCGTCCTTTGGATATGACATTAAATGAAGGTCCCGTGTATGGGGAGAGCCACACCTTATGCACTTTAAATAACCCTCACACGGAGCAAACCATTCTGTCTGGATATTGTTGGTGATTCACTACAAATCGGAGGCCTGGCGAACCTCTGTCTCGTAACAGCCATACGGAGATTTACATCATTTATCATGCCTCGGAGAGGAGGTAGGCGCCGCCAGGGGACTAAAATGCCTGCTGAGTTAGCATGGCAATTGTCGTGCTGCCCCTACGACTGATTAATTAGCCTACGATGTAAATGTCTATGATATCTTATGGACATTTTGGAACTAGTAACACCAAGTACCCGTCTTGCGACATTTTCATTTCGTCAACGGTTAGTTTTCATATTTCAACAGAAATCTGTTTGATTTTTTTATTACAGGCTAGAGGCTAAGATGGCTCCGATGACACTGGTGTTGATGGTCTGTGTCGCAGGTGTTTTTGCTGTTCCGACAGCCGCGCCCACTCCCGCGGCAAAGGGAAAGTACGAGGTGCGACCTTTTTCTTCAAAGTCTTCAAAGTCTTTTACTAATGCATGGCTTAACAACGAATTCTAACTTCCTTCAAATGCAGACTAGAACAATGTGGCAATACACTGAAGTTAGTAAATTATTCTGACTGTGCCACAAAGGACAGGTCAGACTAAAGTTACAGATTTCCGAGGCTTTTTTGACTGGAAGGGTTGTGAACTGTTATCCACTGTGTCTAGGGCTGTTCTCTAAAGCACAGGAGATTGATGTTATCAACTTTATCAGCTTTGTGGTAGGATAGTATGAATTGTTTGTAAAACGTGGCAATATTTTTGTAGGTTTTGGCCTTCACTTTTAGTTTCAAAGTTCATGTTTAGAATAAGAAAGGCCGTGTTATCTTTCTACAATTGTCTTCTGATGTTAATCTGTATATCCGACGTGTTAACAGTCCGTTTTTTTCTGCCATAATCTAGGTTAAACTTAGCTTAAAATAAGCTTGTAACCTTTGATCCTTTTTTTTGCCTTTCCATAAAAGTTGAAAATTTCCTTTTTTACAACTATAATAACCCAGGGTGGTGAAACAACCATTGCCATGCTATGTGTTATGTGAGACAGTGCTAAGTACTTAATGATAGTGATTTTTCCATCAAGGGTTAGATTTGGACCCCAGACGTATAAATACCGGGAAAAAGTGACTTATGAAATTATATTGTAATATGATATAGTGTTACCAACCAACCCCTTAGCTACAGGCTAATCAAACATTCATTTTTATATCCAAATCCAGCACCTGACCCTGCCCATTAACGAGCGCGGGACGAAGTTTAACGAGGAGGTTGACGTGAACCATGACGGCAAGGTTGTGATCTTCGAGGTGCCTGACCACAACACCGTGTCTAACAGCATGGTCATGTTGGACTTCAACACTGTAAGTATGCTTGTGCATTTAACTATTAGCATGACGAGTAGCATGCATACATATGATACTTGAATCTGAGTGGTCATTTTGAACTTTAACATTGTAAGTATATTTGTGTTTGCAACTGTTAGCGTTACAATTAGCATACATATATAATGTTAAATCTTATTGGTCATGATAGACTTCAACAGCGTAAGTATTATTGTGTTTGGAACTATAAGCATTGCATACTAAGTCTGGGTACTTAAGTCTGGGTAATCATCTTGGACTTCAACATAATAAGTATGCTCGTTTTTTAATACGAGCATTACAAGTGATATGATACTGCAGCCTGTGTGGACATAATAAACTTCGACAAAGTAAGTATACTAAGTCTTGTTTTTTTTTCTAACTATGAGCATTACAAGCAATATGATAATCTGCGTGGTCATGTTGAACTTCAACACTGTAGGCATGCTTGTGTTTCTAACTGTTAGTATTACAAGTAAATTACTACAGTATCCTGTTTCTACCAATCAACTGTCGACATCGAAGAAGTTTACAGTTTTGTTTTTTGCACACGGCTACAAAGCCAAAACAGAAGTTCTTTATCTCAATTATTTTTTCCAGAGGAAGATGATGACCCTGTATGCGAAAAGGGAAGAATGCCTGCTGTCCGACATGCCGGAAGACATGGCTCAATTCGAACAGGTGGAGGAAGGACTCAAGATGGTCGCAGTGAGTCATTTTGTTCCCCCAAAGTTTCACGTTTAATGTTCACCTGTACATATCTACTTCGACACTGCCGATAAATGCGCAGTGATTGTAATAAATAATCAATTTTTTTTTAACATTAATGTAAAAAGGTTCTATTCCATACATTTATGAAGTGTTTTCTACATGTGTTACTGGGGCAGTTTGGCCTTTTCTTTTGAGGCAGTGACATATAAAAAGCCTTTTTTCAAATTCTAATGATTAATAGCTTCTATTGAAAGATCTTTTATTGAAAGCCCAGGAATATGATTTAAATTGTTTAAAAATCCTGTTTCTTTTGTGTCCCCAAAATAAAGACAGTTGCAAGGAAAATTCATTTCATCTTTACCTGAATCTGTTGCAAAATACAAATGAATTTGCACAGTCCTTCCTAAACTGACAAATATTAAAATGTCTCATCCTATTAAGGAAATTGTATCTTATGTTTTGGTTGTATTTTTTATGGGTCTGTGAACTGCAAAATTCAAGAAAACTTGGATGAATCCGAATGACATATGCTAAAATAAAAATTTCAAACTTTGAACAACTTGTGCTTATTAGGGTAGAGAAGATGGTCAACTAAGGCAATTCATGTCAATTATCTGTATGATGAATGGAAAATATTCATGATATTTCACACGAAAATGTTGAATCATTTAGCGAAGACATGAGGTCTTGGAACTTCACGTAGTTCGTATGGCGTCTATTTATTGTCTTTGTCCAGGACCCTAATGTGAACACCAGAATCACCAGCACGAGGTCTGTGGAGACTGTCGACATTGTCGTGCGGGACCAGCTGCACGACAGGTCCTCCCTGGGGCCCGAGATGCAGGAGATGTGCGCCAAGTTCGAAATCCACACCTTGGAGGCGATCGGAGAAGACGTCGAGATCGAGATCGAGGAGGAGAAAGAGAAGTCAGGTATGTTACGATTATCAACAAGTGCAGGGTCATCTGAGTAAATGTACGTTATTTTTGCCAAGAAAACCACTGGTCCTGGGTTCAAACCCTGTCATGCTACCTATTTCATGCCCAAAGCAAAGGCACATTACACGACTTTTCTCACTCCACCCTGGTGTAAAATTGGGTACCTTGCTCCACCTCCCGTTGTTTCGAAAACGTGGTATTTAGAGATATCTTATCGACAGACGGGGTTTTAAAGTGCAATATTTTCTAAATATCCCACTCCAAAAGCATCACCCGTCAACTTTTTATCAGGAAACTACAAGCGTTTTAAAGCTACTTCGCTTGTAAAGGTGAGCTAGCGTGGAAATACTGCGGCATTTAGAAAAGTCCTTCCACACATATGACCGCAGCATAACGCTTACTTTTTTTGCCTTATTAATGCTGTCAGTATGTTACATTTAGTGCAAATATTTCTACAGAGCTCGATCGTCTATTTGGACGCTCTTCAAGGGTTCGTCGGCGGACAGTCGAGCTCAAATGTACGCCACCCGAGTTCAAGTATCGGTGCAGCCTTAAAACCGACAGCTGCATCTACTACTACACATGCAACGCCATCGCCAACCGTCCTGGCCAGGTCCCAACCGCTGCCCAGTGCACCGACAACCACCTCTACCATAGCGATGCATGGCAGTGTACCCCATTCTGTCCTTAGAGTCCCTACATTCTGTGGACCAGCCCCTCGAGTTTGTACTCAGTAATCCGACAAAGGGGATTTCGATATCAAAACGTACACGTAGTTAGCTCTCTCACAATAGTGTGGATGTAACGGTTTGAGGAATGCCAAAAGGGCGGTGTAACACTTACTTTCTAGTATTGCCTGTTTATTTTATAAACTGTCTAAAAACAAAAGAAAACTGTTGTATCTTTTATCATTCTTTATTCATTTACCACTTGTTGCACAGAATTCACATGTGTAAATGAAAAATCAAAATGCAATTAATTCTTTCACCACTCCTATAGTTCTGTAATGCTAGGCGTGTTTAAACGACGTCTCCAATGCCAGCAAGTACGATTTAATACGTGTGTATTCCCAATTGTCTTTTTGTATGAAAACCTTGTTCTTACGCATATCTCTTATTTGAATAAAATTTACTTTAACCCGGAATCAAGTGTTCTTCACAATTCTTGAGTGCTGGTCAAAGGACCATAAATTGTTTGTTTTTACTAGATAAGTGAATGAATAAAGACCGATATTTTACCTATTTTAGGCGTTTCAAACCATTAGTACAAATAGTTGATATAGAAATAAATAATGTATATGCAAAATTTCAGTCAGTTACAAAAAGCTACTGAAGACGTTGTAGGCCACAAAAAACTATAATGAGTTGAAGGGCTCCCCCATGCGTGGGACGGGTCTGTAATGATAAAAGGGAGACTAGACTTGCCATGTTGAATCACCCAGAGGATGTAGGTGCCAAAAAACAACTACCCCCACCCCCTCAGGCTGCCAAGAAAACCCTTGGGTGTGCGGGGTTGTACTAAATCCACATAAAGAAGCTCCGCCCATTCTTTAACTATCACGAAATTACAGTTGTGCCCCTTCATAAAGGTACTACGCTTTGTGTCAAGCACTATCGGATCGGTGGAGTTTGACCGAAGATATGAAAGAGAGTAAGCGGCTCTGTAGGATGGAATTGCCAATTTTACCTGGACAGACAGCTGCGTTTGGCTACGTATGTTAAATAAACAGCTAGGTGAATAGGAGGGCAATAGAGTTTAAATAGGCAAAGTATTGTGCAATACTTGTAGACGCCTTCTCACTTAGGAATCTGCACGGACCTGTTATAGCTGTTGCAGATCAGACCAGAACAAAAACAACTCACAGCCAGCGGCGCACCATAGCTTCTCGGACGGTCTCCATGCTCATTCACGATGTCCGAAGTCCGCTATCGACGTGAATGATTTCGACCATAATACAACTAAGCAACAGCAAGTGGTTTCTTCTTTTCTTTTTGTCCAGGGGCCAAATAAGCAACTCTTAAGGTCCCCTCTCACTGGACGTGGGGCACGCTTGCGGCATTGCTGCGTTCGAAAACGAGGATGTACCCCCACGGAACCTAGAGGTGCTCTCGCGAAACCTAGAGGTGCCGCAAGCAAACCTAGAAGTGCCGGTTGCAAGCGCGACGTTTTTTGGAAAGTTTAGAAATAACGCAAGTGGCAAGATGCCCCAACAGTGCCCCAACGGTGCCCCAACAGTGCCCCAACAATGCCCCGACAGTGCCGCCACCACGCCCCAAACAGTATCAATGATATATTTTGCCTATTTTACACCCTGAATCAAAAGTAAACATCCTTTTGTCACCGAAAAGCTATTTTAGATGCAGTTCTAATAATGTTACAGCGGTTTTCGATCCAGTTACAGCATTGCGAATTTCACAAAACTTACCTTGTATCCGTATTCAGAGTTAACTTAAAAATACATATTTTGATTGATTTAATGGAAAGTAGGTCAGTATTCTATACTTGAAAACAAACAAAAAAATAAGTAACTGGTTTATCGATTAACCTACGGATGTAGAGAAAAAGATTATCGTACAATGTTCAAAAAGAAATTATTTATGTTAAAATTACGTTTGCTTTTGATTTTGCGTTATAACGTTACAAGCAGGGTAATCATTACTGGTAGGCTGCCGCCGATAAAATACAAAATTGCAGTTATTTGGACCCATGGGCCATATTTTTCTCACTTTTTACAAATGTGATAGACTTAGACATCATCAATAGGCTGGCAAGCCATCCGTCGAAAATGAAAATACTCCGCGTCATACAAAAAAGTATGAAATATCAAGCATTTTCATTTTAAAAATTTGCAAAATTGGTGAATAAACATCAAGGAGCTTGATAAACATATAAACATACATAATTACACATAACGTTACATGGTGCAAAACGTACACATGGAGTCAAATCTGGTATATGGTTCGTGTCCGTTCATTCTGGTCATTTCCTTTACTGTAAAAGTCTTTCAAGGTTATTTATAGCATGCATCATATAATTCATTACCATAAGGAAAATCTTTTCATTATAAATCTAATTTTTTTATAATTCTCATCATTTTACAGTGATTTTTTAATAAATCGACAACGCTGCAATTGTCAATAACATGTTTATTTAGTCTAGAAACGCAACAGTGCCGCACGTCAGTGTGAGTGCAAGACAAAATCGGCGAAATTAACACAACAGTGCCGCAGTGAACGAACGCAGCATAGAATTTTTACAGATACCACGTTAAGTACAAGTTATTGTAAGATCCAAACAGAAGCTATTCGGAGTGTTGCTCATAATTTCCATCAGATATTAGTTAATTTGTATGAGTACGGTCATTGCTGTCAATATATGGATACCGCACGTTCAAGTTGAGTCTGTGTGTTCATTTCAAAGTTAGTATTCATATAACAGTAGGTAAAATGCGGGAGGAGATGGCTCGGCTCCGCTTTTCAATACCATAATCCTATGAACAACAATCACGATCACAAAATGGTTATATGGGACTACCTTTTATACTTTTATAACGTTTCTGTATTATTTAATGGGCTTACTTCTGTTACTGATCTCGGGCGCTTATTTTAACATCAAAGAGCGCTTGTCGGGGAGACAATCGGTGTCCAGATATTTCATTTCGCAGGTGTTTGGCCTAACCTGGACCTGGTATGTTGGGATTCAAAAGCAGGATTTACGGTTCTTCTGTTCCATTGTTGTGTAGTGCAGGGTAAACTGTAGTTCGTGTCTCACGATTGAATGCTGGCATTCCTCTCAAGAAATCTACCCCACGCTACGACCGTGTAGTACACGGTACGCTGAAGATCGTGCCTCGTCATGGCTGATTGCTCATTTTACAAGAAAACGTGTTGGTGACATTTACTTGGGAATGATGTAATTTTTTTCTTAGCTCCTCCCAAAATTCTACCCCACGTTACTTTCGCCAATCATAGAATTTCATTCTCTCCATATGTATTCGTGTAGTCAAACAATTCTACTTAAAATGCATATTTCAGAGAATTGGCAGAAACTTTGCATACTTACTACTATAAATTCGTCGGACCAAGCATGAAACACCAGAGCGCCCCTGTCCCGGACAAGAGAACGACGTGTCACCGATACCTTTTTACCGCGAGCTGCCAGGTGAACAAGTAAGTTCTGTCTTTTTCTTTCTTTTATCTGACACATTATATTTTATACATGTAGACAGTTAAAGGGAGCTACGTATATGTATTTACTTTACCCGTTGTTGTACGATGTTCAGAACACTAACACCAAGTATTAGAGTATCCTTTTTTTTCTTTTAATTAACGGTTACTTTGAAATTTCTTAGCTTTAGTGTTTTCACAAGTTTTTGGAAAACAGATCAGATTAAAATGAGCGCGCGGGTGCCCCTCACAAAATGAATTTTATTTCTAACTTAGACAGATTTTCAGATTGTTTTTTATTTAAAATCTAACCCGCCCTTTAGAATAACGCTTTGACTTTTGCATATCTTAACAAAAATCTCAAATTTCATTTTTTCCGTCTTACAGGCTAAGATGGCTCTGATGACATTGGTGTTGATGGCCTGTGCCGCAGGTGTTTTTGCTGTGCCGACAGCCCTGCCCACACCCCCGGCAGGGGGAAAGTACGAGGTGCGGCCTTTCCTTCAAAGACTTTAACTAATACATACATTAACAACATATTCGAACTCCCCTTTTGCTTCAAGTACAGACGGGGATAGTGTGGCACTACACTCAAGTTATAATTAGTAATTTATTTTGACTCTAAAACAGAGAACAGGCCAGACAGAACGTAAAGATTTTTCGAGGCTATTTTTAGCTGTAAGGGTAGTGAGTTGTTATCCACTGTGTCTAGGGATGTTCTCTAACGTTAAGGGGATTGATTTTATCAACTTTATCAGCTTTGTGGTAGGATAGTATGACTATAAAACTGTAAAACGTGGCAATATTGTTTAGGTTTGGGCCATCACTTAGAGTTTTAAAGTTTATGTGTAGTATAAGGTTATTGGGGCCAAAGAATGGCAGTGCTATCCTTCTACAATTGTCTTCCGATGTTAGCCTGTATATCCGACGTGATAACAGTCCATTTTTCTGATAATCTAGGTTTAACATGTAGGCTTATAACATACATTATATTTTGATTCTGTCTTTTTTTATCTTTTCATAAAAAAGGTAAACATTTCCCTTAGTACAACTGTAATAACCCAGGGTGGTGAAACAATCATTGCCATGCTATGTGTTATCTGAGACAGTGCTAGGGACTTAATGATGTTCAGACGTGTAGTGTATTTTCAAATATTCCTTTCTTTTCTCCCAGCTCAAATGTTCCCATTCATGTTGTAGGAAGGAGCTATAGAAGAATATACTTCAAAATTTTATTGTAGTCTTTGGCCATGGTACACCTTTGGGTGTTTTGTCCTTCTACATATTAAGCTCCCATCCATAAACATTCGCATTCTTTAACATTTAAAGTTAGTCTTGAAACACTACAAAAATCTTGTATATGTCTAAAGACATTTTCCATTGATGTAACGTCCATTACAAATATTTTTATTACAGATATTTTTCACGAACGTTCGAAAAACTGCTAAGTCACGCGTGTACGCCAGTGTCCGTCCATTTAATGGTCTAGCCAAGACTGAAGATATGAGGACAAAGTTGTAATAATAGGTTTCGATCCGTATGCTTAAAAAACACGGCATTTAACGATCCAACAGTAGTGCCGATGTTTGGTTACGCGGACATATTTATTATATTGCATACACTATTCACCACTAAATTTACTCTGATGCTGTTTTATTTTGTTGATGTTAACAAACAGCATATTACGATCCTTCTCAGCATATTCTACCGTTTGACAAGAACATTGTGGCGTACTTAAGCACTCACCTTGGGCTCGTTTGAACATCATGGTGAACTCAACTAGTGTCGTTTTTATATCAAGTATTGGCTTTGCACAACCGACCGAACAATCTTGAAACTCATTTGTCCGGTCTAATTCGATATGGGAGACATAAGTAATCAGGTCGTACCACTCTTTTCTGGAGGTGGGGCATCTTTTGTTGTTTCCACTGGGGCTCTTCCAAATCAATCGGTGAATGTTTTTTGGTCGTTTCTATCCTTACTGCTTTTCTGACTGGTCTGTTTTGTATCAGAAGTGCTGTACTTCATGTTCTTTAGGAACCTGTCTTCTATAGGTCCCCCTACATCTGGGTTCATGTTCTTATGATCATGGTGGCAATGTAGGCGTAAGCGTTTTGGTCTGCCACCGTCGGGTCGGCGCTGTACTGTTGGCACTGGACATACACCTTATAAAATCGTCAACTCAGAAGTTGTGTCGGTGCCCTTAGGTGTAGTAAATATGTCGTCAGTTGCAGATTGCGGTCAATGATGCTAGCATGTCCGTCGATCTCGCTGTCGATATGTAAACAAGCAGGACCTCCCCTCTCGTGCCCATCTAAACCGCAATCAAAACAACGCTGTGGTTCTGGACAGCCGGACAGAGAGTGTCCAGGCTGTTTGCAGTTCTTAAAGTACATGTTAATTTTTCATGTGGAAGAAACTGCGGCCTGTGCATCTTGTTAAACGCTTGTTCTCATCCTTGAGCAAGTCGTGCCGTAGCTTAGCTTGACCTCTGCCCATCACTCTCTTTCCACTCCCTTGTACCTTGCCGACACATTTTGCACCTTGGTGGTGTTAGGAAGGTCATGCAAGATCGATGACATGAAGGGATTCGAGCCCGGACCATTTGGTTGCGAGCCGAACACTCTTCCGTTACGTAACACGACCTAACCCACTCGCTTTTGTTTGATAGATTAATGCTATTTTGATAAATCATGATATTGGCCATCCTGTTAGGTCTATGGACTTATATTGTGATGTAATATAGTGTTACCAGCCAACACCAAAGTCATGGGCCAATTAAACTTTCATTTTCATATCCAAATTCAGCACCTGACCCTGCCCATAAACGAGCGCGGGACGAGGTTTAACGAGGAGGTTGACGTGAACCATGACGGCAAGGTTGTGATCTTCGAGGTGCCTGACCACAACACCGTGTCTAACAGCATGGTCATGTTGGACTTCAACACTGTAAGTATTATTGTGTTTCTAACTGTTAGCATTACAAGTAGCATACATGTATAATACTTAGATCCTATTGGTCATGATAGACTTCAACACCGTAAGTATTCTTGTGCTTCTAACTATTAGCACAAGTAGCATGCATATATACTTATGGTATGGTATGGTTTGGGTCATCTTGGACTTCAACATAATGCTCGTTTTTTTTAACTATGAGCATTAAAAGTAATATGATACTTCAGTATGTGTGGTCATAATAAACTTCAACAGAGTAAGTATGGTTGTTTTTCTAACTATGAGCATTAAAAGTAATATGATAATCTACGTGGTCATGTTGTACTTCAACACTGTAGGTATGCCTGTGTTTCTAACTGTCAGTATTACAAGTAAATTACTAGTATATTGTCTCTACCAATCAAATGTCGATATAAAAAAAAAGTTTAAAGTTTCGTTTTTTAGCGCACGGCTACAAAGCCAAAACAGAAGTTCTTTATCTCTGTTCTTCTTTCCAGAGGAAGATGATGACCCTGTTTGCGAAGAGGGAAGAATGCCTGCTGTCTGACATGCCGGAAGACATGGCTCCGTTCGAACAGGTGGAGGAAGGACTCAAGATGGTCGCTGTGAGTCATTTATTCGCACAAAGTTTCACTTTTTACGATCACCTGTTCACATTTACTTCGACATTGTCGGTGAATGTGCAGTGATTGTAATGAATAATCACCTTTATTTGCAAATTCATGTAAAAAGTTATAAGTGTCTATTCCATACATCTATGAAATGTTTTCTACATGCGTTGCTGGGGCAGTTTGACGTCTTCTTTTGAGGCAGTGACATATAAAAAGTCCCACGTTTCAAAATTGTAATGATTAATGGCTTCTATAATTAAAACAGAAGTGTGGTTGGGGAAAGATCTTCTATTAAAAGCCCAGGAATATGAGTTCAATTGTTTCAAAAAGTTTGTTTCTTTTGTTCTTCATAATAAAGGCAGTTATAGAGAAACGCATTTCATCTTTAGCTGAATCTGTTGCACAATACTTGCACAGTTCCTCCTGAGCCGACAGATATTAGAATGCCTAATCCAATTAAGGGAATTATTATCGTCGCCAAAAAAGTCTCTCTTATGTTTTGATTGTATTTGTCTTTGGGTCTGTGAACTGCATAATTCGAGAAGCCTTGGATGGATGAGCATGGCATATGCTAAAATAAGATTATTATGAAGAACAAAAGAAACAAACTTTTTGAAACAATTGAACTCATATTCCTGGGCTTTTAATAGAAGATCTTTCCCCAACCACACTTCTGTTTTAATTATAGAAGCCATTAATCATTACAATTTTGAAATGTGGGACTTTTTATATGTCACTGCCTCAAAAGAAGACGTCAAACTGCCCCAGCAACGCATGTAGAAAAGATTTTTTAAACTTTGAACAACTTGAGCTTATTAGGGTAGGGAATATAGTCAACTGAGGCAATCTATCTAAATCATCTGTACGATGAATGTAAAAAATCATTATATTTCAGTCGAAAAGGTTTAATCATTTAGCGAAGACATCTGGTCGTGGAACTTCGCATAGTTTACATGGCGTCTATTGTCTTTTTCTAGGACCCCAACATAGAGACCAGAATCACCAGCACGAGGTCTCTGGAGACTTTCAACATTGTCGTGCGGGACCAGCTGTACGACAGGTCTTCCCTGGGTCCAGAGATGCAGGAGATGTGCGCCAAGTTCGAGATCCACACCTTGGAGGCGATCGGAGAGGACGTCGAGATCGAGATCGAGGAGGAGAAAGAGAAGTCAGGTATGTATTGATATTTGGTATCTGGGTAGGTTTTGATGAGACCTGGAAACGATAAGATTTTGGCCCCCTAACGGCTTGTTACGGTACTGCAGCGAAACTTCCGGGTATGATATCTGCAAAAACTGGAGTCTAATTTGAACAATTAATTAGAAAATCATCTAAACACACACACAGTTGAAATAAAGCACCATTACAACATGTGACATTTGTAAAATGAGAAAAAGAAGGATGGTATATATATATATATATATACTATGCAATATAAAGACCTAATTTGCATCATTAAAGAGAAAATGCTAGGGTGTCATTGTGGTAACTAACAGGAACATCATTTGCATTTGTCCAGGTTGCATGAGTCCAACATCGTTGAACATTAATTATGTAAAGGGGGTTCTCATTTGCATAAATTATCAGGAAATGGGGTCATCATTTGCATAGATTATCAGGAAATGTGATTACGCCTTATTTCTTAACATAGATTGTGTACGCCTGTTGTTTGATGAAGGAGATGATCAACTAATATAATTCTTGCAGATGAGTAACTTATTTGCATAATTTATGACAAACGGAATTAATAAAGCAGCTGTAAAGGGTAGAATCATTTGGCGAAGGTATCGGGTCGTGGAACTCAAGTTGTTTATTTGCTCTACTTTATTTCAGCCACAAAAATAAAAGTTATTTTATCTTAAACAGCAAGTTTACATTTATCCGCATATTAATAACCTATATCCGTTATTTCAAAAAGGGGTTATCTAGAGATATCGGATCGACATATGGAGTTTCAAATCGTAATATTATCCAAATATTACACTCCTAAAGCATCACCCGTCATCTTGTTATCAGGAAATTCCCAGTGTTTTAAAACTACCTAGCTGATAATGGTGCGTTATATTTATATAGCTTCGTGGAAATACTGCGGTATTTAAAAAATTAATTCCAAACATATAACCTCAGCATAACGCTTACTTTTCTGCCTAAGGATGTTATTTATGCTGTCAGTATGTTAAATTTTGTGCAAATGTTTCTACAGAGCTCGATCGTCTACTCGGACGTTCCTCAAGGGTCCGTCGCCAGATTACAATCTACTGTCCGCCAAACGCGTGGAAGTATCGGTGCAACCTCAAAACCAACAGCTGCATCTACGTCTACACCTGCAACGGCATCGCCGGCCGTCCTGGACAAGCACCAACCTATGCCCAGTGCACTAACAACCACGAATTCACCGGCACTGCATGGGAGTGTACCCCATACTGTCCCTAGTAGAGTCCATGTATTCTGTGGACCTGCCCCTTGAGTTTGTACTTCAGTAATCCGACAAAGGGGATTTCGATATCAAAACGCACACGTAGTTGGTTCTCTCACAATCGTGTGGATGTAACGTTTTGAGGAATGCCAAAAGGGCGGTGTAACACTTACTTTCTAGTATTGCCTGTTTATTTTATAAACTGTCTAAAAACAAAAGAAAACTGTTGTATCTTTTAGCATTATTTTTTCATTTACTACTTTTTGCACGGAAATGACATGCGGAAATGAAACATCAAAATGCAATTAATTCTTTCACCACTCCTATAGTTCTGTAATGCTATTCGTGTTTAAAAGACGTCTCCAATGCCAGCAAGTACGATTTACTACGTGTGTATTCGAAATTGTCTTTTTTGTATAAAAACCTTGTCCTTACGCATATCTTTTATTTGAATAAAATTTAATTTAACCTGGAATCAAGTGTTCTTCACATTTCTTGAGTGCTGGTCAAAGGACCATAAATTGTTTGTTTTTACTAGATAAGTGAATGAATAAAGACCGATATTAGACATTTTACCTATTTTAGGCGTTTCAAACCATTACTACAAATAGTTGATATAGAAATAAATAACGTATATGCAAAATTTCAGTCAGTTACAAACAAGTTACTGAAGACGTTGTAGGCCACAAAAAACTAAAATAAGTTGCAGGGATCCCCCCATGCGTGGGACGGGCCTGTAATGATAGAAGGGAGGCCAGACTAGCCATGTTGAATCACCCAGAGGATGTAGGTGCCAAAAAACAACTACCCCCACCCCCTCAGGCTGCCAAGAAAACCCTTGTGTGTGCGGGGTTGTACCAAATCCACATAAAGAAGCTCCGCCCATGCTTTAACTATCACGAAATTACAGTTGTGCCCCTTCATAAAGGTACTACGCTTTGTGTCAAGCACTATCGGATCGGTGGAGTTTGACCGAAGATATGAAAGAGAGTAAGCGGCTCTGTAGGATGGAATTGCCAATTTTACCTGGACAGACAGCTGCGTTTGGCTACGTATGTTAAATAAACAGCTAGGTGAATAGGAGGGCAATAGAGTTTAAATAGGCAAAGTATTGTGCAATACTTGTAGACGCCTTCTCACTTAGGAATCTGCACGGACCTGTTATAGCTGTTGCTATAGCAAACCACAACAAAAACAACTGACAGCCAGCGGCGCACCATGGCTTCTCGGACAGTCTCCATGCTCATTCACGATGCCCGAATCCGCTATCGACGTGAATGATTTTGACCATAATACAACTAAGCAACAGCAAGTGGTTTCTTCTTCTCTTCTTGTCCAGGGGCCAAATAAGTAACTCTTAGACGCAGCTACTTCCTTCTCCGTTCACCCGAAACGTCCGTGTGACAGGTGCCGTCACCCAACAGTTGCATACATACCAGATGGCTAATGGGTCATACGTATCATCCCTGTCGTCTGTTGAAAACCCGTCAAAAATGCAAAAACAACACATCACCAAAATTCTCAGGTGCGTGGAACAATGGGGATTGATTCCACAGGCTTTTTTTTTAATTACCAACAGCAGACTGTGTGTGTGTGTGTGGTGGGGGGGGGGGGGGGTGTTTGCCCAAACTCATGTCACTTCTATCCGCAAAAGCTTTCTAACACCCTAAAATCGTGACCAGAGCTTGTTCGAAAACTGCAAGTTCCGCTGCAATACCAAGATAAACCGCAAGATGTAATCATTACTAGCTTTTATCACACCACCTACACATTTAGTAAGAAACCAATCCATCTTCCTTTCTTGAGTTATATATGTTGATGACAGATCTAGACAGACAGACAGACACACACAGACACACTCACACACATACACACACAGACACACACACACTTTTGCAGAATACGTAAAAGTATGACCAAGAAGACAAGAAAATAATTGCATAGAAAAATCGTTCTTTATCTCTGAAATTCGCTGTGTACTATTTCGAACCCCGCAGTGCCACACTGGTGCCCCAAGTGCAGTGAGTTACCACCTGTACTTACAATGTAGAGTGCCTGTACGTCGTGTTCGCGATGTGTTCTACATGAAGTTTTACCACTTATTTTGTTCCTCGTCTCTCTGTTTACATTAAACATGTCTGTGTCTTTCACTGTGACGCAGCAAAATAGACCGGTGGTGATGACTGTGTTTTAGGCCTGACTTTTGCAATCTTATGTTTTACGTCGGTAGAGAATACCTTTCTTAAAGAAGTTTTGCTTTTTTTATTGTGAGAAAAATTTGAAGCCTTTATCAAAATCTATGCAAAAAATCAGAAGACCCAGTTTTGCAGTAAGCCTATTCAAACCGCGGATGGGAGGGTAGGGTGGGTGGTGATGCAGTGGTTTAGGCCCTTTTGGTTTTTTTTAGAGAAATTCAATTGAACAAAAAGTTATTTTCACGTGTTCCCATGGCAACAGAGTGTGGCAGGCATATGGAGGTTTTAAGGATTCTTACAATACATGTAGAGTTGTTTTATTTCATCGGTGAAACTTAATATTTATAATTCCGGCTAATGTAATCGATCTAACGTCATCGATCAAAATGCAAGTAAGGCCGCCCGTAAATGACGCCATAACGTTGCCATACAATATACAATGTAATAATAACACAAAAGTTGTCATGACGATTAAGGTTGCCATTCTACGACAATTTTATGTTCATACGATAGATAGTTTATGTGTGGCTATCAGATTTTGTACGATCAATTTATGCCCCAGTCAAACTCAATGCAGACTTTTCATCTACGATTTCCACAGTATTGTGACGATGTTTCATTAAACTACAACAAGTCACGGAAAAAAAAATTATCCAGATTTACAATGTTGAAATGGTACATTTAACCTGACGTCTTGGTCCAAAAGGAACTCACTCGGGTGTTTTAGTGTTAATATTTGACTACTTCGATGGGTTATGTATCCCTGTCTTGCCGACAGGGTAAACCAATCCCCGTACTTCTGTTTGGCTCCATTCTTGCGTTCTTTGTTCTTTAGAAAAACTGTTTGCTGTCAACAGTCCCAAGCTGGTGGCCATGGGTCAATGCGTTAACGTTCCGAACTGTGTGTGTACATACACAGAGACAAATGAGTATGGATAGTGAATGGGTGCGAAAATTGACCACAGTTTCTAAATTCTATTACTGTTTAGGTTGAATATATTAGAGAATTTTGCTTTGTTTCTGTTTCTTAGCTAAATTGCACCTGAACTCAGAAAATGTCGTTTGCAACAAAGAATTGTCATCTGATTTGAATTCCCTGTTGTTTCGCGTGTTGACATTTTCCAGAAATCGGTTGAGCGTTTGGCACATCACATAGTTTTACGAGTAGGTTTTCTTGCTAAAAGAGCCACAGTCTCTAAGAAAATATATCAACAGGAACAATTGTTCTTATAGCAGGTTATTATCACAGCAGCAACAAAATTATCATGAAGAACGCAGATATTTTTCCCTCGTTCAAGAACAGTTTTACATTTCTCTGATATTCAATATCTAATCTTACTCGAACATAAGAACATTTGTATGAAGACTAATGCCTGTGGGAAAGCAACTTGTTCTGAAAATAATACTATATTTGAATTTTTCTTAATGTTTTCTTGGATACATAATGATTTTATTTTTAAAAGATGACATTTCTTCTACTACGAATTAGCAAGAACGGTATTTTTGTTAGTGTGAGCCCCACATTGCAGAATATGACATATTAAGTTATGAAATCAGAAGTGGAGAACTTTTGTAGACAGGCAGAGTGAGTGAGTAAGTGAGTGAGAGAGAGAGAGAGAGAGAGTGAATAAAACAGTTGCACAACTTGTTAAAAAAAACACCTTCAATATACATCAACATTAAAGGTATATCTATGATTTGATCCAGCACTTTAAGTTGTCCTTAAAGTATTGCCGCCTCATGATTATATTCCGGTAGCTTCCAGATACGCCTCCTCCTCTCCGGAACTTGTTGAATTCCTTGTTCCGAGTCTGTCTGTGGTCTATACGAACCCCCTCGCACGCTGCCATTCTTAGTCTTCCCATCGCATCCACAAAGAACTCTGGAACAGATGTCATGGACAAAATATAATGGTTACTTCTAGGGGTTGGTACCGGTTTTTCTAATTTGACCGGTCCGGAAAAACTGAACCTGAAAAAATTCGGTGGACCGGACTGTGGTCCTATTGAAAAATGAACAGATTATATACATGTATGATCAGGCCGGCTAGGTATTTGTAAACGCGTTTTGGGGTCTACTGGTCGAAGAGAATGACAAGAACGAAATAGAGTTTAGAGTCATTTCTAACACGTTTTACAGTCAATCTTACAGAGGCAGTTAGCCTTGTAGGATTTTAAAACGCCAATGGGAGTCGAATACTCCGCAAAACTGATTTCTTTGTATCGAAATGAACCATTTAGTATAGTTCATTCACACACACACACACACACACACACAAGCGCGCGCACACACATACACACACGCGCACATACATACATACAAACACATGCACACACACACACACAAACACATGCACAAACACACACACAAAAACAAACAAACACACACACACACACATGCACACAAACACATGCACACACACACACACAAACAGATGTACAGACACACACAAACACACACACACATGCACACAAACACATGCACACACACACAAACAGATGTACAGACACACACAAACACACACAAACACACACACACACAAACACACACTCAAACACACACGCATACACAAAAACAGATGTGCACACACACACACACACACACATAAACAACACATAGACATACACACAGACACAACCACACAGACACAAACACACACACACACAAACACACACACACACAAAACACACCCAAGCACACATACACAAACACGCACACACACAGAGAGAAAGACACACACACACACAGACACACACACAAATAAATACACACAGTCACACAAACACACACAAAAACACACACACATACATACACAAAGTTTCCTTCTTTGCTCGCTCCCACCTGATGTGGTGTTGCAAGAGGATGCAATCCATATGTCCATATGTTTGGCTCAACAAGGGACAGAAAGGGATAGCGAAGATAGAGAAAACTGGCCGGCGTAAAATGTTTCCTAACCTGTATGTCCATAGCGAGAGTAGGTCGGATCAAATCCCACCGCGCGGACTGCGTCCGTTCTCCCCAGGTAGAAGTTGGTGACTTTCGGGGTCAGATAACAGTGCGGATAGCCGGGAACGCGGCCGTAGTGTCCACGGCCTTGGACCAGACAGTCGCCATGTTCGTCTCCAGGTAGGATGGACAGTTTAGAGTACATGAGCTTCCTGTTACCGACACTACCAGATACCTACAGCAAGGTCAGAAACAATATGTAGGAAGATTTAAAAATTGGCAGTCTGACAATAAGCAATAACAAATTACATATCATAATCACATTAAACTTAAATAAATTGAAATGCAAAATAATGAAATTAAGCATAAACTTTCCGAGAAAAAACTTCAATGGTACGGCCTATCCTGTGTTTACACAATCTTTCGCTGGCTGGGGTTGATGACCCCTCCCCTAGGACAGCGGCAAATGTAGGGCCGGTCGCTAGGGTGCGATTTTAGTCAGGCTATGATACGGCCAAATTATGTAAGTTATTTTATAGGTACATGATTATCGGAGGTTAGGCATAAATGTTCATAAAAAATACTTTGTATAACAAAAAAAATCAGACATTGAAATTATCCACACAGGAAACAAAAATTATCCCCCCATATATCTATCATCATATCAGCTATGCTCTGATTGCCACCTGTCGCTATAGCAAGTTTTTTGCCTGTTATCATATTTATTGAACATAATTAACGTTTGATGTCTTTATCCTTAGTGTTTGAGTTAATTACACCATTATACAGTAAGGTCCATTTGGTGACGTCATTTGGTTACGTTATTAAGCTTGGCTTTATTTGTAGGATTTGCTGTGGTTACCATACGACATATGCACCTGGTGATACAAGATCCAGTCGGATAATAGACTTGATCGATATAGCAGAATTCTTACCAAATCCAGATTTGTGTTGTCGAGAACCTCTACAAAATTCTCCAACTTTGTCTCCTTGGTGAACACATAGTCGTCGTCCACCCACAGGAAGTACGGAGTGGTTACTTGTGACAAGGCAAGATTCCTGCCACCGAACCAACCCTGAAAATATAGTAAATGTACTTCGAAAACTGTTCTTTAGATGCCTCCGTGAATTGCTTTACCACCTTGGTACGTTAATGAATAAAGGTAGTTTTTATACACAAGCATTGCTTGCATTTACAAACGCAATTGAATTATGAATTTAACTGTTGGCAACTAACTGTAGCAGCCAGTTCATCTGCTTCCTAAGGATGCGGTCCCAAACGTGACTGACTCCAGTCAAGGGTCATACCAAAGGAATATATATATGTAATTACGTCAAGCTACACATAGTCAAAAATTCTTGTGTTTTTTTTTACAATATGTAAGCTCAGGGGGTCATCTGCACAAAGCTTTAGTTAAGTTAAACATAGACGGGGATGCATGGACGTTATTCGCAATTGCTGACTTCACGTGTCTGTAAATTCACATGATCTAGTTTATTAAAAGGTAAAGTGGTCGAACCTCATACTGAGGACGGAGCATAACGCTTTATCTTTTTCTAAATACTTGCTAACTTTCGCTACGCTATTTATCAAATCTGTACTCTAATATCAAAATATAGGTAAATTTTACCACATGAGACGTTAAGTACACAAACGAACCAGACAAGCTCACCGCTCCAAACGGCATGACGTAATGATCAGTGTTTTCCGCCTGAAGGTCTTCCACAGGGCGGCTGTCGTCTGCTATGATTACCCGGATGTTAGGGTAGAACATCCGGGTACTGTTGATGAGAGCCCTTACGGACGGATACCTCAGAAACGTCTTAGTGATGATTGTCACCTTATTGTTGATGTCGTTATCTAAGGAAGAACAGAGACAAAGTAGTTTTTAATGTCGGAACTGTAAATAACATTTCAAAAACTACTTATACCATATATGTCAATATTTTTTTAATTTTTACTAGACTTAAACTTCATCTTCAAATCTTGTATCCAATTACTGATTTAGAGAAATTTGTATGATTTTTGAGAAGCTTCACTACTAGAGGTGGGTACCGGTACAAAACCGTTTTCTCTTGTTGGGCTGGTCAAGAAAATTGGGCCTGAAAGAATTAGTGGACCGGATGCTGGACCGATTCGGATAGGATACTCCAATAAACGAAATCCTTTGTAGCGAAATGGACCATCGTTTTGAGTATCGCCAATTTAAAAGTTTTCACAGATAATTAGGTCCAGGTTCGGGACCTAGACCTCTTCCTCTGGACCTGGTCCGCACCTGGACCTGAATTTTCTGTACCATTAACCACCCCTTTTCACTACCATATATAGCAGTGAAGCGGTTTAGGTTGCTCTTACACAAATGTGACAAATAGAACATACATGTAGGCGTAAAAACCATACATATGTATGTTAAAATGAAATATTAGCAAAAGAAAGAAAACCTTTTCCAGGATCATACAGGCGAGGTGACTTCCTGACCCGGATGTGAATCGGAAATGTCGCCTGATAGTCCAAATAACTGAAGTGTACTGAGGAAACAAAAATAACGAAACAAAACAAACATACATATATGTGCTGAGTGCATTGTAACAGATTCTTTTTTAAATTTGCTTTTGGGCAGACGAGGACAAGGTGGCACTGCACTCAACATGATAACTCACATTAACAGTGGCACATACAAAGTGCAGACAGAATGTAATGGTAGTCTTTTCTTTTACCGCCCCGACCAAAGTCAGGTACCCATTTTTACCCCCGCATGAAGTACGGGAGGTCATGTAAGGTGCCTTTTTGCAAGGGCACATCGTCGGGGGCACGGCGGGGGTGAACTCGGGACCTATAGACTCCGAGTTGAATTTACATCATCAAACTAGCTTCTAATTTGCATATCTAACTGGGGTTTCGTTATCTAGTTGTTAATTATAAGACTAGATATCAGTAGTATTCAGTACAGTGCAGCCTGCAGCGATACCTGCGTGATGTTTCTTCATGTCCTAGAATAGATTAGACGTATACATCCACATATCGATGTATATGGTTCTTCCCAAAGCTGGCAATGCAGCCTGAAATAGTTGTGAGAATGAAATAGTGGCAAATGGTATTGAATGACTTGACACATAAGGAAAAGGTCAAGGTTTTCCCTATCAACGTCTTTTTGGAGAGTAAGAGTTTGTCGCAAGATAAATAATGGTCACAGTATTGTCGTAGGTATTTCATCAGTCAAAATAAACATCACAACTTCTCGGATGCCGTTTAGATTGAATCTACAACAACTGCCTGCTCATTTGGCTGGCTGGTATCGCGCAAAAGCGCCCTCAAGCGATTAATTGCTTCTCCACAGCGTGACTGCCGGGAAGGGTCCCATGCATGCATGCAGGCAGCCAATCTAACACTGGGCATATAGCAGTGCACACTACGGCTGAGTTGCAAAACAATAAAAAAACAACCCACCTAAGTCTGTGGCATCTATATCATAGACGGTGTTCACATACACCACGGTCTGCAGCTGGCGATTGAGAAGGTCGAGAGAACTACTGCGCATGCTCAGAGACGTCGTACGTCGTCCGTCCACTTGTACATCGGGCAGTGTCAATGTGACGTCCAGCACGCCATATTGTGACGTGTTCAGTTGCACCTGACGTGTGTGATGTGGTTGTGCAACAAATAGAGTTGGGAAAGCAGTAAACTTATGCTAAGGCCAATTTGTCTTACTTTTTGTTAGAGGTGGGGTGGGGGGTGGGGGTGGCACGTCCGCCACATATTTCCGAAAACGTTAGGCTGTACAAAGCAGGCGCGACGCCCGTACTGGCACGTACGAGTGGGGGGGGGTGCTTTTCGAATCCGCAGCCTGATGACAAACAAAGTTTTGCTTGCATGTAAAGTTCTACGGCGTGTCTCCATGCTCCAAAATCCGTCGGATCCTTGAGCAATCTTTTGCGATCGGTAAGTGCTAAGTACCGCCTCCGTACGAACTCGTGAGAAATCCAACGGATTTTGGAGCACGCAGACACGCCGTAGAACTTAACGTGCAGGCAAAACTTTGTGAGACATCGGGCTGCGTAAGTGCCAGTATGGGCGACGCGCCTGCCCTGTACAGCCTGAACGTTTTCAGAAATACGTGGCGGACGTGGCATCCAAAAAAAACGTACGGGCACATTGCACGTACGACGGGTTGTGCCCTTAGCTGTACAGACCATAGCAAAACAGACCTAGATGAATAGAGATATCATACTTAATGGAAAAATGTCATTCGCAATATATATCTTAGCTATTCTTTCGTAAGACCTTATAAACGTTACCTGGTATTCCTTGTTCTCTACGTTGTCCACCAATTTCAGGCCTACAAGTAAAGCGATAAGGAAAATAAATGTGACTGATATATCCCTCAAACCACCGTATGGGTTACCAAACAACATTTGATCTCTTGTCTATGACGTGACAAATAGATACAGACAGCAACCTCACGTCTGCCAAATATGTAAAGATGTATAGACTAACCTGGCAATGTTTCATACCTGGTATCTCTATCACACCCTCTGGAACCACGGTCACACCTTGGGTTGGGTAGCTGAGGGGCACAGAGCCATTGGCAAACAGCAACATGTCCGCTGCGGACTCCGTTCTAACGTACAGAAAAGAAACTGGACTTTATTTCTTTATTTAGATTTATCACAGGGAATAAAGGGGAGGTGCAAAATGAAGGGCTACACCAACACACGCACTGCAACACAGCGCTTCACCAACTAACGCACTGCAGCACAGCGCTACACCAACTAACGCACTGCAGCACAGCGCTACACCAACTAACGCACTGCAGCACAGCGCTACACCAACTAACGCACTGCAGCACAGCGCTACACCAACACACTCACTACAACACAGCGCCACACCAACACACGCACTACAACACACCACTTCAGCAACGCACGCACTACAACACACCATTACACCAACACACGCACTACAACACAGCGCTACACCTACACACGCACTACAACACACCACTACAGCAACGCACGCACTACAACACACCATTACACCAACACACGCACTACAACACAGCGCTACACCTACACACGCACTACACCAACACACGCACTACAACACAGTGCTACACCAACGCACGCACTACAACACAGCGCTACACCAACGCACACACAATAACACAGACTAACTATAGCATTGTTTTTAATGAGGCCAAGGATTCATATTAAACTTTCGGCATTCGAAAAGACTAATCAAAACTGTGTCGAGTTGTAAAACTTCTGATGACCTACCTTAGTTGTTGGTTGTTCATCTTTTTTTAAATAAAAGACAGTAATGTTCAAATTCCAATAACGTTCTTTTGAAATGCTTACCTCAGTCTGTATTTTCGTAGTTCTTGTTTCTTCCTCTGAAGCATTTCTTCCTTTTCTCCTTTCGAAATAGCGTTGGCGAAGACTAAAGCCCTTTTAGAACAATTGCACCTGCTATCTGCGACCTGGTCATTCAGTCTGCAGGAAATAATAGAGGACGACAGGCTGTGCGCTTTTCTTACGTTCGTCAAGCTACGTGCCGTACGTGCATATACGTGCTGTCTACATGCAAAACTTGGGCAATCTTTTTTGATCTGTAAGTGGTAAGTACCGGCTAAAAGTGACCGTAACGTTGATGTCATATAGCTCCCAAACGGCTTGTGCTAGAACAACCAAACTTGGTGACTTTTCCTAGAATAGTATTGACAACAATTTACAGAAAAGGAAGTTTGTAATTTAGTCGTGTTGCAACGGGTTTCTGAAATTTTACAAAAATCACACATTTTGGTTTAAACAATGGAATTTTCAGATTTTCTTGCTAAACATATGTTCTTTTCATATATCTGTATCATCTAACACATCTTAGTTGAACATTCATAATCAAATATTCATAAATTATACTAATAAGATTACGTAATTAGTCGAAATCCACGATGGCCGACAATTTCATAATGAATAGTATAACCAGCTTATTTTCACTTGGATTTCATCACTACTTGGTATTTTCTTACAGAAAACATTCATGTAAACGTTTTTAATCCATTTTATGACATCATTTTGACGTCGTTGTGTCGGCATTTCACAACAGAAGTCTTTTGACACTTAGATATTTATAAGAAACCTTTATTAGTAAATTTTGTGTGAAATATTTAGGTATTATTGGAATTTCTCGTTTCAGCCAAAGAAATCAATTAGTTACGTCATAATTACGTCATAATTACGTCATAATGTCATAAGATTTTTAGGAATTATTAAACTTGACAAGAATAAACCCCCTGCAAATTTGGTGATCGTACAGTAAGCTGTTTTGAAAATACGAATGACCCGACCCCTCCCAGTCCAGGGAATGCCAAAAAAGCCCAGTCTGTATAGGGTTACGTCCCAACGGTCGAGCTGCTTACAACACACACAAAAAACTAGCAATCGAAAGGACGAAAATGCCCATTTGGAGCTCGCCGACACGTCGGCCGAGCTCAGGTCTTGATTTGTAAAGGAATTAGAGGCTCCTTTACATGGGAATCGGAATGAGCTGGAATGCCGTCCCAATAAAGATTCGTTGTATATTCCTGGTTTATTCTAGAGAGTCTTTACTATTAGGTCAACTTGGAATTCCCGCCCAAATGTGGTACGAATTTTTGCGAAATATTCATCCCGGCTGGTTCTGCTTGATTCCTGCTGATTTGGTTTGAGGGTGAAGGCAGGTTCAGGCGTGCCACTTCTGACTGTTTTAACCAATGTCCTTATTTGCTCTCGCTTTGAAATCACCCTAGTATTCATACCGTAGTCTTAAACCTTTGACGACTATGCTCATTGTTTTCGTCTAAATGGTCTCTTGGTTTCTAGCCATGTGGGTAAACAGTAAGCTCTGTGCAAAAAGTGTTTTATTGGATACCTGATATGTCGTGCCCCTTCTAAGGTCACCGGGGTTACGTGCTGTTGTTGTTGTACGTGTTATTCTATCTGTACTCTGAAAGGATACCTTCATGGTACGTAACAGGCACTATGGTACGCCGACTACAAAAAGCGTACTGCAAGGTATTTATAATTGACTTGACATTCACAGCTTTGACATGGACACCGCCTCCGTTCGAACTCATATGGAATCCGACTGATTTTGCACGCATGCAGAAACGCCGTAGAACTTAACGTGCAGGCAAAACTGTGCCATCGTGCTGCGGATTACACCCCGCCCCCCGTACGGTACGAGCCAGTACCTTAGTACAGTACCTTAGCTTTAGTGCATACTCCGAGAAATGTGGCACACCAAGAAGTAAGTCTCTATAGATACACCCAGTTTGGAATTTCCTACCAGGTTCTGACAGAAAAAATACAACATAACCAGAAAGCAGAATGGTGTACGACACGTGCAAGACTATCTCAAAAATGTCCAAATTTTGCGATCGGACGACAGTCGCGAGAGTGACCTTCATTTCCCAGTTTTAACAAGAACTCAACCCTTGTAGTGTGGCAATGTCTCTGAAGGATATTCTGCCATATATCATCCACAAAGTATCCTGGGTACCATCCGGGTAGTAGTTCGCTCCTATGTTTGCTTCAAGAACAACTGAGAAGTGGCTGTATACAATGTATAATAAAAGCCGGATCCGGAGCGAACTACTTTACGGATGGCACCAAGACTACCGAAAAAGAAGAAATTATGCTACAGATTTATGTCATCAAAAACAATAAGATCTTCAATTACTAACTAATAAACAATGCATGATAAATAATAAAGACCTTTATCATATTTTACATCCGTATTGTCGTTAGGATTAGACAAGGTCGTCTCCTGTTTAGCAGATAAAGGAATCAATATACAATGTTAATGTTTTTGTAACGTCTATACCAGGTCACATTATATTTTGTTCTAATTTTGCGTTTCAAAGAGTTTAATAGTATTTTAAATTCACGACAGAGGCGGCGGCACTTGCGCCCTCCCCCGCAAAAAATATGTTCGGTTGCATTACCCCCACCCCCCTATCAAGCTAAAACCATTGTGTATTTTTTTCAATGATGGATATTTCATTCAACCTAGCAAGTACATTGGCAAAATGCGCTGGACATGGCGAAAACATGGTGCGGGAGCGTCGCTCTCAAAAACCTTTAAAACTAATAGAAATTTTACCATCAAATTTACAAGTAGAATAGAGTCGATTCCGAGTCACCGAGAGGGTTTTGAAATAATATTTGTAGTAAGTTTGAACTATTCTAAGTAAAAGAATATGTCAGTCACTGAAGTTCTAAATTGTTTAAACAATTGAAAATAAAAGTTTTAACATGTTTGAACCTATCTATATATGTTGGAAATATTTGGAAATTAATGGTACAAATATCTCTTTATTTAGAACAATTTAGAAACATCTATGTGTTTTTGTTATTGTTGGAACATGTGATCATATGTTCCAACAATTTGTGTCATTTGTTCCCTCCATAAAATCTTTTATTACCCCCATAAACCAAGCTGCTAAGCTGTGTCTTTTGTTTGGGTCTTGTATTTCTAGATTTTCTTTGGTAGACACTGGTGGCTCCTTTGTGAGAAGGTGTCAGATAGACACAATTTCCTGTACTTGGCAGGGATGTGTGAATTGCCCTCTTCCCAGCCCACTAACCCAGTTTTACCATTTTGTTTCAATGTGATCACATGTGATCACATGTGATCACAAATGATGATTCTATGTTGGAACACTTAAGAAACTAACAGAAATAATGTATTTGATGTTAGAAATGTTTCTAACATGTATGAACACTATAGAAAATATTAAGAACATCACGCAGATGTTATAAATAGTTCTAAACAGTTACTTATCATAGTTAGAATGTTATAAAGATTTCCAACATGTTGGAACAAAAGGCAAGAAATACCCTCTTGGTAATGTGGAATCGACTCTATTCTCCAATGCCGTAAATAACGTTTCAGGGGGTCAACATTTCAAAATTTTCATCGGACCTCCCTAGTGACGTCGACGTGAAAATATGTGGGAGCGTGGGTTGCCGCTCTCAAACATATCTTCTTAAACAGAAATTTCATTAAATTTAGTATAGTCTGCCAGCAAAATCTGTCCCTCAAAATACAGAAAATGGCATTTCAGAGGTCCAGATTTCAAAATTACCCCAGACCAACCTTTCGACAGCTGAAAATCGTGAAAATACTTTTGGGACATAGCTCTCAATACGTGTCTGTAATAGAAATGACATTCAACTAATCTTAGTCTGGCAGCAGAATTCACAACTCAAAATACAAGAGATAGCGTTTTAGAGGGTAAAAATTTCAAATTGTAGTCCCCGGACCCCGTAGGATTGTCGCAAGTCCGCCGCTCGATATGCTGAAAATTTTGTCAGTGGAACCCCCCCCCCCCCCGCACACACACACAAAAGTTTCTGCCGCCGCCTCTACACGGAAAACGGCATGATAACAAAAATGTACTTACTGTTGAATGGGCTGTTTCTGCAAAAGATGTCTCACAGGTTGGCTGTAAGATGTTTTCATTTCCACATTCTTCTTTACATATGTGTAGCTAACGATGCCAGTCAACGTTGCCACAAGAAGACACATAGCGAAGGCCGCACCAAACACAAATCTACGGGACGCCGCCATCTTGAACCTGAACTCTTCTTTTGTGTTGACGGACGTTTTCGCATCTATCATGTGATCAATGTGTTATATTACAACTCCTAAAATTCTGCAGAGAAATCAGCAAATCATAAACACAATACATCTATTGACATCTATAGTGATGTCAAAGCATTTGATAGTTCTCAATCTTTGTATAAATTTTCCGCTAAAAATAGACTATAAATGAAGTTTGCACCTTGAACACTACCTCAGCACTGTTGTTTGGAGAAGCACATACCATACACAGCACAGGTCCTGAAATATTTGTTTACATTTACGGTTACGCTTGAAAGCGACACAAAGAGTATGGCAAAGCCAAGTACACACAAGTCAAAGCTTAGTTTTCTGTTCATGAAAATAAATTGCGTTTGGTTCGCGCTCATTACAACCAAACTAACCTTGTATTATCCCTATCTCACACATGCAGTGTTAAGGTGGCCAGGAGGTCGGACTGGGCATATTTTGAAAATAGAATTTTTCCACGGGCTTTCTTTGCTTTATTATTACAACCATAAACACTCATCAAGTCAAGCATTGATCAAAGAATGCCACATTTTAAATGTACGACGGTATCATCGTTTTTTGTTTAAAAAAAATGTAATTTGTGTCAGGGACAGTCAAGTTAAAGTATTAATAAGATAAAAATGATTCATCATTAGAGTCCATTCCAAGACACCATGCGGATGTTTTATGACTTGCAATTCAGCCTACAACCAAACGATTTGCCAAATGTTAACATGTAGAACAAAGGAACACGGAGCGCAAACATGAACAACAATGGCGGGTTTTACAGGTCCTCAGCTAGCTTAGTAACTGGGCTGTCAGATGTTACGAGGCAGGACACTATCGTACAGCTAGGGTTGGGTACCGGTACAGGAAATTCAGGTCCAGGTACGTGAGTGAGAGTGAATACGTTCCAGGTCCAGAGGAAAACTTGAATGGTCCACTTTGCTCGGACACGCTGGAGGGAGAATGACCAAGAAGGCTACAAGGGTAATTACATCTCATACGTATTAAAGAAGAAGACTTGTTAAATATGTTGTAGAGTTATTGATAATGCTATGTTGTATCACTATTTCTGTGTATTTGTCTGCCCCGACTCGTAGACTCGCAATGCCGCCTGAGATTCTGTTTAATGCACTTTGCACATTTGCTAATAAATGAATTAAGAATAAATAAATAAGTAGAAGACGAAGATTGCTAAAGTCTGGACCGAAATCGTACTTGTTTTGGCAATGCGAAAAAATAAATGCCAAAAGTGTCCCCAAACTACTAGGCTATAACACCATACGCGAAGGTTTTCCTAAGAGCGGCTTTGACTGAAAGTGTTGATATGTCCTTACCAGTGTCAAAATAAAACTACTGTGAATGCAGAAACTTTCGCGGTGGTTAAATGTTCGCGGCTTTCGAGGTGGCCGCTTCACCGCGAAATTAAAATCACCGCAAACATTTTTCTATGGCAGTAAGAGACTACAGTGCATGGTGCTACCGCGAACTTAAGTTAACTACCGCGAAAAGTCCTTTTTCCCGTTACCTCGAAATTATATCCCCGCCAACTTTCATGCATTAACAGTATATATTAGAGCTCTATCTGTCTTCACCAATTTAGCTAGTTGGCATATTCTTTCCTTTCGCATTTTTTTTTTTGCGCTGCAAAAACATGGGCAAGGAACATGTTTTTTTATCAGACTATTGACCCGGATTTGACATCCAGGGCGTATATAACATATATATAAAAGAGATAAGGTCACAAAAATAACATTCTTTTAAACAATACATAGACACAACATTTTCCCTGAGTAATCTTTGTAAATAGAAATCTGTGTCAAACATGAAATTTTTGTGGTGTTGGCTAAAGAACAAAATGCTTACTCTGCGTATGTGCATGAAAATAATTAGACTTAACGAGAAAATGTATACCAAATCTGCTATATAGGGGCACACCTCTGCCGCAAGCTTTCTCAGTATTCAGTAGACATTGGGAAAAGGTCACCAATTCAGACTATTGAGGAAAACGGACTGGGATTTCGCATCGAAGGTGGCGGGACCCACAATCTGACTTCTACTAACGTGATACGACTGTCCTGACTGGGGCCCTACGTATACCGGAATTCCTGTACAGGATATTGACCGGCCTATGAAAATAATTATTTGTTTCCTGTTGCCCTACCTATCCAGTAACAAAAAAAAAGAACTTGCCACCATAGTAACCCAATATTGATGCCGTCATTTAAATATCCCAATGCGGTCCGTATTTAGCCTCGGTGTACCGAAGATGCATAAAGGAATGCAAAGGAGCGAAAAGGAACGAAAAGAAACGAAAGTAACGAAAGGGGACGAAAAGGAAATTACCGAAAGTGCGGAAATGATCAACTAACGTTCTTTTTTGTTTGTTTTCGCACTTTCGGTACTTTCCTTTTCGTTCCTTTTTGCACTTTTTGTACTTTCGTTTTCGCTCCCTTTCGTTACTTTTCGTAGACCCTTTAGCCTGGGTACCATATGGAAAGTAGCTCGCTTCTGCGTTAATTTGAATTCTCGCTCTGACATTTATCATACACTATATACAGTCGCTTCTCTGCTGTTCTCATCGAAATGTTTGAATGTGCAGGTCTCCAGACGTGTATCAGAAGCGAACATATGAAAGAACTACTACCCGGATGGTACACAGGCTAATCCATTTTGTCATCTAGACGTTATGATTATAAATGTGAAAGTATAATTGATAAACGAAAACGTTTTTATTTATATATGTATTGATATTTTACGATGTTGTGATGTTTAATTAACAGCGATATGGTTTCTTACTGTACTAATCAGTGCATTTAGACATCATATAAATTCAGAAGAAAATTTCTCGACTATTTGACAAAAAACACAAGAAGAAGATTACAAATACTGAATGAAGAGAATACGCAATTGCTCAGAAAAATAGAGAGAATGGCGTATGGGTTCTGTAAAACGCGTATGTATTACGTATAAAACGTAAGTTACTCTTATGGATTTTGTAAAATTCTCATGAATGCTTATACCCCCATTTCCTCTAGAACGGCGCTCTCACCGCGCTCTCCCTGCGACCTCAAATTTGACGCATCGCTCAACGAAATGAATCAAAATAAAATAAAAAGAAAAGAATCGAATCTTTCTTTTTACACTTTCTGTGTTTTGTAGTCTTCTTAGTCACACTTTAACAATTCGTATGATGTACCCTGTGTGAAAGCGAAGGTTACACATATCCTATCTAAGTCGCAGTGAGAGTGCGGCGCGATCACCTGCTATTGGAAAGAGAGCCTTAGACACCCCCGTGTTAGAGTTTTGGAGACCGCTCTTTGAATCAAAATTGCCCCCTAGCAGTCTAATACGTTATTGCAGAAAAATCGATCTTTAATTGTCGGATTTATGCCTGAATAACAATCGAATATCAACCAGTACCTTATCGAGATAAGAAACATTTACATGTGACCTGATAGTGACCTACAAGATCGTCGGCGACAAGTTGTTAAGAATAAGTTTAAGAATAAGCATAGGTTGACTCCAAAGAATCACCAACGATCCCTAAAAATCACGCGTTGGTCGAGAAAACTATATGCCAAAACAATGACAACAGAAAATGTCTTTTAAAGCTCAAAGACTCGTCGCCCGACCGATGTTTTCACAATTTTACATGGTGTAAACAAGCTGGTCATGCCACATATATTTGTATATTGCGCGAGTGACAGGTCACCGATCTGTCGAACGTTGACTCAAAGTTTGGTCAAGGTCGTAGTTTGGCGTACTTCAGAATCTTGCCAAAGTCCAAAAGGTACTTTGCACTGCGTTACTGAAGGTAAGGATTTAGACTATATCAGCATTACAAGCCTCTTTGTTTTAATACGTCGGCGTCAACTGTTTAATACTTACAATATTGCGTGAAAACAGTATAGGTAGTTATATAACAGGTTTCTGTACGTTTTTAGTGGCGATTTTGCATCAATTGATACATTGCACGTTAACATAAGAGGAGTTGATAACATATCAATCGTGACAAAAAGGCAGATACTTCCTCTTTAATAGTCGCCCGAGCACACGATTTACCAGTACTGTCGTTTTAAAACAAACACATATGGACGAAATTTGACTCAAAATTACTCGAATTGAACTGGTAGTCGCTAGCCACTAAGCAAAATAGTGCTTCTTAGAATATTAGGAAAACTTGTCAGAGGTTGAGGGAGGGGGGTGGCAATTCTCCTAAAGGTGCACTCTCACGGCACTTGTGTCAAGCTGGCGTCACTGCGGGGTTCGTTGACTGTGTCACTGTTTTGTTATTTTCCCGAATTCTATTTTTAAATGTAGAAATTGTGCTATACGTAAAAGTATGACTCAGAAGGCGACAAAATACACAAAAAGTAAGAAAATTCGTTAATTTTGCGTTCTTTATCTCTGAAATTTATGAGTATCTTTCAAACCACGCCGTGCTGCAAACGTGACTCAAGTTCACACTTGGCTCAAACCTTGTTAAGAATAAAATTGTTCAAATGTTTGTGACCTTTGAACCTCGCAGACATGACAGAGTACGCCATCTATGGAAAACTGGTGGTAATGCATATTGGCTATCCACAATTCCCCACGTCTTTAAGTAACGTGTAATTGTTATAAACAAGTTTTACTCAAACTCTTGTATTGGGGGTGACATTTGAACCTTGCAGACATGAAAAAAATACGCCATCTATCAACAGGTGGCGGTATTGCAGATTGGCTTTATAAAACACGTCTTCCTCAAACTCTTGTATTGGTGGTGACATTGTTGTGACTTTTGAACCTCGTAGACATGGCTGAGTGCGCCACCTATGGGACGGTAGCGGTACTGCAGATCAACGATCCGCCATTAAACGTCCTGGGCCATGACGTCAGGAGTCAGCTGATGTCCGGCTTGCAGCAAGCCTTGCAGGACAAAGCGGTCCGGAGCATTGTCATCATGGGCAAGGGGCAGACCTTTACTGCAGGTGATAACACAGAAAACCCTATATTTAAAGTGGTTTTATTTTTATTTTTATTAAGAAACCGTGTAGCCCTTATGGGCTTATCAGATTATTCCAAGGTTCAAAACAATCAACATGACCATACAACATACATACAACAATCAACAATCATAGTATTTACAATAATCAAAGTATCTATAAGTGGTATCTCATTGCATTTGGGGCACCGGTGCGGCAATGAATGCGCGGTTCAAAACTCAACGAATTTCAGAAATAACGAACGAGTTTGGCCATTTTATGTCTTCAAAGTCATACGTAGACGTATCAAATATTATCTTAGTAATAAAAGATCGTCAAAAATAACACAACAATGCCACAGAGAACGAACCCCGTAGTGCCACACCGGTGCCCAAAGTGCGGTGAGATATCACCTTTAGTTGTGCGAATGATGGTGAAATGCCAGAGAACTTAGCATCGTAACCTCCATAAAAGAAAGTTAAACGAAAGTATAAGAATTGTTATATCCATGACAATTGGATATAAAGTTTTAGGCGTGTCTGTGTGACATGTAATACAGAACAAGTGGAACATTATTAGATATCAATTATGCAAATGTAGGGTTATTTCCTTTCTAATCGCCAAATATAGTTGTCATTCTGTAGTGACATATAATGACTTTCATACTTGAATTTGTGTGCTTAACTGTAATGTTTGTTGAAAGTTGGCATGCTTTTATTATCTTTGAAATTGTCCTGATTTGCTCGCTTGTATGACCCTCGACTAGATAGATTTTTTTTACAATAAGCAACTTTTTACAATATTTCTATACTATGCTCTCTTCTTGGCTCTTTCCCTCTTCCCTCTCTCTCCCTTTCTACACACATAAAAAAAAAACACATCTGTGTGCGTGTGTTTTTCTGCGTGTGTACCTGTGTGTGTGTGTGTGTGTGCGTGCGCGTGTGTGTGTGTGTGTGTGTGTGTGTGTGTGTGTGTGTGTGTGTGTGTGTGTGTGTGTGTGTGTGTGTGTGTGTGTGTGTGTGTGAATGAATGACTGCAACGTCAATTTATAGTATCGCATGTATCATAAACTCCATTTTACATGACAAACTTTTTCCAGGGGGTGATGTGAAAGAGTTCGGGACTGAGAAGATTTTCTGGGAGCCTACACTGCACTCTTTGGTTGAGGCCGTGTCCGCCTCAACTAAACCTGTGGTCACTGCAATTCACGGAACCACGCTAGGGGGAGGTGTTGCACTAGCCTTGGCCTCACACTACCGGCTGGCAGACTCCTCAGCCAAGGTCAGTAATGAGTCATTCTCGCTTGTCAGCCAATATCGTTAATTTTTTTTTTTACTAGCATTAATTAACCCTCAAACCACCGCACCTTTTTTGTGACGTAGATTACCGTATGGTGACTCTTTTTGTGATTTGTATATATGTATATCTTCATTAATCTATGTGGGACAGTTTGACATGATTAGGTGAGAATAATTCTAGCTCATTATCATAATTTATGCAAAAGATCATGAGGACCACATTTTGCACTAACGCTATTCAGACCGGGTAAGGTTTTTTTTTTCTATGCCCGCATCAACTTCAAAGTCACATAGCCCCTTAATAGCTTATGCTAGGACCACCAAACTTGGTCCCTTTTGATAAAATGTTGATAGCAAGCAATTTAAGTGAATAAAAAAAATTCATCATTTTTCATGTTGCCATGGCAACGGAATTCTGACAGGCAAGTTTTAAGGTTTTCTTGGCAAACCACACTTGTTCATGACATCTTATGAAATTCAACGTAAATTTCATAATTCAATATACATAATTTATGCTAATTTGATGACGTCATCAGTCAAAATCCAAGGTGGCGGCCATTTTAAGCTAAATTACGTCATGGCGTCGTCATATAACATGATGATGACATAAAAGTTATTACCATAATTTTGTTGCACATGTACATCATTCTATAAAAATTTCGTGATCATACGATAAGTAGTTTAGGCGTGGGTTCCAGAAGGTTGTTTAAAGAAATGCTGGGGTCAGTTTTGACCCCACTGAACCATACATAAACTTTCTACGATAACTTAATCAACAATGAGCCAATCTCGGCAAAAATGTATGAGAAGTTATAAGACATATATACAAACAAACTCATAGAAGGAAATTTGTTTTTAACCAGAAATGTCATACTGGCACTTATTAGTATACGTCTGGGGTCAGTTTTGACCCCATTCGGTGGTTTGAGGGTTAAACTTTTCTCTCCAACTCTAGAAATAGATGGACTAAAGCACGTCCTTTAACTTAAGGGTTATTAAACTCAACAAGTTGATTTTTTTGTACGAATAGCTAGCATCTTTCGAATTCATGCGTATATATGCTACCATTATCTCTCCCAAACAGCTTATCCCAACTTGTTTTGTTGTTCCATAGATGGCATGGGTTTGAAAATTCACAGGTTTGATTCTTGTGGCATCGCGATGTGGTACTAGGTTAATCACCGCAAACTACTTTGACCAAATCATTGTATTAGGATGGAGACGTAAGGATATGGCTGCTCTGTGCCTTCTGATATCATGCCGAAAACACGGTAAATCTACAGTCCACGTGCACTGCTCCTCCATCCAATGACCATGCAACTAGGCTATGCGACTTTATCCTCTACATCTGGATTTAAAAAAAAATCGAGATTTGCTTCCGGACGTTTTGAGTGACACCCATCACTCTTCTTTAGCATCACTAGAATTAACTGGCAGTACAATTCAATACAATACGTCAAGTAAAGCTGACTAGAAAAACAAAACTAGTTAAACATAACATCAAATCACCAACTCCTAATGATCGTATGGCGGTATGCAAATTTAACTCAAATGTCAATCACTTTGCATAGTTCCCAATGGTGAAACAATAACATAGGAAAAGTTATTGTCCATTTGCGTAAACTCTTTTGCTCATCAAAAGTTTAAGGACAACGAGATCCATTTAACTCAGACGTCAGAATTATGTCAAGAAACCAAATAGAGCCTTCGAGGGGTCGAAGTCATTGTCAATTGAATTAGCTAGTTACCCCAATGAAATATTCTTTCCCATTACAAAAAGGAGGTTATAGTGTTACTAGCGTTCGACTGTGTGTCTATAAAAATGTTAACTCAAGAACGGCTGGGTGGGTTGGTTTCATACTTGGTGTGTTTATAAGGTATAATAAAAGCTGGAAACGATTAGATTTTATGCCCCTAGCGGCTTTGTTTGGTACTGCAGCGTAAGTTCCGGTTAACCGGTTATGCTATCTCTTGCTCTGAACAAGCTATGGTAATGTTTTGGGGTTTTAGATAGTTCTTGTTTTACATCATGTTTTTGCTACAGTCACAATCGGGATTACCGGAGGAACATAGATAGTTTTATATCATGTTTATGTTACACATATGTACCGGAGGTGCGAATTTCATGAATGTTATATTTTACCTCACGGGGGATGCCCTAACATCGGCTCCCGGTCCATCCGCCTTGCCGTGGTGTGAGAGCCCGAATGTACCAATCTCCCAGTCCCGGGGTAGGTGCCACATTCCTACTCTGTAACCTCGAATGAGGGGGTGGAGCTTGGGTAGTCGCTAAAGGATGGACCTGCAAGCACCCCAACCCAAACCAGCACGTCTCCATCTCCATGGTGCCGCTGGAGAAGGCGGGTGCCCAAAGTGCGTGGGTCCCAGGCCGCATCCTGCGATCCACCTTAAACAAATTCACGCAAAGGCTTTCATGCCAGAACTAACAGTCTCAACCTACTTCCATCACTCCCAAAAGTCCCGTGGCGATGGTACTCTGGATGACGGGGACAGGCCTGGTCAGCTGGAAGTCTCTAATCCGGAGCCACACACTGGCGGCACCTGCGTGATGGTCGTCCTACCCTCGAAGCTGTGGTGACGTGGTAGTTCGGCAGCTGCAGGTGTGACTGGGCTGGCCTTTTTAGGAGCACTGCAGCCCACTCCGAATGGAGAGGCCCCTAGAAAAGGTGGGGTAAACATCGGTCACCACAACCTCCCCTGACTGGCAGACCGTGGCCAGTGGGGACCTACTTCTGCGGTCAACACCCGAGAAGAAAAGCTAAACCTAAACCTAAATTGAACCCTTTCAAGGTGGGGGCTTGGAATGTGAGGACCCTCATAGACCATGATGATACAGAGAAACCACAACGACGTACTGCTCTTGTGAGTCGAGAACTTGATCGCTTCAACATTGATATTGCTGCCCTCTCCGAAACAAGACTTGCTGGAGAAGGAAGTCTGTCTGAAGCTGGAGCTGGGTACACTTTCTTCTGGAAAGGGAAAAGTGCTGAAGAGCGGCGGATCCATGGCGTAGGCTTTGCGGTCAAGAGTTCAATTGTGAATCGCTATAACCTGGTCCCAACCGCTATAAACGAACGTCTCATGACCCTCCGTGTGCCACTCCCCGATAATAACCACCTGACTCTGATTTCCATCTATGCACCAACCCTTGACTCTGAGGATGATGCCAAGGAGTCTTTCTACGCTGTGCTGAACCGTACCATCCAAGCTGTCCCCAGCAGAGACAAGCTCCTCGTGCTTGGAGACTTTAACGCCAGAGTGGGTCGTGACCACAAACTCTGGAAGGGCATTCTGGGCAAGCAGGGTCTTGGCTCATGCAACTCCAATGGACTTCTCCTTCTTGGCTTATGTGCTGAAAATGAGCTGGTCATCACCAACTCTCTCTTCCGGCTGCGAAATCGTCACAAGACCACGTGGAAGCACCCGCGGTCAAAGCACTGGACTATCCTCGACTACATCCTGACCCGATCACGTGACCGGAGTGATGTCCTAGTGACCCGCAGTATGCCCGGTGCAGATGATTGTTGGACAGATCACCGCCTCCTCATATCCCGTCTCAGACTTCGACTGCGTAACCTTCCTCGCCACAACAGGCCAGTAAAGAGGGAACGTCGCTTCAATGTCGCAAGGCTGAAGACCCCGGAAGTCCAGGAGGACTACTCCAACCGTCTCACAGAGCTCCTGGGTGAGGCACCACCATCAGACCAGTCGGACTCTGTAGAAGTGGACTGGTCCGTGCTTCGTGGCAACATCAGCAAGGCTGCAGAGGATGTTGTTGGCTACTGCAGTCGCTCCCATCAAGACTGGTTCGATCAAAATGACTCCGATATCCGAGATCTGATAGACCTGAAGAGATCTGCTCGTCTCGCATGGGAGAACCGCCCTACCCGCGCCTCCCTTCGACGCTTCAAGAAAGCAAAGCAGGAGTGCCAGCGAAGGGTCCGAGAGATGCAGAATCTCTGGTGGCAAGACAAGGCAAAGGAGATCCAGTCCTATGCAGACAACAGAGATCTCCGGCGCTTCTATGCAGCAACAAAGGAAACTTACGGCCCTCGTCGAGGAGGTACGAACAACCTCCTGACTGCAGACGGAATGACAGCCCTTACAGACGACCAAGCCATCCTTAACAGGTGGAGAGAACATTTTCAGACACTCCTAAACCGCCCATCGTCTGCGGCTGAAGACCTGCTCCGTAAGGTACCTCAACACGATGTTAGGCAGTGGATGTCTCTTCCCCCATCCTATGCTGAGTTCCAGAAGGCGTTGAACCGCATGAAAGCATGGAAGGCCCCAGGTCCTGACAGCATTCCACTGGAGCTCATCTCTCATGGGGGCATAACTGTACAGACAAGGCTATTCATCCTGATCCTGCGCATGTGGGAGACGAAGGTTGTACCTGCGGACCTGAAGGATGCCACCATCATCACCATCTTTAAGAAGGGGGACCGCTCCATCTGCGGAAACTACCGCGGTATCTCTCTCCTGAGCATTGCTGGAAAGATTTTCGCACGGATTCTGCTAGACAGGCTCCTGACTGTTGCCGAGGAAGTCCTTCCTGAGTCACAGTGCGGTTTCCGACCATCTCGTGGTACCACAGACATGATATTCTGTGCCCGCCTGCTTCAGGAAAAATCCCGCGAACAACGACAACCACTCTTCTTGGTCTTCTGGGACCTGGAGAAGGCATTTGACAGCGTCCCAAGACCAGCTATGTGGGCAACCCTGAGGCGTTTTGGCTGTCCTGACCACTTCACAGACCTTGTGCAAGCCCTCCATGATGGGATGACTGGTCGTGTGGCTGTAAAGAACACTATGTCTGAGCCATTTGCCATCACTACTGGCCTGAAGCAAGGCTGTGTTCTGGCGCCAACCCTCTTCTCCCTTTACCTTGGGGCCATGATCCACGAGCTCCCCGACAACGCCTCCGGTATCCAACTTCGTTATAGAATGGATGGAGGCCTCTTCAACACCGGACGCCTTCGCTCCCGCAGACACACCACTTCCTTCACGGTACGGGAGCTGCAGTACGCTGATGACAACGCAACTCCTGTGGATACAGTCGACGCTCTTCAGAGTACTGTCGATGTCCTTGACGGTGCTTACTCCCGCTTCGGTCTCACCTCCAACATAGGGAAGACAAAGATCCTCGCACAGGGAGCTCCAGGGCATCCTCCTCCTGACACTAGTAACATCCGACTCCGAGGTGAAGTACTAGAGACAGTGAAATCATTCCCCTACTTGGGAAGCTTCCTCTCAGATGACTGTACGATGCAGAAAGACATTGACAATAGGATTCGGGCTGCACATGCAGCTTTCGGGAGACTCTCCAAACGTGTCTTCCTAAACCATGACCTCAGTCTTCAAACAAAGATCATGGTTTTCCAAGCCATTGTCCTGTCTACTCTCCTATATGGCTGCGAGGTGTGGGTCCTGTACCGGAGAGATGTGAAAAAGCTGGAGCGTTTCCAACAGCAAAAACTCCGGGCAATTCTGAAGATAAAATGGCAAGACCGTGTCTCCAATGAAGCTGTCCTTCTCCAGGCCAAGCTCCCCAGCATTGAGACTACGATGGCGCGACATCGTCTCCGCTGGGCAGGACACGTCAAAAGAATGTCTACAACTCGACTTCCTCGCCAGATCCTATATTCCCAACTAGAATCCGGTACAAGGTCGCGAGGAGCGCCCAAGCGTCGGTTTCGCGACCAGTTAAAGGCTACCCTCCTTCGTTGTGACATTGACCACACTAATTGGGAGACTCTCGCGGAGAACCGGTCTGAGTGGAGACGCACCATAACGCAGGGGACTGATCACATGGAGCAGTTACGACGCTCCGAAACCGAGACAAAAAGACAACAACGCAAAGAGAGACTACTACTTCCTCGCTCCCCACCCACTCTGCCCTGCACAAAGTGTCCCAGACTGTTCCACACTGCCCTGGGACTGAGCAGCCACCTCAGACACCGCCACCAACAATCGACAAATGAGACTGGATGGACATGAACTAATGCTCGGTCACGAGCTGACGCCGATGATGATATTTTACCCTGCGTTTGTCTGTTTGTGTGTGTGTGTGTGTGTGTGTGTGTGTGTGTGTGTGTGTGTGTGTGTGTGTGTGTATGTGTATGTGAACAAGATGATTAAAAAAAACCGCTGGATGAATTGGTTTCATACTTGTTGTGTTGGTAGTGTGTGACGAAAGCTGGAATGATTAGATTTTGGGCCCCCTATCGGCTCCCCTTGGTACTGCAGCGCAACTTCCGGGTTTGCTATCTCGTGTTCTAAGGTAGCAGAACACAGTTTTCGGCCTTTGGGGATTTCTATAGTTAAGGGCCTCAAGGTGACCAGCTTCGACGCAATGAAAAATATAGTAGGGTGCACTTTTGGAATACCAAAATCGGATATGTTTGAAGGTACAAGCCACAAAATATATAAAAAAAAATTCTGTCGGAGGTCACAGAACTGCAGCCTGCTAACGCTAGAAAGGCAGTTGCGTAATGGGGCGCATTTATACACGAAATAGAAAACTTTCACAATTCAAACCATGCAGTCTCAGAGTCGACACCTTCCGTGACCACATAACAGGTTATATTTGGCTGCCTCTCAAATAAGGCTTTTTACCTCTTCTTCAACAAGTTTATCCGCACTATTTTATGTACTCGCGTCATAGACCCCCGGGGTTTGCCCATTAATACTGTGTTCTGCTACCTCTAAACACGCTATGGTCACGATTCTGGGTGTTAGATAGCTCTTGTTTCTTTATCATGTTTGTGCTGCACAGATGGGACTACCGGAGGTACAGCTGGGGATCCTGCCGACCTGCGGGGTAACACAGCGGCTGCCCCGCCTGGTGGGACTACAGACGGCCGTTAGGATGATCACTTCTGGTCAGACTCTGTCAGCACAACAGGTACGGCACGGTCAATTCCAATGGCATGGGAAAATCGTAGGCCTTCGTTATACCCCTGTCACATTATCCACGATCTTCGGGCGTATCGATGGAAGAGCGGCCATATTTAAGATAGACAGAGGGCGCCAGGTTGCGCATATTTTTGACCTGAAAACCATCCCCGTCACATTTAAGCCACGATTGTTGTGCAATAAAATTGTTATAAGCGTGGCTCGGGCTATTGCCGTGGAATTAGTAGGAATCAAGCAGAACCAGCCGGAAAGAATCAGCAGGAATCAAGCAGAACCAACCGGAAAGAAGTATTTGCAAAAATCGTGCCCCATTTGTGGCTATTCGGGTGGGAATTCGAAATGAACAATATGTCCCTTTCACACGAGAAGGAATTAGTCAATGACGCCATTCCAACTCATTCTTACTCTCGTATGAAAGGGACTTAAGGATTGATTTGACTACATGTTTTAACAATTCCTGGGCGTCTAATCTGCATAAACGTACTGCTATTATGATGATGATTGATGACATGTATCAAACTCGTGCACATATATTGTTCTGAAACTGCCGTTTAAAATTTGAACCAAGTAACTTCTAAAATGTTATGAAACCCCAGCTTTGGGGTCGCGAATTCATTGAACTGAGGGGCGAGATGGGGTGGGGGTTGGGGAGCGCTAAGTGAATTTGCCCATGGGAGGGCTTGTCAACATCACTGAGTCACCGTTATAACCGGCCTTCTGCGTTACACACCAGTTTCGCAGGTACGGAACGCGGCAGCAGCTGGTTATTTTACAACGTGCTACACCTAACCTCTGCACATCTGACAGTTTGAAGCTGTAAAATACAGATTCTAAACTACTTGATGACAAAGAGTTTCGATTTAAGATAGTTCTGTGGAAAAACTAATTAGAATAGTCTTACAACGCATCATTTATCCATCTCTAAAGGCACTTACAGCTGGCTTGCTGGATAAAGTAGTCCCGGACGATCTGCTGAAGAAGGCTGTTGGCTTCGCGAGGTCAGTAGATGTCCAGCGGCTTGAGGCCAGACGGGTCAGCAGCTGGACAGTCCCCTGTGCGGACAGGGCAGAAGACGTGCTAGACGCCGCCAGGAAGACACTTGTGCGAAGGTCCCGTGGTGCTATCGCTCCTATAACAGGTCTTCGGGCGATTCAGGTAAATTATAAATGATATTAAATTAATAGAGGTTTAACCCTATCCAGACGTGGGGGAGGGGGGTGTAAAAGTGCCTGCGAAAACTTTGACGTCATGTAGCTCCCAAAGGGCTTGTGCTAGAATAACCAAACTTGGTGACTTTGGCTTGGTGACTTCTCAATTTACAAAAAAAGACGTTTATGATTTTTCGTGTTGCCATGACAACGGGATTAAGCTAATTTTAAAAGAAACTAATGATTAAGAATTACAGAAAGAATGCTCTAGGAATGGAAAACATAGAATAATTGATTTAAAAAAAATTGTTTTTTTTTCCCAGTTAGGAAAGCCCTCGTACCCAGCCTATCGTGCTCAGCCTATCGTGCCCAACCGGCACGGTAGGCTGGGCACCGGGAGCGCTCCTTACCCAGATGGAAACCAGCGTCAGGCTGAACTAGGACTGTACTTTTGGACATCCTGGCAGGCTGACATTGATGAGTACTAATCTTACATATTTCCCAGGCTTCCCTCCTACCGTTTGAGACAGGAATGAAGGGTGAGGCTGAACTAGGACGGTACTTGTGGACATCCTGGCAGGCAGACATCGAGAAATAATCTTACATATGTCCCAGGCTTCCCTCCTACCGTTTGAGACGGGGATGAAGCGTGAGGCTGAACTAGGACGGTACTTGAGGACATCCTGGCAGGCTGACCCTGATAGTAATCTTACATATTTCCCAGGCTTCCCTCCTACCGTTTGAGACGGGAATGAAGCGTGAGGCTGAACTAGGACGGTACTTGTGGACATCCTGGCAGGCTGCAGCGCTGAGGTACGCGTTCTTTGCAGAGAGGGCAGTCAAACGCTGGCACATTCCCAGAAACAAGAACGTTAACTATAGGACTGCGGAGCCACTGGACATCAAAAGGTATTTTGTTACCTTCATGATATTCTTAGGTCTGTGCGTCTTTCTCTCTTGAAATTTGTTAGAATAATTTAAGAAAAACTCTGGATGCATTTGTATTCAATATGTAGATAGGTGTTTGCATGGGATATGAAGGATAAGATTGATTTTGGCCCCCGGCCCCTGGTGTATGACTTTGGTACTGCAGGAAAAACTATATTTGGCATCTTTTGTTCTGGATATGCAATGCTCTTTGTTTTTGATAGCCGGTTGCTTTTGATGTAAAGAAAGATTGGTGTAGGTACCATGGTGTGTGCATGACTGTGTGTTTATGGTACTGTATGTTCCAGTGCGGAGGTGCTGGGCGCAGGTACGACGGTCTGTGTGTGTATTGACGGTACTGTATGTTCAAGCGTGGGGGTATTGGGTGCAGGTACCATGTGTGTGTGTGTATGACTGTGTGTTGATGGTACTGTGTGTTCCAGTGTGGGTGCGTTGGGTACAGGTACCATTGGTGTGTGCATGGCAGTGTGTTAACAGTACTGTGTGTTCCAGTGTTGGTATGGTTGGTGCAGGAAACCATGGTGTGTGCATGACTGTGTGTTAACGGTGCTGTATGTTCCAGTGTGGTGGTACTGGGTGCAGGTACCATGGTGTGTGCATGACAGTGTGTTGACAGTACAGTATGTTTTAGTATGGGGGCGCTGGGTGCAGGTACCATTGTGTGTGTATGACTGTGTGTTGATGGTACTGTGTGTTCCAGTGTGGTGGTACTGGATGCAGGTACCATGGTGTATGCATGGTGGTACTGTATATTCCAGTGTAGGGGTGCTGTGTGCAGGTACCATGGTGTGTGTGTGACGGTGTGTTGACGGTACTGTATGTTCCAGTGTCGGTGTGGGTGCAGGTACCATGACTGTGTGATTGTGGTACTGTATTTTCCAGTGTTTGGGTGATGTGTGCAGGTACCGTGGTGTGCATATGGCAGTTTTTGATGGTACTGTATGTTCCAGTGTAGGGGTACTGGTCGCAGGTACCATGACTGTGTGATTATGACACTGTATGTTCCAGTGTGGGGGTACCGGGTGCAGGTACCATGGTGAGTATATGAAAGTTAACTTGGTTGATGGTGCTGTATGTTCCAGTGTGGGGGTACCGGGTGCAGGTACCATGGTGAGTATATGAAAGTTAACTTGGTTGATGGTACTGCATGTTCCAGTGTAGGGGTGCTGGGTGCAGGTACCATGGTGAGTATATGAAAGTTTGTTGATGGTACTGTATGTTCCAGTGTAGGGGTGCTGGGTGCAGGTACCATGGTGAGTATATGAAAGTTTGTTGATGGTACTGCATGTTCCAGTGTAGGGGTGCTGGGTGCAGGTACCATGGTGAGTATATGAAAGTTAACTTTGTTGATGGTACTGTATGTTCCAGTGTGGGGGTGCTGGGTGCAGGTACCATGGGTGTCGGCATCTCCATCAGCCTACTTCAAGCAGGTTTGAAGGTTGTTCTGACTGAAGTCAACAAGGCACAATTGGACAAAGGTAAGTCCTACTGTACATTTTGGCTAAAGAAGTCTAACTCAAACAGTGAACTAGTCACAAACAATATCTCTCTTTAATCCAAATGATAATTGTTATAATTTTATTTAGAACTCGTTTGTTAAAATCCAATGCGTATATTCTGCGATTTGTCTTTCCCATATAATTGAACTTTTTTAATACTCTTTCGTTAGAACATTGATAGTGAATTTCTTACACAGTTGTATACGGAAACAGTCTACAGAAGAACATCAACATAACCCTTGATTTGTATACAATTCTCTTCAATAAACTTCAACACCCTCGATAACGTGCGTAGTTCGGTAGATAGCGACCCTGCTTCAGGAACTAAAAGTCGTGAGTTTGATTCCGGCAGCGTCGCTCACCCGACATGCACGCTACCGGAATGGGCTGCAGTCCTTAAAACGACGGGACGTTAAGCCGCGGTCCACTGTTCACCGTGCTTGCTGAAAACAGCTCCTGTGAGGAAATATTCTCCATGCAACGAACTTGCAAATACTTTTCATTGTGTTTGTTTTCTGACACGAACATTGGAAGAATATCTCTCTAATAGAGCTAAAATCGATCGATATCATTTTGATGTTTTTCAAAACGTCTTTGTACAGCTGTCAGTCTTATTCAACGCGGTCTTGAAGGGAAGTCAGGCACTAAACCGCAGCCCATGCAGCTGAGAGTGACCACAGACTACAGCCAGTTAAGGGAGGTTGATCTGGTCATTGAAGCCGTGTTCGAGGACCTCGCTTTAAAGAAGAAGGTGTTTCAGCAGCTCGACGCAGTGACCAACCCACGGACAATCCTGGCTACCAACACGTCTGGACTGGACATAGACCAGATTGCAGCAGCCACACAGCGGCCAGACAAGGTAATGCACCTTCATGGCAGCTTAATCTGACAGCTTATTCTGTTTTCATTTACTTTGGAAGACATTGCAGACGAAGTGGTGGTACACTCAAGTAAGGGTTTCGTTGGTGGACATAACCGTCAGTTCCAGAGAAGGTTGTTAGGGGCCCAAGCCTTCAACACAAATTCACTAAATAAATCTGCCATCAACAAATCAAGATTTAACATATCCAGGAGTAAGCATAGAAAAATAAACTTTCTAAAACTGGGGGTGCATGTCATAAGTATCAGGCAACGCTCCAAGCAATTCGATAGCTTTATTCTAAACTGTGTTTATTCCACATACAATTGATACCAATGCAACATCACGGAAAGAACATCTTAGCATTTCACCTTTTGTAATGTTTGAAAATCAGTTGAAAATCAGCTGAAAATGCCTAAAACACATAAATCAATACTTTATCGGTAAAATAATGATATAATCTACTTCAGTCTTCTTGCTTATTTAGATTATACGAACGACTAGCCGCAATGTTTTATATTGAGTTATAGACTTGATATGATATATGCAGGATTCAGTCTTCCACTTAACTCCCCAGGTACCCTTCTAATCAATCTTAGGCTATGGATAAATAAATGTGCCTGACAATGCCTAACTAGAGTTAGGTTAGAATACAATTGGTTAGATACTAATTTCAAGAGCGCTAAGAAAAACCCTTCTTGTTATGTGTTTTTTGTACATCTACTGAGCAATTGGCCTTTTTGGTGTGCTTAGCGCTCCTAATGTATTCCGCATATATGCACGATAAAGAAAGCGCCTATACGTATAGATAATGCATGCGTAGGGTCTGCATGGGTTTAGTAAGTGTCACAATGTTTTACAAAAAAAATATATTACGTTATTCACCACAAGTTGAATCCCACAAAAAGTCGGCTGATTATGCATTTATCTATAGGAAAATAACACTCCCTTCTGGAGTGGAATGCTCCTTTAATTAAGGGATGTATGGAATGTTACTAAGTGCACCCAAACTTCTGTCTTGAAGGTGATCGGGACTCACTTCTTCTCCCCTGCTCACGTGATGCGTCTGCTGGAAAACATCTATGGGAGACACACGTCAGGGGAGACCATCGCAACGGCCATGCAGCTGGGTGCTACCATTGGGAAGGTGGGGGTGCTGGTCGGGAACTGTCCAGGTTTTGTGGGGAACAGGATGAAGGGTCTGAACTTCACAGAAGCGATGTTTCTATTGGAGGAAGGGGCGGAGCCACAGGACGTAGACAAGGTCTGTTTACTTATATAGAAATTAAACAAAGTATTTAACCAACACTTCAAATAAATTGTGTATATCTTGCACAAACTATGATTAGGGGGGGACACTATTTTGCAAAAATGCAGTTTTTGATGAAATACGCCCCTAGAAATATGGAGACGGTCCATCTGAATGTGAAAATGCAAAAATTTTGTAAATCTTTGATTGCTAACCCCCCTGTACATGCCCCCTGAAGTTTTTAAGTTGACAATGTACTAAACTAATATAACGCTATACTACCAAACACGCTTAATGCCTTAGAAATTGTACTTTGGCATCCTTGGCAGAATATTTGACTTCAGGAGAGATCATTGTGGATATCTGAACCTCCAAATGTATTTCCCATGCAAATATGGACTATTCCAAATCACCCCCATGGCAAAAATGGACTGATCCAAACTCAAAATTGGACGAAACGGGCTACAGGTAAATTATAGTAAAGTCTGTAGTCATTTCTACCAATTTTTGCACTCAATCTCACAGAGGCAGTTAGCCTTGTAGGATTTTAAAATGCCAGTGGTACTCAAATACTCTGCAAAGCAGATTTCTTTGTATCGAAAAGGACCATTGTTTTGAGTATCACAAGTTTTCACATACTGAATCAGGTCCAGGTTCAGGTCCGGACCTCTGGACCTGAACCAGACCTGCATGAACCTGAATTTCCTGTACCGTTTACCCACCCCTATTAGGCACCCCTGTCGTTACATGTAACTTATATTTTATCCTAACAAGAAATGAATAATTATGCATGTAGGTGGGGGAAAGTTGTGTTCCAACTGAAAAATTTCAGGTTGCGCACTACCTGGATTTAAAATTACGACTTACGTTGCGCCAACCAAAATGCATTTTCAAGTATGCAAGTGGGTATTTCGAGCACTGTTGCTGCAGGTAAAGGATGCAGCCTTCGGGTTTATCTCTAAGGAGATGTTCCAACACACAAAGAAAGAAGAAGTCTGTAGTGCCATTGTACAAGTGGTAATCACAATTACCAATCTGAAGTTACAATTTTGAAGGGTGCTGAAAAAGAAAAGAGAACCTGTATCGTTTAGACAGTACAGTAGAGAAGTCAGGAAAGGAGGCAGGATACCAGAGATTCTGATAGCTTGGAAGAGAAATGAAGAGGAGCTTAAGAAGCAATGACTCAATGAGAAAGAGATTGCAAACATTGCTGTTCATTGGAAGAGAGACAAATACTTACTAGTACAAACCCTGAAAACCCAAGATGGATCTTTCACAGCAGCAGCAGAAGTTGATATGTAAGTTTAAAGCTGGCTCCACTCAAGAACACAGCCCTGTCACTACCCATAACCACAAAAAATCCATCTGCGGTCAACCTAAAATTGTACTTGAACAATGTTACACGCCATTGACACCATCAATGAGTGTACATTTGACTATGGTTCTTTTGATTCTGTTGTAAATAGATGTATCAATAAAACATTGTTGAAATTCAGTATCACAGGCATCTTGCTTACAATGAGAGATATCAGGGCTCGAAATACTACCTGCTTAACATGCAGGTTAGTGCAGGTAAAATTGGAGCTGTGCAGGTATTTTTGATGTCTACCTGCACCTAACCTGCACAGGTCCCATATACTAGGTTTTATACACAAACGTCATATGATGTAGGTGTACTAGTACTGGGATTGTTATTAGCTGCATTGAATGTTACCACTACCACCTATATTAAGTAATATTCTGTAGAAAAGGAAAAAAATGCAATTCAGAGTGGTACAGGTAAAATTTGTCTGGTGCAGGCTATTTTCAATGTTACCTGCAGCAGTGTAGGTACGCAGAAAAAGTATTTCGAGCCTTGGATATAGCATGTACATGTACAAGAGAGCCTAGTAGTAGAGAGAACAGTCAATTGTTGCTTTTCTGTCCATACTTGACGACACATATACAAAAACACTGGTTTTACGCTTGGGAAAAAAACTGTGTTTTTGTAACCTTGAAACAATGTTTCTTTTTGAGGTTGCCCAATTCCTTGGCATCGAGTTTCTTAAAATTTTACCACTATTCTTGTGAAACTAAAGACACTGTGTAGTTGATTTGGTTACTCTTTATTATTCTGAGCACTTGTCGAATTACTGCCCTACCGTGACTTCCCTGTTTTTGTCCAAATAATGGAAATTCGCCCCAATACTTGCTGCCCTGTTGTCATGGCAACCAAGAATATTAAGCCAAAAGCTGATAGAAAGGTATCTTGGAGTGTAATGTATCATTTAATTACACAAAATGTGCAAAAAGAACTGAAGTAATGCAGTCAGTGCTTGCAGACCTTAGCAACATCACACAAGTACATGGCGAGGGGGGTATCCAAACTTCAGGGGGTATGTACAGGGGGGTTAGAGTTTTACAATTGCCCAATTTTTGTGATTTCTGTGTTTAGATAGATCATCTCCATATTTTAGGATGCGTATTTCAAAAAGTTTGTACTAATGTCCCCCCCTACTATGATATTTTGTACAGACTTCTATGTTTCGTTAATGTTTCTTATAATGATAGAACTTGAGTGTAAATAAGAATTGATGTACTTTTTTGGCATTATTGTGTCGGGCCATATGAAACAAAAATTACTAGATTGCAATACAAATACTCACATAAGTCCTGGCTTAGATAATATGCTTTGCCTCTAAAACATATTGTTAAGGTTTCGTAGCTTGTTTTCAAGAATGAACAAACCTCTGTGTGCAAAAAACAATACAAATTAATGACATATCCTGCAAAGTTGAATTTCCACTGTGAGCAGACCATTCCCTTCAACTATCTTTCTGACAATTTTTCATCAAATTGTATTTCCCCAGGCGCTGGAGGAGTTTGGTTTCGCGATGGGCCCGTTCCGTGTGAGTGACCTTGCTGGAGGAGATGTACACTGGCGGAGGCGGATACAGGCCGGGCTGACTACCGAGCATGGTCCGCCCCCATACACACCCCTACTTTATCGGCAGGGCAACCGCTACTCTCCACTGGCAGACATGTTGTGCATGCAGGGGCGCTTCGGACAGAAAACGAGGGCGGGCTGGTACAGGTGTGGTTGCTAATCTACCTTTTTTCACCATAAGGCATTGTTGATTTATGTTACAAAGATTCTATATCCGTGCACAAAATAAAGCGTTTACCATCAAGCTTTCGATCTGTCCTCTGATCTTTCTCAAGTTGAAATGACCTAATACCTAAGTCACACATCCGGAACGGAGGTGTGACGTCAGCAAAGGGTTAAAGGTGCTTGGCAGTCGGTATCGCCCCCCGCCTTAGTTAATGGAAGATCGATGGACACTGATATTTACTACCGTCACAGATAAACTCACATTCAAGCCATGTTGATTTGATTATATGGATGATATCCCCGCGCGCATCAATTTTCAGGCGTTTTCAAAATACAAAAAAGTTTTCAAGCATACTCTAAATCGTACAAAGCAGCTTCAAAATAAGCAAATGTATGGTGTGGATTGCAAAAATAGATATCGAAAAACGTATACTGATGTCATAGAACATTACAAGGTCAAAAAAGATTTGGAAGAACAAAAATGAAGAATCTATAGTTTGGTAACTGTATCTCTGTATATATATACATTGTCTGATCCTTGCGTCTTCTCTTATTACCTCAATGAAAAGTGACCTGCAGGCCTATTTGAGCTTTTATGAATAAACAAAGGTTCAAATGTATACTGCCGTTACATTCCGTGTGTTCAGTCATTTGTTCAACCTCTCTGACCAAATTGAATTTATAATAAAGGCAACTTTTTATGTCATTTTGTTTCTTATTCGCACGCTCGCATTAGTTTTTGGATTCCCAAATATAGTCAAATCAACATAGCCTAAGCCAAAAATCGATGCAAGTGCTCATATAAATACAATCATCATAGCTTAAGTGTTGCTCAAAAAGTTAACAACTACCGAAAAAGTCATTCATTTGTACTTAAAAATTGCAAAACACTACATTCGTAGTTGACTATGTATACACACCTATTAGCATGATAACCTATTTCCTGCGATATGTATCTACTGTGGCCGGCAGGTACAAGTCCGGCAGCCGTACAGCCCTTCCTGATGCTGAAGTACATCGGCTCATCCACAAGCACCGTCAGGACCACGGCTTCCAGAGGAGAAACATATCCTCACAGGTCCGTCTTCTTAGTCTCACTTTGTGGGTCAATACTAACTGCAAACGTTTCATTGGCATCATACCTATGAAGCTACAGAAAAATATTTATTCTCAACGAACTTTTCATGGGCATTTTGCATATAAAACTACAAGAAATGTATTCTGAATTTAATTCTATGTTGAGAGAACTTTAACACTATTCCATCAACTCTTAGAGACAAACCGCATTTAGTACCTGGTAACCGCATCTAATCCGCAAAAGGAAGTGTCGTGCAACAGAACCACTCAAATCCGAGGACTGTGTATACGTAGTTTGCCATCAGGCACACAGTTTCCGAAAATTACTTCGAAGTTTATATTTCTATCTCTTAATTTTTGCTACAGGAGATTGTGGAACGTTGCTTGTTCCCGCTCATCAATGAGGGTTTCCGCATCCTGGAGGAAGGACTAGCTGCTGGACCACAGGACATAGATGTCATCTTCCTCCTCGGCTTTGGATGGCCGAGACACACAGGTAAAAAAGCGGACCTCTTATAGTAGGCCAGGCGGGATGTTGACGGAAAGGAAAAATTAAGCGTTTATCACGGAATATACCCACATTATGCTCATTATATGTTTTTGACGTTCTGTCTTTTATTACCTTTTATATCATATTTTCCATTGCCGAAAGCTACCCGGCCAGGCCCCGGGTTGGGAATTGGGACATAAGCCTTAGCTGGGCGGGCTACTCTCTCTTTGCAGCCCGAGGCTGAATTGCGAAGAGGCCTAGGGAAAAAAGGCGGGGCTAAATTTCAGGGGTCTGTAATGTCTGGCATTCGATACTAACTCAGGTGACCTCAATACAACAGTAATTAAAAATATTATTGTCTTTAATATTTATTCTACCCCAGGAGGTTCTTAGTCTAGTACATCCAATGACAAGTAAGAGCAACAATTACTTTGCATCCTCCTACGCAGGGGCATTCAACGGCGAAACCGTCACCGTTAGTTCCCAGTATAAATAATAATGAGCTAACCAATTCATATGCAAGATCCCTTTTGAAAACAGAATAAACTGTAATCTGATTGGCTGACAGCTGGTTTGTTGCGATGCCCACAGGAACTAAGAGTGACGGTTAAGAAAACAGGGTACATCAAGACAGTCGGTTTTGCCATTGGATGTCCCTGCGTAGTAAGATGTTACTTTGTAGCAAAGTTTAAGCCCCAATAAGTTACACACACGTTGATTCCAGGAGGACCGATGTACTACGCTGACAAGGTTGTTGGTCTGGGGAACCTGCTACAATCTCTGGAGAAGTACCGAGCCCACCATCCCCGCAGTGCACACTGGGTACCCAGCAGCCTTCTGCGGAAGATGGCTGCCCAGGGTACCAGTCTTTCAATATGGGCAGCAGGGAGTAGACTTTGAGACGACATGTTGGCTAATGTTGAGCAAATCGTAATCTTTGTAAACACTAAATAAGCAAAATGACATTTGTAAGGTATTCTACATCTCTACGTACATACAAACCAGTAAAGACACATGCTGCTCGAAATAATCTTTTTTTTTTTACATACGTGCACTTGTGCAGGTAACGTGGAAAATTACCTGCACCAGACAAATTTTACCTGCACCTCTCAGAATTTCAGAATTATGAATCATACTAAAATTGTTCAGGAACCACGCATTGCAATTTTTCCCTTCATACTTCATATCAATGCAGCTAATAAAAATATTCTGATTATGCAAATAACTTTCACATTTGCATAATTTATGCTTGCTTATGTACACGTGCACCTTTCACTAACGTACTAACGTACACAGGTCACAGTGTTGACAGCCCAATCATTTACTACATATACTAAGAAGAATAAGGACACTTTCAAATTAATTATGCAAATTAAGTAAAAAAATGCATAGTTTGTACTTCATTATGTACATCATTATGCCATGAAATCATTGTTTGAACTGCAAATTATGATGGACAGTCTTTTGTTTGCCTCATTGACCTCGTTTTCAACCTATCATGGTCGCCGCGTGAGAAAGGTGTTTAGATATGCATACCTACTTGATACTTGGTTAGGTCTCCTCATATATGCATATGAGGGTGTATTCTGTCCGTTCACGCGTGTTAGTTTCCTATTGCCATCTTTTTTTTTTCGTTCGACTAGCTTCAAAATTGTAGGTAAAACAAAAACATCAGATTCGTTCCCCTTAAAATTTACACAAACCAAATTGTCAATACAGAACGCTACTGACTTGTATGCACACAAGTGTAAACAGGCCCCAGAGAGACCGCCCAGCTTTAATGACCATCGGAACTTCAACGTCACGTATGTACACATGGACTCATATAACTCATATAGGTCATTAACCCCCTATAACAACATTTCCATTTGGACTAAACAGTTTCCTGCCAAAAGGGGTAATGCATATATTTCTAAGATAACCCTGCAGTTCTACTGCAACCTGATAGGAGCCACACCTACACCACTTTTTCATTTAAACACCATTCTGCCACCTAAACATCAACACCAGCGTCCAAAACCAGGAATTCCTGCTGCCATACCACGGTCAACCACAAGAAAGCAATCAATTGCTTTAAAAGGTCGGGTCACAACACCTTCCTACATACTACATATCATTGCAATCCATCCACAGTCTGGCACAAAGTCTAAAGATATTCGCCGGAAACACGAAGATCCACAAAACAGACGGCCCTGCATATTCACAGAAAATAGCTAGGAGGACCTAGCCAACATTACCTGCCACTGAAAAATCAACACCACAGAAAGTCCAGCTGCATGTCCAAAGATGTGATACGAAATGCGCTACTGCAGTTCAGTCACTTACCACCTACCTACGTAAACGTCGCTGAAATCCCTCCAGTGGTTCTTGAGATATAATCCGCATTCTACGGCATTCCAACATTATTCGAAACATTCTTATCTCATTCGATGGTGAAACGAAATGGCAAGGCACTTCGAATCCTGCCAGAATGTGGCCAAAAGAATATCTGGAATGCAGTAAGAATTTTAGACTACACTACGAATTCTCAGTAATAAAAATGAACTTTCATTGTGACGGCATTTGGGCTTGGTCCTTCTCATGTTAATGGGATCTAAGGTCCATTTGGAATTCCCATCCGATTGGCCCTGAATGTGGCACGAATTTTGCAAATACTTCATTTCGGCAGGTTCTGCTTTCCTGGTAATTTGGTTTCAGTGTGAAGGCAATATTAAGTTTACTACAATGAAGTCTCTGTACTTTTCTGCTCTCGCTTTTCGTATAAAAGTGTTAGTTATCTTTATCGCTTATTAAATTTTTTGATCTTAATTTTCCTATCTGTGTAATATTACAGTTTTTTTTCCAACACGAGTAGCTTTACGGATATTAACATCTGATCCTAATATCGGGGACAAAATGTTAGATACTTTTTGTCTTTCTATGTTTCATATAAACATTCCGTTACATTGGTGGGTCAGAATGTCGGCCTGACCCCTGTTTCACCCCGATCAGAGCTTGAAAAATTCTTTTCTCCCCCTAGATTAGGCCGTCAGACGATGCCCTCTGACCTTCCCCTTCTTGCTCCTGAACAAATGAGATCAGCGCGTTGAATACATACTACTCCTAATCCCAGCAGAGTAGATGTTAGTGCTGTGTTGCGAAGTAGAAGGCAAAAAATGTGTGGCACATAAAATCCTTGAAAATTGTGGCCCAATCTGGAGACTTGTTGGGGTAGAAAGAACAGTTAGGGTTTAAGTTTTCTCATGTTGGTCAAACTTTGCTGAGTTTGGCAGTTAAGTTTGCGTGCCGAGGGATTTTTTTTTGCTTGGAAAACTTGGGTCAAAGGTGAGGTTTCTGTCATAGACCGAACATTCCTCAGAGTTGGAGCCGACAATCTCCCTGGCTATTGTGACTGTCTGGTGAACAAATATTTCTAAGATTGAAATCGGGGTTACTGAAGCATTGCTTCGGTGTAACTTAACGTTCTTTCCTATGGGCAGCCCTAACTTAACTGATATACAACCCCTATCATTAATGAAAATGCAGCTTCCACATTTGCCTTGCTTTCTTGTATCGGAAGGTGGCGCTGTTCATCGGCTATAAGATCACAGTCATTGACATTTTTTAATAGGATTGGGCAGGAAAAATGAAACATGCGAACAACAGACAAAATTGCGATAAAATAGAATACTGCATGTTCATAGAACCTTCCTGCGCTTGTATATACTGATGTAATGATTTTAATCATGTAATTAAGTATTTCCTCAACAGCACCGACAATGGCATGTACCAGCTACCAAGATCCTGAATGAATTCGGAAAAGAAAGTCAAATAGCAACGACTAATAAAGCTTGAAATTTTAATCGGACATGTATCTGTAGAACTATCGTAGATTGGAAGCCGTTGCAACCAAGTCGATGCATTCTCACACTGGATAGATCTTTACGTATACACTAGATAGATCTAAAGAACACATGTTTCACTACAAGGTGCATAAATGTGAAAATTATGTGAATTTTCTGGAAAATTCTATGAAAATGTGATATGATGTGATATTATGTGAAACATTTTGAGGTTCAATAGCATCACATCTTATCACATAAGTTGACATATAATCACATAAAATAACATTCACGTCACATTTCTGAGGGGTGGCACTGAAATTGAGCTTTATGTGAAAAAAATGTTATAAGTTTACATCACATTTTTTCACATTTCCCCAAAACGGTCTTGAAGAATCACATTCTGAAATGTAAAAATATGTTACCTAATGTGACATTGGATGTGCAGCCATTATGTGAAATAATGTGACTGTCGATACACGTCTCGACCGGCTATAGTTATGTGATTTTTATGTGAAAAGGGCTCTTGATGAAAATGTGAAATAATGTTAAATTGAATCACATTCTATGAAATGTGACTTCATGTTAAACTTATGTGAAATGCGAAATGTGAAAACATGTGAAGACAACTGGCATGCTGAGAAATGTGAATTTTATGTGATGTTCACAAACTTGCAAGATGTGAAAAAATGTGACAGGATATCACATTTTTTATATGTGAAACTAATGTGATTTCCACTTATATAAGATATGAAGTAATTTAAATTGGCAGGCTATGTAAAGGTAAGTGTGCTAAAGTTGATGTATAAAGCCCCTATTTTATAACATTTGCCTCCAGGCAACAAGACGACCGACGAATACTTATGTACAACTTTAAAGGGCAGTCCACTCCAGAAGCGAGTGTTATTTTCTGACTTCACACGTTCAATAAAAAAGCTGCCTTTTGTATTCCACACCGCTCTTCTCCCTTTTATCGGCTAAATATTTGTGGAAATTCTTACAATATTCGTTTTAAGCTATACAAAGCCTTGGGCAAAGTCATTATCTATCGTTCAGTCAAAACAAAAGGTGTGGACCCCTCCCCTCGCGCGCGACTGCTATGTTACTGATTATCTAATTTACAAGTGAAAGCACCGAATTTCATGACCATGCACTTATGGTCGTCCGTTGTGCATCACTTCCAGCTCTTCCTTTGTGTACCACCAAACAGTTGAGATTTAAGAAGTTACTGATCTACTAATTGAAACTTATCGACCCAGTTTGTAAAACCGTCCTGTTCAAAATATTTTGTGAAAGCATTACGGCCAACTAAAATTAGAAATTCTCGTCAGTACTATTTTAAAGAGCCAAATTGTTGTGTCAACAAGTGACCCTACTGGATAGACAACAAAGGAAATGGTGAACCAGTTATCACGGGAATAGTTGTGTTTGTGCCGATGTCAGATTTAACTCAATAGAGGACTCTCGTCCTTATTGATTTGCTTAATAGCAATTACAAGCGAACGGCACACAAGCCAGTAATGAAATCAACAAGAACGTGCTTTATATTTAAGCAGAAGCGGACATGCACTGGAGTTTGGAATAAATTATTTTCTAACATGGACATGCTAAACGCCTCTAAGAAAGCTAATGGATCAAGTACATGTATATGGACAGGCGTCACTAATATGGTAATTGAGGTCAACTAGTTCATGTACGTACTCGGGATCGACCGTCCGAGCGGGTGTCGAACGTCGGCGAGTTCCGATCTCGAGCGAAGGCACCCGAAGGTCGCCGAAGGCGATCAACACCAGAAGGTCGGCCTAGGCGACCAGCGAGCGGAGCGTGATTTTTCTAGGAAGGAGAGCCGCAGTCAAGCGCTGATGGGGGCGTTTTATGAGCGCAGCGGGTGGACATTGTCTGGTGGCTTGGCTTGAGTGCCAGTTTGCTTGTGTGGCATCACTGTGTACTAGTGTGACACTTTTATATGTATACATCCTGACTTATTGTGACCTGTACTTAGCTCGGTTGGGCAAAATTGTACAATAAAGGTCTTCATTCAATTATCAGTAAAGTATCTCCTCTTTGTTGCAGCCAACAACAAAAATTCCGAGGCCTATTGTCCATGGTCAACCTGGGCGTTCGGGGCGTCATAAAGACAATAGCAAAAATTAACACACTAAAATGTATGCAACAGCAGGTGCCGGAACAAACAATGGCGGTAATTTGTCTAAACAAATCGTAATCCAAAACCGGAAAGATTTGTTTCTGACTCATTCCGTGTAAGAAACACAAAGAAATCCGTAATAATAATTTCAGTTCATCAATACGAAAACAGTGAAGTTTCTAAATGCCTCTAAATAAATGTGACGACAATAGAGGAACATAGGGCGTTATGTAAGACATAAGTGAGTTGGTGAGGTGGCAAGTTCCACTTCCACGGATCAGAAAAGGAAAACTCTCGAGCTCCTGCCGATTGTGACTATGACTATGTTGGATATTATTTGCACACGTATTACTAAAGTTATGCTGTATCCCCTAATTTGAACTAAATGAGGCTGTAGAACATTGGAAAGTCTTGTTTAAGGATTACAAGACATAGGATTCTGGTCTAGCATTATTATTACTGACAGGTAACTTGTGTTTGAAGTGTTTCAATGCAGTCCTGATAGACTTTACCTGAAAGATGGCCAACGGCAAAATGGATAGATTCTTGTTGTTTTCTAAAGTTAGAAATGCTGTAGAACATTGACAAGTCCTGTTTTAAGATTGTAAGACATATGGGATTCTGGTCTAGCATTATTAATACCTACGGGTAACTTGTACAGCTTTAAAAGGACGCCCAAACAGGAATGTTGACCACAAACTTTGAAGTGTTTCAATGCAGGACTAATAGACTTTACCCTAAATTGTGGCCGACGGGAAAATGGATGGATTCTTGTTGTTTTCTTAAGTAAGGAATGTTGCAAAACACTGAAAAGACCTGTTTTAAGATTATAAGATATATAGGATTCTGGTCTATCATTATTAACTACGGGTAACTTGTACAGCTTTGAAGGGTCGCCTAAACAGGAATGTTGTCCACGCCTTTTGAAGTGTTCCAATGCAGGCCTGATAGACTTTACACTAAACTGTGCATGTGGCAAACGGGAAAATGGATGGATTCTTGTTGTTTTTCAAAGTTAGGAATGCGGCAGAGCCTTGAAAAATCTTGTTTTGATGTAATAAGGTATTTAGGATTCTGGTCTAGCATTATTGACTACGGGCAACTTGTGCAGCTTTGAAGGTACGCCCGAATAGGAAAGTTGACCGCAACATTTTGGACTGTTCCAATGCAGGCCTGATAGACTTTATCCGAAACCATGGCCGACGGGGAAATGGATGGATTCTTGTTGTTTTCTAAAGCTAGAAATGCTGTAGAACATTGACAAGTCCTGTTTTAAGATTATAAGACATATGAGATTCTGGTCTAGCACTATTACCTACGGGTAACTTGTGCAGCTTTAAAAGGACGCCCGAACATGAATGTTGACCACGCATTTTGGAGTGTTTCAATGCAGAACTAATGGACTTTACCCTAAATTGTGGCCGACGGGAAAATGGATGGATTCTTGTTGTTCTCTAATGTAAGGAATGTTGTAAAACACTGAAAATACCTGTTTTAAGATTATTAGACATATAGCATTCTGGTCTATCATTATTACTTACGGGTAACTTGTACAGCTTTGAAGGGACGCCTAAACAGAAATGTTGCTCTCGCATTTTTAGGTGTTTCAATGCAGGCCTGATAGACTTTTCCCAAACCGTGGCCAACGGAAAATGAATAGATTCTTGTCGTTTTCTAAAGTTAGGAATGCTGTAGAGCATTGAAAAGTCCTGTTTTGATGTTATAAGATATTTAGGATTCTGGTCTATCATTATTGACCACGGTTAACTTATACAGCTTTGAAGGGACGCCCAAACAGAAATGTTGACCACAAACTTTGAAGTGTTTCAATGCAGGACTAATAGACTTTACCCTAGATTGTGGCCGACGGGAAAATGGATGGATTCTTGTTGTTTTCTTAAGTAAGGAATATTGCAAAACACTGAAAAGACCTGTTTTAAGATTATAAGATATATAGGATTCTGGTCTATCATTATTAACTACGGGTAACTTGTACAGCTTTGAAGGGACGCCCAAACAGGAAGGTTGACCAAGCATTTTGGACTGTTCCAATGCAAGCCTGATAGACTTTACCCAAAACTATGGCCGACGGGGGTAATGAATGGATTCTTGTTGTTTTCTAACGTTAGGAATGCTGTAGAGCATTGAAAACTCCTGTTTTAAGATTATAAGATATATAAGATTCTTGTCTAGCAATATTGACTACGGGTAACTTGTACAGCTTAAAATATTGACTACGGGTAACTTGTACAGCTTAAAAGAGACGCCAAAACATGAATGTTTGAAGTGTTTCAATGCAGTCCTCATAGACTAAACTGTGGCCGACGGCAAAATGGATGGATTCTTGTTGTTTTCTAAAGTAAGAAATGCTCTAGAACATTGACAAGTCCTGTTATAAGATTATAAGACATGTGGGATTCTGGTCTAGCATTATTACCTACGGGTAACTTGTACAGCTTTAAGTTGAAATGACACCCAAACAGGAATGTTGACGACGCATTTTGAAGTGTTTCAATGCAGGACTAATTGACGTTACCCTAAATTGTGGCCGACGGGAAAATGGATGGATTCTTGTCGTTTTCTAAAGTTAGGAATGTTGTAAAACACTGAAAAGACCTGTTTTAAGATTACAAGATATATAGGATTCTGGTCTATCATTATTACCTTCGGGTAACTTGTAGAGCTTTGAAGGGACGCCCAAACAGAAATGTTGACTACGCAATTTGGAGTATTTCAATGCAAGCCTGATAGACTTTACCCTAAACCGTGGCCCACGGGAAAATGGATGGATTCTTGTCATTTTCTAACGTTAGGAATGCTGTAGAGCATTGAAAAGTCCTGTTTTGTTGTTATAAGGTATTTAGGATTCTGGTCTATCATTATTAACTACGGGTAACTTGTACAGCTTTGAAGGGACACCTAAACAGAAATGTTGACCACGCATTTCGCAGTTTTCTAATGCAGGCCTGATAGACTTTACCCAAAACGATGGCTGACGGGAAAATGGATGGATTCTTGTTGTTTTCTTAAGTTAGGAATACTGTAGAACATTGACAAGTCCTGTTTGAAGATTAAAGACGTGTAGGATTCTGGTCTAGCATTATAAATACCTACGGGTAACTTGAACAGATTTAAAAGGACGCCCAAACATGAATATTTGACCACAAAATTGGAAGTTTTTCAATGCAGGACTAATTGACGTTACCTTAAATTGTGGCCAACGGAAAAATGGACGGATTCTTGTTGTTCTCTAAAGTAAGGAATGTTGTAAAACACTGAAAAGACCTGTTTTTAGATTACAAGATATATAGGATTCTGATCTATCATTAATACCTTCGGGTAACTTGTACAGCTTTGATGGGACGTCCAAACAGAAATGTTGACCACGCAATTTGGAGTATTTGAATGCAGGCCTGATAGACTTTACCCTAAACAATGGCCCACGGAAAATGGATGGATTCTTGTTCTTTTTCTAACGTTAAGAATGGTGTAGAGCATTGAAACGTCCTGTTTTGTTGTTATAAGATATATAGGATTCTGGTCTATCATTATTACCTATGGGTAACTTGTACAGCTTTGAAGGGACGCCCAAACAGAAATGTTTATCATGCATTGTGGAGTTTTTCAATGCAGGCCTGATAGACTTTACCCGAAACGATGGCCGACGGGAAAATGGATGGATTCTTGTTGTTTTCTAAAATTAGGAATGCGGTAGAACATTGAGAAGTTCTGTTTTAAGATTGTAAGACATATAGGATTCTGGTCTAGCATTATTAATACCTACGGGTAACTTGTGCAGCTTTAAAAGCACGCCCGAACATGAATGTTGACCACGTAATTTGGAGTGTTTCAATGCAGGACTAATAGACTTTACCCTAAATTGTGGCCGACGGGAAAATGGATGGATTCTTGTTGTTTTCTAAAGTAAGGAATGTTGTAAAACACTGAAAAGACCTGTTTTAAGATTACAAGATATATAGGATTTTGGTTTGCATTGAAATACTCCAAATTGCGTAGTCAATATTCCTGTTTGGGCGTCCCTTCAAAGCTGTACAAGTTACCCGAAAGTATACTGATAATAGTATCAGTATACTTTCGGGTAACTTGTACAGCTTTGAAGGGACGCCCAAACAGGAATATTGACTACGCAATTTGGAGTATTTCAATGCAAGCCTAATAGACTTTACCCTAAACCGTGGCCGACGGGAAAATGAAAGGAATCTTATTGTTTTCTAAAGTTAAGAATGCTGTAGATAATTGACAAGTCCTGTTTTAAGATTATAAGATATATAGGATTCTGATCTACCACTATTACCTACGGGTAACTTGTACAGCTCTAAAAGAACGTTCAAACAGGAAGGTTGCCCACAAAGTTTTCAAGTGTTTCCATGTAGACCTGATATTTTCTCCAAGCAGAAGTTAGGCTCTGGCTTTTTTTTACGTTTTTTTAGTCCTTTTAAAGCGAGCTTTCTTTTTTGTATTGTATCTTGTATTGGCTGGCAGAGTTCAAGAAAAATGACAAAATAGAAAGCCCGATAAAAGCAAGGAGCTTTTATAAAAGCGACTAAAAAATCGTCAAAAAACAGCTGGGGCATAGATTCGTCTCCCTAATGAGAAAACAATGGGGATTATGGGCGAGAGGGAAAGAATGTAGGTGTGAAACGCACTTTGACCGCGCGCATTAGACCGCCCGGAGGGACCATAAACCGGATTTTTCGCCGTTATCCCAGAAATCTTCGCCTTTCCACGTTTATAAATCTTGGCCAGGGTCCATAAACGAAAAATGTCGCCAAAAAGGGCAATCTAACAGCGACAATTTTGAGGCGCTAATAAATTGCCCCAGAATTGTAACCAAAAATGTCCGTTTGTAACCATTCCTTGTTCGTAGTGCCCAATACACATCCCAGTCTGCAGTCAAGTGAAGCCAGACTTTGTACAAGTCAGATGAGATGTGTTTGTACAAGTTAGATGAGATGTGTCAGATTTTCAACCAAGGAGGTTGAAAAATTTGGGTAAACCCTGTCCTGTCTTTTGTACGTAAGTTCTATAATCATTTGCTATAGACTCCCTTTTACATTTTTTCATATTGGCCTGTTTCTGTTGGCAGCTTGTGTTGTTTAGATTATGATTTGACAATGATTTTATAGATGCCGGAAATAGTCGTCGCTTCAGTTTACGGGCTTATAAATGTTTCCTGTTGTATAAGCACTGTAAAATGAAATACTATACATAGAGTGAAGATTTGTAAATATGATTTCATATAATTTGGATTGTGACCTCTGAGTGGTAAAACGAGTCTCCTCGAATCAGTAAGCCTTCAAGCATTTTGCACTTCAATGTTGACATCGTCAAATTATCTATATGTACATATACTAGTAAGTCTTATGGGTGGCAGTACAAAAGCCCAGCCGATGTGCAAAGTAAACACCTGTATATTTTGCACGAACAACAATGAATCTTATCCCTTTTATGTTGTCCAATTAGCCCCTTGTTTTGTCTTTTATACTTTATAGGAGTATGCTAAGCATATTTCTTTAAGCCTCTACAGGAGGCAATTAGCATGTCCATGTCAGATAAATAAGAGAATCTTTTATGAACTCCAGTCAGTCCACTGTTTGTTCGCTTCTTTGGATCCGGAGTTGACGTAAAAAAATAAAGCGCGTCCTTGTTGATCTTATGGCAGGCTTGTGTGTTGTGAATATGGATGAAAGTCATCTATTTAAGTTAAATCCGTCCTCGGCACAGACACAACTATGGTCACCTAATGACGGGCCCACCATTTCCTTTGCTGTCTGTCCAGTAGGGTCACTTCGTGACACATCGATTTGGTTCTTCAAAGTACCGACTAAGATTTCTAATTCTAATTGACCATAATGTTTATACAAGATCTTTTGAACAGACTGTTTTTACAAACTGGGCCGATATGTTTCAACTAACAGATCACAAACTCCTTGAATCTTCTTAACTCTTAGGTGGTACATAAAGGAGGAGCTGGGCGTAGCCGTCAAACCATATATGTGAATGAATTCGGTGCTAATTCACTTGTAAATTAGTTAATCGGCAGAATAGTAGCGGCACTCGAGGGGAGGGGGAGTTTTTCACACTTTTTATTTTGACTAAACAGTAGAATAACTTTGCGCAAGCTTTGTATCGCTTACAACCCATATTTTGGAGAGCAGTCCACAAACATTTAACCCATACATGAGCGACGTGGAATTAAAAAAAGACAGCCTTTGTCTTGACCGCGTACGAAGTCTGTGGTTTATGACAAGACAAGCATGTATGGAATACATAGTTAAAATCTTTGAAAAGTGTTTGCATGCTGAATGCATATTTTGGAAACACGTGGAAACTTATCTGTTATATGTTGTAACTTTTTCACATAAAATCACATTCTTAGCTAGGACACCGGCTAATGTGACATTATGTGAAACACTTTCACATAAAATAACATTTTGATCTGTCATGTGAAAAAATGTGATTTCAACTTCACATAATTTCACATTCGCCTCCGTCCAGTTTGCGGAGTAAAACCGTTTCACATCCCTTCACATTTTGTCACATTTCACATTCACATTTTTTTTCTCACGTTTTTGGGTTGTGCGATTTCACATAATCGATTCACATTTTTCGAAGGGTCACATTAATTCACATAGAATAACATTTGACGATTCACATTTTGAAAATAAATCACATTTTGGGTTTCACATTTTTCCAAAGGAAGTCACATTAAATCACATTTTCTTGGCATCGTGCACTAAATTCACATAATTTTCACATTTATGCACCTTGTAGTGACATTCGGTGGTTATTTACTGCGTACCTGCAATACCAGTCTATTACGCTGGGGGGGGGGGCGATCGTGTCGTTTGTACAGCAAAAATGCACACTAAATACCCATACCATAATCAGTACAGACGAATTCTTCTCCACCAATCAAGTGTTTGAACACAATTGCCACAGTACGTACCTATCGACAACAGGTGGCAAAATATGAACTTCAATATATTATTTGACATTTTAGGCCTACTGCCAATACAAATAGAATTGCTACAAATCTAAAAATGGTCTGTCAGTTTGTACGGTACTTATACTTAATATGCATTCGATGAAATATAATGTGAATGTGTTATCACCGTATTTTGTAACAGTGGCCTGAACACTTGTCAGACAACTCAAGGCTGACCTTGAGATCAGCGTGGTTCCCCCGCTAGCGCACGTGTACAAGGTCATTCCAACATGACCTGTGTGGGACAACATATAAGCTATTACTACTACTGAAATTCTGCAGAAAATACCTCATGCTTCCTCAGATACAACCTAAAAGTCACCTTCGTGTCAATTATAGACATCGATATCCTGATCACAGTCCCAAGTAGCATCGAATTAAGACATACCTTTGAGTGATAAACAAATGAGAGGACAGCCAATAGATAAAGGGTTTCATGTTAAAAGGCTAAGCCTTGTTTTTTTATCAACCATTTGTTTTCAATACAACAATGGAACACTTAACTGTTAACTTTCATTGCTAGGTCCGTCCATGTAAGATTTTGGAGTGAGGTTTGCATGTTTCTTCGATTGCGGTTACAACATGGTGTACGTGCGGTCATATGTGGCATGAGTGTGTGTGTTTAGCCTGTGTCAATATAGTCGTCAATGGTCTTAAGACGTTTTAAAGACCAAAGTTTAGTCGTGGACAGGATTTAAAGACTTTGTATTGGTTGGGAAGTCGTAAGAAACGGGAAGTCTTGTCGCTTTAGATGCAACTTGGGTCGTGGAGGAGTACGAAAGGCACACGTGGTCAATTAAGAGTTGCGCTTTGAGATCTGCAACTGCGTATACATCATATATACAGACGTTTCTAGAAATATGAACTGCAAAAAAAACAAGAAAACTAGAGTTCGGGGACCTCATACCTCCATGAAATATTTATTGCTTTTTTGTGGATGGTATGTATGTTTATAGTCGGTTGTATTTGAGAGTAATGGTTATATAATATAAATGTTATGGGAAAGTAGTGGTGTATTTATCTAATGACACAGAGGATGTCCATCTGATTAGTAATTATCAAAATGTGACACTTAATTGCGTAATGTGCGTTTAAGAGGTCGACGGCATATGGTAGCGTGGTGCTCCTTAAGCTTGATGTTTGGAATTTAAAATGTCTAAGGTTGTCAGCATTATTGAGGTTCGACTATGTGCCTCAGAGCTGTGTGGTGGGAGGAAGTTGTGAAACTCAGAAAGAAGAAGGGGTGTGACCAACTTTAGTCAGATGGTGATTTGATTTTCCACCAATATGTCATAACATCAGCTGTTCAAACGGTAATCAGCTGTTCACACGGTAAAAACGAGATGCACACTTTCCTCTGACAGCCCTACACCAACTGTAAGATGAATACTTCAGGCGCCAACCCCGTTTGCTAAAAAACAAGTACCATTGGCTACGAAAGAGACAACTAACAACTGTCCCTTATCGTAACAAAATCAGAACATCTGTATCGCCCATAAAACTTCTGACACCCAACCCAGATGAGAGGACCTAATGGCATTTTAATCACCATGTCACTCAAATCAGCAGTACAGTATGTGAGACATCCATACCTGTTAAGCATTATTGTTAAATGTAACTCAACTTCTTACAATTATACTTACGCTTCACATCTCCATGATATCCTAAGCAGACATAAATAAAACTAATCATCATATTAAAAAAACTCGGGGTTCCCCAAACAGCTGTCACCTCACCATCTGCTTGGAGCTAAGCCCATTAACAAACACATAAAGCACGATGCCTGTACCAATATATCTCAAATATAGGGGTGATTTCTGATATTATTACATCGATTATAACGACAGATACGGCTCCCAAAATCTCATCGATTCGAGCTTTTATCACACCGCACCAACACAACAAGTATGAAACCAATCCATCCAGCCGTTCTTGAGTAATCATCTACACAGACAGAGACACATAACAGAAAATATAACCTCCATTCCATGACATTTCATGGAGGTAATAAACTAGCTGGATACACCGCTTCACTGCAACAAATACCAGGCTTCTCGTTGGGCAGACATAACGTGATATTGGGAAACCAAACGAGCGGGAAGGAAAGTCTGCCTGGGGACGGCAGGTTCTGTGTGGTTTTGTCTCTGATCAGTCAAGTATGAACTAAGATGGCTCCGCTTGTGACATCCAGACTAGAACTTTCTGCGAAGCCCCCCCCCCTCCCATTTGTACTTAATTTCCTACCAGACTCTCGCATCAGAGACAGCATGTTCTTTTATATAAAGCCCCTTTACACTATGACGTCACTCTCTCTGCGACCAAGCATTGACCAGAGCGTACAGCGAGCGCAACGGGATCACCAATGTTGCCCCGGGAGGGCACACGGAGGGCACAGGGAGGGCACAGGGAGGGCAGGGGGAGCGCGCAAAAGCTTAGTTGGATTACGGTTCCAAACAATAGGCATGCCAACGGTGAGGAGGGTGATCCAACGATGAGCGTAGACCGAGCGGTGAGAGAACTGGTGTGTATAAAATACAAGGATTCGACTCCTTGTCTAAAATAAAACGCAAATATAAAAAATCCAAATGATTGGTTCATTTGTAATCTCTAGAACATAAATATGATTCAAAATATAATGTTACATGTGACAATACTGCATATTGTAATGGTAGTGGATCTTGTAGAAGAATTGTATTTTCAAATATGCCTCAACACTTGTCAGACAAACCTGAGTTGACCTTTATGTCAATGGGTCACCCCTACCAGCCTGTGTACACTGATATTCCAACATGGCGTGTGTATGACAACGCCCGGATTTTACTTTGCTGCTGAAACCCTTAAATTCTCAATCGCGTTTATTATAGGCTTCGATATCGTGATCACAAAATTTCAACTTGTTTTTAGTTTTAAACCTGTATTTAACACAATTAGGTATCAAGTGGTGTAAATGTCTTAAAGGCTATAACTAGATAGTCTCATTCCGAGCGTTAAGTTCGTGTTATCTTTGTAAATAGTATACAAGTATGCAAATCATTGAAGTCTGGTTTACAATTATGGTCTGTTTGCGCTGTACTGCACCCTGACACTGGGGCACCAAACGAGCTGGAATTAAGTCTGCCTGGGGACGTCCGTTTCTGTGTGGTTTTGTCTCTGATCGGTCAAATATGAACGAAGATGGCTCCGCTTGTGACATCCAGGCTAGAACTTTCTGTGAACGCCCACATCTGTATTTTCCTATCTTATCAGTCTCTCGCATCAGAGTCAGCATGTACTTTTAACAGCCCCTTTCCACTAGGACGCCACTTTCAGTGCTATCTAGCATAGTCCAGAGCGTACAGTGCGCGCGACGGGATCGCTTTAGCTAAGGACACAGCCCGCCGTGCGTGCAATTTGGCAGGCCACGTCCGCCACGTATTTCTGAAAACGTTCAGGTTGTACAGGGCAGGCCCGTACTGGCACGCACGGGGGGCGAATCCGCAGCCTGATGGCACACACAGTTTTGCCTACACGTAAAGTCCTACGGCGTGTCTGCGTGCCTTCGGATTCCCTACGAGTTCGTACGGAGGCAGCACTTACTACTAACGGATCCTCAAAGATTGCCCACGTTTTGGCACGTATTTGCACGTACGGCGGGTTGTGCCCTTAGCTTAAAGTAGCGTGCAGCGAGCTCAGTTGGAATGCGGTTCAAAACGATCGCCGTGCGAGCGGCGAGGAGTGTGATACAAAGAGCACAGACCGAGTGCCGAATACTTTTTATGTGTGTGTATAAATACAAGGATTCGACTCCTTGTCAAAAAACTGCAGACGTAAAAAATTCAAAATAATTGGCCATAGATATGACGAGAAATATGTTACATGAGACAGTACTGCATTTTGTTATTGTAGTGAATCTAACGTTGGTAGCAGAATTGCATTTTCAAACACTTTTACTTTGCTACTGAAACCTTTTAATTATCATTCGTCCTTTTTAGTCCTTCGGCTTAGATATCATGATCATAAAATTGCAATATATTTAAAAGTTTCAACTTGTATGTAACACAAATTAGGTATCAAGAGGTGGACATGTCTCCAAGGCCACATGTATAACTCATTACTTAGAATGGTCTAATATTTAAAGATATTTAAAGATATTTAGTCTCTCACACGGTGTTTTCTCACACTGCCTTCCGTGCAATGTGTAACTTAAGTTTAGGGGCACTTTACGTTTCTTGATCTAAGTTATATCTTATTTCAAGGCTACTTGTGACTGGGATCTGGGCATTAAAAGCTTGGCACATATCGTTAAGTATCACTAAGACAGAGATTGGGTGGAGGGGGCGTTCGCAAAAAGTTGTAGTCTAGATGACACACGCAGGGCCATCTTCGTTCATACTTGACCGATCAGAGACAAACCCACACAGAACCGGACGCCCCCAAGCAGACTTTCCTTCCAGCTCGTTTGGTGCCCCAGGGTCAGGGTGCAGTTCTTCACAAACAGACCACCATGGTCAACCAGGCGTCAATGATTGACATGCTATCTACAAGGATGGGTAGATAACATGAACTAATACTCCACTACAACAGATGTCATCCTAGTTCTTTCCATGTCTGAGCTGACCAGTACAATCTGGCGCGACCTGACCGGCCTTTCAAGGTTTCCGTTAAGGCGTGGGCCCATAGGGTAGTCCTTTTACTAAATCTTAATGACGTCTCACTTCGGGGAAGAGCGGAAAAGGCCGTTTACATCCAGACTCCTAGAAATACTATGGCGTAGGCTGGAATTGATCGTACTCTGTGTCTAATTCACTTGTCTAATCGCAGCCATGCAGAAAGGATATCACGCACGGGGTAAACTACATGACGCCACCCTACACATTCTTACTACCTTGATATGTGAAAAAGTGTAAAAAAGCTTGTGTTAATTACGATCCCATTCTTCAGACCAGTAAGGCAATTATAACTCATAGGTTTGTCAAATTTGACATTGCGCGCTCTTCTATGGTGAGAGCTGTTGTAAAAACGGGTTTTCACGCAAGAAAGCGGGGGAATATTTGACTGGTACATTTGGTTTCTTGAAAATTCAAATTGACAATACATAACTGATATTTTGATGCTGGTACACGTGAAAGTTTTGTAATAAGGTGTAAGTCTAAACATTTTCGTCTGATAGTTTTAGAATCCTGTCGAAAGGGGTCTACATATGCATATCAATGTATGTCTAAAATCAATGTTTAAAGTTGATTTTTGAATTGATTGTTGCAATTCGTCGAGGTCAAGCGGGGAGGAGTTCCCGACATGCACTGCACAATAGCTACTGTAAATACAGAAACTTTCGCGATGGTTTAATGTTTGCAATTTTAGCGGTAGCCACTTCACCGAGAAATAAAAACCACCGCGAACATTTTAAATGGCAGTAAGAGATTAAGGTGCATAGTGCTACCGCGAACTTAAAACCCACCTGAAAAGTCATTTTTCCCGCAAACGGGAAATCCCCGCGAACTTCAATGCATTTACAGTATATTTAACATTACCTGTCGGAAAAGGGGCAGACACAGTTTTGCAATGTGCAGGAGGAACCCAGGCAAATTGTCACCGACCCTAAAAAATCAAACACATCATGAATCATGCCAGATAGAATAAAAAGTGATAGAAGATGAATAGATCCCATTATATTTGTTGTGTAAACCTACGGAACCTTTATTACGACACGTTGTACAGTTGTTTGCGGACAGTCCCTGTTTCCTACGTACTTGGCTTGCAGGTATCGGTACCTGGTATTGTCTCAAACGACGTCTCCTTCCAATTCAATGTACAAACGTAGTCGGTAATAATCTCACACATATTCGTTGAAGAAGTCGGTAATGTTTTGACACATATTCTATCAAGTTCTGTAGAGTACAAATCACAAGCTTGGCACATATCGTTAAGTATCACTAAGACAGAGATTGGGGGGAGGGGGCGTTCGCAAAAAGTTGTAGTCTAGATGACACACGCAGGGCCATCTTCGTTCATACTTGACCGATCAGAGACAAACCCACACAGAACCGGACGCCCCCAAGCAGACTTTCCTTCCAGCTCGTTTGGTGCCCCAGGGTCAGGGTGCAGTTCTTCACAAACAGACCACCATGGTCAACCAGGCGTCAATGATTGACATGCTATCTACAAGGATGGGTAGATAACATGAACTAATACTCCACTACAACAGATGTTATCCTGGTTCTTTCCTTGTCTGAGCTAGCCAGTACAATATGGCGCGACCCGACCGGCCTGTCAAGTTTTCCGTTAAGGCGTGGGCCCATAGGGTAGTCCTTTTACTAAATCTTAATGACGTCTCACTTCGGGGAAGAGCGGAAAAGGCCGTTTACATCCAGACTCCTAGAAATACTATGGCGTAGGCTGGAATTGATCGTACTCTGTGTCTAATTCACCTGTCTAATCGCAGCCAAGCAGAAAGGATATCACGCACGGGGTAAACTACATATGACGCCCCCCTACACATTCTTACTACCTTGATATGTGAAAAAGTGTAGAAAAGTTTGTGTTAATTACGATCCCATTCTGCTGGCTAATAAGGCAATTATAAATCATACATTTAAAAAAAAATGACGTTTTGCGCTCTTCTATGATGAGAGCTGTTGTAAAAACGGGTTTTCACGCATGGAAGCCTGGGATAAATTTGACTGGTACATTTTGTTTCTTACAAATTTCAAACTGACAATACATATCTGATATTTTGATGCTTGTACACGTACGACGAATAAAAACGTTTAATGAAAGTTTTGTAACAAGGTGTAAATCTGAACATTTTCGTCTTATATTTTTAGAACCCTGTCGTAATGGACCTACATGTATCAATGTATGTCTGTAATCAATGTCGAAAGTTGATTTTTGAATCGATTATGTGGCAGTCCGTCGAGGTCGAGCTGAGAGAAGCTCCCTACATACATTGTACGATAGTTATACTATAAATACAGAAACGTTAGCGGTGGTTTTATGTTCGCGTTTTTCGCGGTGGCCACTTCACCGCGAACTTAAAACCACCACGAACATTTTCCATGGCAGTAAGAGACTACAGTGCACAGTGCTACCGCGAACTTAAAACCACCGTGAACAGTCATTTTTCCAGCTACCATGAACATAAAAGCACCGCGAACATTTCTGCATTTACAGTATTTAGCCCAACCTGTCGGAAAAGGGGCAAACACAGCTGTGCAATGTGCTGGAGGAACCGGGCAAAATGCCGCCGATCTTTAAAAAAGAAAACGTCATGAATCATTCTGGAGAGCATCAAAAAGGGATAGAAGACGCACAAATCCCATTATATTTGTTGTGATAATCTGGAGAACCCTTGTTGCCACACGTCGTACTGTTGTTTGCGGACGGTCCCTGAATTTTACGTCCTTGGCATTCGGGTGTTGCTACCTAGCAATGTCTCAAACGACGTCTCCCTCCAATATAATTTACAAACTTAGTCGGTAATATTCTCACACATGTTGTATCAAGTTCTGTAGAATACCATTCACAATTCGTCGTTTTCGAGAGGCGTGAACAGCAAGCTCACTTGTAGATCTAAAGAATAAGAGATATTATGTCAAGCACTATTGGCTAATTAAAATACATCAAATTTCGTTGGTATGTTACGCTGAAGTGCAGTCCGACACGGTTTATAAATTACATACAGATAGATAGAGATACCACGAATGAAGAGGCGTAAACCGGATGTCGATTGTGCGTCCGCTACCATAGATGAAAAGGTGTGGACCGAACGCGTCGACGGCAAATTTACGACCTGTTCCACGAAGAAGGTGCGGTGGACGCTATCAATAGACCAGACATCGAATTGACCAATCACACTTGTCGTTTAGCTATAGAATTCACGCCCGTCAGTGGTACTTATATCTGAAAACATCCAGCTTTTCTGTACAGTCGGAGAGTGGGCAGGGAGCTGACGAATACCGACTTCGATTCTACGACAAAACAAAAAGTAAGTTGCTGTCGTTGTCCAATTTTCTATTCCATTGCCACATATTTACCTAATACTATATTATTCTGGACAATATCGTAACTTTTGGTATCTTTTCTGCCGCTAGCAAAGTTGATAATGATGATTTTTTTCCTCGAGAATAGTGGCTTTGTCAGGTTTGTGACTTTGCTTGTTGAGTCAATCGATCGCAATTCTACGCTGTTTCAGCTAATTTAAAAGCCTGGCGTTTCTTATTCAACATGTGTTATACTGTTTCACAAATTTGTGCCGCAACTGAGTCTATCTTGTGCGATTTCTGTTAGCAGTATTGTAGAGATTTTACCGCGTAGCTGTAAGAGTACGACGTTTCGACCGCTCCGACGTCCGATAACGCACTTGTCATACCGCAGTTTGAGACGCAATTGTTCGTCTATGTTACTGGTTACGGGCAAAATCTACTTGTTGTAATAGGTTATTGCTTTGAGGAAGTATTTATGGGATTTGTTACTTTTCTGTGACGTTTGATTTAAAAATGACTGCTTTAAAAAAAAAAAAAATGACAAGGCCGGATCGGATTGGGCCCATCCAATACGTAAGTCAAAACATCAAGTTCTAAAAATTTCGTCTTCCTTAAAATATGCGTACGGTACTCAAAGGATGTATGATTGTCTTATAAATATATATATATATTTATAAAATTCCACCGCAGATAAGTGTATCCCATGCATAAATCCAAGCACCCCCATACGGGCCCGCTTCTAACGTGCTGCTCCGTGTATAATTTTGCGGCTTCCGTCAGACTTTCTCGCTAACAGTAGTCGGAATAAGCTTGGCAAAGCAATCATGTGACTTTTACATCGCGTCTCAGGATTGGAAAATTTGGCCACTTAAGTATAAGGAGTTGAAAGTCGGCCAACGAAAAATGGCGGCGCCAAACTGTTGGGCACAATTGATCGCTAATGGTACAGTCGCGTAGCTGACGAAAGTAGTAGAGTGACTATCGGACATTGAGGGAGGTACACAGAAAGTTTGAAGCTAAGTGACTCTTAGAATACAGAGTTTGGTCACTTTTATGGACCATTTTGCTCTAAAAAGGCTACCTTTATACATTAACAAATTACAACAGAAAGATCCACAAATGTTCTGATGACGTTTGTGTACACACAGTATACTCAAAAAGGATAATAAAACACCATCGTATGGAAATCATTAAACGTCAAGCCTTCCCCACTAGCGCACGATGCATGGAATGGTCCTCAGGCCAGTCAGGGGAATTCAAGAACTTGTTTGCTATAATGTTTTCCCTTTGTGAATTGAGAGCCCCCTTGTAATTCATTACAGGTTTAAACTAAGAACGCGTGAAAGAAACTAATGTACGACGCATGGTATTTTCAGCTACGTTCAGGACCTTCCCACGCTTTTTTTTCGATCCCCCATGATCAGTACTGGGTTGGGCTACTCTCCAAGCAGAGGTTAGGCTTCGGCTATTTTTCAAACTTTTTTTTTGTTTTTATCGGGCTTTCTATTTTGTATTGTATCTTGTATTGTCAAAGCGTTTTGACAATACAAGATACAATAGAAGGTTTTGACAATACAAGATACAATAGAAGGTTTTGACAATACAAGATACAATAGAAGGTTTTGACAATATAAGATACAATACCAAATAGAAAGCCCGATAGAAACGTCTAAAAAAACATCTTTTTTTTTAAAGCCGGACCCTAACCTCTGCCTAAAGAGTAGGGTTGGTCATCAATTAAGAGTAGGCTGGCATTAATCCTAATCCATGTACATTTTACCCATGGCCCTCTGATGGCAGTCAAGCAGAAAGCATGTCACGCGCGGGGTCATCTTCGTGTGACCTTAGCGACAACATTCTTACTTGGCCGAACACGACAAAGGCACAAATATAAGACAATGTCCTTAGGCAGATGTTCCCTCCAGCTCGTTTGACGTCCAGGCTTCATAGTGGCAAACAGACAGCTATTGTCAACATGGCGTCCCTTATTAACATACGGCCATGTTGATTTGATAATATGGAGGACATCTTCTGGGAATCCAAAACTGATGCGAGCGTGCGAATTTGATAAACGATTGACCAAAAAAGTTGCCATCATTATGAAATCATAGTGGTCAGGAATGTTGAAGAAATGACTGAACACATAGAATATAGTACTCCAAACAATAGATTCTTCATTTTTGTTCTTTCACACCTTCTTTGACCTTGTAATGTTCTGTGACATAAATAAACGTTTTCCGATTTTTATTTTTGCAATCCATGGCATATGTTTGCCAATTTTGAAGCTGCTTTGTATGATTTAGACTATGGTTGGAAACCTTTTTGACTCTACTTTTAGAGCACGTATAGGTCATCCTTCAATATTTTTTTTATTTATCTTTTTCTTACTTTCAAACAAAGACAAAGTATACTTCAATATCCTTCAATAAAATTAACATGGGCTAACATCTAAAAAATAGGAACATACTACTCGAAATGGGACGATTACCAGTATTAAACTATACACAGCCTTTGGGGCATTTTTACCACTACAATTGATTGATTTATACTATCCACACTTTCAAAACTATCTAAATATAATGATCATTAAATCGATGGCTTAAGTAAATACGAAGGAAAGGTAATAGATTGTATTGTCCGAAGCAGTTTTAGTAGCAAAGACCCGGATGTTGTCTCTCAGTAGCCATGTTGGAACAACTTTGTTCATGTGCGGTGGTAGGGGTCACTCACTGATCTGAAGGTCATCCAAAAATTGGCACGTGTTGGCGCTCGTTGATATGATGATATAAAAAAATACCCCAAAATATTTTCACATTTAACTAAAAACGTGATAATATTCAGTATCTATACAATAAAAAGTACCATTTCACATCTTATTGATTTCAATGGTGTTTTAATTTTTTTTTAATGTTAATTCCAAGCAATCTGACTTAAATTGCCCCTAAGTTTAGTTACATAGTGCCCAGAAGGTGATGTAAGATGAACGCTGTGAGACTAAGTTTCATTTACTATAATGGGTTTCACTCTGGTCCTTACCATGTTTGAGCTGACCAGTACAATCTGGCACGACGGTGTCAATGTTTCCGTTTAGGTGTGAGCCTATATATAGGGATTATTTAGTCAGGTGATCCTCCCAAAGCAACTAACCGGCCGCTATACCAAGGAGCGGAGTCGGCATTTTTGGTGTGCCAGATTCTGCCCGCCTACTACACTACTCTCATGTCCCAAATAAACGTACCGGGACGTTTATTTTTTTCAGCCTCACAATCCACCCGGTACGTTCTTATTTTGGACGGTACGTCACCAGCGGCGAGCTGACTTTTTTTTTTTTTTGATGATGGAATATCTTTGGGTATTTTGACCATAACATGGACAAAACTATACTGAAAATCCTGTTGGTTTTGAGTCAGGCAACGAATTGGTATTGTTAAAACGTGCTAATGTAATAACAATTGAAACCAGCGGCAGGTAACGCATATGAATAGCGACGTTGACACAGGGGAGATATCGTAACATAAACATTACTACGGCCCGCCTTTTAAATTTTCAACCAATCACGGACAATTTCCAATGGAGACAACAGTGATTGGCAACTAATTATCATCAATATTCATGTCCCACAAGTGGGAATTTTTCATGCCCTTTTTGACCATCCTGGTGAGAGTGAAAAAATTTCTGGCACAACAATAAACATGATGAACGTTATTTTGGGCAAACTTTGATTTTCAATCCGTCAACATTCATATAAAAATATCGTTGCTTATCTGCATATCAATAAAAAGTACATGTGCGTCACTGTATCACATTACAAATATCATATTCTTTCATATAGTTGGAGAGTGAACTGTGACCTGACGCAACTGACATCGACCGATTCTTTGACCGAAAAAAGTTACCTGTAAGTACATTTTCCATTTTTTTAATAGTCAAATAGACACTGAAGGGACAGGAAAAATGTGGCCACTACAGACTGGTGGCCACTATAGAGAAATTGCTGATCTATTGACCATAGGCTATAAGTTACACATGGTTTCAGTACCCACCTCTTTCTCATTAAATAACATTGTCTCGATCATCTCGAAATTAAACTGACCCTGCCAAAGTTCCATCTACCGAAAATAATTAATATCGCCATGCGTAATGTTGATAAAAACACCGAAAAAGACTTGTTCAAGGTTCTAACGTTCAAGGCACGTGTACCATCCGCAACCGCCAAAATATCCCTTTCGGAGACACCAAATCTTAACAAACTACGATGTTGACAGTAACATATTTGCCACGCCAGGATTGACCTCTACAGCCACACCAGGCACTATAACCCGAAAACAGCTTGAACTGACCAAACGACGGCGTAAAACTCATCGTCTCAAAAGACAGAATGATTGCAACAAGTAGTACGATTTTTATTTACAAGTGACGCAGTGTTTCTGTATCTACGGGACCAGCAATCAGAACCTGGAAAAAATGCAATATTTCACAAATAAAATTTCATGTGGGGGTGGGGGGGTGGAGTGGAGGAGGGAATAAATTGGAATATGGGTCTAAGCAAAGCCTAACTACATGTTAAAAATCTCTATATATTCCATCCAGGCATTTTAGTTATCAGACATAGTATTTTTACACACACTTACTCACTCACTCACTCACAAACACCCACGCATACACACACACACGCACGCACACACAGAGAGAGAGAGAGAGAGAGAGAGAGAGAGAGAGAGAGAGAGAGAGAGAGAGAGAGAGAGAGAGAGAGAGAGAGAGAGAGAGAGAGAGAAGAAGACGGACGGATACATGTCAAAATCTTAGTTAGATACTAACAGGAACGTCACGTTTGCGCCAAGGTAAAGCTAAACATCTATGCACCTTAATCCGATTGCATTTTCTGTCTGTCTTTCATTGTGATCTCAACATGACCTTATTTGCAACCCTAACGTATCTCCGTTTCATCGACGTCGCAATTACAGGAAATTTAAAGCCTAAAAACGTGAAATACAGACATGCTTTCCTGCTCTATACACTCATCCCATTTAAACATCTCTTCACAGCTGTTGACTTTTCAATACGTGTTGCTTATGTTTCCTGGTACATGAATATAATCGTTCTTTCTTCACAATACAGTATTGTTACCCAAAACGCTTGAGTGGACCCATGAGCCTTGTTTTGCAGTGAACTCTAAGTAAATAAAACAACAACAGAAATAAGGTACATTATTTTTCTAGGCACGACGAACAGCTATGAAGACCCCACCGCTGATAATGTGTATTGCTTTCTTCATGGCTGTGGGTAAGCACTTATTAATTCCATTCAATACGACTCAAATTAACTTTTGCAGATCGGTTGAAAAAACACTGACGGGAATACTTATGGATTTCTTCTCTCAGAAAATTTGAATGCTAATTATAGAGTGCGTATAGTTCGCTAACCTTAATTAGAAAGGCCTCGTCTGCAAGCTATTATCATCGCTTTTAATTCCTTGGCATGCAAAAGGGACTGTTTCATATACGCATTTTGCAAATTGACGATCCAAACATCAGGAACCAAATGTTTTTCCATTTTTCACCCAGAGGAAAATTAACTCAAAAACCCCCATGTGCAAAATGGACTCGTCCATGGTGACCTTTTTTTATACTACCATTATACCACTAATGGTCATCTGTCTTGTACATAATGACGCAGGAACCCAAAAGTATATTCTTATCTAATTATAGCAAAGGAATGATTTGGTTTGTGACAAAATGCTTAGCAAAGTCCTGTTGACATATCTCATTGGAAACTCCTTTAAAAATCGGTAAATAGATTTCAGTCAATATCACAATTCTAGTACTAATTTTCTCAGACTAGTCGTTGATTGAGACCAGAATATTGCTTTAACGTTGTGTCGATTCCAAGTAGAATACAGTTCTGGCACGTTTGTTAAAAGCGTCCGTGTTTGTTGCCGAGCAGGTAGATTGAATCTAGGGATAGATATTATCTAAATTGACAGCGCCTTAACATTGTGTTATCATTTTCTCATAGCGGGGAATTCAACCAGCATCGAAGAAGAGATTTTGCGTCGGCTTCGATTGCTAACAGGTCTGTTAAACCCACATGTATATTATCAACTGGTCAATTTACAGTGCTATTTAATGAGTATTATTTTGAATGATAATGGAAACATCAGAGTCACTAACATGACCAGATGAAAATCATTTTATTGGGATCCTGCTGCTGCAGAACGTATTTTCCTCATGCATAGAAGTTTTATGGGAAATATAGTCTTGTCTCTAACCATACTTATTTTACTTAGGCGGAGAAGCCATTGATGACGCCTCAATGACTCTTGCTGGTGAAGATACAAGGAACGTTGAAGAGGAAACTCCCAACACACCAGAGGACGAACTTGTGGATCTCGTGAACGAACTGGCTCTTACATCGGCATCGGCATCGGCAGAATTAGAGCCTAGAGGTGAGTCGGGGTATCCTTATAAGTATTTATAACACATCGTCACTCATCATTTGTAGAAGAAGGCACCTGTGTCTCTCACTGGGAATTGAGATTTTTTTTCTTCTATAGTTGTTCAGAATCGGACAACGATTATGTTCAGTAGCACAGAAAAGGACGACTGAATTAGTAACAAAAACTAAAGAGTCGTTTATTTCCGTTTTGGAACGTTTTTATACTATTTTATAGTACTGTCCAACGGCGCGGTGTAATGCAAACTTCTGTAGTCACTAATCATCTCTAACAGTGCAAATACCCCTGCCACTGTTTGCTTACGAACAATGGTGGTCGTTGATAACACACTTTAAAACATTAGGCCCACAAACTCGCTAACAAAGACTAAGTGCCAATATTGTATGTCGGTTTGGAGCCAGGAAACAGAGAATGGAAATACAAGACGTTTTGCGATTGAAGTAATAGAGGTACGAAACATATTCTTCAAATTTAGGTGTGTGTGTGCAATCACCAAAGGGTAAAAAAAGGTCTAGTCCGTTCATAAAATCCAATAGACAAATGCCCAAGGCACCCATATACAAAATATTACAAAGAGATAGTTCGTTAGTAGTGCAAGAACACCGACAGAACTCATTTGAAAGTTGAAAACTGAACAAAGTTGATTTTCACAAAACTGCAAAAAAATTGGATTTAATCTAATTGAAACCACTTAGGGTGATGTGACTTTTTCACTTACTTCGGATCATTCTCTTTGCTTTGCTAATGTTCTTATGGTCTCCTATGGAAACCAGTTTAGTACATTTGAATGTTGTGACCAGTATTATGCCAATCTGTCCCATGTCTTTGTTCATGGCTGGGAGACAGTCCAGTATGTTTATAAGTTTATGTGGTTATGGTTGTTAATTCACTATTCAAACTGCTGAACAAGTCACAGTGGCAGTATTTATTGTTCTTACCCTGGGTAATATATTGGTTACAGTTCAAATTTCAATGTTGATGAGGTAACATATTACGATTGTGTTACGATTGTTACGATTATCTTAAACAGCGATTTATCGACTGTGAGTTAGCACACTTAAGAGTTAGACTAATCGTAGCATATTTAGGTATCTTAACCCTCATCCGACCGTTACATTTTTACGACGAATCTGACCGTATGGGGTCATTTTTGTTTTGATCATAGACATATTTCTGCTGGCTTATTTTGTCATTTCTATGTATTTACTGTTTCACTAACCTATGAAAAATATTTTGACAAGTTTTGGTGTCAGTAGTTATTACTTATTATCATAATTTATGCAGAAAATGAGGAAAACCCACATTTGCTCTGAAAATCTACCATACTAAACTTACTTAAACAATGTTTTGTTTTATCAATTTCTAAACAATAGTTGTGATGATGCAATAATGCTGATAGCATAATAATGTTACTTAACATGTTTAATATTTGTGAAAAGTAACGAATTTATTACTTAATTATGCACCATATTCCGCCATCTAAACACATACATACAATAACTCTTGTCTATTTTCCCACAAAGATCTTTCTTGTAGGTTCCTTCTGCACATTCTGTCCATATATTGTTTTTTAATTAATGAGAAACATTTTCACTTTCATTAGCATAGGTAATTAGTGTGTATTAGCATAATTTATGCAGAATGTCGAAAAACTGTGTTTTACACTAAAATACAAATTTCTTTCAAAATATTCTGTGTTTACTCATCTAAGCAACTATAACCTGTTGCTGCAATAGCAATAATGAGGAATGCCTGTTATTTTATTGAAATATCTTGATATTTATGTAATTAATGATTCATAATTGGCTGGGGTCATTTTTGACCCCACCGAACAAGACACAAACTTTCAAGTATAGCTTATACAATAATGGGCAAAACTCGGCGAAAAATTGGTAGATGTTGTAAGACATGTATACAAACAAATTCATGGAAGGAATTTTTTCTCTGATGAAAAATCTTGCTATGGTAGATTAAAATATACGCCTGGGGTCAAAAATGACCCCATACGGTCGGATGAGGGTTAAATAGACACCATTTTATGTTTCTAGGCCTGAGAAGTACATAGCATGTTTTAACTGCTGTTCCATTTGCACTATGTTTTCTGCAGCTTTCGGCAGAACGCCGGCAGCCTTAGTACACGGAAGCGGCGGGACATCAAATTTAACCATCGTAGATCCAGGTAAATATGACGGACGCGGTAATACACCACACAAGTGCGCCAGACAGCAGTTACTCAAGCAGCTGGATATGGTTTTGGAGATCTAGATGGTCAGATGTTTCAGCTAGCATCCACTAGTTTTCGTCAGTGACACTGAAGAGATCTTGTTTGAGAAAGTTTTATAACCTAGCTGTGAATTTATATGCAAAAGAGCCTAGTTGGAGAACAGGTTTATCCTAACTAATATGAAAAAAAAGGGAAGGAAGTCATTTAACAACACCTACGGTCCAGGAATTCTCAGAGAATGTACATTTCCGGAAAAAAAGCTTTTTGTACACCAGAATTGCAATTACACAAGAGAGCTGCGATTTTACAAGTAAAACATGGAACCGACACTTACAATAGAACAGGACAAGTGAAAGATGTTTGTTACTCCCGTCGCCTTTAGCCCACAAGAACCAGTAAAATATAGCATTCGTATAACTTAACAATTTCTTTGACTAAATAAGTCAAAAGTATTGGAAAATGTACGTTAAACTAGCTTATACGTGTATAGCGTGTTGGCATGCTGTGCCTTACTGCAAAACAGAATACCATAGCAACACAGCTCTATTTGTATATTGCAAGGACCTAACATATTTACATCACAGCATCTTCTAAGTACTAGTGGTGTTTTCGGCTCAGGTTAAGAAGCATGATTATAACTCGAGGTCCTTTTGTTCGACAGGAGTGCAAAAGGAACGCGTTTGCGAGCACAAGACGATGTCAATCCAGTGTCCTTGTGAACTACACATCAACATTGTGTCTGCCCTGTACGGACGGGAATCCCCAGTGCATTGTCCCCCGCCCCATCGTCCCCACCCCGGCAGCAACAACTGCAGAAGTCCCAACAGCCTGGCTCGGGTCAGGGACAGCTGCCAGGGGAAGACCAACTGCTCTGTGGAAGCCTCCAACAGCGTGTTCGGGGATCCTTGCCACGGCACGTCCAATTACCTGGAAGTCGAGTACAACTGCATGGGTAAATATTAATGTCGTTATTGACATAGAGGTTAGGTGTCGTGCAATGCAAAACACAATTGCTTATGTAACCTGTAACGTTTTCCCTTATATTGTGTCGCCTCATAGAGATTATTGGCTGTTGCGCGTGGATTAGTTACAACACTAGTGACAGACATTAAGGGAAATAAGAGGTAGACCATAAGGACCATAAAAACGTGATTACGTATTTGATTATGTACTTGCAAAGGGTAAGTGAATCTAGTGAGTTAAGCTAGGGGCACAACCCGCCGTACTTGCAATTTGTCAGTACGTTTTTTTTTTGGAGGCCACGTCCGCCAAGTATTTCTGAAAACGTGGGGAACGACTGGCAAGAGCAGGGAGGGAGTACGTCAACGCACGTCACTCGCACGGTTGCGCAAGGTGTAAGTACGTGGTCTGCACGCCACGTCTGGCTGCGAGCGGTTGCGTTCATCGTTCGTTGCGCAAGTGGTAGGTGAGTTGAATTGCACGCGCTTACAACGTACGGTCTCTGTGCGATTGCCACGTTAACGTATGCAGGTCCTACTTACACGTGCTGCTTACGTACGGTTTCCTTACTCACTCGCATGGTGTAAGTGCGTGCTCATCTTTCTGTTGAAAGCCGCTACAGATGCAACTGACGGCTTCTTTTTACGCATCTTGGAGACGAGTTGGCAGTCTTTCGTCGACTCGGCGTTATATACTGCAGAAACCATGTGCTTACCACGTGCGTTGTATGTGCGAAGCACCTGCTCCTTTGTTACAGTGCAGGAATTCACAGGTGAACAAGTGAAACGCGAAGTAAGCACGGAACACGCAATCACCGCGTGCGCAGCACGCACGTGCTACGTTCGTACAACAATTGACTGTGAGAAAACTGTAATACACTCACGGAGCCAGCGCGTCGCCCGTACTGGCACGTACGGGGAAGGGGGGGGGGGGCATCCGCAGCCCGATCGCAGAGAAAGTTCTGCATGCACTTAAAGTTCTACAGCGTGTCTGCGTGCTCCCAAATCCGTCGAATTCCCTACGACCCCGTACGGAGACGGTACTTACCACGTACGGCGGGTCGTGCCCCTACCTTTAGCGATACATATATTTACATCAATACAAATTGAAATCTTCCCAGCTCAAGGAAAATGATGGAATTTCCTAAGCTGGCTCACCGTGTTTAACGTGCTAGTGTAAATCTAGGTTGAATTTCCAGTGGGAAACTGGCATTTTTCGTGTTATATTGTCGAAATGAAAATGTTATTTCAACGAACGCGTGGATACTTATGCATTGCTGCATTTATAGCATTGAACATTGCTTCTGGAGCATTATGAACGATGCCTGTATGTCAATGTATACAACTTTCTACAATTTCTTTGTCAAATCGCGTATTGAAATACGTGCATCAAAACAAACGTGTTTTTATAATCTTACTTATGGAATAAGATTACTTATGGAATAATTTTGCTTGTTTTTTGTTTTGCTTTTATGCAGCACCTGAAACTGAATGGAATGGTAAGTCAAATCAATATCGTTTTGTGTATGTACAGCAAAGCCTGAATGTGATAATTTGCCACAGACTTTGTCAATGACAATGCTCTTTATCTATAAAATTATTGTAGAATCTGCATAAAGTAGAAAAAAACACTTCTAAGCATTTTGGCTTCATAAAAATGTCTCAAAGACAGAGTAAATGGTTTTTAATCAACCTTGAAAGAACCATGGTGTGAACTTGAGGTCAGTTCATTGTGCGCAAGACAAAATATATATGGATCATGGGTAAAAAGGTCAAAGATGTTGAGGTTAGAATTACTTTTATCTGCGGAGCAATATGTAAGATGGAAAACTCTGGAAAACTGACTTAAAACTGGCTACAAAAATCATTCTATTGTTAACATCAGTATAATTGACCCCTATCTATGGTTCAAAATGCTTAACAGTCACAAAACCCTGGAGGGAAGGTTAAATGGTATACATATAGTTGAATGCAGAGAAATGTCTTCAAAGTCTCATAGAGGTAAAGGTCTTCAGACCGTGAGTTATACAAAAATATATCGCCGATCACTGAAACCATGCGGCAAATAATATTACAATTCATAGGCCACAGCTGTAGAAAAAGGAAGGGGAGAAACAAATTATTACTATAGCACCCGAATCATTGAAAGGCAAGTCGCAAAAGAACCGCGAAAACATATATTACGACGCTTGAAACTGACGGCGGTAAGAGCCGACACCAAATACCTGTACCAATAGACCTCTATAGTAATGATATATACGTCGACGTGGTATTTTTAAAGGCCTTTCATCTTAGAATAATATCCATTTGGACATATTCCAATCACTCTTTCTCTTTTCTCCACAGCCACTACCATCTGCACCAATGAATACATGGAGCTGTCTATTCCGAAAGGTCAACTGCCTAACATCACCCTTAACAACCTTCACTGGGGGACTAACACCAGGTGCGTGGCCAAAACCGACGCCACCCACTACATTTTCCGTACAGGACTGTACAGTTGTGGAACACAGGTATGTGTGCCAGGGCCAGTGTGTACAAGTTTTGTTATAAAGACAACAATAATGATACATATAGTAAATACATTGATTGTCATGTAAATGATGCCAATGTGTACGTGTTAATAAACCTTAGAAATGGATTATAGACATTTAAAATGATGATCTGCTATAAAATATTGTGGCAACGTATGTCCATCATTTAATCGAGAAACCAAAGCTAGTTGGGTAACTGCCTGGAAGTTTATAAGTTAATAACCTCTAAGCATACACAATGTTTCCTTATGATATCCTGTGGTATTTGTTAAATGTGATCACTTAGAAAAAGTGTGTTACAAAAAGCAAACTTAAGATACTTGAAAGTGCATTTTGATATAATGAAGGGTAGATATGTTTATTGATCTCGTGGCTTTCGTCTTTAATCTAGAGTAATAACAACAAAGCTTCATCTAAATAAGACGTTTAATTACACAAAGCATAAATCATTCTCATGTTCCACCAGGTAAACTTCGGTAAGAAGTACGTAACATTTGTGAACAGCATCAGCATCACGGGTACCCATCAGGGCAATGGGGTCATCACCAGAGAGAACGACATTTCGATTACATCTGTGTAAGTTAGAAATCTTCTGTCTAAATAAGGGGAAATCTTATTATTTCAGCTAGATATTATGACAGGGTCGATTGTGGTATTGCAATTCCCATCGGTTTATAACCTCAGGTAATAATAAGGATTTAATAAGAATTATTCTCTAAATTCTAGTGATGAATTTGCATATTATTACAACTTATCAGTGAACACAATTATTGGCATTAGGTCAATACGCAAGAAGGTTATTGTCTCCATGAATCATTGAGGCACAGTTTTTGAAATGGTATGTATATGCGTGCACATTCAGTGAAATATCTTCTTTTTTTTAATTTTCTCTATTCAACAAAACAAAGTTTAAAAACTTAAGAAACTCTGGGTAGATCATGAGGACATTTCGAACTTAGTTAAATGTTGTTGCCTTGATGGTCCGATTCAAATTTGGACTCCTAATGACCGACCTTAGTACTGCACCTGACCCTCCATTTTTGTGCGTGCCCGTCAGGCGAAATAGTAACGTCTGGATGGATTGTGAGTAAGTGGACGGATAGTGATTGCATTTGGTACGTGGATAAGTATTGTTGACCTGAAATTCCAACTCGAACTTGACTCGATGGCAGTCGGCCCAGGTAAAGCAGCAGACCTTCGATTTTTAATATCTGAATAATATGAAACAACTTATGCTATATGTTAGGTAGAATGGTTAGGTGGGATAATTTTGTGAATAATGATCTCGCATAATCATTGTGACAAACTTATAATGCATTTCTAAGTAGTAAAAGTAATTTAGTACTCATGGGGTTGAGGAAGTCCATCCCTCTCTCTCTCTCTCTCTCTCTCTCTCTCTCTCTCTCTCTCTCTCTCTCTCTCATTCTCTCTCTATATATGTGTATATATAATCATGTTCATTTTCAGTCTTATGTGCATTAATACACATCGAGGTTGTCTTGCTACACAAAACATTCTAGTACATTTGGCGAGTCCAAGAGTAAATAATGTCATGTATTTCGTCCTATAAAAGTTACAAGTCTTCCTTCTACGCACAGCTGTCTGTACTCGCGGAACGAGTCGGTGAATGCCACATTCCAGCCCATTCCTGGTGGACTCATCTTTACGGAGGAGGGATTCGGTCGTCTGGAGGTGCGTCTCTCCATATTTTGCACAAGTCAGTACGAAAAGATTAAAAACCCTGGCGACTACCCCATCCGCCTCAAGCTGCGGCAGAAAGCCTACCTGGAGCTGGAAGTGGAGGGACATGGACAGAGACTCTCCGTGTTGGCGCTGGACTGTAAGGCAACAACGTCACCCGACCCCAACGGTAGCCCATCTCATCAACTCATAAGCGATGGGTAGGCAGAACTTACTGAACTAATTCTGTGTTGTATTTTCCCTTGAAGCAAATATTTTATCACGCTGTCAATTTTTGCCATTGTGTTAAATGAAGCTTTCTGACGTATCAAAATATTGCTTGACACATGATATGGGAACTCATCAACTAATGACGTCATATGGTTGTCACTGATATTGTAATAATACTGCATGATGAATAATTATAATACTCACACATAGTTCTACAAAAACTGTTTTTTAAAGGGGTATTCCACATTGGACAAAGTGTCGGGGTGATTTAGAACACTTTTAATTTCTTTTACAGTTGTCCCTCTGATGGCACTCTCAAGTTGGACCTGTTTAAGCACAGCAAGGAACGCTTTAGTTTTGAAGCGTTCCGCTTCGTCGGTGGGTGGAAGCAGGTGTACGTGCACTGTGAGGTGCTAGTCTGTGACGCACAGGATGTCAACTCCCGCTGTGCACAGGTTTGGGTCACGATTCACCATTTTACCATTGAACGTCGTCATCTAATAATAAAGTCCTACTCCAGGACAACTATGCATGCCATAAAGCTATTTAATGAAGATCTGTTATTCCTTTCAACTGTTCTAAACTCTTACTCATCCATGTTTTAACCCTGCAACACACCCTTAAAATAAACACCTTTCATCGTAAAGTGTGTCAGAGTACGAGAATATAAAGAAAGATGCTTATTTTTTTTATATTCATAGTATAGCTCTATAACAAAAATTGTTTGTTTTCGCGCCAGGCTATGACTGTTTCTGAATCTCAAATCAAACAATAATTTTCCCCAGGGTTGCGTCCAGAGGGGAAAAAGAGCTGCCGAGGAGGTCGGCATGAAAGGACGTCACATGATTTACCAGGGCCCATTCGTCCTGGATAATGACAACGAAGGTACACGTTTGAGGTTTTTTGACGATGTATTAGACTCGACCCATGCCTTCTAGATAACGCAAATATTCTGCTTACTTAACATAAGAGGGAAAAGGCTGCATTTCAACACGGTACCAGATTTATCTATTATCAATTATGACAGGTATTCTGTGCGGCTGGCATTTTGCACGTTCACCTTCAGAACTAACATTATTGAATTCTACTGCTTTATGTTCTTTGTGTAGTAAAAAGTTGGAACTGAAATTAATAGTAGAAAATAAGCAACATTACACATTGTTGATCTGCATGTAAAGACGGAAAATTCTATCAATGTAAGGTAAGGTAACTGCAGTTTTTTAAACTCAGTACATGCTTCATATTTCTACCTGCAGAGATCCTGCAAGAAGTGGATGACCAGGAGAATGCCCCAGGTCGCAACCGCGCGCCCTTTGCCATGCTGGCTGCCGGAGGAGGCCTGATGGCCCTTGCTGTGCTGCTGGCCCTTGCCGTGCTGGGCGCAGCCTTTATGATCACCCGGGCTCGCCGTGACAGGGGCTTTACAAGGTTCCGTCAGGCTTATCAGGATATGCCCGATATTTTCCAGGACGGAGAGTAGAGGACCGTGGGCTTGCGAGGATAACGTTATGTTAAACACACGAGAGCGCCTCGTGGTTAGTGCCTTGCAGCCGACAATTTTAAACACAGTCGCCAGCTCTATATTGAAAACCTCCGGGCAACGTTTTGGATCCTTCAAAGTTCATGTTTCCATCCAAGTCAAACATTGCATGATTGTTTTTCCTTCATTTTAAGGGAGCACACTTGTAAACCTTATATAATATCTAACTACTTTGGGTAACATAATACGTGAAAGCCCTGAGATATCATGCAAAAAAACGGGTGCAAAATCATTGCAAACGTTTTCAATGACACCATTGAAAGAATGTTAAAAAATGCTACAGCCAATCTGATCCAGAACGTTTACCCGTGATGCTTTGCTATTAAATTAAGAGCTTTATAATACACACGACTTTATAATAGTCTAATGGCTTTGTCATAAGTTGATGTTTTGACAGTGGTATATGCCTGTTTTACTATATCTATCTAGATCAAGAGGTGAAGAAAGTGTTGTGTAGTTCAATATTGAATTGCCAATCGTCATTTCCACAACAAATTACTTAACAATGAGTGCTCACAACAGTTAAAACTAAAGAACATCGCATCCAAACCTCAATTTTAAGAGCCAGGTCCAAAATACCAGATATTTTGACGTGCAATAATAATGACACCATAACGATAACAACAAGATGATACCCTTTGTATTCGTTCTACAATTTTTTTTCTTCAAAATTGAAAATACAAACACAATAAATACCGGGTTTTCCAAACCTCCAGTAGAAGTAGCTCAAACAAATGTCGATGAAATGAACGGCTTTCAGACCTTAAGAAAAATTGCCTGTATATCTTACAAGACAGATTACCTTGGTATCCTTGGTACCGTCATTACAAATTCCAGATCTTTGGCAATACTACAGTGGTAGTTACACCTAATTTTTTTTGTCTAAAAGTGGCACAACTTTGATGAATACATTTTATTTCAAGATAACCTATACCAAAATGTTAATAAAGTCCCGTTACAGATCACGTAATTGAATCAATACCATAAGTTCAGGTCATTTGCATGTATGTTTATTCTAGGGCACATGAGGCCTAATATACGTTGAAAAGTCTTTAAAGGGGCCGATTAAACCTATTAAAATCTTGATTAAATCCTTTCGGCATATCATAAAGATACCATCATATAAAGTTCCAGTAAAGAATGTTTGTTCACCATCATTAAATGCACACCTTATAGGATTAATATTTTCATGTATCTAGCCATATATCAATATGTATCTAGCCATATATCAATAGGAAACGTTTAGTAAAGATTAGACCCCAGGTTTGTACAGTAAATCGTCTGTATAGTACGGAAGTGAAAAACGTGTATACGAGCACATTTTAGGCACATTAACTTTGTTAACATTCCGAAGGCGCAAAAGTCATGTGGAAATCAAACAAAGACCTAATTTGAGACTTAAGGAAAAAAGCAATTTGATGCAGCAAACGGTCTTAGTGGCTGCTAAAATACTAGTGGCTAATAGTATGTTAAAATCATTGTTGTTGTACCCAGATGAAGGTCTATTAACCAAATGTGTCTGCACCAATGTAGCTCCTACCGATATCGTTTGATCTGCTGTTCGATATTGACAGTTAAATGAAAATGAACCTGGCGATTTATTGGAGATGTTTTTTTTTTCTTTGTTTATTTTACATTAAACTTAAATGCTTGCACTGCAATAAGCACATAAATATTCTTGTGTCTTGTGTCAAATGCTTGAAGATAGTGTGGATGCATAAGAGAGAGAGAGAGAGAGAGAGAGAGAGAGAGAGAAAGAAAGATAGTCTTTATAAAGAAAGTAGAGCGTTCCTTGAAAAGTACCGTTAGCGACAAAGTGTGACGGAAGTCGCTATGCAAGCAAAATCATTTGCGACGCAGTACATCAGAAGCAAGAACGTATGGCATTACTTGGATTTAGAAATGGACTATTGTTGAAAAGACAGATAATATCGCGAAACGTTAACCGTATTTGTATCCTCAAAATAGCATCGATATCTTTACAAAAATAACAACTGCCTCTGGGGTGGAATGCTTCTTTAACCCTCAAGCACCCGACCTTTTTTTGCGACTAAAATGACCGAGTGGGGTCCAAACGGACCCCAAAATGTTCCGTTCATAACATGTCAGTTCCAATTACTATCAGTGATCTTTGTGCATACATTGCTTCTTCAATGTAAGAGGAATATTTTGACATGTTAAGGTGTTGATAATTCCACCTCATTATCATAATTTATGCAAAAGATCAGAAGGACAATGTTTTGCACTAAGCCCATTCTGACCAGAGAGGGGAATTTTGAGGCCCTCAGCAAGCTTTATGTCGCATAACTCATGAACGGCTAGTGCTTAAGCTATGAAACTTAGTAATATATTACAAAATATTGTTAGAAAAATATTTTTGTCAATAGAATAAATTTATCATTATTTAGGGTTGCCATGGCAACGGAATTCTGACATGCAAATTTTTGCAAAAAATTTACAATTTTAATTTAAACAAGGTTTTTTTGGTAAATCATGCTTGTTTTCTTACAACAATAAAATTCTATGAAGTTTAATGTTATTTAATGATTCAAAATTTATAATTTATGCTAATTTCATGACGTCATTAGTCAAAATCCAAGATGGCCTCCCTTTTAAGCTAAATGACGTCATAATGTCGTCATATTAAATTGTGATGACACAGAAGTTTTTAGGAGGATTTAGTTTTACATGTTTACTACTCTCTGAAAGTTTGGTGGTGATAGGATAAGTAGTTAGGGAGTTAGACTCAAAAGTTTGTTTCAAAACCTGCAATTTTTGGCTGGGGTCCGTTTGGACCCCAGACGGACTGATCACGAACTTTCTTTATAGCTTCCACAGTATTGTACCAATCTTCATAAAAACTTAGGAGAAGGTATAGAAGATATTGGCTGACAAAGTCACGGAAGGATTTTTCCGTCAAATAAAAAATGTTCAAATGGTACTTCAAAATTTACGCCTGGGGTCCAAATGGACCCCACTCGGGTGTTTGAGGGTTAAATCGTTTTGGGTTGACGACCGAAAAAAACCCCGCGATGAGCGGCCACGTTCCACGGTAAACCAAATTGACAAGTTTTCGCGTCTGAATTCAGAGTATTTCTTTGTGTTTTAAATGCGTACTTAATTCCAAATATCAAAACAATCCATCCAGGCATTCTTTAGTTGTGTGTACATGTATGTTTGTGTTTGTGTGTGTATGAGCGTAGATGTTAGCCATAAAACAAGTGGCCTTATGTAAATAACACAGCTGGATAGTTTCTACCGGTTGCACATTACACACACACACACACACAAACACACACATACATACACACGCACACACACACACACAAACGCACACAAACACACACACAAACAGACACACACACACGCACACACACACACACACACACAAACGCACACACACACACAAACACACAAACACAAACACACACAAACACACACACACATACAAACACACAAACACAAACAAACACACACAAACACACACACACACAGAAACACACACACACACAGAAACATACATATGCATATTAGCCATACATTCTTATCACGTATTAGCACTTTTATGTACGCAAACGGTTTCGCCACGTAGCAGAAAAACAGCTTCCCAAAACCGCCCCAGGTAATGTTACCCTACGTTTTACCCCACCACAAATTAACCCCGGCTTGGGACACTTCATCGCGTATAAGAGAATATCTGAGTGGCATTATCACAATAACTTAACCAAAAGTAGGCCTGAACATGTCGTCTACAACTAAGGCTTCTAGCCACACACCAAAAATGTGCGATGGCATCGAACCATGGAGGCCAAGATGTTACTGAAACAGATCTGGTAAGTGTGCATATGACCTCGTGTGTCTCAAACGTAGTAGTCATGTTATTTTAACAGTTATTGTTATAGTTAGAAAAATACAGCATGAAATTTAGGACATTCTGAGTGATGGTTGAGTTGAAAAAGCCTCGTATGACATAGAGAACCAATATGTAAATGGTAGCGATGTATTTGATATCTAAACATGGCGCTTACGCAGGATATCAGCTATGGGTGTGGCCTGCGTACACATTTTTAAGGTCAGACCAAACTAATGTGTATGTAAACAATGGCGTAACCGCACTTTCTCCATCTTTCATGTTAACCGATTGATACAGAGTAAGCCTAGATAATTGACGAACATGATAAAGTCTCCCATTATTATTGGATAAAAGGGAAGACAGAAATAAGTAGAGTACGTTGTAGACCGAATTCTTATGCTGATGCTTGTATAATGGTGGAAATTGTCCAAAGGGACCAATGAGGTCATCTATTGAACCTCCTTGAAAGGAAAAAAAATGGTCACATTGGCCAGTTGGTCCTTATGCAGACTTGATCAATGATAACGAGCTGCTGCACTACTAACAGAGCGCGGAATATAGTGTTGTTTTCGTGTGGGTGGGTAGTCGACTTGCATGTCATAGTTGTTAGGACTGCCTACGGCCAAGGCCGCTGTACATACATGTTCGGCAGCGCGGCAAATTCGAAACGTCTCAGAAAGGGCTAGTGTGAATATTGTTGTTGAGATATGTTACTTCACTTGCCATCATAATCGTATAGGCAGGTTGAAATATATTTTTATTGTTGTAAGAGTTGTAACGCAACCCACTATTCAAAAGGCTGGTGCTTAAGCTTTGTCACTCTGTTCTCTTCGTCGGATTGAATTCCTTTCGAATAATAGAATTCTGCATTTAAAGTTTATCTGTTGTGAGTGCCATAACGTTTCAAACTTATTTGTGAGGTGCCATATGTTCATTCATTATTGTCATATTGAAACTGTTTATTAACAGTGTAAGTGTAAAGCCAATTCTCATATATGGATGTGAAATAGGGGGCACGGAGTCTATAAATGGCATCTCCAATTGAAGCTTCGCATCACCGCTTTTGTAAAAATATACTTGGAGTTTCCAGAAATTGTAGTAATTTGGCATCTAGATCAGAGCTTGGTAGAATTCCTTTAGACTTACATATATCCATGCGTGTTATTCGTTACTGGCATCGCTTATTCAAATGGATCCTCATAGACATTTATTACTAGCTGATGCCCTTTTGTATCAACATAATTCTATTTCTAATAGTCGTAGAAGAATTTTGTTACAACGAGTCAAAGAAATTTTAGATGGTAGTGGTCATTCCTACCTGCTCTATTCATGTATTTCACTATGATATCAGACCTATATGTACCATGATAAGATCTGAAATCTCTGATATGTTTATCCAAACCTCTCGTCATAACTTGAGCACTGATACGGGTAACCTAAGGTTTTACAAGACTTGTAAAACAGCACATACTATGGAACTTAGAATAAGATAATATAGATCTACACTCGGCAATCAGCAAAATTAGAATTAGTGCCCACCCTCTTACAATTGTAGTGGGCACAAAGGGTGGTACAAGAAGCTTCCTGTATGTAAAAGAACGTGCAAACAGTGCACGTCAAACATGGTGGTAGACGAAACGCTTTTTACGTCAAACTGCTCTTTCTATGATCACGAAAGAGAAGAGTTATTTGAAAAGGCCACCAAATTCCATCCAAACTTCTCAACATTCACAGACAGAAAGAGAACAATTCTCCATCTAACTTCACAAATCAAACACATAATAGAAAAGGTGGGATCTTTCGTCTTCCACTGTCTAGATCTTCGAAAAAGGAGTCGAACAAAATAACCCAGGACCTAGAGTTAGCTTTTACTAGTTTTAGACTAGAGTAGACACACTTCATATTGTTTACTTTGTCTGAATCTCTCATGTTACATGCAATTAGCCCAAGGGCAACAATTTTCAATAAACATCATTATTAACTTAAGATGTTAGGCCCAATTATTTAAAATTTAGGCATTAAGTGTTTTTAATCGAATAAACTACCTCTCTCTCTCTCACACACACACATACACACACACACACACTCACACACACTCTCTCTCTTTCGGTGACGCTTCAGGGGCAAGCCTAATAGTATAGTTTAGGACCGTTTGACAAGAATTCCCAAAATCTCGGGAATTTTTCTACAGGCATGTGTAGTTACGTCATCCCTTAAGAGTGGAATAACAAGGAATGGGTTGACGGATCATCGTGATATTTAAAATGTACATAAGTTTTAAAAAATGCCTTACATAATAAATGCTATACATGCAATTTAGGGACTAATTTGCGTAATTAATGATGATAGATAATCTGCATTTCATGTTAGAATACTCAATAATATGCCATACATAACTAAGAAAGAGTAATATTCAGCTTACTGTTGAAGATCTATTCGATTGGCCAAACATTTTTGAAATCTCACAGCCAATTGACCACACGTGCGCAATTTCACCATTCTTTTGAAAGGGAATATCTCGGGAAGGGGTTGGCGGATCATAGTCCATAAATAAGGAGCAACAATTTCTGCTGGATATAGAAAGGGTCGTTTGTGAAAAAGGTCGACGGAGATTGACTAAAAATTTAGAGGGGTAAGTCTCTATAGTTTAATTCAGTGTTTGAAGTCAAGTGTTAGCAATTTTCGCTATAAAACAAATTCATTTAGTATTTCAAAGTACGTCGCACCTTTTTAATAATGTGTAGTTTATGTTTTACGTCAAATTGGATGACAGTATAAATTCGCTTAGTAAAATTCTCACTTTTGATATTGTTTCTTCATTATTCTCCTTGTCATTCTCTGAATGAACTATGTCAATATACCAAATACGTTCAATTGTTATACAGTTTGTTTTGAGTACTCTTTCAAATCTTCAAAATATCTCTATATATCCAGAAACACATAACAATACGTTCAATTGTTATACAGTTTGTTTTGAGTACTCTTTCATATCTTCAAAATATCTCTATATATCCAGAAACACATAACAAATTTGGCATGGGTCTGTGTGGTATCTGCTGGTAGAAAAATGAAATAAATTGAATTGAATTATTAGGACTTTGTTACTATAAATTGTTATCTGATCTACAGTACTTGTAAAAATTGAACATCAAAAACAGCGGCTTAATTCGGCGAAATCAATTTTGAACTCTACGTATTCGTGTTACGAGACAAAAGACCATTGTAAAGTGGCACAACGAGTCCCAGATGCGCCCGTAACAGTGTGGCTTGCAACGATCTATAAGTTTCACTTGGGGACAGCTACAGAGGGGGGCCAAGTTGGGAACTTTTTTTCATATCCAGAGTGTCATTTGGGTCATTTTGTACAGAATATATGTACATTGATCTTAACTCGTCACAGTATGTCTGTCATCAACACCTCGGAGACGGAGCCTACAACATGGACACAACAACAAGAATGTCAGGACATGCAAGCTGAACTGGTGGGTGTACGTGTGATCATTGCATTTCTCTGTCTTTCTCTCTCTCTCTCTCTCTTACTTATATATGGGCAACATACACAACCACACAGAGACTCACACACACACACACACATAATACATGTATGTGTGTGTGTGTGTGTGTGTGTGTGTGTGTCTGTTTGAGTGTCTGTCTGTTTGAGTCTGTGTCTGTATGTGTGAGTGTATAAAAACGTGACAAAGACGTCGTCTACATACAAGTTGTTGAAATCACATTTAACTCTAAGAGCTTTAATAGAAATTACAGGCAAAAGCAATGTCATTAAAATCAAATTTTGTGTATTTTGACATGTAGGTAAGTAACATGAACGTGGCTGTTGGCGGCTTGTTCAAGTCAGGTTGTTCAAATCCTCTGCGAATAGATAGTCAAAAATGATTCAGCACTCGGTACCCATGTGATCTACTGTATATTGGCCACTGGTGTCTTACCTTTGCTGAATGTAACACATTGTTTGTCTTGTTTTCTTGTATGGTGGGCCCCCACAGAAATAAACTTTCAAATTTTGTAGGGGCTACCCACCCCTTTTGAGAAGAATAGATAAATAAAAAAAAGGGCACTTTCATGAGTTACATGGATAAGTGTGCATTTGACACATGGGTAAATATGATAGTCCTTCACACTGAAAAATAGCCTCGCCTTTCTGAGAACTAAGAAGTAAAGGCCCACCTACCACCTACGCACCATACCAAGGGAAGGTGTAGCTACATACCAAAGAAAGGCACGGATGAACAAGCGGCGTCTGTGCCTCGTTTTGGTATGTTGTTGAACAACTAATTCCTTGCACATGATTTCACAACTAGTGACGCTTTGAAAGCAGCCAGTTAAGGGTTAATTACCAGCCCCAAGGTGTACCTGGTGCCATAATTCATTGGCGGTTCCTACAATCAGAAGGAAAAAAAAATAGTATGAGACCTCCAAGATGGCGGCTTGTTTTTGACAGCTGGTAGAACTTCTCGGATTTTTCATCGCTAGGGCGCGGTTTGGCTCCCTTTGCCCGCTTGAACGAGCAGTACGTCTGTGGGAACCCTCAGTGCTTTCTTCTATGAACTTGTTGGGCACCGCCTTCACTAAGATCGTCCAGAACTTAAGCTTCGTACACATTCCAGCCGACTGGGCATACCCCCCTCCCTCTCGTCCCCACCATGCCATGCTGCGAGGACTGCCGTGCGACGGGTGCTCAGCCTTGCCAGGGCGACCTAGTCCTGTGCCAGGAGTGTGCTGACAAGCGCTTTCCTCCTACCAACAAGGAGACATCCGCTTCTCGTGAGTCAAACGATGTCATAATCAACGACATGTTATGCTTTGTTGTGAATAAGATGGATGTTCTCCCAACTGATGTAATAACCAAACTGTGCATTGAAACATACTCTGACAACGAGGTTGAGGCTGCTAAGAAGCTGGTCTTTGACTTATGTAAACCAAACGAACGTTACAAGAAGAGTCGAGGCACCAACAGATCAGCTACCACCATGGCGGACATTCTTCGCGTCCTCCACTCAACGGACCCTCCATCGATACCAACTTTTGTGTCTGCCACATTGCATCTCCCACCCGTCAGCTTTGAGCATGTTGACATTACTGCCTACTTGCAACAACTACAAGTTATGCGGCAAGAGATGAGGGATATCCGTGATATGTCTATCGACTCAGCTATGATACACGCCGAACTCGCGTCCCTTAGACGAGAAATAGTCGATTTGAGGTCCCGTGCAGATCCAGCGCCAGCAGCTAAGAAGGCTACATATGCTGAAGCGGCTTCTGATCCGGTGAAGAGTGTGCCTCAAGTTTCGAGGGATCCTTCGCATGCTGAACCCAGACGTGTTGAAGTTCATGATGGCGAAGCCACTGTACCGAAATCTCTGCTTGTTGACGTACGTCACAAGCCGGTACAAAAGGAGCCCATACGACACTCCCCACGTTCATCTCGTCGGGGCTCTGAGTCGGGAGGTCCCAGTGAGCCTGGGTCTGATGGCTTCCGCCTGGTCCAGAAGAGAAAACCAAGACCCAAAGCTGTGGTGGGTACTGCAAGGACGACTAAACTGTCTGCGGTTGGGGTGAGACCTCCTGAGGTCTTCGTGACGCGGCTGGAGCCCGAGACCCAGCCCGAGGACATTGAACAGTACCTGAACAGCACGTTATCCCAGAAATGCATGATCTCCTGTAAGAGGCTACAGACAAAGTATGATTCTTACGCGTCTTTTCGTGTCTCAGTGGAGAGTGTCGTCTTGCCCGAAGTGCTGGCCCCGTCTACCTTGCCTTGTGGGGTGCTGGTGAGGCGCTATCATGACACTCGACATTCTGGTCCCCCCAGATCTTAGATTTATGGCTAGAATTACCAACCAGAGTTCTTTGACTGTTACGTCTTTTAACTGTAGATCTGTGAAGAACTCTGTTCGGACAGTAACGGACCTGTGCAATATGTCTGACATTGTTTTGCTGCAAGAACACTGGCTTCTTCCAACGGACTTGTCCTACCTCAATAGTATTAGCAATGACTTTATGGCCTGTGGAAAGTCACCTATCAATCTAGAAGCTGGCATCCTGCAAGGTCGCCCTTTTGGTGGTGTCGGTATCTTATGGAGAAAAACTCTGTCTCCCATAATCTCTCCTGTTGAGATTGAGGACGACAGTATGGTCGCCATTAAGGTAGACACAGGTGAGAACCAGTTACTAGTTGTTTGTGTTTACATGCCATATGATTCGCACGCCAATACAGATGTTTTTCTAGAAAAACTTGGTAAAATTGATTCTGTTATTAATGATTGTAATATGTATGCCTCTATAATACTAGTAGACTTTAATGCCTCACCTACGAAGAGATTTGGTACATTGGTACGTGACTTTTGTGATGAATCAGAACTGCACATCTCTGATATGGAATATCTTCCTAATGACACTTTCACCTATGTAAGTGATGTTCATGGCACTACTTCCTGGCTTGATCACTGCTTGGCCAGCGATACTGCCCATAAGAACATCACCAATATAGAGGTTTTATACGACAATGTTATTTCAGACCATTTGCCGTTGAGTGTTACCCTAAATGTTGATTTTCCTATCCTCACAAACATGCCGAGTGTGTCCAATACTCAGAAAGTTGTCGATTGGGCCAATGCTAGCCAAGGTCAACTAGATGCATGTAAGTCCACACTTGATAGTAGTCTGTTATGTATTGATGTGCCTGTGGATGCTCTTATTTGCAGAGACCCTAATTGTATTGATCCGTCACATAAAAATGCCATTGACTGCCTTTCCCGCCAGTTGATTACGTTTATGAAAGATTCTGCAAGTACTTCTGTTTCCTCAAAACACAGCTGCAGGAATTTTAAACCTGTTCCGGGTTGGAATGATGTTGTTAAAGATTTGCATTCTGCTGCCCGAGAGGCGTACATTCTCTGGCGGGAAATGGGTCGTCCTCGGTCTGGCCCTATATTCCACCTCATGTCTAAGTCTAGGGCCAGATTCAAACATGCCTTTAGACAATGTAAACAACAAGAGAATAGGGCTAGAGCTGACTCCACTGCCAAAAGTTTTAATTCTGGAAACTACCGGGACTTCTGGAGCAAAATAAGAAGTTCCAAATCATGTCATACTGTATTACCCAATACCATTGATGGTTCTTCCGGTGCGGAGAATATTGCTAACCTTTGGAAAGCACATTTTGAGTCCCTGTTAAACTCCGTTGATAACCAGACTCACAAGTCCGATGTGTTGTCTACTTTGTCACCTGCATTGTTGTTTGATGACGGTATGCAAATCTCCGCACGGGAACTCGCTGACATCATCAAGGACTTGCCCAATGGCAAGGCTTGTGGGTCTGATGGTATCAGTAATGAGCATTTGAAGAATGCTGGCCCAAGTCTTTGTGTACATCTGTCATTGTTGTTCACCTCTGCCATTGTTCATAATTTCATTCCTGATAATTTGTTAGCCACGATTATTGTTCCTATAGTGAAGAACAAGTCTGGCAATATTTCCAGTACTGATAATTATAGACCAATTGCGATCACTTCGGCTCTATCCAAAGTCCTTGAGGCTCTCCTGCTGAACCGTCTGAAGCCTTTTCTTCAGACGTCAGATTCTCAATTTGGCTTCAAACCTAAACATGGGACTGACATGTGTGTTTTCACCCTAAAGCAAATAATTGAATACTACAGGGGGCTAGGGTCTCCGGTGTTTGTTTGTTTTTTAGACGCCTCAAAGGCCTTTGATCGCGTCAACCATTGGGCGTTGTTCAGCAAATTGATAGACAGAAAGGTTCCGCTGTACCTAGTTCGTTTTTTATTCTTCTGGTATAAGAACCAACGAATGTGTGTGAGATGGGGGGCTATCCTGTCTCCCTACTTCTCCGTTACAAATGGAGTGAGGCAGGGTAGTCTCCTTTCCCCTTATTTGTTTAACTTGTATATAGATGATTTGAGTGTAAGGCTTAACAATGCCAAGGTTGGTTGTTATGTGGGCGGGTCCATAACTAACCACCTTCTTTATGCTGATGACCTGTGTCTTATATGTCCCAGTATCAAGTCTCTTCAGAGATTAGTAGGGATATGCGAAGAGGTTAGTCTTGAAAACGACATATTGTTTAATATTGAAAAAACATGTTGTATGTATTTTCCCTGTGCTCGTCTGTTACTTCAGTATCCACCACCTCATGTAAAACTCTATGGTGCGAGTTTGAAGTATGTGACCTCATTTGTTTATCTGGGTGTACATCTAAACCCTACACTTAGCGATGACGACTGTGTACGTGCGCAGCTGAAAAGTCTGTATAGTCGTGCTAATTGTATAAATCGCAAGTTTTCCCTTTGTTCCACACCTGTTAAGAAAAACTTGTTTATGGCGTACTGTGGCCAAATATATGGCGCGCAATTATGGAATTCTGTCAGTGCGGGTGTCCTCTCTAAGTGCCGGATCGCATATAACAACTGTTTTCGGATTATCATGAATCTTCCACGACGATGCAGTGCTAGCACAATGTTTGTGTACAATTTGACCGACAGCTTTGAAGCAAGGCGTAGGAAAATGTGTTATTCTTTTCTACAAAGATTAATGTCTTCCAATAATATCATTGTCCAGCACTTGCTGACGTCAGACATGTTCTACAGAAATTCTTTTTTCCAGAACTGTTTTGACTTATTGTACAGGTAGAGATTTTAATGTATATGTATGTATCTTTTGTGTGTCTATGGGTTTTTAACCTGAAATAAAGAATAAAGAATAAAGAATACAACAGTCTACAAAATGAAATACCGCGGATAACGCTGAGTTTGAACCGCGGCGCCATTTTGGATCTCGTACCCAGGGTTGTAAAAACATTTACTTGGCAATGCCCTGAGAACGAGACCAATGTAGCCTTCCTTCTGATTGGATCCTGACGTTTATACTCATCACCGCTTTTATTCACCGCTTGTGGCACTTCCATGATGTTATAATTACTGCGTAATATTATATATGAAATGGGGCCTGGTAGTCATCCTCTGGCTATATAATAGTAACGTTCTAACAAACGCTAAAGAGTGAAATGCCCGCAGGGAACATACCAGGGTTTAATGTGCAAACAATAAATCTACATCGTTCTATTACAATACGTACATACAAATGATAACATATGTCTGATGATTTTGCCAGAGATGATAGTGACCACTCTATGGACTCTTGCCTTTGGTGGTCACAGTGGACATGACTCCTCTTGGTCAAGCCAATTGGAAAACGATCACTAAAAGACGCCACATGTCCAAATGGTCCGTAGGTAGATATGGTTACATGTATGGGAGATTAGGTATAAGTAAGACTGGGCCAGGATATAACAAAGAATGTCTTTTTTTATGGTGTCTTCATTGACAGTTGATTCCTGAACAACATCAGCAACAACAACAACAACAACAACAACAACAGCAACAGGGAAATAAAAGGAGATTCCATAACCTGAGGTCAATGATAAAGGGTCCGAGCGTCACCAAGACCGGACTGGACAAGAACAACTTCACGCAGAAGAAAACCATGGCGCAAGGGTTCATGGTCATGGCACTGATAACGGCAAGCGCCACTCAGCTCAAACTAGTCCTGTATGAGGTCAGTCATTCGAGGTGCTGGTCGGAGAATAGAAGTATGTTGTATCTGGCGTAAGGTACAAGTCTGTTCTATCCGGAGAATAGAAGTCTGTTCTATCCGGCGAATAGAAGTCTGTTCTATCCGGCGAATGCGAATAGAAGTCTGTTCTATCTGTAGTGTAGAGGTTTGTTCAATCTGAAGAGTAGAAGTAAATTCTATCTTTAAAGTAGAGGTCTGTTCTATCCGGAGAATAGAAGTCCGTTCTTTCCGAAGAGTAGAAGTCTATTCTATCTGGAGAATAGAAGTCTATTCTGTTCTATCTTGAAAGTAGAAGTTTGTTCTATCCGGAGAGTAGAGGTCTCTTCTATCCGGAGAGTAGAGATATGTTTTATCCGGTGAATAGAAGTCTGTTCTACCTGGTGAACAGAAGTCTAATCTATTTGAGGAATAGAATTAATTTCGGAACGTCGCTTGCTTTTCGGAGAACCGAATTCATTTCATTCAACCTTAACGCCGTACTGCCGTCATCACTGATTTTGGTAAGTCGTTTGAGAGGTCACCAAGGACAGGTTTGACATTTGACTTTTTCTTCAGGGCATTCATGATCGAATCTCCCTGTTCGAGTTCGTCATGTTCCTGCTGGTGTGTTCTATCCTGGTACAGATCCTGGTGGGAATCCTGCTGTTCATCAAGTCCCGCTACAACATCGAGGACCCGGAGCACCACAAACACGCAGAGATGTGGGTATCGTTTGTGACATGTACTAAGCCATACAGTCTTAAGCATTTTCAACATATCTGTCGTACAAGCTACACAATGAGAAATACGTAATTTCCAACCTTCTTCAACTTTTAACTGTCCATAGTGAAAGATTGCCAAATACATGTTTTTAGATGTTGGTAATTTTTCATTTTTAATTGTTAACTTTGTATACGTTATTTTTCTTGTGTACTTTTTTGTTAATCAAAATATCGTCTGTGGTTATATATACTACTAGTCACTATTTTATATTCTAAAAATAGTGCCGTAAATGATTTGATGTTTGTGTCGTCCTCATAGGGCCAACAACTGGGTTACAGGGTTGGTTATGATTGTCGTCATCCTCAACGTCTTTATCTCGGCCTTCATCATGTTGGATGGGTCCAAGCCCGTAAAGCCACCTTCAGACTCTCCCCCTGTCTGTGTTTGTAATTGTCCTACTTGTGACGCCCCAGTTAATCTGTGTTGTTAGCTATACAAGTCATCTGAATACGGTTTAAACTGTAATTTCCAACATAAAAACAGGATTTTTGAAAAGTCCTATTGTCGTGATGGAAATCACAGTTAAACCATGCTGCGTGTCAATAAATGTTTGGCCGAATATTGTCTGACTTTTATGCCTTTATTCTAAGAACAATAGCACATTTGACATGACAAATACAAACAATAAGGAACTAAGACTAGTGTTTCTACAGTCTAGTACTTACACATGGGTAATGGGACCTGTCAAATGGGTAATGGCACCTGTCACATGGGTAATGGCATCTGTCACAATGGTAATGGCACCTGTCACATGGGTAATGGCACCTGTCACATTGGTTATGTAACCTATAACATGGGTAATGGCATCTGCCATAAGGGTAATGACACCTGTCAAATAGGTAACGGCACCTAACACATGGGTAATGGCACCTGTCACATGGGTAATGGCACCTGTCACATGGGTAATGGCACCTGTCACATGGGTTATATCATCTATTACATGGGTAATGGCACCTGTCACATTGGTAATATTTTACCTGTCACATAGGTAATGTCACCTGTCAAATGGGTAACGGCACCTGTCACATGGGTAATGACACCTGTCACATGGGTAATGGCACCTGTCACATTGGTAATATTTCACCTGTCACATAGGTAATGTGACCTGTCACATGGGTAATGGCACCTGTCACATGGGTTATATCACCTATTACATGGGTAATGGGACCTGTCACATTGGTAATTTTTCACCTGTCACATAGGTTATGTCACCTGTCACATCGGTAACGGCACCTGTCACATGGGTAATGACACCTGTCACATGGGTAATGGCACCTATCACATGGATTATGACACCTGTCACATGCGTAACGGCACTTGTCACATGCGTAATGGCACCTGTAACATGCGTAATGGCACCTGTCACATGCGTAATGACACCTGTTGCATGCGTAATGACACCTGTCACATGTGTAATGACACCTGTCACGTGCGTAATGGCACCTGTCACATCCGTAATGGCACCTGTCACATGCGTAATGGCACCTGTCACATGCGTAATGACACCTGTCACATGCGTAATGACACCTGTGACATGCGTAATGACACCTGTCATATGCGTAATGGCACCTGTCACATGCGTAATGGCACATGTCACATGCGTAATGACACCTGTCACATGCGTAATGGCACCTGTCACATGCATAATGGCACCTGTCACATGCATAATGGCACCTGTCACATGCGTAATGACACCTGTCACATGCGTAATGGCACGTGTCAAATGGGTAACGGCACCTGTCACATGGGTAATGGCACCTGTCACATGGGTAATGGCACCTGTCACATGGGTTATATCACCTATTACATGGGTAATGGCACCTGTCACATTGGTAATATTTTACCTGTCACATAGGTAATGTCACCTGTCAAATGGGTAACGGCACCTGTCACATGGGTAATGGCACCTATCACATGGATAATGGCACCTATCACATGGATTATGACACCTGTCACATGCGTAACGGCACTTGTCACATGCGTAATGGCACCTGTCACATGCGTAATGGCACATGTCACATGCATAATGACACCTGTTACATGCGTAATGACACCTGTCACATGTGTAATGACACCTGTCACATGCGTAATGGCACCTGTCACATGCGTAATGGCACCTGTCACATGCGTAATGGCACCTGTCACATGCGTAATGACACCTGTCACATGCGTAATGACACCTGTCACATGCGTAATGACACCTGTCACATGCGTAATGACACCTGTCACATGCGTAATGGCACCTGTCACATGCGTAATGGCACATGTCACATGCGTAATGACACCTGTTACATGCGTAATGACACCTGTCACATGCATAATGGCACATGGGTTATATCACCTATTACATGGGTAATGGCACCTGTCAAATTGGTAATATTTTACCTGTCACATATGTAATGCCACCTGTCATATGGGTAACGGCACCTGTCACATAGGTAATGCCACCTGTCACATTGGTAATATTTCACCTGTCACATAGGTAATGTCACCTGTCACATGGGTAACGGCACCTGTCATATGGGTAATGTCACCTGTTACATGGGTAATGGCACCTATCACATGGGTAATGGCACCTATCACATGGATTATTTGTTTATTTGTTTATTAAAATTTACCATACAAGTGGAAGGGGCGGGGGAACAGGTGGTGACGCCTTTACTGGCCCTCGCCCCGGATTATGACACCTGTCACATGCGTAACGGCACTTGTCACATGCGTAATGGCACCAGTCACATGCGTAATGGCACGTGTCACATGCGTAATGACACCTGTTACATGCGTAATGACACCTGTCACATGTGTAATGACACCTGTCACGTGCGTAATGGCACCTGTCACATGCGTAATGGCACCTGTCACATGCGTAATGGCACCTGTCACATGCGTAATGACACCTGTCACATGCGTAATGACACCTGTCACATGCGTAATGACACCTGTCACATGCGTAATGGCACCCGTCACATGCGTAATGGCACCTGTCACATGCGTAATGACACCTGTCACATGCGTAATGGCACCTGTCACATGCATAATGGCACCTGTCACATGCATAATGGCACCTGTCACATGCGTAATGACACCTGTCACATGCGTAATGGCACCAGTCACATGCGTAATGGCACCTGTCACATGGATAATGGCAGCTGTCACCTGGGTAATGGCACTTGTCACATGCGTAATCGCACTTGTCTCAAGGGCAATGGTTCTTGCCACATAGATAGTGGAACCTTTCACATGGGTAATGGCAGTTTAGTAGTCCTTTAAACCCACTGCTACACGTGGCTTTCCTCTTGTTTTTATCTTGAGACATCTTGCGTAATGACACCTGTCACATTGGTAATATTTCACCTGTCACATAGGTTATGTCACCTGTCACATCGGTAACGGCACCTGTCACATGGGTAATGACACCTGTCACATGGGTAATGGCACCTATCACATGGATTATGACACCTGTCACATGCGTAACGGCACTTGTCACATGCGTAATGGCACCTGTAACATGCGTAATGGCACCTGTCACATGCGTAATGACACCTGTTGCATGCGTAATGACACCTGTCACATGTGTAATGACACCTGTCACGTGCGTAATGGCACCTGTCACATCCGTAATGGCACCTGTCACATGCGTAATGGCACCTGTCACATGCGTAATGACACCTGTCACATGCGTAATGACACCTGTGACATGCGTAATGACACCTGTCATATGCGTAATGGCACCTGTCACATGCGTAATGGCACCTGTCACATGCGTAATGACACCTGTCACATGCGTAATGGCACCTGTCACATGCATAATGGCTCCTGTCACATGCATAATGGCACCTGTCACATGCGTAATGACACCTGTCACATGCGTAATGGTACGTGTCAAATGGGTAACGGCACCTGTCACATGGGTAATGGCACCTGTCACATGGGTAATGGCACCTGTCACATGGGTTATATCACCTATTACATGGGTAATGGCACCTGTCACATTGGTAATATTTTACCTGTCACATAGGTAATGTCACCTGTCAAATGGGTAACGGCACCTGTCACATGGGTAATGGCACCTATCACATGGGTAATGGCACCTATCACATGGATTATGACACCTGTCACATGCGTAACGGCACTTGTCACATGCGTAATGGCACATGTCACATGCGTAATGGCACATGTCACATGCATAATGACACCTGTTACATGCGTAATGACACCTGTCACATGTGTAATGACACCTGTCACATGCGTAATGGCACCTGTCACATGCGTAATGGCACCTGTCACATGCGTAATGGCACCTGTCACATGCGTAATGACACCTGTCACATGCGTAATGACACCTGTTACATGCGTAATGACACCTGTCACATGCGTAATGACACCTGTCACATGCGTAATGGCACCTGTCACATGCGTAATGGCACATGTCACATGCGTAATGACACCTGTCACATGCGTAATGGCACCTGTCACATGCATAATGGCACATGGGTTATATCACCTATTACATGGGTAATGGCACCTGTCAAATTGGTAATATTTTACCTGTCACATATGTAATGCCACCTGTCATATGGGTAACGGCACCTGTCACATAGGTAATGCCACCTGTCACATTGGTAATATTTCACCTGTCACATAGGTAATGTCACCTGTCACATGGGTAACGGCACCTGTCATATGGGTAATGTCACCTGTTACATGGGTAATGGCACCTATCACATGGGTAATGGCACCTATCACATGGATTATTTGTTTATTAAAATTTACCATACAAGTGGAAGGGGCGGGGGAACAGGTGGTGACGCCTTTACTGGCCCTCGCCCCGGATTATGACACCTGTCACATGCGTAACGGCACTTGTCACATGCGTAATGGCACCTGTCACATGCGTAATGGCACGTGTCACATGCGTAATGACACCTGTTACATGCGTAATGACACCTGTCACATGTGTAATGACACCTGTCACGTGCGTAATGGCACCTGTCACATGCGTAATGGCACCTGTCACATGCGTAATGGCACCTGTCACATGCGTAATGACACCTGTCACATGCGTAATGACACCTGTCACATGCGTAATGACACCTGTCACATGCGTAATGGCACCCGTCACATGCGTAATGGCACCTGTCACATGCGTAATGACACCTGTCACATGCGTAATGGCACCTGTCACATGCATAATGGCACCTGTCACATGCATAATGGCACCTGTCACATGCGTAATGACACCTGTCACATGCGTAATGGCACCAGTCACATGCGTAATGGCACCTGTCACATGGATAATGGCAGCTGTCACCTGGGTAATGGCACCTGTCACATGCGTAATCGCACTTGTCTCAAGGGCAATGGTTCTTGCCACATAGATAGTGGAACCTTTCACATGGGTAATGGCAGTTTAGTAGTCCTTTAAACCCACTGCTACACGTGGCTTTCCTCTTGTTTTTATCTTGAGACATCTTGCGTAATGACACCTGTCACATGCGTAATGGCACCTGTCAAATGGGTAACGGCACCTGTTACATGAGTAATGGCACCTGTCACATGGGTAATGACACCTGTCACATGGGTTATATCACCTATTACATGGGTAATGGCACCTGTCACATTGGTAATATTTTACCTGTCACATAGGTAATGCCACCTGTCATATGGGTAACGGCACCTGTCACATAGGTAATGCCACCTGTCACATTGGTAATATTTCACCTGTCACATAGGTAATGTCACCTGTCACATGGGTAACGGCACCTGTCATATGGGTAATGTCACCTATCACATGGGTAATGGCACCTATCACATGGATTATGACACCTGTCACATGCGTAACGGCACTTGTCACATGCGTAATGGCACCTGTCACATGCGTAATTGCACGTGTCACATGCGTAATGACACCTGTTACATGCGTAATGACACCTGTTACATGCGTAATGACACCTGTCACATGTGTAATGACACCTGTCACGTGCGTAATGGCACCTGTCACATGCGTAATGGCACCTGTCACATGCGTAATGGCACCTGTCACATGCGTAATGACACCTGTCACATGCGTAATGACACATGTCACATGCGTAATGACACCTGTCACATGCGTAATGGCACCCGTCACATGCGTAATGGCACCTGTCACATGCGTAATGACACCTGTCACATGCGTAATGGCACCTGTCACATGCATAATGGCACCTGTCACATGCATAATGGCACCTGTCACATGCGTAATGACACCTGTCACATGCGTAATGGCACCAGTCACATGCGTAATGGCACCTGTCACATGGATAATGGCAGCTGTCACCTGGGTAATGGCACCTGTCACATGCGTAATCGCACTTGTCTCAAGGGCAATGGTTCTTGCCACATAGATAGTGGAACCTTTCACATGGGTAATGGCAGTTTAGTAGTCCTTTAAACCCACTGCTACACGTGGCTTTCCTCTTGTTTTTATCTTGAGACATCTTTGTAAGAAATGCGAAATCGCAATGTCAGAATATGTACTTCGTGGTAAATAATATGGTACTGGAACGCATTCAATTTGAATTTTGTACAAAACTCTCGTCTGGTACCTCATTGCATTACTGAACATGGTTTGGATTGTTGTTGCTTGGTTGCCAACAGAAAGGTGGTTATACTCTCACATGAGTGTTTGGAAATAACCGTCTTCAGGATTCCACAAGTCGTCGAATCATGGTATTTAAGAAGTCAAGTCGACCTACTCACAGAGTTAGTCGCAAAGTCGGCCTGCAATGTAAGCTTTACCTCTTATCTGTACTGACCTTCAGGTTCACTCACAAAGGAACCGTTATCTCATCTCCAGGGCCACTTAGAATGGTCTAATTATCTCTTATCGGTTCCGATCTTCGGAGTCACTCACAACGGTACAGTTTACAGTAGTGGCGTGACTTTTTATCCTTTTGATACTACTTTTCATGCTAATAACAACACTTGTAACTGACTATAATCCATTCACATTTGAGAACTTTAAAGGAATCGCAAAACCTGCCCTGTATCAATGATCACAGATTGTATTATTAATTGTATCTGTGACAGTCTGTCATTATCCTGTCAGCATGAGGTGTCTGTGATTTCTCAAACAAGCCAACACCTGGCAGGGATCTTCAGACAACAGTTGGAAGACCTGCTTTAAAAGTGGATTTTTTCTATCTAAAAAAACAAACAAACAAAGAAGTAACCAAACACCACTAAAAGATTATCCAGTACAGAAAAAAATAAAATCCTGAACAAAAGCCCGACCGGCCCCATGTGCCCATTAGGATAATCGAAATGGTAATTATGCCCTGATGGCATCTTTTGTGATTCAGATCTACGTTCAAGATAACGTCTGGAGAAAGGTTTTCAGGGACAGTTCCTATCATAACAGAGGGTCTGAGATGTCTCATGCACAACCGCAAGCACAGATAACGCATAATCACAGGCGAATAGATTAGAAAAATAGACCAACACAAACACACACGAGAACGAAAAAACACACCGCTAATTGTATGAAATCTAGCAAAAAACAGCATGTATATCATACTTCGTCATAATTTTTTTTTTCTTCTAAAGCAGTGTTAGGTTTATGAAACGAAAGCGTCGCCTATTGATTATTTCTGGAACTTCAATTATCTATGTCAGTGAAATGAGTCTAATGTGATTTGCAGTCTGCCGTGTAATGTTTCTAAATATGTCACAGAACAACATCTTCTCGTAACAGTGACCCATGCAGGGGATAAAATCGTATATCATGTAGACAATCCAAACGGGACTTCTGATCCGTGAGAAAAGATGATTCCTGACGATATAAAAATCTAGCTGTGGTATTCTGCTTCCTCCAATAGGCTTTTTAGACGATACACTGACCACATGGACGTGGAGATGTGTCGCACTCCAAACTGCGGCTCAAAACCCTTTTTTTCACAAAACATACTGTGTGCAAAAACTACAAGTCTGCACCCGTCATTCCCTGCCTCATATCTTGTGTGACTGACATGTTAGAGCCGTTCCTTCTGATGTTGTTCTCGGGATATTCTTTACAAGTAAAGAGTGACTTCACCACCGGCTGGTTCTACAAAGACTATACGATACGATACGATACGATGATTTATTGCGCAACAATTGCAGAAGTAACAATGTATGGCAATGTACACATAACAAAAGGTATGGTCTAATACTACACATATATGGTATATTGCAACAATTTCAGCTAATACAATACTAGTGTAATCTACGGTAGGACTTAAAGGGAGTTATAGCATACATCAGGTTGGGTATTTCTATGCTACCAGCGACATAATATTTGTCAAAAGTTATTTAGGAATGGTACAGTTTCTTTTTTGCATGGCGTGATAAATGTATTGACCTATGTACATAGATATAGAGTCATGGCATGATAAGAGTATATGTTAAGGGAAGATCGATGAACTCTGATGTTGACTACCGTCACAGATGAACTTAAATTTAAGCCATGTTAATTTGATTATATGGATGACATCCCCGCGCGCATCAATTTCAGGCGTTTTCAAAATACAAAAAAGTTTTCAAGCCTACTCTAAATCGTACAAAGCTGCTTCAAAATAAGAAAATATATGGTGTGGATTGCAAAAATAGATATCGGAAAACGCATACTAATGTCATAGAACATTACAAGGTCAAAGAAGATGTGGAAGACAAAAATGAAGAATCCATAGTTTGGTAACTGTACCTCTGTTATATACGTTGTCTGATCCTTGCATCTTCTCTTATGACTTCAATGAAAAGTGACCTGCAGGCCTATTTGAGCTTTCATAAATAAACAAAGGTTCAAATGTATTTGCACGCTCGCATCAGTTTTTGGATTCCCAAATACAGTCAAATCAACATGGCCTAAGCCAAAAATCGATGCAAGTGCTCATATAGATACAATCAAATCTTCATAGCCTAAGTGTTGCTAAAAAAAAGTAACAACTACCGAAAAAGTCATTCATTTGTACTTAAAAATTTCAAAACACTACATTCGTAGTTGACCATGTAAACCCACCTAATAGCATGATAACCTATTTCCTGCGATATGTATCTACTGTGGCCGGCAGGTACAAGTCCGGCAGCCGTACAGCCCTTCCTGATGCTGAAGTACATCGGCTCATCCACAAGCACCGTCAGGACCACGGCTTCCAGAAGAGAAACATATCCTCACAGGTCCGTCTTCTTAGTCTCACTTATGAGTTTTGTGGGTCAATACTAACTGCCAACGTTTCATTGGCATCATACCTACGAAGCTACAGAAAAATATTTATTCTCAACGAACTTTTCATGGGCATTTTGCATATGAAACTACAAGAAATGTATTCTGAATTTCATTCTATGTTGAGAGAACTTTAACATTATGTTGTCTTAAAAGACAAACCGCATTTAGTATAATAATTCCGCAAAAGGAAATGTCGTGCAACAGCACCACTCAAAACCGAGGACTGTGTATACGTAGTTTGCCGTCTGGCACACCGTTTCCAAAAATTACTTCGAAGTTTATATTTCTATCTCTTAATTTTTGCTACAGGAGATTGTAGAACGTTGCTTGTTCCCGCTCATCAATGAAGGTTTCCGCATCATGGAGGAAGGACTAGCTACTGGACCACAGGACATAGATGTCATCTTCCTCCTCGGCTTTGGATGGCCGAGACACACAGGTAAAAAAAAGCGAACCTCTTATAGTAGGCCAGGCGGGATGTTGACGGAAAGGAAAAATTATCAAGGAATTAATATACACACATTATGCTCATGATATTTTTTTGATGATGTTTTATTACCTTTTATATCATATTTTCCATTGCCGAAAGCTACCCGGCCAGGCCCATGGTTGGGAATTGGGACATAAGCCTTAGCTGGGCGGGCTACTCTCTCTTTGCAGCCCGAGGCTGAATTGCGAAGAGGCCTAGGGCAAAAAAAAGGCGGGGCTAAATTTCAGGGGTCTGTAGTGTCTGGCATTCGATACTAACTCAGGTGACCTCAATACAACAGTAATTAAAAATATTACCGTGTTTAGTATTTATTCTACCCCAGGAGGTTCTTAGTCTAGTACATCCAATGACAAGTAAGAGCAACAATTACTTTGCATCCTCCTACGCAGAGGCATTCAACGGCGAAACCGTCACCGTTAGTTCCCATATAAATAATAATGAGCTAACCATTTAATATGCAGGATCCCTTTTGAAAACAGAAAGACCTGTAATCTGATTGCCTGACAGCTGGTTTGTTGCGATGCCCACAGGAACTAAGAGTGACGGTTAAGAAAGCAGGGTACATCCAGACAGTCGGTTTTGCCATTGGATGTCCCTGCGTAGGAGGATTTAAGCCCCAATAAGTTACACACACGTTGATTCCAGGAGGACCGATGTACTACGCTGACAAGGTTGTTGGTCTGGGGAACCTGCTACAATCTCTGGAGAAGTATCGAGCCCACCATCCCCGCAGTGCACACTGGGTACCCAGCAGCCTTCTGCGGAAGATGGCTGCCCAGGGTACCAGTCTTTCAATATGGGCAGCAGGGAGTAGACTTTGAGACGACATGTTGGCTAATATTGAGCAAATCGTAATCTTTGTAAACAATAAATAAGCAAAATGACATTTGTAAGGTATTCTACATCTCTACGTACATACAAACCAGTAGAGACACATGCTGCTCGAAAAAAATCATTTTTACATACCTGCACTTGTGCAGGTCACGTGGAAAATTACCTGTACCAGACAAATTTTACCTGCACCACTCAGAATTTAAGAATTATGAATCATACTAAAATTGTTCAGGAACCACGCATTGCCATTTTTCTTTCATACTTCATTTCAATGCAGCTAATAAAAATATTCTGATTATGCAAATACTTTTACATTTGCATAATTTATGCTTGCTTATGTACACCTTTCACTAACGTACACAGGTCACAGTGTTGACAGCCCAATCATTTACTACATTTACTAAGAAGAATAAGGACACTTTCAAATTAATTATGCAAATTAAGTAAAAAATGCATAATTTGTACTTCATTATGTACATCATTATGCCATGAAATCATTGTTTGAACTGCAAATTATGATGGAGTCTTTTGTTTGCCTCATTGACCTCGTTTTCAACCTATCATGGTCGCCGCGTGAGAAAGTTGTTTAGATATGCATACCTACTTGATACATGGTTAGGTCTCCTCATATATGCATATGGGGGTGTATTCTGTCCGTTCGCGCGTGTAAGTTTCCTATTGCCATGTTTGGTCATATGTAAAGTTGAAGGAATCTTTTTTTTTCGTTCGACTAGCTTCAAAATTGTAGGTAAAACAAAAACATCAGATTCGTTCCCCTTAAAATTTACACAAACCAAATTGTCAATACAGAACGCTACTGACTTGTATGCACACGAGTGTAAACAGGCCCCAGAGAGACCGCCCAGTTTTAATGACCATCGCCATCAGAACTTCAACGTCACGTATGTACACATGGACTCATATAACTCATATAGGTCATTAACCCCCTATAACAACATTTCCATTTGGACTAAACAGTTTCCTACCAAAACGGGTAATGCATATATTTCTATGATAACCCTGCAGTTCTACTGCAACCTGATAGGAGCCACACCTACACCACTTTTTCATTTAAACACCATTCTACAATCTAAACATCAACACCAGCGTCCAAAACCAGGAATTCCTGCTGCCATACCACGGTCAACCACAAGAAAGCAATCAATTGCTTTAAAAGGTCGGGTCACAACACCTTCCTACGTACTACATATCATTGCAATCCATCCACAGTCTGGCACAAAGTCTAAAGATATTCGTCGGAAACACGAAGATCCACAAAACAGACGGCCCTGCATATTCACTAGCTAGAAAATAGCTAGGAGGACCTAGCCAACACTACCTGCCACTGAAAAATCAACACCACAGCTGCATGTCCAAAGATGTGATACGAAATGCGCTACTGCAGTTCAGTAAGCAGGGGCTAAAAATTGACATTCACTAACACACTATAATCACTTACCACCTACCTACATAAACGTCACTGAAATCCCTCCAGTGGTTCTTGAGATAAAATCCGCATTCTACGGCATTCCAACATTATTCGAAACATTCTTATCTCACTCGAGGGAGAAACGAAATGGCAAGGCACTTCGAATCCTGCCAGAATGTGGCCAAAAGAATATCTGGAAGGCAGTAAGAATTTTCAGACTACACTACGAATTCTCAGTAATAAAAATGTACTTTCATTGTGACGGCATTTCGGTTTAGTCCTTCTCATCTTAATGGGATATAAGGTCCATTTGGAATTCCCACCCGAATGGCCCTGAATGTGGCACGAATTTTGCAAATACTTCATTTCGGCAGGTTCTGCTTTCCTGGTAATTTGGTTTCAGTGTGAAGGCAATATTAAGTTTACTACAATGAAGTCTCTGTACTTTTCTGCTCTCACTTTCCGTGTAAAGCTGGCAGTTATCTTTATCGCTTATTCATTTTTTGTATCCTAATTTTCCTATCTGTGTAATATTACAGCTTTACGGATATTAACATCTGATCCTAATATCGGGGACAAAATGTTAGATACTTTTTGTCTTTCTATGTTTCATATAGACATTCGTTACATTGGTGGGTCAGAATGTCGGCCTGACCCCTGTTTCACCCCGATCAGAGGTTGAAAAAGTCTTTTTCCCCTAGAGTCGGCCGTCAGACGATGCCCTCTGACCTGCCCCTTCTTGCTCCTGAACAAATGATATCAGCGCGTTGAATACATACTACTCCATATCCAAGCAGGGTAGATGTTAGTGCTGTGTTGCGAAGTAGAAGGCAAAAAATGTGTTGCACATAAAATCCTTGAAAATTGTGGCCCAATCTGGAGACTTGTTGGGGTAGAAAGAACAGTTAGGGTTTAAGTTTTCTCATGTTGGTCAAACTTTGCTGAGTTTGGCAGTTAAGTTTGCGTGCCGAGGGATTTTTGTTGCTTGGAAAACTTGGGTCAAAGGTTTCTGTCATAGACCGAACATTCCTCAGAGTTGGAGCCGACAATCTTCCTGGCTATTGTGACTGTCTGGTGAACAAATACTTCTAAGATTGAAATCGGGGTTACTGAAGCATTGCTTCGGTGTAACTTAACGTTCTTTCCTATGGGCAGCCCTAACTTAACTGATATACAACCCCTATACAGCTTCCACATTTGCCTTGCTTTCTTGTATCGGAAGGTGGCGCTGTTGATCGGCTATAAGATCACAGTCATTGACATTTTTTAATAGGATTGGGCAGGAAAAATGAAACATGCGAACAATAGACAAAATTGCAATAAAATAGAATACTGCATGTTCATAGAACCTACCTGCACTTGTATATACTGATTTAATGATTTTAATCATGTAATTATGTATTTCCTCAACAGCACCGACAATGGCATGTACCAGCTACCAAGAACCTGAATGAATTCGGAAAAGTAAGACAAATAGCAACGACTAGAAATGCTTGAAATTTTAATCGGGCATGTATCTGTAGAACTATCGTAGATTGGAAACCGTTGCAACCAAGTCGATGCATTCTCACACTGGATAGATCCTTACGTATACACTAGATAGATCTAAAGAACACATTCGGTGGTTATTTACTGCGTACCTGCAATACCAGTCTCTTACGCTAGGGGGGGGGGCGATCGTGTCGTTTGTACAGCAAAAATGCAAACTAAATACCCATACCATAATCAGTACAGACGAATTCTTCTCCACCAATCAAGTGTTTGAACACAATTGCCACAGTACGTACTAGTATCGACAACAGGTGGCAAAATATATTATTTGACATTTTACACTCGTTCTCATTGAAATGTCGAAAATGGCATTTTTTTGGTCGAAAAATAAATCGGCTTTATTTTCAGTGAAAACTACCTGGTTGTTTAGGAAAATTCCTCTTTTAACCATAGCCAAAAAATGGCAACTTATTATTTTCGGTCCCATTGGTAATACATTACAGGGCGGGTAACAAACGTTACCTGTAACGTTTGTTACAACAGTAAACTTTACCCTGTTTTCTTCTAAAGGACTTACCTTATTGACTACATCATATGGGTATAAGTGGATGTCCCAAAGAACATTTGAAAAGTGGGCAGCTTTTTTACACCAGGTCAAATAGAAAGCTTAGACAGCATCGAACAATGGTAACGTTTGTTACAGTCATTTCTGTACAACATTTTGTTAAGCAAGGTGGGATACAAATAACAGTTAACAACCCTTTCTTGTTTCTTTAGAAAGCCAGAAAAACTGTACAGCGTCACAAAAATGGTCATTTCTAGTCTTATACGTGGATAATAAAACCGTGGCAACCATCGTACTCGTGGTGGTAACGTTTGTTACAGAATCTGGCGACAGGCATGAACCACCTCACACAGCCTCTAAGATCAGTGACAGTAGCGATCTGACGTGATCGGTCAGAGGGCCTTGGTAGCAGGTTTCACCTGCCGAACAATCATTCTGGGAACTGAATTGTTACATTTTTGGCTACTATTTGAATTCTTCGTTTCTTCTCAGGTGACAGTCATTTTTTAGGGTGTGAAATCCGACCCGTGGCTATATTAACCGTCTAAGCCATCAACCAATACGAATGTTGTTGTGCATCTTTTGTAAAACATTACAGGGGTTATGGAAAAATGAAGGAACCAGTGATGTTGTCTATAATTTTCTCCATATCAAGCCGTAAAGTCAGGCGACAGCATTTCGACATTTAAATGAGAACGAGCCTTTAGGCCTACTGCCAATACAATAGAATTGCTACAAATCTAAAAATGGTCTGTCAGTTTGTACGGTACTTATACTTAATATGCATTCGATGAAATATATTGTTAATGTGTTATCACCGTATTTTGTAACAGTGGCCTGAACACTTGTCAGACAACTCAATGTTGACCTTGAGATCAGCGTGGTTCCCCCGCTAGCGCACGTGTACAAGGTCATTCCAACATGACCTGTGTGGGACAACATGTAAGCTATTACTACTACTGAAATTCTGCAGAAAATAATGCTTCCTCAGATAAAACCTAAAAGTCACCTTCGTGTCAATTATAGACATCGATATCCTGATCACAGTCCCAAGTAGCATCGAATTAAGACATACATTTGAGTGATAAACAAATGAGAGTACTGCCAATAGATATAGGGTTTCGGGTTACAAAGGCTAATTTTTTATCAATCATTTGTTTTCAATGCAACAATGGAACACTTAACTGTTAACTTTCATTGCTGGGTCATTTCATGGAAGATTATGGAGTGAGGGTTCGCATGTTTCTTCGATTGCGGTTACAACATGGTATTCGTGCGGTCAAATGTGGCATGAGTGTGTGTTTAGTCTGTGTCAACATAGCCGGTCTTACGACGTTTTTAAGACCAAAGTTTAGTCGTGGATGGGATTTAAAGACTTGATATTGGTTGGGAAGTCGTAAGCAAAGTCGTCGGGAAGTCTTGTCGCTTTAGATGCAATTTGGGTCGTGGAGGAGTACGAAAGGCACACGTGGTCAATTAAGAGTTGCGCTTTGAGATCTGCAACTACGTATACATTGCAAAGAAAGCCTTGTAACAAGACAGTTTAACAGACGTTTACAGAAAAAAACGAACTTCAAACAAACAGAAGAAAATAAACAAGCTGGATACACCGCTTCACTGCAACAAATACCAGGCTTCACGTTGGGCAGACATAACGTGATATTGGGAAACCAAACGAGCTGTAAGGAAAGTCTGCCTGGGGACGGCAGGTTCTGTGTGGTTTTGTCTCTGATCAGTCAAGTATGAACGTAGATGGCTCCGCTTGTGACATCCAGGCTAGAACTTTCTGCGACACCCCCCTCCCCATCTGTACTTAATCTCCTGCCAGTATCTCGCATCAGAGGCAGCATATATTTCATAAAGCCCCTTTACACTAGGAAACGGAGGATGGCGCTTGTCGGACACTGTGTCCGACATACAGAACTGGTAGCAAACCAGCTTATTCCCTGGGAGCCAACAGAAGAAAAGAGAAGAAGCGGCAGAGTGCGTACAACCTTCATTAACAACCTTAAAAGGGACACACAAATCGGTAACATCACCACAGCAGAGCTTCGCTCCCTCATGCAGGACAAAGCTGAGTGAGTGGAGAAGAAGGATCCAGTGTGACCCGTGATGGTATACCTGGTGTCTACGTTCAAGGTTACACTATGACGTCACTCTCTCTGCGACCTAGCATTGTCCAGAGCGTAGAGTAAGCGCGATCGCCATAAATATGATACGAAATATGTTACACGTGACAGTACTGCATTTTGTAATGGTAGTAGATCTAGTAGGAGAATTGTATTTTCAAACATGCCTGAAACCTGATGAGTTGACCTTTATATCAATGAGTGACCCCTACCAGTCCGTGTACACAAATATTCCAACATGGCGTGTGTATGACAACGCCCGGATTTTACTTTGCTGATGAAGCCTTTGAATTCTCAATTGCGCTTACTATATATCATGATCACAAAATTGCAACATGTTTTAAGTTTTAAACCTGTATGTAACACAATTAGGTACCAAGTGATGTAAATGTCTTCAAGGCTATAACTAAATAGTCTAATTCCGAGTGTTAAGTTCGTGTTATCTTCCAATCTTTGTAGATAGTATGCAAATCATTGACGCCTGGTTGACAATGGTGGGCTGTTTCCGAAGAACTGCACCCTGACCCTGGGGCACCAAACGAGCTGGAAGGAAAGTCTGCCTGGGGACGTCCGGTTCTGTGGGGTTTTGTCTCTGATCGGTCAAGTATGAACGAAGATGGCTCCGCTCGGACATCTAGACTACAACTTTCTGCAAACGCCGACTCCCAATCTCTGTCTTAGCGATACTGGACGATATGTGCCAAACATTTAATGCCCAGATCCCAGTTACAAGTAGCCTTAAAAAAAACTTGGAGCTGGAAACGTAAATTACCCCCCCCCCCAGTTAGTTAGTTTAGTTATACATAGTTTAAGAGGAAGACGATGTAAGAAAACGCTGTGTGAGAGACTAAATATCCTTTATACCCCTGTCACATTGCGTGAAAAACGATCAAACTTCATTGCACAACAAATGTTCAAGGTAGAAAGTATGGGTTACATGTGACAGGGACGGTTTTCTGGTGAAAAATGCGCGCAACCCTCTGTCGACCTTAAATATTGCCGACCTTCCAGCGATATGCCCGAAGATCGTGGATAATGTGACAGGGGTATTACTACAACAGGTTTCATCCTGGTGCTTTCCCTGTATGAGTAGGCCAGTAAAATCTTACTGCGACCCGACCGGCCATGTCGAGGTTCCCGACATACACTGCACGGTAGCTATATTTAACCTAACCTGTTTAAAAAGTTAAAACTTCTCAAAAACACATCATAATTTACACTAGATAGCATCCAAACGGCATAGAAGATGCATCTATTCAATTATATTTGTTGTGGTAATCTGGAGAACCTATGTTGCCACGCGTCGTACAGTTGTTTGCGGACGGTCCCTGATTCCTACGTACTTGGCCTGAAGGTGTTGCTACCTGGTAATGTCTAAAACGACGTCTCCTTCCAATGCAATTTCAAACTTAGTCGGTAATATTCTCACACATATTCTATCAAGTTCTGTAGAATACCAATTGTTATACCCCCTATTGAAACTAGATACAGATAGATAAAGATATGCGAATGAAGACGCCTGAACTGGATGTCGATTTTACGTCCGCTAACATGAATGAAAAGTTGTGGATCGGACGTCAAATTTACGACCTGTCACACGCAAAAATGCAACGTATTCTAAGTCTCAAACGTGTATGTAACACTAATTGGGTACCGAGTAGTGGAAATATTTTCAAGGCTATATCTTATTTCTTGAAATAGTCTCATTTTGAGAATTAAGTTCGTGTTATCTTCGTCTCTTTATAGATAGTAAGCAAGTCATTCAGGCCTGTTTGACAATAGTGGTATGTTTTCTAATAATTACACCATGTTTAGTTACACAATGCACGGAAGGCAATGTAGGAAAACGCTGTGTGAGAAAATAAATATCTTTTAATACAACAGCCTGAGATTTCATCCTGGTTATTTCCTTGTCTGAGCAGGTCAGTACAATCTTGCTGCGACCTGACCGGCCATGTCAAGGTTTCCTTTAAGGCGTGACCCTATAGGGTAGTGATATTAATGATCTTAATGACGTATCACTTCGGGGAAGGGCGGAAAGGGCCGTTTACATCCAGACACAAAGAGATGGAATTGATCGTACTCTGTGTCTTATTCACCTGTCTAATCTCAGCCAAGCAGAAAGGATGTCAGGCGCGGGGAAAACTTTATATGACCCCGCCCTACACCGTTCTTACTACCTTGACATGTGAAAAAGGGTAGAAAGGCTCGCGTGAATTACGATCCCATTCTGCTGGCTAATAAGGCAATTATAACTCATAGATTTGTTAAATATGACATTTCGCGCTCTTCTATGATGAGAGTTGTTGTAAACTGATTTTCACGCATGGAAGCCTGGGAAACATTTTCGTCTTATAATTTAGCAACCTGTCGTAATGGACCTACATGTATCAATGTATGTCTATAATCAATGTTGAAACTTGATTTTTGAATCGATTAGGTGGCAATCCGTCGAGGTAAAGCTGGGAGAAGTTCCCAACATACATTGCACGGTAGCTATACTGTAAATAAAGAAATGTTAGCGGTGGATTTATGTTCGCGGTTTTCGCCGTGGCCACTTCAAAGCGAACTTATAACCTCGAACATTTTCCATGGCAGTAAGAGACTACAGTGCACAGTGCTACCGCGAACTTAAAACCACCGTGAACAGTCATTTTTCCAGCTACCATGAACATAAAAGCACCGCGAACATTTCTGCATTTACAGTATTTAGCCCAACCTGTCGGAAAAGGGGCAAACACAGCTGTGCAATGTGCTGGAGGAACCGGGCAAAATGCCGCCGATCTTTAAAAAAGAAAACGTCATGAATCATTCTAGAGAGCATCAAAAAGGGATAGAAGACGCACAGATCCCATTATATTTGTTGTGATAATCTGGAGAACCTTTGTTGCCACACGTCGTACTGTTGTTTGCGGACGGTCCCTGAATTTTACGTCCTTGGCATTCGGGTGTTGCTACCTAGCAATGTCTCAAACGACGTCTCCCTCCAATATAATTTATAAACTTAGTCGGTAATATTCTCACACATATTCTATCAAGTTCTGTAGAATACCATTCGCAATTCGTCGTTTTCGAGAGGCGTGAACAGCAAGCTCACTTGTAGATCTAAACAATAAGAGATATTATGTCAGGCACTATTGGCTAATTAAAAATACATCAAATTTTGTTGGTATGTTAGTGCAGTTATGCTGAAGTGCAGTTATACCCGCTTTATAAATTACATACAGATAGATAGAGATTCCACGAATGAAGAGGCGTGAACGGATGTCGATGTTACGCCTGCTACCATGGATGAAAAGGTGTGGACCGAACGCGTCGACGGCAAATTTACGACCTGTTCCACGAAGAAGGTGCCGTGGACGCTATCAATAGACCAGACATCGAATTGACCAATCACACTTGTCGTTTAGCTATAGAATTCACGCCCGTCAGTGGTACTTATATCTGAAAACACCCAGCTTTTCTGTATAGTCGGAGAGTGGGCAGGGCGCTGACGAATACCGACTTCGATTCTTCGACAAAACAAAAAGTAAGTTGCTGTCGTAGAGTCAATTCCAAGTCACCGAGATGGTTTTGAAATAATATTTGTAATAAGTTTGAACTATTTTGAGTAAAAGAACATTTCAGTCACTAAAGTTCGAAATTGTTCAAACATTTCAAAATGAAAGTTTAAACATGTTTGAACCTTTTTATATTTGTTGGAACATTTGGGAAAGTAATGATATCATTATCTCTTTATTTAGAACAATTTTCAAACATCTATGTGTTTTTGTTATTGTTCCAACATGTTCCAACATTTTGTGTCATTTTTTCCCTCCATAAAAACTTTTATTGACCCCATAAACAAAGCTGCTAAGCTTGGTCCTTTGTTTGGCTCTTGTATTTTTAGATTTTCTTTAGTATAAACTGGTGAGTCTTTTGTGAGAAGGTGGCAGACAGACATAATTTCCTGCACTTGGCAGGGATGTGTGAATTGCCCTCTTCCAAGCCCACTGACCCAGTTTCATCATATTGTTTCCATGTTCGAACATGTGATCACAAATGATGCATCTATGTTGGAACAGTTTAGAAACTAACAGAAATAATGTATTTGATGTTAGAAATGTTTGTAACATGTTTGAATACTATAGAAACATTTAGAACGTCACATAGATGTTGTAAATAGTTCTAAACAGTTCCTTATCACAGTTAGATTGTTACAAAGATTTCCAAATTGTTAGAACAAAAGGCAAGAAACACCCTCTCGGTAATATGGAATCGACTCTAGTCCAATTTTCTATTCCATTGCCACATTATTTACCTAATACTATATTATTCTGGACAATATCGTAACTTTTGGTATCTTTTCTGCCGCTAGCAAAGTCGATAATGCTGATTTTTTTTCCTCGAGAATAGTGGCTTTGTCAGGTTTGTGACTTTGCTTGTTGAGTTGACCGAACACAATTCAACCTTGTCTCAGCTGGTTTAAAAATTTCTTGTCCAACTTGTGTTATACTGTTTCACAAATTAGTGCCGCAACTGAGTGTATCTTGTGCGATTTCTGTTGACAGTATTTTGGAGATTTTACCGTATAGCTGTAAGAGTACGACGTTTTGACCGATCCGACGTCCGATATCGCACTTGTCATACCGCAGTTTGAGACGCAATTGTTCGTCTATGTTACTGGTTACGGGCAAAATCTACTTGTTGTAATAGGTTATTGCTTTGAGGAAGTATTTATGGGATTTGTTACTTTTTCTGTCACGTTTGATTTAAAAATGACTGCTTTACAACAAAAAAAAGGTGACAAGGCCGGATCGGATAGGGCCATCCAATACGTAAGTCAAAACATCAAGTTCTAAAAATTTCGTCTTCCTTAAAATATCCGTACGGTACTCAAAGGATGTATGATTGTCTTATAAATATATATATATATATATATATATATATATATATTTATAAAATTCCACCGCAGATAAGTGTATCCCATGCATAAATCCAAGCATCCCCATACGGGCCCGCTTCTAACGTGCTTCTCCGTGTATAATTTTGCGGCTTCCGTCAGACTTTCTCGCTAACAGTAGTCGGAATAAGCTTGGCAAAGCAATCATGTGACTTTTACATCGCGTCTCAGGATTGGAAAATTTGGCCACTTAAGTATAAGGAGTTGAAAGTCGGCCAACAAAAAATGGCGGCGCCAAACTGTTGGGCACAATTTATCGCTAATGGTACAGTCGCTTAGCTGACGAAAGTAGTAGAGTGACTATCGGACATTTAGAAAGGTACACAAAAAAGTTTGCAGCTAAGTGACTCTAAGAATGCGGAGATTTGGTCACTTTTATGGACCGTTTTGCTCTAAAAAGGCTTTTTTATACATTGACAAATTACAACAGAAAAACCCACAAAATTTCTGATGACGTTTGTGTACACACAGTCTACTCAAAAAGTGACAATAAAACATCATAGTTTGGAAATCATGGTCAAAGTCAAGTCTTCACCAACTAGCGCTCGATGCATGGAATGGTCCTCAGGGGAATTCAAGAACTTGTTTGTTACAATGCCCCCCCTTTGTGAATTGAGAGCCCCCTTGTAATTCATCACAGGTTTAAACTAAGAACGCGTGAAAGAAACTAATCTACGACGCATGGTATTTTCAGCAACGTTCAGGACCTTCCCACGCCTTTTTTCGAACCCCCATGATCAGTACTGGGTTGGGCTACTCTCCAAGCAGAGGTTAGGCTCCGGCTTTTTTTTTCATTTATTTTAGTTGTTTTTATCGGGCTTTCTATTTTGTATTGTATCTTGTATTGTCAAAGGTTTTGACAATACAAGATACAATAGAAGGTTTTGACAATATAAGATACAATACCAAATAGAAAGCCCGATAAAAACGTCTAAAATCATCTTTTTTAAAAGCCGGAGCCTAACCTCTGCTTAAAGAGTGGGGTTGTTCATCAATTTAGAGTCATCTGGCATTAATCCTAATCCATGAACATTTTACCCATGGCCCTCTGATGGCAGTGAAGCAGAAAGCATGTCACGCGCGGGGTCATCTTCGTGTGACCTAAGCGGCAACATTCTTACTTAGCCGAACACGACAAAGGCACAAAGATAAGACAATGTCCTTAGGCAGATGTTCCTTCCAGCTCGTTTGACGTCCAGGCTTCATAGTGGCAAACAGACAGCTATTGTCAACATGGCGTCCCTTATTAACATACGGCCATGTTGATTTGATAATATGGAGGACATCTTCTGGGAATCCAAAAACTGATGCGAGCGTGCGAATTTGATAAACGATTGACCAAAAAAGTTGCCATCATTATGAAATCAAAGTGGTCAGGAATGTTGAAGAAATAACTGAACACATAGAATACAGTATACCAAATAAAAGATTCTTCATTTTTCTTTCTTCACACCTTCTTTGACCTTGAAATGTTCTCTGACATTAGTATACGTTTTCCGATTTTTATTTTTGCAACCCATGGCATATGTTTGCCTGTTTTGAAGCTGCTTCGTACGATTTAGAGTATGGTTGAAAACTTTTTGATTCTATTTTTCAATCAGCCGAAATTGATGAGCACGTATATGCCATCCTTCAATAAAATTAACATGGCCTAACATCTAAAAAATACGAACATACTACTCGAAATGGGACGATTACCAGTATTAAACTATACATAGCCTTGGGGGCATTTTTACCACTACAATTGATTTATTTATACTATCCACACTTTAAGAACTATCTAAATATGATGATCATTAAATCGATGGCTTAAGTAAATACGAAGGAAAGGTAATATATTGTATTGTCCAACGCAGTCTTAGTAGCAAAGGCCCGGATGTTGTCTCACAGTAGCCATGTCGGAACAACTTTGTTCTTGTGCGGTGGTAGGGGTCACACACTGATCTCAAGGTCATCCAAAAATTGGCACGTGTTGACGCTCGTTGATATGATAATATGAAAAAATACCTCAAAATATTTTCACATTCAACTAAAAACGTGATAATATTCAGTATCTAGACAGTAAAAAGTACCATTTCACATCTTATTGATTTCAATGGTATTTTAATGTTTTTTTTAATGTTAATTCCAAGCAATCTGATTTAAATTGCCCCTAAGTTTAGTTACATAGTGCCCAAAAGGTAATGTAAGATGAACGCTGTGAGACTAAGTTTCATTTACTATAATGGGTTTCACTCTGGATCTTTCCATGTCTGAGCTGGCCAGTACAATCTGGCACGACGGTGTCAATGTTTCCGTTTAGTTGTCAGCCTATATGTAGGGCTTCTTCAGTCACGTGATCCTCCCAAAGCAACTAACCGGCCGCTATACCAAGGAGCGGAGTCGGCATTTTCAGATTCAGCCCGCCTACAGTACGCCCTATGCCACTATCCTAAAAAATTCTGAATATTAAATAATTAGAAAAGTACTCATTGGTGATTTTTTTTACCCAAAAGAGATCCAAAGTCCGCTTTTTTTATTAAGCTGATAAAATGGGAACAAATTGGAACGAAAGATAGAACTGGATAAAAAAAAAGGTAAGATAGGAGAAGAACCACCGTGACTCCTTATTTAAGTTTAACCTTGAACTTTTTGGAGTAAAATTCTCAACCTGCAAGTTTCTAAGTTTTAGCCTACACCCACATCCCCTGCCTACACCCACATCCCCTGCCTACACCCACATCCCCTGCCTACACCCACACCCCCTGATAACACATGTGTACAATGTTTCCTTTTAATCCTCTCAGGACCGTCTCCTCACAGAAAGTTTTTTTATCCATACCGATCAAACAAGTCATAGCCAGTAGATGGGAGAGAAAGAAATAGAAATATAACTTGTGGGACAATGAATATTTCCATTTCTATAGCATTTCTTACTTCTCTATTTTCACGAATTTTCTTTCAAAACTACTGTGAATAATATTGGACAAAAGTATTGGAACATGAACTCCAGGGATGTCTACAGGACAATCTGTCCAATATATTGGTCAAGAGCACAGGGTTAAAAGTTTGTACCATTTAGCGAGCCAAACCGCAATATATTACATACTAAAACTGTCAAAGCTAACATATCAAAATTGTTATTTATGATAACATCAGGAGATACAATCATGAAAGTACATATTGCACGGTAGAAAATGACAAAAAGGACTGTGAGAGAGAAAAAAAATTCTGGCACAACAATAAACGTGATGAACGTTATCTGGGCAAATTTTGATTTTCAATCCGTCAACATTTATTTATCAATATCGTTGCTTACCAACATATCAATAAAAAGTACATGTTTGTATCACATTACAAATATCATATTCTTTCATATAGTTGGAGAGTGAACTGTGACCTGAAGCAACTGACATCGACCGATTCTTTGACCGAAAAAAGTTACCTGTAAGTACATTTTCCATGTTTTTTCATAGTCAAATAGACACTGAGGGGACTGGAGAAATGTGGCCACTACAGACTGGTGGCCACTATATAGAAATTGCTGATCTATTGACCACAGGTCGAAATTAAACTGACCCTGCCAACCCTGCCAAAGTTCAATCTACCAAAAATAATTAATATCGCCATGCGTAATGTTGATAAAAACGCCAAAAAAGACTTGTGTTCTAACGTTCAAGGCACGTGTACCATCCGCAACCGCCAAAATGACCCTTTCGGAGACTCCAAATCTTAACAAACTAGGATTTTGACAGTTACATAGTTTGCCACGCCAGGATTAACCTCTACAGCCACACCAGGCACTGTAACCCGAAAACAGCTTGAACTGACCAAACGACGGCGTAAAACTCATCGTCTCATAAGACAGAATGATTGCAACAAGTAGTACGATTTTTATTTACAAGTGACGCAGTGTTTCTGTATCTACGGGACCAGCAATCAGAACCCGGAAAAAATGCAATATTTCAGAAATAAAATTTCATGCGGGGGTGGGGGGGTGGGGTGGAGGAGGGGATTTATTGGAATATGGGTCTAAGCAAAGCCTAACTACATGTTAAATATCTCTATATATTCCATCCAGGCATTTTAGTTATCAGACATAGTATTTTTACACACACTTACTCACTCACTCACTCACTCACAAACACCCACGCATACACACACACACGCACGCACAGAGAGAGAGAGAGAGAGAGAAAAAAAAAGAGAGAGAGAGAGAGAGAGAGAGAGAGAGAGAGAGAGAGAGAAGGAGACGGACGGATACATGTCAAAATCTTAGTTAGATACTAGGAGGAACGTCACGTTTGCGCCAAGGTAATGATGCACATCTATGTACCTTAATCCGATTGTATTTTCTGTCTGTCTTTCATTGTGATCTCAACATGACCTTATCTGCGCCCCTAACGTATCTCCGTTTCATCGACGTCGGAATTACGGGAAATTTAAAGCCTAAAAACGTGAAATACAAACATGCTTTCCTGCTCTATACACTCATCCCATTTAACCATCTCTTCACAGCTGTTGACTATTCAATACGTGTTGCTTATGTTTCCTGGTACATGAATATAATCGTTCTTTCTTTACAATACAGTATTGTTACCCAAAACGCTTGAGTGGACCCATGAGCCTTGTTTTGCGGTGAACTCTAAGTAAATAAAACAATAACAGAAATAAGGTACATTATTTTTCTAGGCACGACGAACAGCTATGAAGACCCCAACGCTGATAATGTGTATTGCTTTCTTCATGGCTGTGGGTAAGCACTAAATAATTCCATTGAATACGACTCAAATTAACTTTTGCAGATCGGCTGAAAAAAAATGAAAAATTGAATGCTAATTATAGAGTGCGTATAGTTCGCTAACCTTAATTAGAAAGGCCTCGTCTGCAAGCTATTATCATCGCTTTTAATTCCTTGGCATGCAAAGGGGACTGTTTCATATACGCATTTTGCAAATTGATGATCCAAACATCAAGAACCAAATGTTTTTCCATTTTTCACCCAGGGGAAAATTAACTCAATAACACCCATCTGCAAAATTGACTCGTACATGGTGACCTTTTTTTTATTCTACCATTATACCACTAATGGTCATCTGTCTTGTACATAATGACGCAGGAACCCAAAAGTATATTCTTATCTAATTATAGCAAAGGAATGATTTGGTTTGTGACAAAATGCTCAGCAAAGTCCTGTTGACATATCTCATTGGAAACTCCTTTAAAAATCGGTAAATAGATTTCAGTCAATATCACAATTCTAGTACTTATTTTCTCAGACTAGTCGTTGATTGAGACCAGAATATTGCTTTAACGTTGTGTCGATTCCAAGTAGAATACAGTTCTGGCACGTTTGTTAAAAGCGTCCGCGTTTGTTGCCGAGCAAGTAGATTGAATATAGGGATAGATGTTATCTAAATTGACAGCGCCTTAACATTGTGTTATCATTTTCTCATAGCGGGGAATTCAACCAGCATCGAAGAAGAGATTTTGCGTCGGCTTCGATTGCTAACAGGTCTGTTAAACCCACATGTATAACATCAACTGGTCAATTTACAGTGCTATTTAATGAGTATTATTTTGAATGATAATGGAAACATCAGAGTCACTAACATGACCAGATGAAAATCATTTTATTGGGATACTGCTGCTGCAGAACGTATTTTCCTCATGCATAGAAGTTTTATGGCAAGTATAGTCTTGTCTCTAACCATATTTATTTTACTTAGGCGGGGAAGCCATTGATGACGCCTCAATGACTCTTGCTGGTGAAGATACAAGGAACGTTGAAGAGGAAACTCCCAACACACCAGAGGACGAACTTGTGGATCTCGTGAACGAACTGGCTCTTACATCGGCATCGGCATCGGCAGAATTAGAGCCTAGAGGTGAGTCGGGGTATCCTTATAAGTATTTATAACACATCGTCACTCATCATTTGTAGAAGAAGGCACCTGTGTCTCTCACTGGGAATTGAGATTTTTTTTTCTTTTACAGTTGTTCAGAATCGGACAACGATTATGTGCAGTAGCACAGAAAAGGACAACTGAATTAGTAACAGAAACAAAAGAGTCGTTTATTTCCCTTTTCGAACGTTTTTATACTATTTTATAGTACTGTCCAACGGCGCGGTGTAAAGCAAACTTCTGTAGTCACTAATCATCTCTAACAGTGCAAATACCCCTACCACTCGTTGTTTACGAACAATGGTGGCCGTTGATAACACGCTTTAAAACATTAGGCCCACAAACTCGCTAACAACGACTAAGCGCTAATATTGTATGTCGGTTTGGAGCCAGGAAACAGAGAATGGAAATACAAAACGTTTTGCGATTGAAGTAATAGAGGTACGAAACATATTCTTCAAATTTCGGTGTGTGTGTGCAATCACCAAAGGGTAAAAAGGTCTAGTCCGTTCATAAAATCCAATAGACAAATGCCCAAGGCACCCATATACAAAATATTACAAAGAGATAGTTTGTTAGTAGTGCAAAGAACACCGACAGAACTCATTTGAAAGTTGAAAACTGAACAAAGTTGATTTTCACAAAACTGCAAAAAATTGGATTTAATCTAATTGAAACCACTTAGGATGATGTGACTTTTTCACTTACTTCGGATCATTCTCTTTGCTTTGATAATGTTCTTATGGTCTCCTATGGAAACCAGTTTAGTACATTTGAATATTGTGACCAGTATTATGCCAATCTGTCCCAGGCCTTTGTTCATGGCTGGGAGACAGTCCAGTATGTTTATAAGTTTATGTGGTTATGGTTCTTTATTCACTATTCAAACTGCTGGAAAGTCACAGTGGCAGTATTTATTGTTCTTGCCCTGGGTAATATATTGGTTACAGTTCAAATTTCAATGTTGATGAGGTAACATATTACGATTGTGTTACGATTGTTACGATTATCTTAAACAGAGATTTATCGACTGTAAGTTAGCATACTTAAGTGTTAGACTAATCGTAGCATATTTAGGTATCTTAAATAGACAACATTTTATGTTTCTAGGCCTGAGAAGTACATAGCGTGCTTTAACTGATGTTCCATTTGCACTATGTTTTCTGCAGCTTTCGCCAGAACGGCAGCCTTAGTACACGGAAGCGGCGGGACATCAAATTCAACCATCGTAGATCCAGGTAAATATGGCGGACCCGGTAATACACTACACAAGTGCGCCAGACAGCAGTTACTCAAGCAACTGGATATGGTTTGGGAGATCTAGATGGTCAGATGTTTCAACTAGCATCCACTAGTTTTCGTCAGTGACACTGAAGAGATCTTGTTTGAGAAAGTTTTATAACCTAGCTGTGAATTGATATGCAAAAGAGCCTAGTTGGAGAACAGGTTTATTCTAACTAATATGAAAAAAAAGGGAGAAAGTCATTTAACAACACCTACGGTCCAGGAAGTCTCAGAGAATGTACATTTCCGGAAAAAAAGCTTTTTGTACACCAGAATTGCAATTACACAAGAGAGCTGCGATTTTACAAGTAAAACATGGAACCGACACTTACAATAGAACAGGACAAGTGAAAGATGTTTGTTACTCCCGTCGCCTTTAGCCCACAAGAACCAGTAAAATATAGCATTCGTATAACTTAACAATTTCTTTGACTAAATAAGTCAAAAGTATTGGAAAGTGTACGTTAAAGTAGCTTATTCGTGTATAGCGTGCTGGCGTGCTGTGAATACCTGCAAAACAGAATGCCATAGCTACATCAAACTCCATATATATATACTAAAAAGACCTAACATACTTACATTACAGACCTGATTTTGCGATGAGTAAAATTGCCCAACGCGGGGATTGTAATTATACAAGCATCTCCTACGTGGAGTCTTCGTCTCAGGTTAAGAAGCATGATTTTAACTCTTGTTCGGCAGGAGTGCAAAAAGAACGCGTTTGCGAGCACGAGACGATGTCCATTCAGTGTCCTTGTGAACTACACATCAACATTGTGTCCGCCCTGTACGGACGGGAAACCTCAGTGTATTGCCCCGTGCCCCATCGTGCCATCAGCTACAACTGCGGAAGTCCCAAGAGCCTTGCTCGGGTGAGGGACAGCTGCCAGGGGAAGACCAACTGCTCTGTGGAAGCCTCCAACAGCGTGTTCGGGGATCCTTGCCACAGCACGTCCAAGTACCTGGAAGTCGAGTACAACTGCATGGGTAAATATTAATGTCGTTATTGAATTGAGGTAAGATGTCGTACAATGCAAAACATGAACGTTTCTGTAACCTGTGAAGTTTTCCCTTATATTGTGTTGCCTCATAGAGATTATTGGCAGTTGCACGTGGATTAGTTACAACACTAGAGACCGGTACAGATATTAAGGGAAACAAAGGGGTGACGAGAAGGACCATAACAACGTGATTATGTATTTGATTACATGTATGTACTTGCAAAGGACAGGTAAATTTAGTGACATAAATACAAATTGAAATATTTCCAGCACAAGGAAAATTTTGGAATTTCCGAAGTAGGGTCACGATTAACGTGCTAGTGTAACATTACTTTGAATTTCGAGTGAAACACTGGCATCATTTCGTGTTATATTATTGTCGTATTAAAATGTTACTTTAACAAACGCGTACAAACTTATGCAATGCTGCAATTATAGCATTAAAAAATGTTTCTGGAGCATTATAAGCGAAGCCTGCATGTCCATTTATACAACTTTAAATTTTTTTGTCAAATGCCGTATTAAAAAGCGTACATTAAATAAGCATGTTTTTATAAGCTTACTTATGGAATAATTTTGTTTTGATTTTGTTTTCATGCAGCGCCTGAAACTGAATGGAATGGTAAGTCAAATCAATACCTTTTGCGTATGTTGGTTGATGCCAGCAAATCAAAGGCCAAATGTGATTTAAAGGCCGTCGAGCTGTTTTCACTGGCATTGATATCTCATATTCTTGACATGCTTTGGTCATTTGTTTTATCGTTGGTCAATAGCTCCGGATGATGGAAGAAGCAATTTAGATTATCACTCTAGAAACTTCTTGGAGGAACTGTGGATGACATTTTTTAGGGATTTTGAATTTGGTTTGCAGACATGGGAATGTTGTACATTCCTTTCCGGAATGTTAAAGCAGTCCCGTTTATCCGTGAATCTGGATTCGAACATTGATATATTCGAACAGGCAAATGCGATCGTTGACTCTATTCTTACTAATATTGTAGTAATAACACGGGTCGTCAAACAAATTAATCCGCCCAATTCTGTCCAAATTCAATTCAAAATTATAAAAATGATAACCCATTGAAATGATTCAAATGATTAGATGAAAGTAAAATAGAAGAAATAAGTATAGAATATGGCTCTGTTTCTCCCACCTTTTTTGTTATAGTTTGTTTTCGGTCATTTTCAGTTGTTTTCGACTGTTATCTGTTGTTGATGGTTGTGTCGATTTGTTTTCGGTAGCTTTAAGGTTGTTTTTGGTAGTTTCAAATTGTTTTCGGTTGTTTTCGGTAATAAGTGAAAAGTGTTTTCGGTTGTTTTTGGTAATTAGTGAAAGTTGCTTTCGGTTGCTTTCGGTATTTTTCGTTGGTTTTCGGTATTTTTCTTTTGTTTTCGGTATTTAGTGAGACCCTCAGTAAGTGATTGAGTTTCAATTTCAGAAATGATAATACAATACGTTGATGCTTCAACACAAGTTTGACAAGAATGGAAATTGCGTACTATAACATTTGGGTTTATCCACAATAGTGATTTCGGCAGATACGGTTTCTTTCACATCTGTTAGATATTCTTGGAAAATAGTCTAGGAAAGAAACGATGAAAATGTGTGTTATTTATGTTGTTATTTATATTTAAATATATGTATATACGTCGCAGTGGTATCTTAAATGGCATTTCTTAAAATGATATTCATTTGGACATATTCAAATCACTCTTTATCTTTTCTCCACAGCCACTACCATCTGCACCAATGAATACATGGAGCTGTCTATTCCGAAAGGTCAACTGCCGAACATCACCCTTGGCAACCTTCACTGGATGCCTGACACCAGCTGCGTGGCCCAAACCGACGCCACCCACTACATTTTCCGTACAGGACTGTACAGTTGTGGAACACAGGTATGTGTAACAAGTCCAGTGTGTACAAGTTTTGTCCAAGACAACATGAGTAATACATATAGTAAATAACATTTTGATAGAATGCAAACTAAATTGATTTTCATGCATGTAGATGATGCCAATATGTTAATAGATCCTGGGAATGGATTATAGACATTTAAATTAATGATCCGCTATAAGATATTGTGGCAACGTATGTCCATTATTTAATCGAGAAACCAAAGCTAGTTGGGTAACTGCCTGGTACTGTATCAGTTAATAAATTCTAAGTATACACAATGCTTCCTTGTGATACTCTGTGGTATTTGTTAAATGTGCACGTGATCACTTAGAAAAAGTGTGTTAGCAAAATCAAACTTAAGATACTTGAAAGTGCATTTTGATATAATGAAGGGTAGATATGTTAATTGATCTTGTGGCATTCGTCTTTCATCTACTAGAGTAATAAGAACAAAGCTTTATCTAAGTAAGACGCTTAATTACACAAAACATAAATCATTCTCATTTTCCGCCAGGTAAACTTCGGTAAGAAGTACGTAACATTTGTGAACAGCATCAGCATCACGGGTACCCATCAGGGCAATGAGGTCATCACCAGAGAGAACGACATTTCGATCACCTCTGTGTAAGTTTGAAATCTTCTGTCTGAATAACAGTACATCTCATTAGGCTAGTTTAGATGTTATGATCTTATATATGTATATGCATGTTCATTTTTAGTCCCATGTGCCTTAATAAACATCGAGTTTGTCTTGATACACAAAACATTCTAGTACATTTGGCGAGTCCAAGAGTGAATAATGTCATGTATTTCGTCCTATAAAAGTTACAAGTCTTCCTTCTACGCACAGATGTCTGTACTCGCGGAACGAGTCGGTGAATGCCACATTCCAGCCCATCAGGGGTGGACTCATCTTTACGGAGGAGGGATTCGGTCGTCTGGAGGTGCGTCTCTCCATATTTTGCACAAGTCAGTACGAAAAGATTAAAAACCCTGGCGACTACCCTATCCGCCTCAAGCTGCGGCAGAAAGCCTACCTGGAGCTGGAAGTGGAGGGACATGGACAGAGACTCTCCGTGCTGGCGCTGGACTGTAAGGCAACAACGTCACCCGACCCCAACGGCAGCCCATCTCATCAACTCATAAGCGATGGGTAGGCAGAACTTACTGAACTAATTCTGTCTTGTATTTTCCCTTGAAGCAAATATTTTATCACGCTGTCAATTTTTGCCATTGTGTTAAATGAAGCTTTCTAACGTATCAAAAGATTGATTGACACATGATATGGGAATTGATCAACTAATGACGTCATATTGTTATCATTGATGCTCTGTAATAATACTGCATGATGAATAATACTCATACACAGTTCTACAAATAACTGTTTTTTAAAAGGATATTCCATATTGGACAAAGTGTCGGGGTGATTTAGAACACTTTTAATTTCTTTTACAGTTGTCCCTCTGATGGCACTCTCAAGTTGGACCTGTTTAAGCACAGCAAGGAACGCTTTAGTTTTGAAGCGTTCCGCTTCGTCGGTGGGTGGAAGAAGGTGTACGTGCACTGTGAGGTGCTAGTCTGTGACGCAAATGATGATGTCTCCCGCTGTGCACAGGTTTGCGTCACGATTCACCATTTTACCATTGAACGTCGTCATCTAATAATAAAGTCCTACTCCAGGACAACTATGCATGCCATAAAGCTATTTTATGAAGATCCGTTATTCCTTTCAACTGTTCTAAGCTCTTGTCTACTCATCCATGTTTTAACCCTGTAACACAACCTTAAAATGAACTCTTTCTATCGTAAAATGTGTCAGAGTACCAGATTATAAAGAAAGATGCTTATTTTTTTCATATCCATAGTATAGCTATATAACAAAAATTGTTTGTTTTCGCGCCAGGCTATGGCTGTTTATGAATCTCAAATCAAACAATAATTTTCCCCAGGGTTGCGTCCGGAGGGGAAAAAGAGCTGCCGAGGAGGTCGGCATGAAAGGACGTCACATGATTTACCAGGGCCCATTCGTCCTGGATAATGACAACGAAGGTACACGTTTGAGTTTTTTTTTTTGACGATGTATTAGACTCGACCCATTCCTTCCAGATAACGCAAATATTCTGCTTACTTAACATAAGAGGGAAAAGGCTGCAATTCAACACGGTACCAGATTTACCTATAATCAATTATGACAGGTATTCTGTGCGGCTGGCATTTTGCACGTACACCTTCAGAACTAACATTATTGAATTCTACTGCTTTATGTTCTTTGTGTAGTAAAAAGTTGGAACTGAAATTAATAGTAGAAAATAAGCAACATTACACATTGTTGATCTGCATGTAAAGACGGAAAATTCTATCAATGTAAGGTAAGGTAAGTGCGGTTTTTTAAACTCAGTACATGCTTCCTATTTCTACCTGCAGAGATCCTGCAAGAAGTGGATGACCAGGAGAATGCCCCAGGTCGCAACCGCGCGCCCTTTGCCATGCTGGCTGCCGGAGGAGGCCTGATGGCCCTTGCCGTGCTGCTGGCCCTTGCCGTGCTGGGCGCAGCCTTTATGATAACCCGGGCTCGCCGTGACAGGGGCTTTACAAGGTTCCGCCAGGCTTATCAGGATATGCCCGATATTTTCCAGGACGGAGAGTAGAGGACCGTGGGCTTGCGAGGATAACGTTATGTTAAATACACGAGAGCGCCTCGTGGTAAGTGCCTTGCAGCCGACAATTTTAAACGCAGTCGCTAGCTCCATCTTGGAAACCTCCGGGCAACGTTTTGGATCCTTTAAAGTCCATGTTTCCATTGAAGTCACAAATTACAATGTTTTCCTTCATTTTGAGGGAGCAAACAAACCTTATATAATGTCTAACTACTTTGGGTTACATAATACGTGAAAACCCTGAGATATCATGCAAAAAAACGGGTGCAAAATCATTGCAAAAGTTTTCAATGACACCATTGAAAGAATGTTAAAAAATGCTACAGCCAATCTGATCCAGAACGTTTACCCGTGATGCTTTGCTATTAAATTAAGAGCTTTATAATACACAAGACTTTATAATAGTCTAATGACTTTGTCATAATTGATGCTTTGACAGTAGTATATGCCTGTTTTACTATTTCTATCTAGATCAAGAGGTGAAGAAAGTGTTGAGTCGTTCAATATTGAATTGACAATCGTCATTTCCACAACAAATTGCTCACAACAGTTCAAACTAAAGAACATCGCATCTAGACCTCAAGTTTAAGAGCCAGGTTCAAAATACCAGATATTTTACATGCAATAATAATGACACCATAACGATAACAACAAGATGATACCCTTTGTATTCGTTCTACAATTTTTTTTTCTTCAAAATTGAAAATAGAAACACAAAAAGTACCGGGTTTTCCAAACCTCCAGTAGAAGTAGCTCAAACATATGTCGATGAAATGAAAGGCTTTCAGACCTTAAGAACAATTGCCTGTATATCTTACAAGACAGATTACCTTGGTGTCCTTGGTACCGTCATTACAAATTCCAGATCTTTGGCAATACTACAGTGGTAGTTGCACCTAATTTTTTGGGTCTAAAAGTGGCACAACTTTGATGAATATATTCTATTTCAAGATAACATATACAAAAATTTTAATGAAGTCCCGTTACAGATCACGTAATTGAATCAATACCATAAGTTCAGGTCATTTGGATACATGTTTATTCTAGGGCACATGAGGCCTAATATACGTTGAAAAGTCTTTAAAGGGGCCGATTAAACCTATTAAAATCTTGATTAAATCCTTTCGGCATATCATAAAGATACCATCATATAAAGTTCCAGTAAAGAATGTTTGTTCACCATCATTAAATGCACACCTTAAAGGATTAATATTTTCATTTATCTAGCCATATATCAATATGTATCTAGCCATATATTAATAGGAAACGTTTAGTAAAGATTAGACCCCAGGTTTGTACAGTTAATCATCTGTATAGTACGGAAGTGAAAAACGTGTATACGAGCACATTTTAGGCACATCAACTTTGTTAACATTCCGAAGGCGCAAAAGTCATATGGAAATCGAACAAAGACCTAATTTGAGACTTAAAAAAGCAATTTGATACAGCAAACGCTCTTAGTGGCAACTAAAATACTAGTGACTAGTAGTATGTTAAAATCATTGTTGTTGTACCCAGATGAAGGTCTATTAACCAAATGCGCTGCACCAATGTAGCTCCTACCCATATCGTTTGATCTGCTGTTCGATATTGACAGTGAAATGAAAATGAACCTGGCGATTTATTGGAGATGTTTTTTTTCTTTGTTTATTTTACATTAAACTTAAATGCTTGCACTGCAATAAGCACATAAATATTCTTGTGTCTTGTGTCAAATGCTTGAAGATAGTGTGGATACATAAGAGAGAGAGAGAGAGAGATGTAGTCTTTATAAAAATTAAGTAAGCAGAGCGTTCCTTGAAAAGTGCTGTTAGCGACAAAGTGTGACGGAAGTCGCTATGCAAGCAAAATCTTTTACAACGCAGTACATCAGAAGCAAGTACGTATGGCATTACTTGGATTTAAAAATGGACTATTGTTGAAAAAAACAGATAATATCGCGAAACGTTAACCGTATTTGTATCCTGAAAATAGCATCGATATCTATACAAAAATTACAACTGCCTCTGGAGTGAGTGGAATGCTTCTTTAAAGCGTTTCGGGTTGACGACCGAAAAAAAAAACCGCGATGAGCGGCCACGTTCCAGGGTAAAACAAATTGACAAGTTTTCGCGTCTGAATTCAGAGTATTTCTTTGTGTTATAAAGGCGTACTTTTAAGTTTTGTTTCGATATTTTTTGTTTCGATATATTTTTGTTTCGATATTTTGTTTCGATATTTTTTTATATATTTTTGTTTCGATATTTGGAATTAAAATTCCAAATATCGAAACAATCCATCCAGGCATTCTTTAGTTGTGTGTACATGTATGTTTGTGTTTGTATGAGCGTAGATGTTAGCCATAAAACAAGTGGCCTTATGTAAATAACACAGCTGGACAGTTTCTACCGGTTTCACATTACACACACACACACACACACACACACAAACACACACATACACACAAACACACGCAAACACGCACATACATACACACACACACACAAACGCACACACACACACAAACACACACACACACAAACGCACAAACACAAACACACACACACACATAAATACACACACACACACACACATACAAACACACACACACACACACACAAACACAAACAAACACACACACACACAGAAAGGGTCTACCGAAAGTGCGAAAAGGAACGAAAAGGAACGAAAAGGAACGAAAAGGAACGAAAAGGAAAGGAACGTTTGTTTCTTTTCGTTCCTTTTCGTTCCTTTTCGTTCCTTTTCGCACTTTCGGTACTTTCCTTTTCGTTCCTTTTCGTTCCTTTTCGCACTTTCGGTACTTTCCTTTTCGTTCCTTTTCGCACTTTCGGCACTTTCCTTTTCGTTCCTTTTCGCTTTTTTGCTACCGAAAGTGCGAAAAGGAACAAAAAGGAACGAAGTATGAAGCAAACTAAAATAAAATCAATGAGAATATAAGGAACCGGTACTGCGGGCGTTAGAAGCCTATGAAACGTGTTTTATTTTACTCAGAATTTGGCGATATCAAATTTGTACGGCGCTGTTTTAGGCTGTTGTGTTTGTGTGGCTAAATTATTCTTTGAAGATCAGCGAAATACAAGGAAACATAACTGAGATAAGAAAGTAAGGACTAAAATTCACTTACTGGTGGGTGATGGATAAATATCGATTAATATACATTTTCAGAATGAGGCAAGATTGTAGCGTTGTTGTTGTATTTGGGTGGCTTCTGTTCTCCCAAGATGGGAGCGCCGAATGCAAATGACCTGCGATTGTTTACGTCTAATAGAAGTCCGGTCAGGAAGGATATGCTAACAAACTGCTGCCCCACGAGCATGACAGCTCCCTTCAACAGGGCCCACAACATGGTTTTCTGGAGACTGGAGACTTATCTTCTTGCTCGTTCACGACAAAAGAAAAGGTGTGAAAGGATAGACATGTATACATTGTAGTGATTGTACCCAGGAGTTTTCTTCACGTTGTACCATGAGTATTAATCATTTTGCGGGAAGAAATGGCCAACGTGAGGAATTTGTGCAAAGGATATTAGGAAACTACGGAGAGATCTGGCGGGCGACTCACGTCTCCCGTGCAGGTTCGGCCGAAAAAGTCTTTGGAACCAGGTCTCAAATTGAAATCAACCCGGCGTCCCGATTGCCCGGGACCACTTATAATTTAGGCCGGGACCACTAGAAAACGACTTTGTGACATTTTTGGGACCGTAGAAAAATAACCTAACCCGTCAAACGTTTTTCTAGCGCGCTACTCAGCGGCTTTCACCCCCCCCCCCCCCCCAATTTGATCTGTGACAGCCCGCGTGAGAACCCGGGACGCACTGATTCGTGACTCCGCCCATCGCCTTTGATTTGTATTTAGCTATTTCCACGCGTGCACTTTCCCGCCGGTTCGCCGTTGAACCATTGGAGCTCTAGGAATTTCGTGGAACAAGCCACAAAATACAAAAATAAAGTCCGTGTCAAATGCATTTGCCGATCACAGTACCGTTACCTTATATTCCCATTGATTTTATTTCACTTTGCTTCATACTTCGTTCCTTTTCGTTCCTTTTCGCACTTTCGGTACTTTCTTTTTCGCTCCTTTTCGTTCCTATCCAATATTTTCGTTCCTTTTTGTTCCTTTTCGCACTTTCGTTACTTTCCTTTTCGTTCCTTTTCGTTCCTTTTCGCACTTTCGGTACTTTCCTTTTCGTTCCTTTTCGTTCCTTTTCGCTCCTTTTCGTTCCTTTTCGTTCCTTTTCGCTGCTTTTCGTTCCTTTTCGTTCCTTTTCGCACTTTCGGTACACCGCACAGAAACACACACACACACAGAAACACACACACACATACACATACATATGCATATTAGCCATACATTCTTATCACGTATTAGCACTTTTATGTACGCAAACGGTTTTCGCCACGTAGCAGAAAAACAGCTTCCCCAAACCGCCCCCGGTAATGTTACCCTACGTTTTACCCTACCACAAATTAACCCCGGCTTGGGACACTTCATCGCGTATAAGGGAATATCTGAGTGGCATTATCACAATAACTTAACCAAAGTAGGCCTGATCATGTCGTCTACAAATAAGGCTTCTAACCAGACACCAAAAATGTGCGCTGGTATCGAACCATGGAGGCCAAGAGGTGACCCAAACAGATCTGGTACGTATGATCTCGTGTGTCTCAAACGTAGTAGTCATGTTATCGTTATTGTTATTGTTATTGTTAGAAAATACACCATGACATTTTGGACATTCTGAGTGATGGTTGAGTTGACAGAGCCTCGTATGACATAGAGAAACAATATGTAATATGTAGCGATGTATTTTGATATCTAAACATGGCGCTTACGCAGGATATCAGCTATGGGTGTGGCCGTCGTACACATTTTCAAGGTCAGACCAAACTAATGTGTATATGAACAATGGCGTCACCGACTGATACAGAGTAAACCTTGATATTTTACGAACATGATAACGTCTCCTATTGTCATTGGATAAAAGGGAAGACAGAAATAAGTAGAGTACGTTGTAGACCGAATTCTTATGCTGATGCTTGTATAATGGTGGAAATTGTCCAAAGGGACCAAGGAGGTCATCTATTGAACCCCCTTGAAAGGAAAAAAATGGTCACATTGGCCAGTTGGTCCTTATGCAGACTTGATCAATGATAACGAGCTGCTGCACTACTACAACAGAACGCGGAATATAGTGTTGTTTTCGTGTGGGTGGGTAGTCGACTTGCATGTCATAGTTGTTAGGACTGCCTACGGCCAAGGCCGCTGTACATACATGTTCGGCAGCGCGGTAAATTCGAAACGTCTCAGAAAGGGCTGGTATGAATATTGTTGTTGAGATATGTTACTTCACTTGCCATCCTATTCGTATAGGCAGGTTGAATTATATTTTTTATTGTTGTAAGAGTTGTAACGCAACCCACTATTCAAAAGGCTGGTGCTTAAGCTTTCTCTTCGTCGGATTGGATTCCTTTCGAATGATAGAATTCTGCATTTAAAGTTTATCTGTTGTGGGTGCCATAACGTTTCGAACTTATTTGTGAGGTGTCATATGTTCATTCATTATTGTCACATTGAAACTGTTTATTAACAGTGTAAGTGTAAAGCCGATTCTCCTATATGGATGTAAAATAGGGGGCACGGAGTCTATAAATGGCAACTCCAATTGAAGCTTCGCATCACCGCTTTTGTAAAAATATACTTGGAGTTTCCAGAAATTGTAGTAATTTGGCATCTAGATCAGAGCTTGGTAGAATTCCTTAAGACTAACATATATACATGCGTGTTATTCGTTACTGGCATCGCTTATTCAAATCATACATGTCCAGAAATGGGTGAAATGTACGAAGTTTGGATCAGCCTACGTCACACGTAATTTCCGACAACTTCTAGCTTCCGACAACTTCCGACAACCACTGTCGGCAAAGTTCGGGAAACGTCGACAATTATCTGGGACATAGCTACGCTAAGTTCGTACATGGGGTGGACCTAATGTACGATGTACGATGTACGAAGTTAAAATGTTTTCTATTTTGTGGGTTATGCTAAGTTCGTACATGGGGCGGACCTAATGTACGAAGTACGATGTACGAAGTTAAAATGTTTTCTATTTTGTGGGTTATGCTAAGTTCGTACATGGGGCGGACCTAATGAACGAAGTACGATGTACGAAGTTAAAATGTTTTCTATTTTGTGGGTTATGCTATGTTCGTACATGGGGCGGACCTAATGTACGAAGTACGATGTACGAAGTTAAAATGTTTTGACTTTGTTGTGAGTTATGCTATCTTCGTATATGGGTCGGGCCTGGTGTACGAAGTCAAGATGTTTTGACTATGCTGTGGGTTATGCTAACTCCGTACACAGTATTCTATTCTACTTTCACCTGTCGCACATGGTCAGCCACGCGTTAATCACAGTGCTCTCATCATCGATCACCAATTATTGAGTGCGGGTGGAAAACAGTCTGTATCATCTAACTCGTGAACTAGATCGTTTAAAAATATTAAAAAGTCTAGGGCTTAGTTTACACTCCTGCCTGACACCCTTATTGGTAACAAACAGTGGTGTTAGGCCAGATAACGTTAGAATCAACCATCTCATAAAAGAGTGAAATGAGTTTTAGTCAAGATCATTTTATTTTTACTAACATTAGGTAGCATTTTTGTGACTGTTGTATACCATTATGCCTTAGTGAGAACGATAACATTTATGGGAAAATATTTTCATCATTCTAAATTTTGTTACTTTTTATTATTTAAAACTTATTCAAGTGCCTTCTGTACGGTCTTAGAACTGTCAACTTTGTATTTCTGACGTGATCACCATTCTTCAATGCGCTTGATGAACATAGATATAGGTCTTATTTATCAAAGTTTGTAATTTTTTCATCGTTCAATATGGTGTTTTAATAAGACCTCTCATTTTTTAATTCGACTCTAAAGATTCGTACAACGTTAAGACTGACCATCTGTACTGAAGATCTGTTAACTTTGTACATCGTACATCGTACACTAACCCTGCCCCTCTGTACGAAGTTAGATTTGTTAAGTTCGTACATCGTACATCGTACACCAACCCTGCCTGCCTGTACGAAGTTAGATTTGTTAACTCCGTACATCGTACATCGTACACCAACCCTACCTACCTGTACGAATTCAGATTTGCTATCTTCGTACATCGTACATCGTACACCAACCCTGCCTGCCTGTACGAAGTTAGATTTGTTAACTCCGTACATCGTACATCGTACACCAACCCTGCCTACCTGTACGAAGTTAGATTTGTTAAGTTCGTACATCGTACATCGTACACCAAACCTACCTACCTGTACGAATTTAGATTTGTTATCTTCGTACATCGTACATCGTACACCAACCCTGCCTGCCTGTACGAAGTTAGATTTGTTAACTCCGTACATCGTACATCGTACACCAACCCTGCCTACCTGAACGAAGTTAGATTTGTTAAGTTCGTACATCGTACATCGTGCACCAACCCTACCTACCTGTACGAATTTAGATTTGTTATCTTCGTACATCGTACATCGTACACCAACCCTGCCTGCCTGTACGAAGTTAGATTTGTTAACTCCGTACATCGTACATCGTACACCAACCCTGCCTACCTGAACGAAGTTAGATTTGTTAAGTTCGTACATCGTACATCGTGCACCAACCCTACCTACCTGTACGAATTTAGATTTGTTATCTTCGTACATCGTACATCGTACACCAACCCTGCCTACCTGTACGAAGTTAGATGACGTCACCTAAAACTTCCGAAGTTTACCGATTACGGTCTATATCTACCTTTAACTTCGTACAAGTTCGTACACACTAACTTCGTACATTTACCCCATTTCTGGACATACCTCATTCAAATGGATCCTCGTAGACATTTATTACTAACTGATGCCCTTTTGTATCAACATAATTCTATTTCTAATAGTCGTAAAAAAATTTTGTTACAACGAGTCAAAGAAATTTTAGATGGTAGTGGTCATTCCTACCTGCTCTATTCATGTATTTCACTATGATATCAGATCTATATGTACCATGATCAGATCTGAAATCTCTGATATGTTTACCCAAACCTCTCGTCATAACTTGAGCACTGATACGGGTAAACTGATGTTTTACAAGACTTTAAAACAGCACATACGGAACTTAGAATTAGATAATTTTGATCTAAACTCGGCAATCAGCAAAATTAGAATTAGTGTCCACCCTCTTAAAATTGATAGAGGATGGTACAAGAAGCTTCCTGTATGTAAAAGAACGTGCAAACAGTGCACGTCAAACATGGTGGAAGACGAAACGCATTTTATCTCAAACTGATCACATTCTATGATCACGAAAGAGAAGAGTTGTTTGAAAAGGCCACCGAATTCAATCAAAACTTCTCAACATTCACAGACAGAAAGAAAACAATTCCCCTTCTAACTTCACAAATCAAACACATAATAGAAAAGGTGGGATCTTTCGTCTTCCACTGTCTAGATCTTCGAAAAAGGAGTCGAACCAAATAACCCAGGACCTAGAGTTAGCTTTTACTAGTTTTAGACACCTTTGATATTGTTTTTTACTTTGTCTGAATCTCTCGTGTTACATGTAATTAGCCCACGGGCAAGAATTTTCAATAAAAATTATTATTAACACACACACACTCTCTCTTTTGGTGACGGGGCAAGCCTAATAGTATAGTTTAGGACCGTTTGACAAGAATTCCCCAAATCTCGGGAATTTTTCTACAGGCATGTGTAGTTACATCATCCCTTAAGAGGGGAATAACAAGGAATGAATTGAAGGATCATCGTGAGATTTAGAATGTACATAACTTTAAAAAAATGCCTTGCATAATTAAATGCTAAACATGCAATTTAGGGACTAATTTGCGTAATTAATGAGGATAAATACATTGCATTTGATGTTAGAATACTCAATAATATGCCTTATGTAACTAAGAAAAAGAGTAATATTAGGCTTACTGTTGAAGATCTATCCGACTGGCAAACGTTTTTGAAATCTCACAGCCATTTGACCGCACGTGCACAATTGCACCATCCTTTTGAAAGGAATAACTCGGGAAGGGGTTGACGGATCATAGTCCATAAATAAGGAGCAACAATTTCTGCTGGAGATAGGAAGGGTCATTTTGTGAAAAAGGTCGACGGAGATTGACTAAAAATTTAGAGGGGTAAGTCTCTATAGTTTAATTCAGTGTTTGAAGTCAAGTGTTAGCAATGTTCGCTATAAAACAATTTCTTTTAGTATTTCAAAGTACGTCGCACCTATTTTAATAATGTGTAGTTTATGTTTTACGTCAAGTTGGATGACAGTATAAATTCGCTTAGTAAAATTCTCACTTTTGATATTGTTTCTTCATTATTCTCCTTGTCATTCTCTGAATGAACTATGTCAATGTACCAAATACGTTCAATTGTTATACAGTTTGTTTTGAGTACTCTTTCATATCTTCAAAATATCTCTATATATCCAGAAACACATAACAAATTTGGCATGGATCTGTGTGGTATCTGCTGGTAGAAAAATGAAATAAATTGAATTGAATTATTAGGACTTTGTTACTATAAATTGTTATCTGATCTACAGTACTTCAAAATTGAACATCAAAAACAGCGGCTTAATTCGGCGAAATCAATTTTGAACTCTACGTATTCGTGTTACGAGACAAAAGACCATTGTAAAGTGGCACAACGAGTCCCAGATGCGCCGGTAACAGACTGAGTGTAGCCTGCAACGATATATAAGTTTCACTTGGGGACAGCTACAGAGGGGGGCCAAGTTGGGAACTTTTTTTTTACATCCAGAGAGTCATTTGGGTCATTTTGTACAGAATATATGTACATTGATCTTAACTCGTCACAGTATGTCTGTCATCAACACCCCGGAGACGGAGCCTACAACATGGACACAACAACAAGAATGCCAGGACATGCAAGCTGAACTGGTCGGTGTACGTGTGATCATTGCATTTCTCTGTCTGTCTCTCTCTCTCTCTCTCTTACTTATATATGGGCAACATACACAACCACACAGAGACTCACACACACACACACACACAATACATGTGTGTGTGTGTGTGTGTGTGTGTCTGTTTGAGTGTCTGTCTGTTTGAGTCTGTGTCTGTATGTGTGAGTGTATAAAAACGTGACAAAGACGTCGTCTACATACAAGTTGTTGAAATCATTAACAGTATTTCATCACATTTAACTCCAAGAGCTTTAATAGAAATTACAGACAAAAGCAATGTCATTAGAATCAAACTTAGTGTATTTTGACATGTAGGTAAGTAACATGAACGTGGCTGTTGGCGGCTTGTTCAAGTCAGGTTGTTCAAATCCTCTGCGAATAGATAGTCAAAAATGATTCAGCACTCGGTGCCCATGTGATCTACCGTATGTTGTCCACTGGTGTCTTATCTTTGACTGAATGTTACACATTGTTTGTCTTGTTTTCTTGTATGGTGGGCCCCCACAGAAATAAACTTTCAAATTTTGTAGGGGCTACCCACCCCTTTTGAGAAGAATAGATAAATAAAAAAAGGACACTTTCATGAGTTACTTGGATAAGTGTGCATTTGACACATGGGTAAATACGATAGTCCTTCACACTGAAAAATAGCCTCGCCTTTCTGAGAACTAAGAAGTAAAGGCCCACCTACCACCTACGCACCATACCAAGGGAAGGTGTAGCTACATACCAAAGAAAGGCACGGATGAACAAGCGGCGTCTGTGCCTCGTTTTGGTATGTTGTTGAACAACTAATTCCTTGCACATGATTTCACAACTAGTGACGCTTTGAAAGCAGCCAGTTAAGGGTTAATTACCAGCCCCAAGGTGTACCTGGTGCCATAATTCATTGGCGGTTTCTACAACAGTCTACAAAAAGAAATACCGCGGATAACGCTGAGTTTGAACCGCGGCGCCATTTTGGATCTCGTACCCAGGGTTGTAAAAACCTTCACTTGGCAATGCCCTGAGTACGAGACCGATATAGCCTTCCTTCTGATTGGATCCGGACGTTTATACTCATCACCGCTTTTATTCACCACTTGTGGCACTTCCATGATGTTATAATTACTGCGTAATATTATATATGAAATGGGGCCTGGTCGTCATCCTCTGGCTATATAATAGTAACGTTCTAACAAACGCTTAAGAGTGAAATGCCTGCAGGGAACATGTCGGGGTTTAATGTGCAAACAATAAATGTACATCGTTCTATTACAATACGCACATACAAATGTTAATATATGTCTTATGATTTCGCTAGAGATTATATTGACCACTCTATTGACTCTTGTCTTTGGTGGTTACAGTGGACAGGACTCCTTTGGGTCAAGGCAATTGGAAAACGATAACTAAAGGACGCCACATGCCCAAATGATCCGTAGGTAGATCTGATTACATGTATGGGAGATTATGTATAAGTAAGACTGGGCCAGGATATAACAAAGAATGTCTTTTTTTATGGTGTCTTCATTCACAGTTGATTCCTGAACAACATCAGCAACAACAACAACAACAACAACAACAACAACAACAGGGAAAGAAAAGGAGATTCCATAACCTGAGGTCCATGATAAAGGGTCCGAGCGTCACCAAGACCGGACTGGACAAGAACAACTTCACGCAGAAGAAAACCATGGCGCAAGGGTTTATGGTCATGGCACTGATGACGGCAAGCGCCACTCAGCTCAAACTGGTCCTGTATGAGGTCAGTCATTCAAGGTGCTGGTCGGAGAATAGAAGTATGTTGTATCTGGCGTAAGGTACTGTTCTATCCGGCGAATAGAAGTCTGTTCTATCCGGCGAATAGAAGTCTGTTCTATCCGGCGAATAGAAGTCTGTTCTATCCGGCGAATAGAAGTCTGTTCTATCTGCAGTGTAGAGGTTTGTTCAATCTGAAGAGTAGAAGTATACTCTATCTTTAAAGTAGAGGTCTGTTCTTTCCGAAGAGTAGAAGTCTATTCTATCTGGAGAATAGAAGTCTATTCTGTTCTATCTGGAAAGCAGAAGTTTCTTCTATCCGGAGAGTAGAGGTCTCTTCTATCCGGAGAGTAGAGATATGCTTCATCCGGTTAATAGAAGTCTGTTCTACCTGATGAACAGAAGTCTAATCTATTTGAGGAATAGAATTAATTTCGGAACGTCGCTTGCTTTTCGGAGAACCAAATTCATTTCATTCAACCTCAACGTTGTGCTGCCTTCATCACTGATTTTGGTAAGTCGTTTGAGAGGTCACCACGGACAGGTTTGACATTTGACATTTTTTTCAGGGCATTCATGATCGAATCTCCCTGTTCGAGTTCGTCATGTTCCTGCTGGTGTGTTCCATCCTGGTACAGATCCTGGTGGGAATCCTGCTGTTCATCAAGTCTCGCTACAACATCGAGGATCCGGAGCACCACAAACACGCAGAGATGTGGGTATCGTTTGTGACATGTACTAAGCCATACAGTCTTAAGCATTTTCAACATATCTGTCGTACAAGCTACACAATGAGAAATACGTACTTTCCAACCTTTTTCAACTTTTAACTGTCCATAGTGAAAGATTGCCAAATACATGTTTTTAGATGTTGGTAATTTTTCATTTTTAATTGTTAACTTTGTATACGTTATTTTCTTGTGTACTTTTTGTTAATCAAAATATCGTCTGTGGTTCTATATTCTACTAGTCACTATTTTATATTCTAAAAATAGTGCCGTAAATGATTTCAAAATTTTTGATGTTTGTGTCGTCCTCATAGGGCCAACAACTGGGTTACAGGCTTGGTTATGATTGTCGTCCTCCTCAACGTCTTTATCTCGGCCTTCATCATGTTGGATGGGTCCAAGCCCGTAAAGCCACCTTCAGACTCTCCCCCTGTCTGTGTTTGTAATTGTCCTACTTGTGACGCCCCAGTTAATCTGTGTTGTTAGCTATACAAGTCATCTGAATACGATTTGAACTGTAATTTCAAACATTAAAACGGGATTTTCGAAACGTCCTATAATCGTGATGGAAATCACAGTCAAACCATGCTGCGTGTCAATAAATGTTTGGTCGAATATTGTCTGACTTTTTTGCCTTTATTCTAAGAACAATAGCACATTTGACATGACTAATACAAACAATAAGAAACTAAGACAGTCTACAGTCTAGTACTTACACATGGGTAATGGGACCTGTCAAATGGGTAATGGCACCTGTCACATGGGTAATGGCATCTGTCACAATGGTAATGGCACCTGTCACATGGGTAATGGGACCTGTCAAATGGGTAATGGCACCTGTCACATGGGTAATGGCATCTGTCACAATGGTAATGGCACCTGTCACATGGGTAATGGCACCTGTCACATGGGTTATGTCAACTATAACATGGGTAATGGCATCTGCCATAAGGGTAATGACACCTGTCAAATAGGTAACGGCACCTAACACATGGGTAATGGCACCTGTCACATGGGTAATGGCACCTGTCACATGGGTTATATCACCTATTACATGGGTAATGGCACCTGTCACATTGGAAATATTTCACCTGTCACATAGGTAATGTCACCTGTCACATGAGTAACGGCACCTGTCACATGGGTAATGGCACCTGTCACATGGGTAATGGCACCTATCACATGGGTAATGGCACCTATCACATGGGTTATGGCACCTGTCACATGCGTAATGGCGCCTGTCACATGGGTAATGACACCTGTCACATGGGTAATGGCACCTGTCACATGGGTAACGGCACCTGCCACATGGGTAACGGCACCTGTCACATGGGTAACGGCACATGTCACATGGGTAACGGCACCTGTCACATGGGTAACGGCACCTGTCACATGGGTAATGGCACCTATCACATGGGTAATGGCACCTATCACATGGATTATGACACCTGTCACATGCGTAATGGCACCTGTCACATGCGTAATGGCACCTGTCACATGGGTAATGGCACCTGTCACATGGGTTATGTCAACTATAACATGGGTAATGGCATCTGCCATAAGGGTAATGACACCTGTCAAATAGGTAACGGCACCTAACACATGGGTAATGGCACCTGTCACATGGGTAATGGCACCTGTCACATGGGTTATATCACCTATTACATGGGTAATGGCACCTGTCACATTGGAAATATTTCACCTGTCACATAGGTAATGTCACCTGTCACATGAGTAACGGCACCTGTCACATGGGTAATGGCACCTGTCACATGGGTAATGGCACCTATCACATGGGTAATGGCACCTATCACATGGGTTATGGCACCTGTCACATGCGTAATGGCGCCTGTCACATGGGTAATGACACCTGTCACATGGGTAATGGCACCTGTCACATGGGTAACGGCACCTGCCACATGGGTAACGGCACCTGTCACATGGGTAACGGCACATGTCACATGGGTAACGGCACCTGTCACATGGGTAACGGCACCTGTCACATGGGTAATGGCACCTATCACATGGGTAATGGCACCTATCACATGGATTATGACACCTGTCACATGCGTAATGGCACCTGTCACATGCGTAATGGCACCTGTCACATGCGTAATGGCACCTGTCACATGCGTAATGACACCTGTCACATGCGTAATGACACCTGTCACATGCGTAATGACACCTGTCACATGCATAATGGCACCTGTCACATGCGTAATGGCACCTGTCACATGCGTAATGACACCTGTCACATGCGTAATGGCACCTGTCACATGCATAATGGCACCTGTCACATGCGTAATGGCACCTGTCACATGCGTAATGGCACTTGTCTCAAGGGCAATGGTTCTTGCCACATAGATAGTGGCACCTTTCACATGGGTAATGGCAGTCTGTCATTATCCTGTCAGCATGAGGTGTCTGTGATTTCTCTACAAGTCAACACCTGGCAGGGATCTTCAGACAACAGTTGGAAGACCTGCTTTAAAAGTGGATTTTTTTCTATCTAAAACAAAACAAAACAAAACAAAGAAGTAACCGAACACCACCAAAAGAATATCCAGTGCAGACAAAAACAAAATCCTGAACAAAAGCCCGATCGGCCCCATGTGCCCATTAGGATAATCGAAATGGTAATTATGCCCTGAAGGCATCTTTTGTGATTCAGATCTACGTTCAAGATAACGTCTGGAGAAAGGTTTTCAGGGACAGTTCCTATCATAACAGAGGGTCTGAGATGTCTCATGCACAACCGCAAGCACAGATAACACATAATCACAGGTGAATAGATAAAAAAATAGACCAACACAAACACACACGAGAACAAAAAAACACACCGATAATTGTATGAAATCTAGCAAAAAACAACATGTATATCATACTTTGTCATAATTTTTTTTCTTCTAAAGCAGTGTTAGGTTTATGAAACAAAAGCGTCGCCTATCGATTATTTCTGGAACTTCAATTATCTATGTCAGTGAAATGAGTCTAATGTGATTTGCCTTCTGCCGTGTAATGTTTCTAAATATGTCGCAGAACGACATCTTCTCGTAACAGTGACCCACGCAGGGGATAAAATCGTATATCATGTAGACAATCCAAACGGGACTTCCGATCCGTGAGAAAAGATGAATCCAGACGATATAAAAATCTAGCTGTGGTATTCTGCTTCCTCCAATAGGCTTTTTAGACGATACACTGACCACATGGACGTGGAGATGTGTCGCACTCCAAACTGCGGCTCAAAACCCTTTTTTTCACAAAACATACTGTGTGCAAAAACTACAAGTCTGCACCCGTCATTCCCTGCCTCATATCTTGTGTGACTGACATGTTAGAGCCGTTCCTTCTGATGTTGTTCTCGGGATATTCTTTACAAGTAAAGAGTGACTTCACCACCGGCTGGTTCTACAAAGACTATAAGATACGATACGATACGATGGTTTATTGCGCAACAATTGCAGAAGTAACAATGTATGGCAATGTACACATAACAAAAGGTATGGTCTAATACTACACATATATGGTATATTGCAACAATTTCAGCTAATACAATACTAGTGTAATCTACGGTAGGACTTAAAGGGAGTTATAGCATACATCAGGTTGGGTATTTCTATGCTACCAGCGACATAATATTTGTCAAAAGTTATTTAGGAATGGTACAGTTTCTTTTTTGCATGGCGTGATAAATGTATTGACCTATGTACATAGATATAGAGTCATGGCATGATAAGAGTATCTGTTAAGGGAAGATCGATGAACTCTGATGTTGACTACCGTCACAGATGAACTTAAATTTAAGCCATGTTGATTTGATTATATGGATGACATATCGATCCCCGCGCGCATCAATTTTCAGGCATTTTCAAAATAAAAAAAAAGTTTTCAAGCATACTCTAAATCGTACAAAGCAGCTTCAAAATAAGCAAATATATGGTGTGGATTGCAAAAATAGATATCGAAAAACGTATACTGATGTCATAGAACATTACAAGGTCAAAGAAGATGTGGAAGAACAAAAATGAAGAATCTATAGTTTGATAACTGTATCTCTGTTATATACGTTGTCTGATCCTTGCCTCTTCTCTCATGACCTCAATGAAAAGTGACCTGCAGGCCTATTTGAGCTTTTATGAATAAACAAAGGTTCAAATGTATAATGCCGTTACATTCTGTGTGTTCAGTCATTTGTTCAACCTTCCTGAGCAAATTGAATTTATAATAAAGGCAACTTTTTATGTCATTTTTTTTCTTATTCGCACGCTCGCATCAGTTTTTGGATTCCCAAATATAGTCAAATCAACATGGCCTAAGCCAAAAATCGACGAAAATGCTCATATAAATACAATCATCATAGCCTAAGTGTTGCTAAAAAAATTAACAACTACCGAAAAAAGTCATTCATTTGTACTTAAAAATTGCAAAACACTACATTCGTAGTTGACTATGTATACACCCTGAGCATGATAACTTATTTCCTGCGATATGTATCTACTGTGGCCGGCAGGTACAAGTCCGGCAGCCGTACAGCCCTTCCTGATGTTGAAGTACATCGGCTCATCCACAAGCACCGTCAGGACTACGGCTTCCAGAGGAGAAACATATCCTCACAGGTCCGTCTTCTTAGTCTCACTTATGAGTTTTGTGGGTCAATACTGACTGCCAACGTTTCATTGGCATCATACCTGCGAAGCCACAGAAAAATATTTATTCTTCACGAACTTTTCATGGGCATTTTGGATATGAAGCTACAAGAAATGTATTCTGAATTTCATTCTATGTTGAGAGAACTTCAACCTTATGTTGTCTTAAAATTTCAGCAACTCTTAGAGACAAACCGCATTTAGTATAATAAATCCGCAAAAGGAAATGTCGTGCAACAGCACCACTCAAAACTGAGGACTGTGTATACGTAGTTTGCCATCTGGCACACGGTTTCCAAAAATTACTTCGAAGTTTATATTGCTATATCTTAATTTTTGCTACAGGAGATTGTAGAACGTTGCTTGTTCCCGCTCATCAATGAGGGTTTCCGCATCCTGGAGGAAGGACTAGCTGCTGGACCACAGGACATAGATGTCATCTTCCTCCTCGGCTTTGGATGGCCGAGACACACAGGTAAAAAAGCGGACCACTAATAGTAGGTCAGGCGGGATGTTTACGGAATGGAAAAATGAAGTGTTAATCAAGGAATATACACACACCAAAAATAGTTACTCAAGCAACTGGATATGGTTTCAAAACCATATCAAGTTGCTTGAGTAACTACTTTTGGCGTATCTTATTACCTGGATGTCTAACCTACATCGACGTAATATACACACATTATGCTCATAATATTTTTTTGACGTTCTGTCTTTTATTACCTTTTATATCATATTTTCCATTGCCGAAAGCTACCCGGCCAGGCCCCGGGTTGGGAATTGAAACATAAGCCTTATCTGGGCGGGCTACTCTCTCTTTGCAGCCCGAGGCTGAATTGCGAAGAGGCCTAGGGAAAAAAGGCGGGGCTAAATTTCATGGGTCTGTAGTGTCTGGCATTCGATAGGTGACCTCAATACAACAGTAATTAAAAATATTACCGTGTTTAATATCTATTCTACCCCAGGAGGTTCTTAGTCTAGTACATCCAATGACAAGTAAGAGCAACAATTACTTTGCATCCTCCTACGCAGGGGCATTCAACGGCGAAACCGTCACCGTTAGTTCCCATTATAAATATTAATGAGCTAATCATTTCATATGCAAGATCCCTTTTGAAAAGAGAAAGACCTGTAATCTGATTGCCTGACAGTCGGTTTGTTGCGATGCCCACAGGAACTAAGAGTGACGGTTAAGAAAGCAGGGTACATCAAGACAGTCGGTTTTGCCATTGGATGTCCCTGCGTAGGAAGATTTAAGCCCCAATAAGTTACACACACTTTGATTCCAGGAGGACCGATGTACTACGCTGACAAGGTTGTTGGTCTGGGGAACCTGCTACAATCTCTGGAGAAGTACCGAGCCCACCATCCCCGCAGTGCACACTGGGTACCCAGCAGCCTTCTGCGGAAGATGGCTGCCCAGGGTACCAGTCTTTCAATATGGGCAGCAGGGAGTAGACTTTGAGACGACATGTTGGCTAATATTGAGCAAATCGTAATCTTTGTAAACACTAAATAAGCAAAATGACATTTGTAAGGTATTCTACATCTCTACGTACATACAAACCAGTAGAGACACATGCTGCTCGAAATATCCTTTTTTTTACATACCTGCACTTGTGCAGGTAACGTAGAAAATTACCTGTACCAGACAAATTTTACCTGCACCACTCAGAATTTAAGAATTATGAATCATACTAAAGTTGTTCAGGAACCACGCATTACCATTTTTCTTTCATGCTTCATATCAATGCAGCTAATAAAAATATTCTGATTATGCAAATAAATTTCACATTTGCATAATTTATGCTTGCTTATGTACACATTTCACTAACGTACACAGGTCACAGTGTTGACAGCCCAATCATTTACTACATATACTAAGAAGAATAAGGACACTTTCAAATTAATTATGCAAATTAAGTACAGATTTGCATAATTTGTACTTCATTATGTACATCATTATGCCATGAAATCATTGTTTGAACTGCAAAATTCCGAAAAGGTCTTTTGTTTGCCTCATTGACCTCGTTTTCGACCTATCATGGTCGCCGCGTGAGAAAGGTGTTTAGATATGCATACCTACTTGATACTTGGTTAGGTCTCCTTATATATGCATATGAGGGTGTATTCTGTCCGTTCACGCGTGTAAGTTTCCTATTGCCATGTTTGGTCATAGGTAAAGTTGAAGGAATCTTTTTTTCGTTCTACTAGCTTCAAAAAATTGTAAGTAAAACAAAAACATCAGATTCGTTCCCCTTAAAATTTACACAAACCAAATTGTCAATACAGAACGCTACTGACTTGTATGCACACGAGTGAAAACGGGCCCCAGAGAGACCGCCCAGCTTTAATGACCATCGCCGTCAGAACTTCAACGTCACGTATGTACACATGGACTCATATAACTCATACAGGTCATTAACCCCCTATAACAACATTTCCATTTGGACTAAACAGTTTCCTACCAAAAGGGGTAATGCATATATTTCTAAGATAACCCTACACCACTTTTTCATTTAAACACCATTCTGCAACCTAAACATCAACACCAGCGTCCAAAACCAGGAATTCCTGCTGTCATACCACGGTCAACCACAAGAAAGCAATCAATTGCCTTAAAAGGTCGGGTCACAACACCTTCCTACGTACTACATATCATTGCAATCCATCCACAGTCTAGCACAGAGTCTAAAGATATTCGCCGGAAACACGAAGATCCACAAAACAGACGGCCCTGCATATTCACAGAAAATAGCTAGGAGGACCAAGCCAACACTACCTACCACTGAAAAATCAACACCACAGAAAGTCCAGCTGCATGTCCAAAGATGTGATACGAAATGCGCTACTGCAGTTCAGTAAGCAGGGGCTAAAAATTGACATTCACTAACACACTATAATCACTTACCACCTACCTAGTGACGTAAACGTCACTGAAATCCCTCCAGTGGTTCTTGAGATATAATCCGCATTCTACGGCATTCCAACATTATTCGAAACATTCTTATCTCATTCGATGGAGAAACGAAATGGCAAGGCACTTCGAATTCTGCAAGAATGTGGCCAAAAGAATATCTGGAATGCAGTAAGAATTTTTAGACTACACTACGAATTCTCAGTAATAAAAATGAACTTTCATTGTGACGGCATTTGGGCTTAGTCCTTCTCATGTTAATGGGATATAAGGTCCATTTGGAATTTCCACCCGAATGGCCCTGAATGTGGCACGAATTTTGCAAATACTTCATTTCGGCAGGTTCTGCTTTCCTGGTAATTTGGTTTCAGTGTGAAGGCAATGTTAAGTTTACTACAATGAAGTCTCTGTACTTTTCTGCTCTCGCGTTTCGTGTTAAGGTGGCAGTTATCTTTATAGCTTATTCATTTTTTGTATCCTAATTTTCCAATCTGTGTAATATTTCAGTTTTTTTTCCAACACGAGTAGCTTTACGAATATTAACATCTGATCCTAATATCGGGGACAAAATGTTAGATACTATTTGTCTTTCTATGTTTCATATAGACATTCCGTTACATTGGTGGGTCAGAATGTCGGCCTGGCCCCTGTTTCACCCCGATCAGAGGTTGAAAAAGTCTTTTTCCCCTATAGCGCTAGATTCGGCCGTCAGACGATGCCCTCTGACCTGCTCCTTCTTGCTCCTGAACAAATGATATCAGCGTGTTGAATACATACTACTCCTTATCCCAGCAGGGTAGATGTTAGTGCTGTGTTGCGAAGTAGAAGGCAAAAAAATGTGTGGCACATAAAATCCTTGAAAATTTTGGCCCAATCTGGAGACTTGTAGGGGTAGAAGGAACAGTTAGGGTGTAAGGTTTCCCATGTTGGTCCAACTTTGCTGAGTTTGGCTGTTAAGTTTGCGTGCGGATGGATTTTTTTTGCTTGGAAAACTTGGGTCAAAGGTGAGGCTTCTGTCATAGACCGAACATTCCTCAGAGTTGGAGCCGACAATCTCCCTGGCTATTGTGACTGTCTGGTGAACAAATACTTCTAAGATTGAAATCGGGGTTACTGAAGCATTGCTTCGGTGTAACTTAACATTCTTTCCTATGGGCAGCCCTTACTTAACTGATATACAACCCCTATCATTAATGAAAATACATCTTCCACATTTGCCTTGCTTTCTTGTATCGGAAGGTGGCGCTGTTGATCGGCTATAAGATCACAGTCATTGACATTTTTTAATAGGATTGGGCAGGAAAAATGAAACATGCGAACAACAGACAAAATTGCAATAAAATAGAATACTGCATGTTCATAGAACCTACCTGCACTTGTATATACTGATGTAATGATTTTAATCATGTTATTATGTATTTCCTCAACAGCACCGACAATGGCATGTACCAGCTACCAAGAACCTGAATGAATTCGGAAAAGTAAGACAAATAGCAACGACTAGGAAAGCTTGAAATTTTAATCGGACATGTATCTGTAGAACTATCGTAGATTGGAAGCCGTTGCAACCAAGTCGATGCATTCTCACACTGGATAGATCTTTACGTATACACTAGATAGATCTAAAGAACACATTCGGTGGTTATTTACTGCGTACCTGCAATACCAGTCTCTTACGCTGGGGGGGGGGGGGCGATCGTGTCGTTTGTACAGCAAAAATGCACACTAAATACCCATACCATAATCAGTACAGACGAATTCTTCTCCACCAATCAAGTGTTTGAACACAATATATTTTATTGCCACAGTACGTACCTATCAACAACAGGTGGCAAAATATGAACTTCAATATATTATTTGACATTTTAGGCCTACTGCCAATACAAATAGAATTGCTACAAATCTAAAAATGGTCTGTCAGTTTGTACGGTACTTATACTTAATATGCATTCGATGAAATATGTTGTTAATGTGTTATCACCGTATTTTGTAACAGTGGCCTGAACACTTGTCAGACAACTCAAGGCTGACCTTGAGATCAGCGTGGTTCCCCCGCTAGCGCACGTGTACAAGGTCATTCCAACATGACCTGTGTGGGACAACATGTAAGCTATTACTACTACTGAAATTCTGCAGAAAATACCTCATGCTTCCTCAGATACAACCTAAAAGTCACATTCGTGTCAATTATAGACATCGATATCCTGATCACAGTCCCAGGTGGCATCGAATTAAGACATACATTTGAGTGATAAACAAATGAGAGTACTGCCAATAGATAAAGGGTTTCATGTTACAAAAGCTTGTTTTTTTATCAACAATTTGTTTTCAATGCAACAATGGAACACTTAACTGTTACCTTTCATTGCTAGGTCATTCCATGGAAGATTATGGAGTGAGGTTTGCATGTTTCTTCGATTGCGGTTACAACATGGTGTACGTGCGGTCAAATGTGGCATGATTGTGTGTGTTTAGCCTGTGTCAATATAGCCGCCAATGGTCTTACGACGTTTTTAAGACCAAAGTTTTGTCGTGGACAGGATTTAAAGACTTGGTATTGGTTTGGATGTCGTAAGAAACGGGAAGTCTTGTCGCTTTAGATGCAACTTGGGTCGTGGAGGAGTACGAAAGGCACACGTGGTCAATTAAGAGTTGCGCCTTGAGGTTTGCAACTGCGTATACATCATATATACAGACGTTTCTAGAAATATGAACTGCAAAAAAACAGAAGAAAATAAACTAGCTGGATACACCGCTTCACTGCAACAAATACCAGGCTTCACGTTGGGCAGACATAACGTGATATTGGGAAACCAAACGAGCTGGAAGGAAAGTCTGCCTGGGGACGGCAGGTTCTGCGTGGTTTTGTCTCTGATCAGTCAAGTATGAACGAAGATGGCTCCGCTTGTGACATCCAGACTAGAACTTTCTGCGAAGCCCCCCCCCCATTTGTACTTAATTTCCTACCAGCCTCTCGCATCAGAGACAGCATGTTCTTTATAAAGCCCCTTTACACTATGACGTCACTCTCTCTTGTCCAGGGCGTACAGCGAGCGCAACGGGATCACCAATGTTGCCCCTGGAGGGCACTGGGAGGGCACAGGGAGGGCAGGGGGAGCGCGCAAGAGCTTAGTTGGATTTCGGTTCCAAACATTAGGCATGCCAACGGTGAGGAGGGCGATCCAACGATGAGCGCAGACCGAGCGGCGAGAGAACTTGTGTGTATAAAATACAAGGATTCGACTCCTTGTCTAAAAAAAAACGCAAATATAAAAAAATCCAAATGATTGGTCCATTTGTAATCTCTAGACCATAAATATGATTCAAAATATAATGAAATATATAATGTTACATGTGACAATACTGCATTTTGTAATGGTAGTGGATCTAGTAGAAGAATTGTATTTTCAAACATGCCTCAACACTTGTCAGACAAACCTGAGTTGACCTTTATATCAGTGAGTGACCCCTACCAGTCCGTGTACGCAGATATTCCAACATGGCGTGTGTATGACAACACCCGGATTTTACTTTGCTGCTGAAACCCTTAAATTCTCAATCGCGTTTATTATAGGCTTCGATATCATGATCACAGAATTGCAACATGTTTTAAGTTTGAAACCACAGTTAGGTATCAAGTGGTGTAAATGTCTTAAAGGCTATAACTAGATAGTCTCATTCCGAGCGTTAAGTTCGTGTTATCTTCCTATCGTGGTAAATAGTATACAAGGATGCAAATTATTGAAGTCTGGTTTACAATGGTGGTCTGTTTGTGAAGAACTGCACCCTGACCCTGGGGCACCAAACGAGCTGGAAGGAAAGTCTGCCTGGGGACGTCCGGTTCTGCGTGGTTTTGTCTCTGATCGGTCAAGTATGAACGAAGATGGCTCCGCTTGTGACATCCAGACTAGAACTTTCTGTGAACGCCCACATCTGTATTTTCCTATCTTATCAGTCTCTTGCATCAGAGTCAGCATGTACTTTTAACAGCCCCTTTCCACTAGGACGTCACTTTCAGTGCTATCTAGCATAGTCCAGAGCGTACAGCGCGCGCGACGGGATCGCTTTAGCTAAGTACACAGCCCGCCGTACGTGCAAATTGTCCGCACGTCTTTTGGCAGGCCACATCCGCCACGTATTTCTGAAAACGTTCAGGTTGTACAATGCAGGCGCGTCGCCCCTGCTACCACCCCCACCCCCCCCGGCGACGAATCCGCAGCCCGATGGCACACACAGTTTTGCCTACACGTCCTACGGCGTGTCTGCGTGCTCCAAAATCCTTCGGATTCCCTACGAGTTCGTACGGAGGCAGCACTTACTACTTACGGATCCCCAAAGATTACCCACGTTTTGGCACGTAGACATCACGTATTTGCACGTGCGGCGGGTTGTGCCCTTAGCTTAAGGTAGCGTGCAGCGAGCTCAGTTGGAATGCGGTTCAAAACGATCACCGTGCGAGCGGCGAGGAGTGTAATACAAAGAGCGCAGACCGAGTGCCGAATACTTTTTATGTGTGTGAATAAATACAAGGATTCGACTCCTTGTCAAAAAACTGCAGACGTAAAAAATTCAAAATAATTGGCCATAGCTTTGATGAGAAATATGTTACATGAGACAGTACTGCATTTTGTAATGGTAGTGAACCTAACGTTGGTGGCAGGATTGCATTTTCAAACACTTGTCAGCCAAACCCGAGTTGACCTTGATGTCAGTGAGTTTCCCCTACCAGCCCGTGTACACAATTATTCCAAAATGGCGCATGTGTAACAACACCCGGGTTTTTACTTTGCTACTGAAACCTTTTAATTATCATTCGTCCTTTTTAGTCCTTCGGCTTTGATATCATGATCATAAAATTGCAATATATTTAAAAGTTTCAAATTGTATGTAACACAAATTAGGTATCAAGAGGTGAACATGTCTCCAAGGCCACATGGTCTAATTAAAAAGATATTTAGTCTCTCACACAGTGTTTTCTCACACTGCCTTCCGTGCAATGTGTAACTTAAGTTTAGGGGCACTTTACGTTTCTTACTTTAAGTTATATCTTATTTCAAGGCTACTTGTGACTGGGATCTGGGCATTAAAAGCTTGGCACATATCGTTCAGTATAACTAAGACAGAGATTGGGAGGGGGCGTTCGCAATAGTTGTAGTCTAGATGACACACGCAGGGCCATCTTCGTTCATACTTGACCGATCAGAGACAAACCCACACAGAACCGGACGTCCCCAGGCAGACTTTCCTTCCAGCTCGTTTGGTGCCCCAGGGTCAGGGTGCAGTTCTTCACAAACAGACCACCATGGTTAACCAGGCGTTAATGATTTAAATACTATCTACAAGGATGGGTAGATAACATGAACTAATATTCCACTACAACAGATGTCATCCTGGTTCTTTCCTTGTCTGAGCTGGCCAGTACAATCTGGCGCGACCTGACCGGCCTGTCAAGGTTTCCGTTAAGGCGTGGGCCCATAGGGTAGTCCTTTTAATAATCTTAATGACGTCTCACTTCGGGGAAGAGCGGAAAAGGCCGTTTACATCCAGACTCCTAGAAATACTATGGCGTAGGCTGGAATTGATCGTACTCTGTGTCTAATTCACCTGTCTAATCGCAGCCAAGCAGAAAGGATATCACGCACGGGGTAAACTACATATGACGCCACCCTACACATTCTTACTACCTTGATATGTGAAAAAGTGTAGAAAAGCTTGTGTTAATTACGATCCCATTCTGCAGGCCGATAAGGCAATTATAACTCATAGATTTGTCAAATTTGACATTTCGCGCTCTTCTATGGTGAGAGCTGTTGTAAAAACGGGTTTTCACGCAAGAAAGCGGGGGAATATTTGACTGGTACATTTGGTTTCTTGAAAATTCAAATTGACAATACATAACTGATATTTTGATGCTGGTACACGTGAAAGTTTTGTAATAAGGTGTAAGTCTAAACATTTTCGTCTGATAGTTTTAGAATCCTGTCGAAATGGGTCTACATATGCATATCAATGTATGTCTAAAATCAATGTTTAAAGTTGATTTTTGAATTGATTGTTGCAATTCGTCGAGGCCAAGCGGGGAGGAGTTCCCGACATGCACTGCACAATAGCTACTGTAAATACAGAAACTTTCGCGATGGTTTAATGTTTGCAATTTTAGCGGTAGCCACTTCACCGAGACATCAAAACCACCGCGAACATTTTAAATGGCAGTAAGAGATTAAGGTGCATAGTGCTACCGCGAACTTAAAACCCACCTGAAAAGTCATTTTTCCCGCAAACGGGAAATCCCCGCGAACTTCAATGCATTTACAGTATATTTAACATTACCTGTCGGAAAAGGGGCAGAGACAGTTTTGCAATGTGCAGGAGGAACCCAGGCAAATTGTCACCGACCCTAAAAAATCAAACACATCATGAATCATGCCAGATAGAATAAAAAGTGATAGAAGATGAATAGATCCCATTATATTTGTTGTGTAAACCTAGGGAACCTTAAGTTTATTGCGACACGTTGTACAGTTGTTTGCGGACAGTCCCTGTTTCCTACGTACTTGGCTTGCAGGTATTCGGTACCTGGTATTGTCTCAAACGACGTCTCCTTCCAATACAATGTACAAACGTAGTCGGTAATAATCTCACACATATTCGTTGAAGAAGTCGGTAATGTTTTGACACATATTCTATCAAGTTCTGTAGAGTACAAATCACAATTCGTCGTATTCGAGAGGCGTGAACAGCAAGCCCATTTCTAGATCTGAACAATAAGAGATATTATGTCAGCCACTATTGACTAATTAAAAAGACATCAACTATCGTTGGTATGTGACGCTTAGATGCGGTTATATCCGCTACATAAACTATAGATACAGATACATAGAGATTCCACGAATGAAGAGGCGTGAACGGATGTCGATGTTACGCCCGCTACCATGAATAAAAAGGTGTGGATCTGACATCAAATTTACGACCTGTTCCACGAAAAAAAGTTTTGTTGCCGCTATCAAGAGAACATACGACAAAATTGACCAATCACAAATGTCGTTTGGCTATAGAATTGCGTTCACGCCCAACAGTAACAGTGATACTTATATCTGAAAACACCCAGCTTTTCTGTACAGTCGGAGAGTGGGCAGGGAGCTGACAAATACCGACTTCGATTCTTCGACAAAACTGTAAGTTGCTGTCGGAGTCCCCTTTTCTCTTCCATTGCCATATCATTCAACTAATTCGATATTATTCTGGACAATATCCTAACTTTTGATATCTTTTCTGCTGCCAGCAAACTCGATAATGATGACTTTTTTCTCAAGAATAGTGGCTTTGTCAGGTTTGCGACTTTGCTTGTTGAGTTGACCGAACACAATTCAACGCTGTCTCAGCTGGTTTAAAAATTTCTTGTCCAACTTGTGTTATACTGTTTCACAAATTAGTGCCGCAACTGAGTGTATCTTGTGCGATTTCTGTTGACAGTATTGTAGAGATTTTACCGTGTAGCTGTAAGAGTACGACGTTTTGACCGATCCGACGTCCGATAACGCACTTGTCATACCGCAGTTTGAGACGCAATTGTTCGTCTATGTTACTGGTTACGGGCAAAATCTACTTGTTGTAATAGGTTATTGCTTTGAGGAAGTATTTATGGGATTTGTCACTTTTTCTGTGACGTTTGAGTTGAAAATGACTGCTTTACAAAAAAAAAGTGACAAGGCCGGATCGGATTGGGCCCATCCAATACGTAAGTCAAAACATCAAGTTCTAAAAATTTCGTCTTCCTTAAAATATCCGTACGGTACTCAAAGGATGTATGATTGTCTTATATATATATATATATATATATATATATATATATATATATATATATATATATATATATATATTTATAAAATTCCACCGCAGATAAGTGTATCCCATGCATAAATCCAAGCACCCCATACGGGCCCGCTTCTAACGTGCTTCTCCGTGTATAATTTTGCGGCTTCCGTCACACTTTCTCGCTAACAGTAGTCGGAATAAGCTTGGCAAAGCAATCATGTGACTTTTACATCGCGTCTCAGGATTGGAAAATTTGGCCACTTAAGTATAAGGAGTTGAAAGTCGGCCAACGAAAAATGGCGGCGCCAAACTGTTGGGCACAATTTATCGCTAATGGTACAGTCGCTTAGCTGACGAAAGTAATAGAGTGACTATCGGACATTTAGAAAGGTACACAAAAAGTTTGCAGCTAAGTGACTCTTAGAATGCGGAGATTTGGTCACTTATATGAACCATTTTGCTCTAAAAAGGCTTTTTTATACATTGACAAATTACAACAGAAAGACCCACAAAGTTTCTGATGACGTTTGTGTACACACAGTATACTCAAAAAGTGATAATAAAACATCATAGTTCGGAAATCATGAAAAGTTAAGTCTTCCCCAACTAGCGCAAAATGCATTTGAAGGGTCCTCAGGGGAATTCAAGAACTTGTTTGCTACAATGTCCCCCCTTTGTGAATTGAGAGCCCCCTTGTAATTCATTACAGGTTTAAACTAAGAATGCGTTAAAGAAACTAATGTACGATGCATGGTATTCACCGTCCGTCACGATCGAAGCTACGTTCAGGACCTTCCCACGCCATTTTTGTCGATCCTCCATGATCAATACTGGGTTGGGCTACTCTCCAAGCAGAGGTTAGGCTCCGGCTATTTTTTCAAACTTTTATAGTTGTTTTTATCGGGATTTCTATTTTGTATTGTATAAAAAGGTTTTGACAATATAACATACAATACCAAATAGAAAGCCCGATAAAAACGTCTAAAAAAACATTTTTTTTAAAGCCGGAGCCTAACCTCTGCTGAAAGAGTAGGGTTGGTCATCAATTAAGAGTAGGTTGGCATTAATCCTAATCCATGAACATTTTACCCATGGCCCTCTGATGGCAGTGAAGCAGAAAGCATGTCACGCGCGGGGTCATCTTCGTGTGACCTAAGCGGCAACATTCTTACTTAGCCGAACACGACAAAGGCACAAAGATAAGACAATGTCCTTAGGCAGATGTTCCTTCCAGCTCGTTTGGCGTCCAGGCTTCATAGTGGCAAACAGACAGCTATTGTCAACATGGCGTCCCTTATTAACATACGGCCATGTTGATTTTATAATACGGATGGCATCCTCTAGGAATCAATAAAAAATCATGCGAGCCAGCGAATTAAAAAAAAAGAAATGACCAAAATTGTGAAATTTAAGTGGTCAGGAATGTTGATCAAATGAATGAACACACAGAATAAAGTACACCCAATAATAGATTCTTCTTTGTTCTTGAACACCTTCTTTGACCTTGTAATGTTTTGTTACATTAGAATACGTTTTTCGACATTCATTTTTACAATCCATGGCGTATTTTTGCCGAAGCTGCATTGTAAAATTTAGACCATGGTTGAAAACTTTTTTTTTTCAAACGACCGAAATTGGCGCTCGCGCAGATGTCATCCTACAATAAAATCAACATGGCCTAACATCTAAAAAGAGAGGATACGAGCAAATTACTCGAAATGGGAAGATTACTAGTATGAAACTATGTATAGCATTTGAGGCATTGTCACCAAGTATAATCTTATTTATGCTTTCTACACTTTCAAAACTTTGAATATAGTCATCATTATATCGATGGTTTAAATAAATTCGAAGGAAAGTTAATATATCGTATTGTACAAAGTATAAGACATTTTCTGTTTTGGTAGCAATGACTGCTGTTGTCTCACAGGAGCCATGTAGGAACAACTGTGTCCATTTGCGATAGTAGGGGTCACACACTGATCTCAAGGTCATCCAAAAAGTGGCAAGTGTTGACGCGCGTTGAAAAATACTGCAAAACAATTTAAAATTCACAATTAACTACAGATGTAATCATATTCATTATCTAAACAATAGTATAATAATGACTTTTAACCCTCATCTGACCAAATGCGGTCATTTTTGACCCCAGGCGTATATTTTAATCTGCCATAGCAACATCCTTCATCAGAGAAAAAGTTCCTTCCATGAATTTGTTTGTATACATGTCTTACAACATCTACCAATTTTTCGCCGAGTTTTGCCCATTATTGTATAAGCTATACTTGAAAGTTTGTGTCTTGTTCGGTGGGGTCAAAAATGACCCCAGCCAATTATGAATCATTAATTACATAAATATCAAGACATTTCAATAAAATAACAGGCATTCCTCATAATTGCTATTACAGTAACAGGTTATAGTTGCTTAAATGAGTAAACACCGAATATTTTGAAAGAAATTTAGTAATTTATTGTAAAACAGTTTTTCGACATTCTGCATAAATTATGATAATACGCACTAATTACCTATGCTAATGAAAGTGAAAATGTTTCTAATTAATCAAAAAACAATATATGGACAGAATGTGCAGAAAAAACCTACAAGAAAGATATTTGCGGGAAAACAGACAAGAGTTATTGTATGTATGTGTTTAGATGGCGGAATATGGTGCATAATTAAGTAATCAATTCGTTACTTTTCACAAATATTGTATTTTTTTCTTGTTAAATAACATTATTAAGCTATCAGTATTATTTTATCATCACAATTATTGTTTAGAAATTGATAAGACAAAACATTGTTTAAGTAAGTTGAGTAGATTTTCAGAGCAAATGTGGTTTTTCCTCATTTTCTGCATAAATTATGATAATGAGTAATAACTACTGACACCAAAACTTGTCAAAATATTTTTCATAGGTTAGTGAAACAGTAAATACATATATTATTATATTACGAAATATATTATACAATAAAGCTGTCAAAGTTTACATCGATATCATATTGACGATACCCTTATGACAGTGCATCTTGCACCGTAAGAAATGACAGAAAGGACAGTGAGAACGACAAATTTTCTAGCACAACAATTAACCTGTTGAACGTCATCTGGGCAAATAAACTTTTCTATTTTATCCGTCAATCTTTATAAAGCAATATCGTCGCTTATTAGCATATCAATACCAAGTACATATGTGTCAGTACTAGTCATTACAAACATCATATTCTCTCATATAGTTGGAGAGTGAACTGTGACCTGGCAACCGACATCGATTTTTTGACCAAAAAACTTACCTGTAAGTACATTTTCTAATTCTTTGCATCTGCGTTATCATCTAAGTATTGTTTTCTAGACATTTGAGGGTAAGGCCATGTTGATTTGATTACATGGATGACATCGTCTGGCAACCTCAAAACTGATCCAAGCGGGCGAATTAAAACAAAAAATTGAAATCTAATTGGCCCGTGGAAGATTGACCATATAACCGAACACACAAAATATAGTATACCAAACAATAGCTTTATTTTTTGTTCTTAAACATCATCTTTGTCCTTGGAATATTCTATGACTTTTCCAACAGTTGTTCTTGCCATCTACGGCATATATTTGGTTATTCTTTTAAGATGCTTTGTACGATTTACAGTGTGGTTGAAAACTTTTGTTATTTTTGGAAATGGCAACAAAAATTGATGCGCGCGCGGATGTCATCCACATAATCAAACCAGCAAGGTCTAAAGGTAGTTTAAAGAGATAAAAATTGACTTGATTATTATCCCGACCACTGCATGGCTTGCTAATCATTTCTTAAAACAGTAGTGGAAAGGTTTTGACCGGTACTATTCTTAACTGTCCCTACATTTTTAGCAGGTAGACAGTCTTAATTTTTTTAGCAATCTTAGTAGTTGTAGTATCCGATTCACCCCTGAATTTTTTGGCAGAATTCCAGTGGGTAGTACTTTTTTACTGCCGCGCCCTTAGCGTCAGGGTTTTTCCTTCGACCCGATATTGTAATAAGTTCCTGGTAGGAAGTATTAATGGAATCATATTAGTTATTCAGAGATTTGAACTCGACAAGAACTGGATTCGAAACAAGGTAACGACGTCGGCGTGGCTTGCGTCCAACAAACAAACGAGTCGTAATATAAAGCTTTAAAAGTAATGAAATTGAGTTGTGTAAAGTATCATAACTGCACTATTAGAAATTGAAAATTGTAATTCTAAAATGGCACAGAGTATATACACAAGTGTTCATTTTTGCTAGCCTAAGTAAACAAATTGCGCTAGGGTGGTTAAAAGGATAAATCTGTTTTGCCTAACAAATGAAATGAATTTAAAAAAACTAACCAAGAAAGCCATTCTACCCCGTGACTTATTAGTAACGGTGTTACACTGAATACCTAAGGAAATCAGACTTTTGGGATCATTTGTGGGATAATTTTCTCCTTTTTTTAATCAGCCCAAATGTACAATTCATATCCTAACATTTACACCCCTTTCCTAACATTGAAATCGCCCCCACCTCCATCTAAATATTTCACAACTGAAATTTGAATCCCACCCCCATCAGGAGATTTAAATTTAATTGCGAATACGGGTCAACAAAATACCTAACTACATGCATAATACCGATGTATTCCACCATTTTAAGTTAACGGGCTCTAACAAACACAGATACACACACACACACACACACAAAGACATAAACAAACACACTCAGAAACACACACACACACACTCACATCCACACGCACAAACATACACACAAGACACGATCACAAACATAAATACACACACACAAATAAAATCACACACTCACAAACACACTCAGAAACACACATACACACTCAAAACGCTCACACAATATATGTACAAATATACACACACATACATACACAAACAAACACACACATACACAAATATACACACACATGCATACACACAACAAACATAAAAACACGAAGACGCATACACACATACAAATACACACACACATGCACTCACACACACATACACACACAAATACACTCACAAACACACAAACACATACACACGCATACGAACGCACAGACACACACCTATACAAACACACAGACACACACGCATACCACACAGAGACATACACCTATAAACACACACACACACACACATACGTACACATAAATACACACACAGATACACACACACATACATACACGCACACACACATACAAACACACACACATGTACATACACAGACACACACACACACACGCATGTACATGCACACACACACACAAACATATACACACACATGCACATTCACACACAAACACATACATACAGATACACCCACATGCACACACACACACACACACGCGCGCGCGCGCGCGCGCACACACTCACAGACAGACGAATAGAAGCCAACAACTTAGACACAAACAGGTACATACACTACATATATACACCGTAATTAAGACAATTGCATTTACCGCCTGTCCTTTATGGTGTGCTCAACATGACCTTATTTGCGCCCCTAAGATCTATCCGTTATATCGACGTCTTAAATACAAAGCTTAACACCACGAAACACAGACATGCTTTTCTGTTCTATACACTCATTCACTCTAACAATCCACGTCACTGTGTTGATACAGAAATTGATTATTTAATGTGACGTGTTGCTTATGTTCCTAGCGCATGAGTATCATGGTTCATGATAATGATAAGGTGTATCTTTTATTCTAGGCTCGAAGAACAGCTATGAAGACCCCGACACTGATAACGTTTATTATTTTCTTCATGGCTGTGGGTAAGGACATGTTCTTTCCATTGAATACGACGAAAACTAACTTTTGCAGATCGGGTTTTAAAAAAAGTAACGGCAATACACTTGACTTATGGATTTCTTCGCAGAATATGATAATTATATAGTATGTACAGTACGCTAACCTTAACCAGAAAGGCCTCATATGCAAGCTATTAAAGTCAATTTCAATCTCTTGGCATGCAAAAGGGACTGTTTCATATACGCATTTTCAAAAATGATGATCCAAACATCAGAAACCAAATGTTTTTCAATCTCCACCCATTGAAAAAATTAACTCAGAAACACCCATGTGCAAAATGGATTCGTCCATAATAGCCTTTCTTTGCAAAACTACAATTATACCACTATTCAGGCCAGTTGCCTTGTACATAATGACGCGGGAACCAAAGCTTACATTTTGATCTGATTATAGCAAAGAAATGATTTGGTGTATAACAAAATGGTTAGCAAAATCCTGTTAACATATGTCCTTGGCAACTCCGGTGAAAATCAGTAAATAGATTTCAGTCAATGGTACATTTTTAGAACTATTTTGCTTGGACTAATCGTTGATTGATACTGGAATATAGCTTCAAAGTTGTCTCAATTTCTGGTAGAACACAGTAATTTATGTGCATTTTGGGGGCACCCACGTTTGTTGCCGAGCAAGTAGTTTCAATATAAGGATATAATCTAAATTGACAAAGTCCTAACATTGTGTTATTATTTTGTCACAGCGGGGGATTCGGCCAACATCGAAGAGATTTGGCGTCGTTTTCTATTGCTAACAGGTCTGTAAAGGTCATATGTATCACGTAGTGTTAATTTATATTACTATGTATTGAATATCATTTTGAATGATAATGGCACCATCCGAGTCACTAACATGACCATATGAATGAACTTTATTGCACGACATTTGTACATGGTACAATTGTAAGGCAACAGTGATAAGTCAATTAATACAATGATATTCGTCTAAGGTCTATAACTACATACATGTGATAATGATAATGATAATGATAATCATTTTATGTATGTAAACTACATCCTGCTGCTGCACAACTTATTTGTCTCATGCATAGAAGCTTTTGGGCAAATTCGGGTTTGTCAGTAACCATAATTATTAACTGTAGGCGGAAAAAACATTAATGACACCTTAAAGACTCTTACCGATGAAGATGCAAGGAACGTTGAAGAGGAAACTCCCAACTCACCAGAGGACGAACTTGTGGATCTCGTGAACGAACTGGCTCTTACATCGGCATCGGCATCGGCAGAATTAGAGCCTAGAGAATGTGAGTTGTGGTATTCTTATATGCATATATAACGCGTATCATTGTAGCCCATCATTAATAGAAGACTGTGACTGACTTTTTTTTCTTTTACAGTTGTTCAGAATCAAATAACGAGTATGTACAGTTGCAACGGCACAGTGGAAATCAAACTTCTGTAGTCACTTATTTCTCACGGTGCAAATGCCCCTACCACTCTCTGTTTACGTAGTGAACAATGGTGGTCGTTGATAACACGCGCAAAAAAATTAGGACAGCAAACTCGCTAGCAACGCCTAGGCGCCGATTTTGTATTAGGTTTTAGAGCCAGGAAACAAAAAGAATGCAAATGTCTGTTTACGACATGCAAGACGTTTTGCGATTGAAGTTATAGAGGTTTGTAACGTATTCTTCAATTTTCGGTGTGTTTACAATCACAAAAGGGTTAAAAATAAGGTCTAGTCCGTTCATAAAGTCCATTAGGCAAATATCCAAGGCATTAATACACCAAATCTAATATAATTTGTTTGTAGTGCAAGAACACAGAAACAAAAATACATTTTTTCGTTGAAGATAGAAAGCTATGGAAAACATCAAAGTATCGTATAATAATCTTGAATAATCCACAGCCGCAATCTGTCCCTCTTCTCTCCACTGCGTCTTGTTCTCTAGTCTTCACAAGGCTAACATTGCTAGCTATTATAGGGATATTGTCATATAGCCAGGCGACGTCCACCAATATGAGAAGGCCACCCCATTTCATATTGGTTATGGTGCCGTATCACGTAACATTCCAGCAAGCCGGGTATTAAAAAAGTTTTACATGTGTTGAATTGCAACACCTGGATACATTAGAAGAAGTGATACTGTGTTGGTACACTTAATTCCCTTCGTGAAACGAAGGGTTTGTTTTGAGTGCTGTTTGTGTGTGAGAGGGACGTTTGTCAGCCTGATATCTGGGGAAGGCATGGATGGATTGTTTTGATATTTGGTATGTGGGTAGGGTTAGACATGAGGAAGGAATGGTAGGAATTGCGTTACGGCAGGGCGTTCTAGCGGAGTGTTATTGTACCGCAGCAGAACTTCCGGTTTTGATATTTTTTTTTCGGGACTTTTTTGGGTGATGATTTTTACGTGGTAGGTAGCTGTGTAAATGAATAGTAAGGTGTGTAAGTTTTGGCTACTTAGGGGTTTTGCTGGGGCGGTGAAAGTCATTCTTGTGTTAGGTTTTGAGACGGAATAATGCAAGCAGGGGTCGATGGATCGGAATGACTGTAGGTATGCAGATAGCTTACGTAGTGATGTACATAATTGTATGATTGTTATGCAAATTAGGAGGTAATTAGCAGAATGCGATAGGTATGTTTGGAAACCGTTGTATGGTGCGTGTCTGTGTACAGAAAAGCTCACGAACGGCTGGACAGATTGCTCTGATATTTGGTATGTGGGTGGTTCTTGAGAAGGAGAAGAAACGTACGAGGCATTTTTTCGTTTAGTGGCTTTTGACGGTTTTGCAGGGGATGTTTGTAGGTGGAAAATGGGTTTTACGCAATCGTAGGTATTACGCAATCGTGGGTATTACGCAATCGTGCTATATTTAGGTGATATTACGTCATGCCGATGGGCTTCATGCTTACCCCGTCCCAACAGGAAGTGATCCCAAAGGTCATAGTTGCGCAATAGAGAAAATGGTTTATATGGACAGTACATTATACATGATGGGGTGTGCATGTTCCCCATAAGATTTGATAATCTGTAGACTAAGGGCAATGATGATATTGTATACAGGGGCGTGTATTACACGTTTTAAAAGGGTCGCACATGTAACAGTTACTACCGGTACAATACACTGATGAACAAAGCAGGGTTTGTTTTTCACAGTAACTTGCAGTCATTGATGAGATTGTTTATAGGGAGTTTACATTAGACATATGGGATACACAATGTAGTGGACTGCATTGTGAAACAAAGAATGTTACGACATCATCATTGTTGCAACCATTGATACATTTGCTTCCGGCGGTGGATTTGTTATCCTACCTGCTGAAATTGGACAAATTTCTTGTCGGGATAAGCATTTGGTCTCTCTTCCAAGGAAGAAATTATGCATGTTTTATGTTATCCCGGACAGAAAAGGTGTCGCGAGGCGTATAGTCCTATTGCCCCGTGCGGGTGGATAAAGCGTTCCGGCCACGGCACGGCCATTTGTACTGATATGTGGCGAGAACGTTTGGGCAAGAGACACGGGGTCATGTCAGAATTTCAATGAGTTCCAAGTCACAAGCCCAAAATGGAAGTTATACTTTTATGTCTTGTTTTCCAAGCGATGTAATGTAGAGTATATAGCTCACAACAAGGACACAAGTGGTAATTAACACAATCACGTCATTTGTACCGACATGTCGCGAGAACGATTAGGTGAGAGACACGCACGGGGTCATGTCAAAAGTTCCATGAGTCACAAGTCGCAAGCCCAGATGGATAGTTATACTTTGATGTCTTGATTTCTCTGCAATTTAATCTAGGGTAGGTCGCAGGTGCTAGTTAGCAGATTCATGCCGTTTGTACTGATAGGTTACTAAAACGATTGGGTAAGAGAAAAGGGGTCATCTGAAAAGTTCCATGAGTTCCAAGTCGCAAGCCCAAAATGGAAGTTATACTTTTATGTACCTGAGGAGGAGCATTCCGTGACGACACCAGCCATCACATTTTGGAGGTGTTCGCTGGGGATGTGAAGATCATTTATGTGGATCTCACCAATGACGGCGTTGATGTGGTCAACGTTATTGTTTTATGTGTTATTTTATTGATATTTTGATGCAACAGTAGATTTTAGCCCAGTCAATATAAGTCTTTATCTTCAAAAGACAATGAAAGGTATTTGTTTTGTCCATGCAAATGAATGGACAGGACAGTTTGTGTCATGTGCACAAACAAGAAAGGATGGATGATAGAATACTTTTAAAATACAGCTACTGCCTAAATCCCTTTTTTCGGCGCACCTTCCTATGTGAGGGTCTCCATGCTTTCTCCCAAAAAGCGTAAGCAGGCCTTCTTCAGCTCCCGTAAATCGTAGAGACACGGTTCCATTTTACACAAGTTGTATCAGGCCATAACGTACACATACATTCCATTCCATAGTAAAAACCACAAACCCTTTGTCTTCGCATTATATTCTACAACTTCTCAATGCATTTCACAGATAACATTGACCACCTACTGCCAAGATTCCAAGTAACTTGCCTTTTAGATTCTTAATGACATACAAAAGTCTCCAATAATGTCGGCCTGACGTAGAAAACGCTCATCCTGACATGCACCTCACAGTTTCATATTTAAAACCAACAACATCCTCTCAACACCTCGCCTTCTCACTTCCACTTACAAGTGACGCTCTGTGGACGGCACAGAACTAAAGCTAGCCAATGACACGTCTACATATAAACCCTCCACCACCGCACCATCACCCATTTCACGAAGGTTGAGTTCTGCGAACGCTTGTTGGTTTATGTTATAAGGTTTCCTACAATCTGTGGTTCTTAATTTGTGGTTCTTATTTTCATTTAGATTAAATCTCGGAATGCCTTGGTGCGGATTGATACCATAATTTGTGGTAGCAGGGGTTATTCTAGGCATGAACAACTTCAAAAACAAGTCACACTATGTGTAAATTTAGATTCTGGTATGCAGGAAGCTTTAAAGATGGAATGCCATACATTTCCCCTCAAGCAAGAAGCTCAAAGGAGCTGCTATTTCTACACTCATCAGTGTGATAAGGTGTTACTGACCTCCATGTGAACTCTCACCTCTGACATTAAGTGTGTACTTCTGGTGTGGTTGTTGGCTTTGTGATACTAACCTTTGAACTGTGATCTTTGACCTGTAGGTGCTACATGTATGTACGTGTATGGTAATCAAGGTAGCAGAAAATAGTATTTTGCATATAGGAATTTTCATAGATAAAGTACCCCAAGTGAGAGGCTTTGATGCTTCAGAGTTTCTAGTTGGGTGCACAAAGAAGGAAGAAATCAAATATGTTTGCCAATGTGCAAGAATGTGTGAAAATGAACTTAAATTTGTTGACCCTCTTTTGTATGAGGTCATGTGAACTGCAGCCAATGCGCTTAAATTCACACCGGCCAAACAAACATCATAATTCAACTCACACAGTCTCAAAACCGACCTATTCCCCTGTCATTTACCACAGTTTCTGCCTTACGTACATGTACAAAAGAATCTTTACAGTTTTTCAACTACTGTGGCGCCCAACTTAATACCCAAACTGTAATTATTGACTATGGTGGGTGTGCATAAATACTGTGTTCTGCGACCTTAAAGAACAGAGACATTAGCATTTCATGCTTTCTTACATTATTAACAAAACCTGTGTTTCCTTCGTAGATGGCTGTGAGAACACCACCTGCAGGTTTGGAGCGATCTGTCAGAGCAGCAGCTCAAACGAGGCTCTGTGTGTCTGTCCCAAGGCTTGTTTTCATGTATGTATTGTATGTTCAAGTTGCCAAACACTGTATCCTCTACAGTTGTCGTGCAATAAAGTTCTTCTTCTAACTGTATTGAGGTGAGCTTTCGTTGTCATGATCTTAAACTATCAGTTAAAGTTTGAATTTAGTCAAGTAGGAAAGTTCAGGACATTAAAGCGACTTATTCGTACATGTAAGCCAGAACCTGTCATTGTTATAAAAATGTTTTCTGCCAAATGTGTACATATTATGTATTACTTGTGTTCATCTGTGACCATCCTGTCTATAGACATGGAAGTTAGAAATTGTAGTTTTAAGGTGGAGTGTAGCTGTTTGTGTGCGTCACACTTTCTGGTCTTGGAGATCAAATTCTACCATCATTATTGATTAAATCTTACTCCTCAACCCCCCCCCCCCACACACACACACACCATAGCATCAATGATGAACTATTTCAGAAGTGGTCGTTCCTTGTTCTGCTTGGTTTTAGCCAAATAGACACGTTGTGTAACTGGGTTTTGTGGTTTCACCTCCTCTACACTACAGGTGTATTCTCCTGTGTGTGGCTCTGATGGTAAAACCTACTCCAACAAGTGTGAGCTGGAGGTGGCTTCCTGTAACCTGCAGAGGGACATCAGGGCGGTCGCTGACATGCCTTGTGGTACGTACCATAATAAAGCAGATATGTACTATGATACTAGTACCTAAGAGGTATCATTGTGTGAAATGTTGAAAGTCGCTGCATGACAATAAAAATAATCATTTGTAGAACTAAAGTTGTGGAAATTAATCTGCTACGTTGTCGCTTTGTTTGGCTTATTTATCGCTTATACAGTGGCCCTTTGTTGCAGAATCGCATTTTCGGTTAGTGATAGGCGTTTTCAGTCGTAAGTGGTATGTGTACATATCCTATGGGACCGAAAACCAAACTCAAAAATCAATTAGAATGCAAATATAATGGCGTGAATTTCATTGAAAACCACATGAAAGTATAGACATCTTTCAGGTACATAGAAGGACATAGATTTTGTCCTTGTCACAACTTGCGCAAATTGTGAGCTTTTCAGTTGAATAAACTGGATTTAAGATACTGTAAATGCATTTAAGTTCGCGGGGACTTAATTTCGCGGTAGAGGGAAAATGGACTTTTCGCGGTGGTTTTAATTTCGCGGTAGCACCATGTACTGTAGTCTCTTACTGCCATGGAAAAATGTTTGCGGTGGTTTCAATTTTGCGGTGAAGTGTCCACCGCGAAAACCGCGAACATTAATCCACCGCGAACATTTCTGAATTTACAGTATATTTTACGCTTTCCCCTTGCAGAGGATATGGAGTGTGGAGGCACCCGCTGCGGCCCCTACCAGGAGTGTGTGGACGACAAGTGCCAGTGTCCCACCGTCTGTACCGCGATTTACGACCCCGTCTGCGGGAGCAACGGCAAGACCTACGGCAGCGAGTGCAAGCTGGCGGTGGAGGCTTGCCGGGACGGACTGTCCATCGTGGTGCAGGCGCCCGGACCGTGTGAATTCGAAGGTTCTGGATCCGGATCCGGAGGTACGGTTGTCGGCAAATCTGTAGAGAATATTTAAGTAACGCTAGTTCGCCTTTATTCGTGGGGTAACCTTTATCCATTGTATTAAAAACTAGAGTTCCACGAAACACATACCTTCGCCAATGAAGGGTTGTTATGGAGAATGCCTTTAGGCCACACCAATTTAATTTCTTGGTTCACGGATTTTTTCATAAAAAACATGTAGCGATAGGGCGAAAAAAATAAAATAAAGATTGTAAAATGGTTGGTGTAAAGATAAGGGCTAATCCAAAACATAAAGAATAGAAAGTTTTCAGCTTGAAAAAAGTACAAAAACACTATTACTGTACAGTACAGCACCTGTTCGTTGAAAATTACAAAAAATGGTGTCAGTTTTTATGTTTGTCCCATTTTTCATGAATGAAAAATGTAACTGCAATAATAATACCCACATTTTAAGAAGCTTATAATATAAAGGCCAATTTGCTACACCAGAAAGTTGGTGAATAGTTTCATTAATGGTGAAAATTTTCTGAGTGGCAATTTTTATTTTGATTTTGATTATCCAAACAATAGGAGCGAGTGAATCCGTGAACCAATCAATTAAATTGGTATGGCCTTATCAATGACTTAAGTTAAAGGTTTAATAATTTATAGCTTCTCAAGTTATGTTCTCCGCACACACACACACACTGAGCCCACTGCAGTACCGACGAAAGATACCGGGCGAACTATTTTCAAACTCAACCTTTGTTTCTGCGACCGCTACTCAATTAGCCTGAGTATCATCCGTATTCTACCGGGGCTCCTTACACTCGCTATCCCTGGGAAGTGAGTGTAAGGAGCCCGGTAGAAATAGGATGGTACCCAGGCTACTACTCAATACCAAGTATCATGAAGATCCATCAATCAGTTCTCCAGTTATACTGTTGACCTACATAAACACTCACCTAACACTATGGCTTAAGCCTTAACCAAAAGTTTAATCTTCTTGGCAAAGGTAATGAAAAGGCCACAAACCACCAAGCTTCAACTTTTACCTGCCACATAAGCATCACCAAAATAAGGGGGGAAACACCCCTTAACATCAAAATGGAGAAACCCCTTCCCATAGTGCACAAACAAACAACATGGCACTTGCAAAGTGAGAACAAATAAACAATGTGTTAGCAACAATAACATCTATGTTTTGCTGACACAAATATGTCATGACCTACACAAGCCTAGAGCACAGATGTAGTTACTGACACTGAGCACTGATTGTCCAGAAAAGAGGTCGATTGAAGGATTTACACATTCTTCTAATTATCATGTAAATTAAGCCCTGATTTGCATACAATACATTTCAGGATTTTAATCATTACCTAAGGTATGTACATACTAAAAATAATGCAAATCCACCAACCCCTGCTTGATGTACTCTCTTCCAAAGATAACAACAAAATCGCCCACTGCATTTCAAAACAAGCCACCAGAGGGCCAAAACTTACATGACTTACTCTCTACCCAAAGACGTATCCACTAGCCAAAAATCATCAACCTGCCACTTCAGGATAACTTTAAAGCCAACTTCGACGCTCCGCTGCAGTACCGCAACTTGTCGCCAGGACGCCCATAATCGAACTTGACCGTTGTTTTCTAAACCCCTAAATAATTACCAAGTATAATGCAAAACGATCCACAGCGTCAAAAGTTATCTTGTACGCAAACACACACACACACACACTCACCCCGCTGCACTCACGACAGAAAGTGCCAGAAGTACCATTTTCGTACAAAACCTTGGTATACGCCATTGCAACTCAAATACCAAATATCGTGACATTCCATCCACAGCTGCTCGAGTTATATGAGATTGACCTACATATTGGGACACTCGAAAATTTTCTAACCAAAATATAACCTTCTTGGCGAAGGTAAAAAGGGAAGGAAGTCATTTAACAACACCTACGGTCCAGGAAGTCTCAGAGAATGTACATTTCCGGAAAAAAAGCTTTTTGTACACCAGAATTGCAATTACACAAGAAAGCTGCGATTTTACAAGTACAACATGGAACCGACACTTACAATAGAACAGGACAAGTGAAAGATGTTTGTTACTCCCGTCGCCTTTAGCCCACAAGAACCAGTAAAATATAGCATTCGTATAATTTAACAATTTCTTTGACTAAATAAGTCAAACGTATGGGAAAGTGTACGTTAAACTAGCTTATACGTGTATAGCGTGCTGGCATGCTGTGAATTACTACAAAAAAGAATAGCTACACAGCTTTATTTGTATATTGCAAGGACCTAACATATTTACATCAAAGCATCTCCTAAGTACTAGTGGTGTTTTCGGCTCAGGTTAAGAAGCATGATTTTAACTCGAGGTCCTTTTGTTCGACAGGAGTGCAAAAGGAACGCGTTTGCGAGCACAAGACGATGTCCATTCAGTGTCCTTGTGAACTACAGATCAACATTGTGTCCGCCCTGTACGGACGGGAATCCCCAGTGCATTGTCCCCCGCCCCATCGTCCCCACCCCGGCAGCATCAACTGCAGAAGTCCCAACAGCCTGGCTCGGGTCAGGCACAGCTGCCAGGGGAAGACCAACTGCTCTGTGGAAGCCTCCAACAGCGTGTTCGGGGATCCTTGCCACGGCACGTCCAAGTACCTGGAAGTCGAGTACAACTGCATGGGTAAATATTAATGTCGTTATTGACATAGAGGTTAGGTGTCGTGCAATGCAAAACACAATTGCTTATGTAACCTGTAACGTTTTCCCTTATATTGTGTCGCCTCATAGAGATTATTGGCTGTTGCGCGTGGATTAGTTACAACACTAGTGACAGACATTAAGGGAAATAAGAGGTAGACCATAAGGACAATAAAAATCTTACGTATTTGATTATGTACTTGCAAAGGGTAAGTGAATCTAGTGAGTTAAGCTAGGGGCACAACCCGCCGTACTTGCAATTTGTCCGTACGTTTTTTTTTTGGAGGCCACGTCCGCCAAGTATTTCTGAAAACGTGGGGAACGACTGGCAAGAGCAGGGATGGAGTACGTCAACGCACGTCACTCGCACGGTTGCGCAATGTGTAAGTACGTGGTCTGCGCGCCACGTCTGGCTGCGAGCGGTTGCGTTCATCGTTCGTTGCGCAATTGGTAGGTGAGTTGCACGTGCTTACAACGTACGGTCTCTGTGCGATTGCCACGTTAACGTATGCAGGCCCTACTTACACGTGCTGCTTACGTACGGTTTCCTTACTCACTCGCATGGTGTAAGTGCGTGCTCATCTTTCTGTTGGAAGCCGCTACAGATGCAACTGACGGCTTCTTTTTACGCATCTTGAGGACGAGTTGGCAGTCTTTCGTCGACTCGGCTTTATATACTGCAGAAACCATGTGCTTACCACGTGCGTTGTACGTGCGAAGCACCTGCTCCTTAGTTACAGTGCAGGCATTCACAGGTGAACAAGTGAAACGCGAAGTAAGCACGGAACACGCAATCACCGCGTGCGCAGCACGCACGTCCTACGTTCGTACAGCAATTGACTGTGAGAAAACTGTAATACACTCACGGAGCCAGTGCGTTGTGCGCTCATTGGCTGTACAGGGTAGGCGCGTCGCCCCTACTGGCACGTACGGGGGGGGGGGGGGGGGGGGGGCGAATCCGCAGCCCGATCGCAGAGAAAGTTCTGCATGCACTTAAAGTTCTACAGCGTGTCTGCGTGCTCCCAAATCCGTCGAATTCCCTACGACCCCGTACGGAGACGGTACTTACCACGTACGGCGGGCCGTGCCCCTAGCTTTAGCGATACATATATTTACATCAAATTACAAATTGAAATCTTCCCAGCTCAAGGAAAATGAGGGAATTTCCTAAGCTGGCTCACCGTGTTTAACGTGCTAGTGTAAATCTAGCTTGAATTTCCAGTGGGAAACTGGCATTTTTCGTGTTATATTGTCGAAATGAAAATGTTATTTCAACGAACGCGTGGATACTTATGCATTGCTGCATTTATAGCATTGAACATTGCTTCTGGAGCATTATGAACGATGCCTGCATGTCAATGTATACAACTTTCTACAATTTCTTTGTCAAATTGCGTATTGAAATGCGTGCATCAAAACAAGCGTGTTTTCATAATCTTACTTATGGAATAAGATTACTTATGAAATAATTTTGCTTGTTTTTTGTTTTGCTTTTATGCAGCACCTGAAACTGAATGGAATGGTAAGTCAAATCAATATCGTTTTGTGTATGTTGGTCAATAACAGCAAAGCCTGAATGTGATAATTTGCCACAGACTTTGTCAATGACAAAGCTCTTTATCTATAAAATTATTGTAGAATCTGCATAAAGTAGAAAAACACTTCTAAGCATTTTGGCTTCATAAAAATGTCTCAAAGACAGAGTAAATGGTTTTTAATCAACCTTGAAAGAACCATGGTGTGAACTTGAGGTCAGTTCATTGTGCGCAAGACAAAATATATATGGATCATGGGTAAAAAGGTGAAGCAAAGATGTTGAGGTTAGAATTACTTTTATCTGCGGAGCAATATGTAAGATGGAAAACTCTGGAAAACTGACTTAAAACTGGCTACAAAAATCATTCTATTGTTATCAGCAGTATAATTGACCCCTATCTATGGTTGAAAATGCTTAACAGTCACAAAACCCTGGAGGGAAGGTTAAATGGTATACATATAGTTGAATGCAGAGAAATGTCTTCAAAGTCTCATAGAGGTAAAGGTCTTCAGACCGTGAGTTATACAAAAATATATCGCCGATCACTGAAACCATGCGGCAAATCATATTACAATTCATAGGCCACAGCTGTAGAAAAAGGAAGGGGAGAAACAAATTATTACTATAGCACCCGAATCATTGAAAGGCAAGTCGCAAAAGAACCGCGAAAACATATATTACGACGCTTGAAACTGACGGCGGTAAGAGCCGACACCAAATACCTGTACCAATAGACCTCTATAGTAATGATATATACGTCGACGTGGTGTTTTTAAAGGCCTTTCATCTTAGAATAACATCCATTTGGACATATTCCAATCACTCTTTCTCTTTTCTCCACAGCCACTACCATCTGCACCAATGAATACATGGAGCTGTCTATTCCGAAAGGTCAACTGCCTAACATCACCCTTAACAACCTTCACTGGGGGACTAACACCAGCTGCGTGGCCCAAACCGACGCCACCCACTACATTTTCCGTACAGGACTGTACAGTTGTGGAACACAGGTATGTATACCAGGGCCAGTGTGTACAAGTTTTGTTATAAAGACAACAAGAATGATACATATAGTAAATACATTGATTGTCATGTAAATGATGCCAATGTGTACGTGTTAATAAACCTTAGAAATGGATTATAGACATTTAAAATGATGATCTGCTATAAAATATTGTGGCAACGTATGTCCATCATTTAATCGAGAAACCAAAGCTAGTTGGGTAACTGCCTGGAAGTTTATAAGTTAATAACCTCTAAGCATACACAATGTTTCCTTATGATATCCTGTGGTATTTGTTAAATGTGATCACTTAGAAAAAGTGTGTTACAAAAAGCAAACTTAAGATACTTGAAAGTGCATTTTGATATAATGAAGGGTAGATATGTTTATTGATCTCGTGGCATTCGTCTTTAATCTAGAGTAATAACAAGAAAGCTTCATCTAAATAAGACGTTTAATTACACAAATCATAAATCATTCTCATGTTCCACCAGGTAAACTTCGGTAAGCAATACGTAACATTTGTGAACAAAATCATCATCTCGGGTACCCATCAGGGCAACGGGGTCATCACCAGAGAGAACGACATTTCGATCACCTCTGTGTAAGTTTGAAATCTTCTGTCTGATTAACAGTACATCTCATTAGGCTAGTTTAGATGTTATGATCTTATATATATATATATATATATATATATATATATATATATATATATATATGCATGTTCATTTTTAGTCCCATGTACCTTAATACACATCGAGTTTGTCTTGATACACAAAACATTCTAGTACATTTGGCGAGTCCAAGAGTAAATAATGTCATGTATTTCGTCCTATAAAAGTTACAAGTCTTCCTTCTACGCACAGATGTCTGTACTCGCGGAACGAGTCGGTGAATGCCACATTCCAGCCCATTCCTGGTGGACTCATCTTTACGGAGGAGGGATTCGGTCGTCTGGAGGTGCGTCTCTCCATATTTTGCACAAGTCAGTACGAAAAGATTAAAAACCCTGGCGACTACCCTATCCGCCTCAAGCTGCGGCAGAAAGCCTACCTGGAGCTGGAAGTGGAGGGGCATGGACAGAGACTCTCCGTGTTGGCGCTGGACTGTAAGGCAACAACGTCACCCGACCCCAACGGTAGCCCATCTCATCAACTCATAAGCGATGGGTAGGCAGAACTTACTGAACTAATTCTGTATTGTATTTTTCCTTGAAGCAAATATTTTATCACGCTGTCAATTTTTGCCATTGTATCAAATGAAGCTTTCTGACGTATCAAAAGATTAATTGACACATGATATGGGAACTGATCAACTGACGACGTCATATGGTTGTCATTGATGCCCTGTAATAATACTGCATGATGAATAATACTCATACACAGTTCTACAAAAAATGTTTTTAAAGGGGTATTCCACATTGGACAAAGTGTCGGGTTGTTTTAGAACACTTTTAATTTCTTTTGCAGTTGTCCCTCTGATGGCACTCTCAAGTTGGACCTGTTTAAGCACAGCAAGGAACGCTTTAGTTTCGAAGCGTTCCGCTTCGTCGGTGGGTGGAAGCAGGTGTACGTGCACTGTGAGGTGCTAGTCTGTGACGCACAGGATGTTAACTCCCGCTGTGCACAGGTTTGCGTCACGATTCACCATTTTACCATTGAACGTCGTCATCTAATGAAAAAGTCCTACTCCAGGACAGCTATGCATACCATAAAGCTATTTTATGAAGATCTGTTATTCCTTTCAACTGTTCTAAACTCTTGTTTACTCATCCATGTTTTAACCCTGCAACACACCCTTAAAATGGACACTTTCCATCGTAAAATGTGTCTGAGTACCATATTATAAAGAAAGATGCTTATTTTTTTTATATTCATAGTATAGCTATATAACAAAAAAAATGTTTGTTTTCGCGCCAGGCTATGGCTGTTTCTGAATCTCAAATCAAACAATAATTTTCCCCAGGGTTGCGTCCAGAGGGGAAAAAGAGCTGCCGAGGAGGTCGGCATGAAAGGACGTCACATGATCTACCAAGGCCCATTCGTCCTGGATAATGACAACGAAGGTACAAGTTTGAGTTTTTTTTTTTTTTGACGATGTATTAGACTCGACCCATTCCTTCCAGATAACGCAAATATTCTGCTTACTTAACATAAGAGAGAAAAGGCTGCATTTCAACACGGTACCAGATTTATCTATAATCAATTATGACAGGTATTCTGTGCGGCTGGCATTTTGCACGTTCACCTTCAGAACTAACATTATTGAATTCTACTGCTTTATGTTCTTTGTGTAGTAAAAAGTTGGAACTGAAATTAATAGTAGAAAATAAGCAACATTACACATTGTTGATCTGCATGTAAAGACGGAAAATTCTATCAATGTGATGAACTCAGTGCATTTTTTAAAACTTAGTACATGATTCCTATTTCTACCTGCAGAGATCTTGCAAGAAGTGGATGACCAGGAGAATGCCCCAGGTCGCAACCGCGCGCCCTTGGCCATGCTGGCTGCCGGAGGAGGCCTGCTGGCCCTTGCCGTGCTGCTGGCCCTTGCCGTGCTGGGCGCAGCCTTTATGATCACCCGGGCTCGCCGTGACGGGGGCTTTACAAGGTTCCGTCAGGCTTATCAGGATATGCCCGATATTTTCCAGGACGGAGAGTAGAGGACCGTGGGCTTGCGAGGCTAACGTTATGTTAAACACATGAGAGCGCCTCGTGGTTAGTGCCTTGCAGCCGACAATTTTAAACGCAGTCGCCAGCTCCATATTGAAAACCTCCGGGCAACGTTTTGGGTCCTTTAAAGTCCATGTTTCCATTGAAGTCAAACATTGCATTGTTTTTCCTTCATTTTTAGGGAGCACACAAACCTTACATAATGTCTAACTACTTTGGATTACATAATACGTGAAAACCCTGAGATATCATGCAAAAAAAACGGGTGCAAAATCATTACAAAAGTTTTCAATGACACCATTGAAAGAATGTTAAAAAATGCTACAGCCAGTCTGATCCAGAACGTTTACCCGTGATGCTTTGCTATTAAATCAAGAGCTTTATAATACACACGACTTTATAATAGTCTAATGACTTTGTCATAATTGATGCTTTGACAGTAGTATATGCCTGTTTTACTATTTCTATCTAGATCAAGAGGTGAAGAAAGTGTTGAGTAGTTCAATATTGAATTGCCAATCGTCATTTCCACAACAAATTACTTAACAACGATGTGCTCACAACAGTTTAAACTAAAGAACATCGCATCTAGACCTCAAGTTTAAGAGCCAGGTCCAAAATACCAGATATTTTGACATGCAATAATAATGACACCATAACGATAACAACAAGATGATACCCTTTGTATTCGTTCTACAATTTTTTTTCTTCAAAATTGAAAATAAAAACACAGTAAATACCGGGTTTTCCAAACCTACAGTAGAAGTTCTCAAACATATGTCGATGAAATGAAAGGCTTTCAGACCTTAAGAACAATTGCCCGTATATCTTACAAGACAGATTACCTTGGTATCCTTGGTACCGTCATTACAAATTCCAGATCTTTGGCAATACTACAGTGGTAGTTGCACCTAATTTTTTTTTGGTCTAAAAGTTTGGTCTAGAATTTTTTATTATTTCAAGATAACACATACCAAAATTTTAATGAAGTCACGTAATTGAATCAATACCATAAGTTCAGGTCATTTGGATACATGTTTATTCTAGGGCACATGAGGCCTAATATACGTTAAAAAAGTCTTTAAAGGGGCCGATGAAACCTATTAAAATATTGATTAAATCCTTTCGGCATATCATAAAGATACCATCATATAAAGTTCCAGTAAAGAATGTTTGTTCACCATCATTAAATGCACACCTTATAGGATTAATATTTTCATTTATCTAGCCATATATCAATATGTATCTAGCCATATATTATCTGTAATTCTTGATTTTATTGCGGTAATTTAATTTTAGCGTTTTTAGCGCCCACTAGTCGAGCGCTAAATTTTCATTACGCAACTTTTTCATTACGCGAATTCACCACCACCCCCCTCCCTCTAGTGTCGCAGCACCGATTTCTGGTTTTGTTATATACGGTCACGATCTATTAAACTCTTATCCTTTACAAAAACGTGCACACATTACACTAGTAATTCACACAGGAACAAGAAGTTCGCCGTTCTTTAAGAAATAAAACATATATTTAAATGGAAAGTTTGTCGTCATTTCTTCTACAAAATGCAGTGAAAGCATGCTGACGTAAACAACACAAATTCGTTACGAGCTGAGCTGCATATTTACACAATCGTATTTATCAATATTATTCTACGCTACGATTTAGAAGTTTGTCCATAAAATATACAAAACAGTTACGAAGTTCACGTTGTGCTACGATGTTACACAAGACTTAGAAAATGTCCGCGTCATCTTAGCGTGCAGACAACAACAGCAAAAATGGCGTCACAGAAAAAAATACAAAGCCACTACGGAATATTTGGTGTAAATCTACGAATTTCTAGGCAGAAATACAGTCAAATTCATAGCGTCAAAGCGCAATATGTAAGGCGTGTTTTTTGTGAGCTACGAACAATTCGGAATCAAACCCTCATTACAAGAATCCGCCGCCACCCAAGCGTACAGACAACAACAATCAACTTTCAAAATGGCGCCGACCCTGCGCCGCATGGTTCTCACGAAAATTATTTCTGCGGCGCCGTATCGAGGTCGGCAACCTTCAAGTCTGGCGATGTTTTTTGTGTGAAAAGTTTCCGATCTTGTTCGTTCCATGGCGGGCGACTTCTTCCAGAAACGTCTTTTTGATCGAATGCGTGGCCGATTCGAGATTCGCTGACGTCCCTCCCAAGTTTTCGCTACCAAATTTCGCAATCTTGGTCCCGCTTCCGGAGTATGGTGGTAGTTCCCGCTACATTTTCTCTCGCTGCTCACCGCCTGTATGGCTTTCTCGGCCTCCTTATTCATGACAGCAGTATGAAGTGGGTTGTTGTCGTCGTTGGGCTATGTCCGCAAAATAAATTTTAGCGGGCCGTCGGCCGGCCAGAGTCGGCGGCCGTCAAGCGCGTTTTGAAATCACCGCGTCGGCACGGTAGTTGTTTATTATTCAGAACCACACGCACCGCCGGCGTGTATGTTATTTCTTGTCATGTCTTTTTCGGACTATAGGCATGTAAACTACCGAGGATTTTGGTAATATTCACGCAATTTTTGCACACATCCGACTGAAAATTTAGCGCCTCCTTCACAACGCTAAAATTAAGTGACGCGAGTTACTCCATTTTCCCCAAAACGCTATAATTTCCAGACGCGAGAATTTCAAGAATTACAGTAATAGGAAACGTTTAGTAAAGATTAGACCCCAGGTTTGTACAGTAAATCGTCTGTATAGTACGGAAGTGAAAGACGTGTATACGAGCACATTTTAGGCACATTAACTTTGTTAACATTCCGAAGGCGCAAAAGTATGTGGAAATCGAACAAAGACCTAATTTGAGACTTAAGGAAAAAAGCAATTTGATGCAGCAAACGGTCTTAGTGGCTACTAAAATACCAGTGGCTAATAGTATGTTAAAATCATTGTTGTTGTACCCAGATGAAGGTCTATTAACCAAATGTGTCTGCACCAATGTAGCTCCTACCCATATCGTTTGATCTGCTGTTCGATATTGACAGTTAAATGAAAATGAACCTGGCGATTTATTGGAGATGTTTTTTTTTCTTTGTTTATTTTACATTAAACTTAAATGCTTGCACTGCAATAAGCACATAAATATTCTTGTGTCTTGTGTCAAATGCTTGAAGATAGTGTGGATACATAAGAGAGAGAGAGAGAGAGAGAGAGAGAGAGAGAGAGAGAAAGGTAGTCTTTATAAAGAAAATAGAGCGTTCCTTGAAAAGTACCGTTAGCGACAAAGTGTGACGGAAGTCACTATGCAAGCAAAATCATTTAAAACGCAGTACATCAGAAGCAAGAACGTATGGCATTACTTGGATTTAGAAATGGACTATTGTTGAAAAAATAGATAATATCGCGAAACGTTAAGCGCATTTGTATCCCCCAAATAGGATCGACATCTATACAAAAATAACAACTGCCTCTGGAGTGCAATGCGTTTCGGGTTGACGACCGAAAAAACAAAAAACCGCGATGAGCGGCCACGTTCCACGGTAAAACAAATTGACAAGTTTTCGCGTCTGAATTCAGAGTATTTCTTTGTGTTTTAAAGGCGTACTTAATTCCAAATATCGAAACAATCCATCCAGGCATTCTTTAGTTGTGTGTACATGTTTGTTTGTGTTTGTGTGTGTATAAGCGTAGATGTTAGCCATAAAACAAGTGGCCTTATGTAAATAATACAGCTGGACAGTTTCTACCGGTTGCACATTACACACACACACACACACACACAAACGCACACACACACACAAACACACACACACACACATACACACACACAAACGCACAGACACACACAAACACACGCACACAAACACACACACACACACACAAACACACAGAAACACACACACACACACACACACAGAAACACACACACATACACATACATATGCATATTAGCCATACATTCTTATCACGTATTAGAACTTTTATGTACGCAAACGGTTTTCGCCACGAAGCAGAAAAACAGCTTCCCAAAACCGCCCCCGGTAATGTTACCCTACGTTTTACCCTACCACAAATTAACCCCGGCTTGGGACACTTCATCGCGTATAAGGGAATATCTGAGTGACATTATCACAATAACTTAACCAACGTAGGCCTGAACATGTCGTCTACAACTAAGGCTTTTAACCAGACACCAAAAATGTGCGCTGGCATCGAACCATGGAGGCCAAGATGTTACCGAAACAGATCTGGTAAGTGTGCATATGACCTCATGTGTCTCAAACGTAGTAGTCATGTTATTTTAACAGTTATTGTTATAGTTAGAAAAATATATCATGAAATTTAGGACATTCTGAGTGATGGTTGAGTTGACAAAGCCTCGTATGACATAGAGAACCAATATGTAATTGGTAGCGATGTATTTTGATATCTAAACATGGCGCTTACGCAGGATATCAGCTATGGGCGTGGCCTTCGTACACATTTTTAAGGTCACACCAAACTAATGTGTATATGAACAATGGCGTCACCGACTGATACAGAGTAAACCTTGATATTTTACGAACATGATAACGTCTCCTATAATTATTGGATAAAAGGGAAGACAGAAATAAGTAGAGTACGTTGTAGACCGAATTCTTATGCTGATGCTTGTATAATGGTGGAAATTGTCCAAAGGGACCGAGGAGGCCATCTATTGAACCTCCTTGAAAGGAAAAAAAAACTGGTCACATTGGCCAGTTGGTCCTTATGCAGACTTGATCAATGATACCGAGCTGCTGCAATACTACAACAGAACGCGGAATATAGTGTTGTTTTCGTGTGGGTGGGTAGTCGACTTGCATGTCATAGTTGTTAGGACTGCCTACGGCCAAGGCCGCTGTACATACATGTTCGGCAGCGCGGCAAATTCGAAACGTCTCAGAAAGGGCTGGTATGAATATTGTTGTTGAGATATGTTACTTCACTTGCCATCATAATCGTATAGGCAGGTTGAATTAATTTTTTATTGTTGTAAGAATTGTAACGCAACCCACTATTCAAAAGGCTGGTGCTTAAGCTTTGTCACTCTGTTCTCTTCGTCGGATTGAATTCCTTTCGAGTAATAGAATTCTGCATTTAATGTATATCTGTTGTGGGTGCAATAGCGTTTCAAACTTATTTGCGAGGTGTCATGTATTTATTTATCATTGTCACGTTGATACTGTTTATTTTTATACTGTTTACTGTTAAAACAGTGTAATTATAAAGCCGATTCTCCTAAATGGATGTAAAATTTGGGGCACGGGGTCTATAAATGACAACTCCAATTGAAGCTTCGCATCACCGTTTTTGTAAGAATATACTTGGAGTTTCCAGAAATTGTAGTAATTTGGTATCTAGAGCAGAGCTTGGCAGATTTCCTTTAGACTCAGATATATCCATGTGTGTTATTAGTTACTGGCTGATGCCCTTCTGTATCAACATAATTCTATTTCTAATAGTCGTAGAAGAACTTTGTTACAACGAGTCAAAGAAATTTTAGATGGTAGTGGTCATTCCTACCTGCTCTATTCATGTAACTCACTTAGTGATATCGGATCTTTATGTACCATGATAAGATCTAGAATCTCTTATATGTTTATCCAAACCTCTCGTCGTAACTTGAGCACTGATACTGGTAAAATGATGTTTTACAAGACTTGAAAACAGCACATACTATGGAACTTAGAATTAGATAATTTTGATCTACAATCGGCAATCAGCAAAATTAGAATTAGTGTCCACCATCTTAAAATTGATAGAGGATGGTACAAGAAGCTTCCTGTATTTAAAAGAACGTGCAAACAGTGCAAGTCAAACAGGGGGTAGACGAAACACATTTTATCTCAAACTGATCACATTCTATGATCACGAAAGAGAAGAGTTGTTTGAAGAGGCCACCGAATTCAATCCAAACTTCTCAACATCCACAGACAGAAAGAGAACAATTCCCCTTCTAACTTCACAAATCAAACACATAATAGAAAAGGTGGGATCTTTCGTCTTCCACTGTCTATATCTTCGAAAAAGGGGTCGAACCAAATAACCCAGGACCTAGAGTTAGCTTTTACTAGTTTTAGACTAGAGTACGTAGACACACTTCATATTGTTTTTTACTTTGCCTGAATCTCATGTTACATGCAATTAGCCCAAGGGCAACAATTTTCAATAAACATCATTATTAACTTAAGATGTTAGGCCCAATTATTTAAATTTAGGCATTAAGTGTTTTTAATCGAATAAACTCCCTCTCTCTCTCTCTCTCTCTCTCTCTCTCTCTCTCTCTCACACACACACACATACACACACACACACACACACACACACAAACACACACACAAACACACACACACACACACAAACACACACACACACACTCTCTCTCTCTCTCTCTCTCTTTCGTCGACGCCTCAGGGGCAAGCCTAATAGTATGGTTTAGGACCGTTTGACAAGAATTCCCAAATCTCGGGAATTTTTCTACAGGCATGTGTAGTTGCACCATCCCTTAAGAGTGGAATAACTAGGAATGGATTGACTAATCATCGTGATTTTTAGAATGTACATAAATTTAACAAAATGCCTTACATAATAAATGCTAAACATGCAATTTAGGGACTAATTTGCGTAATTAATGAGGATAAATACACTGCATTTCATGTTAGAATACTCAATAATATGACATATATAACTAAGAAAGAGTAATATTCAGCTTACTGTTGAAGATCTATTCGATTGGCCAAACATTTTTGAAATCTCACAGCCATTTGACCGCACGTGCGCAATTTCACCATTCTTTTGAAAGGGAATAACTCGGGAAGGGGTTGACGGATCATAGTACATAAATAAGGTGCAACAATTTCTGCTGGAGATAGGAAGGGTCATTTTGTGAAAAAGGTCGACGGAGATTGACTAAAAATTTAGAGGGGTAAGTCTCTATAGTTTAATTCAGTGTTTGAAGTCAATGTTAGCAATTTTCGCTATAAAACAAATTCATTTAGTATTTCAAAGTACGTCGTACCTTTTTAATAATGTGTAGTTTATGTTTTACGTCGAATTGGATGACAGTATAAATTCGCTTAGTAAAATTCTCACTTTTGATATTGTTTCTTCATTATTCTCCTTGTCATTCTCTGAATGAACTATGTCAATATACCAAATACGTTCAATTGTTATACAGTTTGCTTTGAGTACTCTTTCAAATCTTCAAAATATCTCTATATATCCAGAAACACATAACAATACGTTCAATTGTTATACAGTTTGTTTTGAGTACTCTTTCATATATTCAAAATATCTCTATATATCCAGAAACACATAAAAAAATTGGGATGGATCTGCGTGGTATCTTCTGGTAGAAAAATGAAATAAATTGAATTGAATTATTAGGACTCTGTTACTATAAATTGTTATCTGATCTACAGTACTTGTAAAAATTGAACATCAAAAACAGCGGCTTAATTCGGCGAAATCAATTTTGAACTCTACGTATCCGTGTTACGAGACAAAAGACCATTGTAAAGTGGCACAACGAGTCCCAGATGCGCCCGTAACAGTGTAGCTTGCAACGATCTATAAGTTTCACTTGGGGACAGCTACAGAGGGGGGCCAAGTTGGGAAATTGTTTTTACATCCAGAGAGTCATTTGAGGAATTTTGTACAGAATATATGTACATTGATCTTAACTCGTCACAGTATGTCTGTCATCAACACCTCGGAGACGGAGCCTACAACATGGACAGAACAACAGGAATGCCAGGACATGCAAGCTGAACTGGTGGGTGTACGTGTGATCATTGCATTTCTCTGTCTTTTTTTCTCTCTCTAATACTTATATATGGGGAACATACATACATACGCACACACACACACACACACACACATACACACAGATACACACACACACACAAAGAGAAACACACATATATATGTATGTATGTGTGTGTGTGTGTGTGTATGTGTGTGAGTGTTTGTGTTTGCCTTGTGTGTTTGTGCGTGCCTGTGTGTGTGTGAGAGAGTGTATGTGTGTGTTTGTACTTGTCTGCGCGTGTCTGTGTGGGTGTATGTGAGTGTTTGCATGTGTGCGTGTGTTTGTTTGGGCATGTCTGTGTGTGTGTCTGTTTTAGTGTGTCTGTGTGTGTGAGTGTATAAAAACGTGACAAAGACGTCGTCTACATACACATTGTTGAAATCATTAACGATACTTCATCATATTTAACTCTATGAGCTTTAATAAAACTTACAGGTAAAAGCAATGTCATTGAAATCAAACTTTGTGTATTTTGACATGCAGGTTAGTAACATGAACGTGGCTGTTGGCGGCTTGTTCAAGTCAGGTTGTTCAAATCCTCTGCGAATAGATAGTCAAAAATGATTCAGCACTCGGTGTCCGTGTGATCTACTGTATGTTGTCCACTGGTGTCTTATCTTTGACTGAATGTAACACATTGTTTATCTTGTTTTCTTGTGTGGTGGGCCCCCACAGAAATAAACTTTCAAATTTTGTAGTGGCTACCCACCCCTTTTGAGAAGAATAGATAAATAAAAAAAGAAGGGCACTTTCATGAGTTACTTGGATAAGTGTGCATTTGACACATGGGTAAATACGATAGTCCTTCACACTGAAAAATAGCCTCGCCTTTCTAAGAACTAAGAAGTAAAGGCCCACCTACCACCTACGCACCATACCAAGGGAAGGTGTAGCTACATACCAAAGAAAGGTACGGATGAACAAGCGGCGTCTGTGCCTCGTTTTGGTATGTTGTTGAACAACTAATTCCTTGCACATGATTTCATAACTAGTGACGCTTTGAAAGCAGCCAGTTAAGGGTTAATGACTAGCCCCAAGGTGTACCTGGTGCCATAATTCATTGGCGGTTCCTACAACAGTCTACAAAATGAAATACCGCGAATACCGCTGAGTTTGAATCGCGGCGCCATTTTGGATCTCGTACCCAGGGTGGTAAAAACCTTCAGTTGGCAATGCCCTGAGAACGAGATCAATGTAGCCTTCCTTCTGATTGGATCCGGACGTTTATACTCATCACCGCTTTTATTCACCACTTGTGGCACTTCCATGATGTTATAATTACTGCGTAATATCATATATGAAATGGGGCCTTCTTAATGGTTGTCATCCTCTGGCTATATAATAGTAACGTTCTAACAAACGCTAAAGAGAGAAATGCCTGCAGGGAACATGTCGGGTTTTAATGTGCAAACAATAAATCTACATCGTTCTATTACAATACGCACATACAAATGTTAATATATGTCTTATGATTTCGCTAGAGATTATATTGACCACTCTATTGACTCTTGTCTTTGGTGGTTACAGTGGACAGGACTCCTTTGGGTCAAGGCAATTCGAAAACGATAACTAAAGGACGCCACATGTCCAAATGATCCGTATGTAGATATGGTTACATGTATGGGAGATTAGGTATAAGTAAGACTGGGCCAGGATATAACAAAGAATGTATTTTTTATATGGTGTCTTCATTTACAGTTGATTCCTGAACAACATCAGCAACAACAACAACAACAACAACAACAACAACAACAACAACAACAACAACAGGGGAAGAAAAGGAGATTCCATAACCTGAGGTCAATGATAAAGGGTCCGAGCGTCACCAAGACCGGACTGGACAAGAACAACTTCACGCAGAAGAAAACCATGGCGCAAGGGTTCATGGTCATGGCACTGATAACGGCAAGCGCCACTCAACTAAAACTAGTCCTGTATGAGGTCAGTCATTCAAGGTGCTGGTCGGAGAATAGAAGTATGTTATATCTGGCGTAAGGTACTGTTCTATCCGGAGAATAGAAGTCTGTTCTATCCGGCGAATAGAAGTCTGTTCTATCTGCAGTGTAGAGGTTTGTTCAATCTGAAGAGTAGAAGTAAATTCTATCTTTAAAGTAGAGGTCTGTTCTATCCGTAGAGTAGAAGTCTGTTCTTTCCGAAGAGTAGAAGTCTATTCTATCTGGAGAATAGAAGTCTATTCTGTTCTATCTGGAAAGTAGAAATTTGTTCTATCCGGAGGGTAGAGATATGTTTTATCCGGTGAATAGAAGTTTGTTCTACCTGGTGAACAGAAGTCTATTCTATTTGAGGAATAGAATTTATTTCGGAACGTTGCTTGCTTTTCGGAGAACTGAACTCATTTTATTTAACCTCAGCGCTGTGCTGCCGTCATCACTGATTTTGGTAAGTCGTTTGAGAGGTCACCAAGGACAGGTTTGACATTTGACATTTTTTCAGGGCATTCATGATCGAATCTCCCTGTTCGAGTTCGTGATGTTCCTGCTGGTGTGTTCTATCCTGGTACAGATCCTGGTGGGAATCCTGCTGTTCATCAAGTCCCGCTACAACATCGAGGACCCGGAGCACCACAAACACGCAGAGATGTGGGTATCGTTTGTGACATGTACTAAGCCATACAGTCTTAAGCATTTTCAACATATATGTCGTACAAGCTACACAATGAGAAAATACGTACTTTCCAACCTTCTTTAACGTTTAACTGTCCATAGTGAAAGATTGCCAAATACATGTTTTTAGATGTTGGTAATTTTTCATTTTTAATTGTTAACTTTATATATGTTATTTTTCTTGTGTACTTTTTGTCAATCAAAATATCGTCTGTGGTTACATATACTTCTAGTCACTATTTTATATTCTAAAAATAGTGCCGTAAATGATTTGATGTTTGTGTCGTCCTCATAGGGCCAACAACTGGGTTACAGGCTTGGTTATGATTGTCGTCATCCTCAACGTCTTTATCTCGGCCTTCATCATGTTGGATGGGTCCAAGCCCGTAAAGCCACCTTCAGACTCTCCCCCTGTCTGTGTTTGTAATTGTCCTACTTGTGACGCCCCAGTTAATCTGTGTTGTTAGCTATACAAGTCATCTCAATACGATTTAAACTGTAATTTCCAACATAAAAACGGGATTTTTGAAAAGTCCTATTGTCGTGATGGAAATCACCGTTAAACCATGCTGCGTGTCAATAAATGTTTGGCCGAATATTGTCTGACTTTTTTGCCTTTATTCTAAGAACAATAGCACATTTGACATGACTAATACAAACAATAAGAATCTAAGTCTAGTGTCTCTACAGTCTAGTACTTATACATGGGTAATGGGACCTGTCAAATGGGTAATGGCATCTGTCACAATGGTAATGGCATCTGTCACATGGGTAATGGCACTTGTCTCAAGGGCAATGGTTCTTGCCACATAGATAGTGGCACCTGTCACATGGGTAATGACACCTGTTACATGGGTAATGGCATCTGTCACAATGGTAATGGCACCTGTCACATGGGTAATGACACCTGTTACATGGGTTATGTCACCTATTACATGGGTAATGGCATCTGCCATAAGGGTAATGACACCTGTCAAATAGGTAACGGCACCTAACACATGGGTAATGGCACCTGTCACATGCATAATGGCACCTGTCACCAGGGTAATGGCACCTGTCACATGCGTAATGGCACTTGTCTCAAGGGCAATGGTTCTTGCCACATAGATAGTGGCACCTTTCACATGGGTAATGGCAGTTTAGCAGTCCTTTAAACCTACTGCTACACGAGCCTTTCCTCTTGTTGTTATCTTGAGACATCTTTGTAAGAAATGCGAAATCGCAATGTCAGAATATGTACTTCGTGGTAAATAATATGGTACTGGAACGCATTCAATTTGAATTTTGTACGAAACCCTCGTCAGGTACCTCATTGCATTACTGAACATGGTCTGGATTGCTGTTGCTTGGTTGCCAACAGAAAGGTATATGCCTTCAAAAAGATTTTGTATATATTGATTATACTCTCACACGAGTGTTTGGAAATAACCGTCTTCAGGATTCCACAAGTCGTCGAATCATGTTATTTAAGAAGTCAAGTCGACCTAATCACAGAGTTAGTCGCAAAGTCGGCCTCCAATGTAAGCGTCACCTCTTATCTGTACTGACCTTCAGGGTCACTCACAATGGAACCGTTATCTCATCTCCAGGGCCACTTAGAATGGTCTAAATATCTCTTATCGGTTCCGATCTTCGGAGTCACTCACAACGGTACAGTTTACAGTAGTGGCGTGACTTTTTATCCTTTTGATTCTACTTTTCATGCTAATAACAACACTTGTAACTGACTATATTCCATTCACATTTGAGAACTTTAAAGGAATCGCAAAACCTGCCCTGTATCAATGATCACAGATTGTATGATTAATTGTATCTGTGACAGTCTGTCATTATCCTGTCAGCACGAGGTGTCTGTGATTTCTCAACAAGTCAACACCTGGCAGGGATCTTCAGACAACAGTTGGAAGACCTGCTTTAAAAGTGGATTTTTTTCTATCTAAAACAAAACAAAACAAAGAAGTAACCGAACACCACCAAAAGAATATCCAGTGCAGAAAAAAATAAAATCCTGAACAAAAGCCCGACCGGCCCCATGTGCCCATTAGGATAATCGAAATGGTAATTATGCCCCGATGGCATCTTTTGTGATTCAGATCTACGTTCAAGATAACGTCTGGACAAAGGTTTTCAGGGACAGTTCCTATCATAACAGAGGGTCTGAGATGTCTCATGCACAAACGCAAGCACAGATAACGCATAATCACAGGTGAATAGATAAAAAACTAGACCAACACAAACACACACGAGAACAAAAAAAACATACCAATCATTGTATGAAATGTAGCAAAAAACAGCATGTATATCATACTTTGTCATTTTTTTTTCTTCTAAAGCAGTGTTAGGTTTATGAAACAAAAGCGTCGCCTATCGATTATTTCTGGAACTTCAATTATCTATGTCAGTGAAATGAGTCTAATGTTTTGCGTTCTACCGTGTAATGTTTCTAAATATGTCACAGAACAACATCTTCTGGTAACAGTGACCCATGCAGGGGATAAAATCGTATATCATGTAGACAATCCAAACGGGACTTCTGATCCGTGAGAAAAGATGAATCCAGACGATATAAAAATCCAGCTGCGGTATTCTGCTTCCTCCAATGGGCTTTTTAGACGATACACTGACCACATGGACGTGGAGATGTATCGCACTCCAAACTGCGGCTCAAAAACCTTTCTTTTTTACAAAACATACTTGGTGCAAAAACTACAAGTCTGCACCCGTCATTCCCTTCCTCATATCTTGTGTGACTGACATTTTCGATAGAGCCGTTCCTTCTGATGTTGTCTCGGGATATGTTTTACAAGTAAAGAGTGACTTCACCACCGGCTGGTTCTACAAAGAATGAGGCACCCTTTCATCTGTCTTCATACCACATACTACAGAAGGACGCGCAACCTGTCCGACGACAACATGACGTCACCATGCACGGTCTCCTCTCAAGTGAGACATGCCATTTTTCTCTAGGTGGTTAGCTGGTGTACCAGGCAGGGGTTTTACACAACATTATCTTACTTTTGATATATCATAACATCTGTATATTAAAAAATAAATTTTAATTTCCATTTTAGACGTTTCTTGTAACTCCATATTTAGTTATTAAACACCTCCAAAAGATTCGTTATACAGTTCCATGAGATTTTCCATTAATTTTTTTTTTCATCAAGTTGTAAGCTTTTGTACCCTGCGATATGTTGTTTGCATAATCCTATGGATATTGAAGCCAATAAAAAAACACCGCACAACAATGTGCCCTCTGAAAGCTTAGACAAGGATAGGGGTACCTGAACGAGCTGGTTTCACTATTACAACAGAAATTTTTCGACCTATACCGCATAGAGCAAAGAGCTCATCAAAGTTACCCTTCTTATTTCTAAGTCAACAAACTCCCAAGAAATCAATCACTTTGTCATAAACGCAAAGCTTAGACACCAATTTTTTAGTGATGCCAAAGCGTCTCCTTTCAATATTTAATTGAACTGCAATCACCCATAACCATAGGAAATGTGGCATACACGTTTCAATCTCTTGGATATAAATCGCCTAAACCGTTAGATGTGTTTTTGCGTCAGAACTGTTTGGTGAGCAGCGACAAGCTGAACGACAGGTGCATTTGGCTTAGACTAGCATACATAGGCATGCGTTTTTGGTTTTTGTGTACGGGTGTGTCCATGTGTCTGTTACCTGCAAAGCAGCTCTATGTTCATGGATCGCGTCACATATCAATGATTACGAGAATTGCAACAGTTTGCCTAGTCAGAGCTATATTGAAAGTACATGATTGTGTATTTTTAGCCTTTTTCGAAATTCATGTGTAGAATGCCGACGATATATGAAGAAAAAAAACTGACGTGGTAAATCACGTTATATGGTTATATGCAGGCCCTTAAATTACACTTTACTCGTAAGTTACCCTGCTGCCATATATCAGCTAATATGACCAAGCGATTGCCCCGCTTTCGCATGTAAAGGTATTAATTAGACCATTTTTTCCACACAACGATCAGTTCTTGGTCCTGAACACTTTTAATACTGGAGCATGGTTTGCTCGTTTGTCTGTTTTTTTGTCATGAAAGGTATCGAGGGCATTAAAACCCGGACGAGAACGCTAGATACATATATACATTTTTGTATTTTCTGTGACTCGAATTTGTTCATCTTGTTTATTCTTTCCACGATATATCTGACAATATAGTCACTGGTAAATAAGAAAATAGCCTACAATTCAGCACTGAAACCACGTCAAAAACAACTTGAGACGAAGCTCTGTTTTAAGAGTATAAGGCGTTCTGAATGAACCAGCAATTTAGCAGCGTCGCTTCGTTCTCGGATACCCGTAACATTATCCGATGACATTAAGAAATCAAATTATTTTTGCCGTAGGGCTTGCAATTGACAGCAGCCAATCTATTTCCGGTATACCAGGCGTGTGTTAACTTTTTTTTTCATTCAACTGGATGTCAGCTGACTTGTATCACAGTTCTAGTAAGCACTGCAATTCTAGTCAGGATAGCTAGGAGACGTTTTTGATCCATGACATCGAATCTTCTATTAAGCATCTAGTAAATATGGTAAAGAATGGTTCTATCAAAGGGACGTTTTTGTATAATAAACAAAAAAGTTTTTGAGCAAAAGATACTTTTCACCTGTCACAAATGCACTTAATTTCTTAAAAATTTGTAAGGACGTTTTACTTTGCGTATTGGGAGGTCGAAAATATAACAATTCCCTGGTAGATTAGTGTTATGCATAAATATTGAATTTATTACTAAAATCATCAATTTGTTAATGTGTGTCTGTGCATGTGCGTGTCTCTTTCTGTATTTGAACGTGACTCTGCTTGTATGTGTGTGTGTGTGTATGTGCTTGGGTGTATGGACACGTGTCTGTTTTGGTTGTGTGTGTTTGTGAGTTTCTGCCTGTGTTTGCACCTGTTTGTATTTAATCGTGTGCATGTCTTTGTGTTTCACCACATACACGTGAAAGATCCTCCCGTCGCTCGAAGTGCGTTTTTGTGCTGTTTCCTTTTGTATCGGTGGAAAAGGTGGGTCAGTTGGATCTGCAAAAATGTGTACACAATGAACTTTTGGTGGGTGGGTAAGGAAACCCTCTGAAAACCCTCGGAACCCAGTCTACTAATAGACGGACACAAACAATAAGATAAGCAAACATGCACGCACACATACACACACTCATACAGACACACACACAATAATACACACACAAACGCACACTCACAAAAACACACACACATACAAACGCACACACACAGACACACAAACACACACAAACGCACACACACACACACAAACTCATACACAGACACACACAGGCTGCAAAAGCCACTTGTATTTTCCTCCTCTGTACAATCCTAGAGTGTTACGCCAAAAGCAGGTTTGCTGTGAACTCAATTGCAGCAAAAAAAACGTATGTTCCAAGAGACACTATGTCAGTCATCGTATTGTTTTGAACAAAGTTTGTAGATCATGTAATAGCACCACGCATCTGCTTGAAGATTAAACAAAGATAAGTAGCCTAGACTACCTGTCTATATAAACTGTCTGTGCTTTCAGGCAGTGGTATTCCGAGTATCTGCTTGAAGATTGAACAGAGATAACTAGCCTACACTACCTGTCTATAAACTGTCTGTGGTTTCAGGCAGTGGTATTCCGAGTATCTGCTTGAAGATTGAACAGAGATAACTAGCCAAGACTACCTGTCTATAAACTGTCTGAGGTTTCACGCACTGACATTCCGAGTATTGAGCCGGTAGCGAGTGTGTGAGCGCTTGAGCGAAAGGGAATTTGTTAATAGCAAATCAGACCTCAGTGTTTTATTATACAGGTAAAGCAATCGTTTTTCTTCCTTTGTTTTTCTTTTGTTCTTTTTCTTCTCTTACGTTTAGTGTAGTAATAATTTTAAGATAATCTAAAAGCTGCATTTTTCTTAAAGGAGTACTTACGACTTGTGGAGTTTTTTAGAATATCAAATACTTTTTGATGAGCGCGGAACTATGATGGGAACTAGCATGAATTTACTAAAACCAATATTTATTGAAAAATAACACAAATGCCCAAGGAAATACCAGTGTAAAACAAATAGAATCAAAACGTCTGCAACAAAGATGTACCAACAAATATCAACCTAGACACCTTCGCCATGGTAAACAAATCCATTCCTGCAATATATTGAGCAATCAACGTTGGAAAGGTTGATGCCTTTTTCATTGTTTTATTGCCCTATTCTAATTCCAGACATCCATGGGCGATTTTATAGGCCATGCTGTTCCGGGCACTATTCTGCTATTGTTTGGCCTGTGGTGGTCCATCAAGTACTCCGCCATGTGGGCCAGTCGGACAAGGGGCCGTGAGACGAGCTCAGCTGCAGTGCGCTGTAACTGTGGTCCAAGTCGTTTCCTGAAAAGAGTTCCTGTTGAAGGACTGTGCAAAACTATACTTGGAACTGCAGGTACCAAAAACATTTTATAAATGGTTGTCTTTTTTGTCTGTGATATGCATAAAACAGCATTTATTCCGTGCCTTAAATAAAGCTTAAACATAATAAATGCGTATAAGATTGGTACGGTGCATTGGACTATGTAAGGAAAATGTTGATACTCTACTAATACGAAGAAAGGATATGCACAAGTCCAGTATCAACAAAATACTTTTAGGTAATTTAAGTTTAGTACATATATACATTTACACAATATATATCGGCCAAACTTTTTTTTGGTATTTATCTAACTCGGAAATTAAACGTATACCTGGCGTGAAAAGTAGAAGAAGACATCAATATCACGGGGTAGGAGTTTTTATAAAAAGTGAAGTATAAAGCGACACTCGCTATACATGATCGCTAAAATCTTATTGCCTTACAACAGACGAGTACGAGCACTGAAGTACGGAAGTGCACAATGGTAGTATTTACAGCAAGCTATGCTGAAGTACAAAAGTACACAATAGTAGTATTTACAGCAGACTGTGCTGAAGTACAAAAGTACACAATGGTAGTATTTACAGCAGGCTATGCTGAAGTACAAAAGTACACAATAGTATTATTTACAGCAGACTGTGCTGAAGTACAAAAGTGCACAATGGTAGTATTTACAGCAGGCTATGCTGAAGTACGGAAGTGCACAATGATAATATTTACAGCAGGCTATGCTGAAGTAAAGAAGTACACAAAGGTAATATTTACAGCAGACTGTGCTGAAGTAAGGAAGTGCACAATGGTAGTATTTAGTCCAGTCCGGCACTGGAAGGCTACACAAACCTGGCATGAAGATGGCGTAAACAAAGACGTGTTTTCTGTTGCAGGAATGTTCTTGGAACAACATGTCGGCCAATGGACGCTCATTGATCCTGTAACTTCAGAGTTCCACATGGTAGGTATCTGGCAACACACCACCATGTATCTGTTCACCGCCCTGAACGGGTTCTGTGATATTGTGATTGCACTGAGAGCGCCTGTGCCCAGTGGAATAGACCACGTCTCCCTGTCGATGGCGTACGCAGTGGAAGGACTTTTGTTCTTCTATCACGTGCACGGCCGTACTGGCGTGGACGTCCGTCTCCACATGCTGCTGGTGCTGGCTGCGGGTCTGTGTGCTGTTGTGAGTGGGCTGGAGGCCTGGAAGCCGGGCACCTTACTACTGCCCATGCTGCGGACAGCATTTACTCTTCAGCAGGGCACCTGGTTCTGGCAGGTCAGATATTGTTGTGCTTTGTATATGAAAGGAATCATAGTTTTTTGTTTCTATCATGCATGTTTGGCGGTACGAGATCGTGTGGTGTAACGGCAGTATGTTTGGCTTAGGTCTCGAATGCAAATTCTGTCATGTCACCGATCTTTTGTTCTTGGTAAATTTAGTTAACACAATTTCCCTCACTTCACTCAGGTAAAATGAGTATCTAGTTTTGGGTATGGAGGTCCCATGTTTGCGCAGAGTTCCCAAACCCAATGCACGTTGAAAACCTACCATGCATTTCGAACGAGAGTAGGGGCAGGCCAAGGTGGGCGATTGGGCAAATTTCTATGCGGATTGGTGAATTTCTTCAAATTGATCTGAATTGAGACATGTGAACCTGCGTTTCGTATCAAACATCTCCGGTCGCTCATATATATCATCCAGCCACACTACGAAAAGAGCAGTGATGTATCATTCATTTTTTTAAAATCCGATTCAAACAAAGCCAGGCGAAACACTTGGGAAAGTGACCAACAATAAAAATATGAAATAACCATTACAACCTTATCTATAATATAATATTTCTGCAGATTGCTTTCATCTTATATCCTCCCTTTCCTGGCCACGATTGGTGTGGCGCGCCATCTTGAGTACATTGCGGACTCCATTCAATAAGTCGTAGCACAGTCACGATACGTCAAATCGAGCTATTATATGTGTTCCCGTGATCTAGAAGAGTCAGGGAACCGTGTGTATGTCAGTTGAAATTTCAAAAAGTAGTTGAAGACGAGATTAGTTCCGTCAAAGTTGACCTTCTATGTACTCATCATGGCGAGGGTAGCTTGTGTTTTACGGTCTGTATGGGGGTTTCCAGGTGACCGATGTATACCGTCTACTTCCGGGTCAAACCAACTACCCAAAACAAAACACGCAATACTCTACCAGTGACAACCGATTGAGTGCCCTCAGTTTGGAGAATCGTATGTATCTCAGTCAATAGACTTTAGACAGAAACTGACCAGATCTAGGAGGTTATATCAGTTATCTTATTAAACTTCATTGGCTCATCCCAAGCCGCGAGACATTGCACTACAAGTGACCGAAGGAAAGTTTTATCTGTCATATTGCCAGGCGTGACATATAACTTAACTGTATTTGAGCCAGACTTCTTAATAAGACAGACTAGCATTTACCTCTTACTAAGCTATTCCGACAGTGTATCATTCAAATGATACAGGGTAATACACAATGTATTCAGCGATCTAAATACTTAAATAATGATTTTTAAGCTCATAAAAAGCAACAACAACTGTTAAACCCATAGTATGTAAACTCATATGATAGTTCTAGTCCAGTCTAGATCTACTGTGTTATAACATACTGTAAACTATACATTGTTATGAAAGAAAAAGTCCCGAATGTTAAAAGTAACTTGTTGTTTTTGATAACCATCTACATGTATCATAATTATTCCATGACAATTGTGGCAACCATGTGGTGTTGTTGGTTATACATAATAGCCTGTATAAGTACATGAGAGAAATGCCTTATATAGACAATGATACTTCTTCCATGCGCATTACCTATTGTGTATTTCACTAGTACTTCAAATTACTCCATGTACAATAGTAGCTTAGATACTCTGTTGTTGACAAATGTATTATTTGTTTTACTAATAAAGCCTTGAAAAAAAATTGTATTCAGCGATCTACGGGCTGTATCATTCAAAGTGATATACTCCTGGTTAAGATACAAGAATCCCAGCAGTGGTGCAATATCAAAAGACAGAGGCAAAGATCTATTCCGACAGTGTTTTCATTAAAGTGAAACAGGTATCCCGACTGGTGCCACATTCAAAGGACAAACTCCCCGGTAATGATTTACGGAAAGGCTAAGCTATTCCGACAGTGTATCATTCAAGTAATAACGGGTAATATACAGTGATCTATGGGGTGTATCATTCAAATGATACAAGTTAAGATACAAGAATCCCGAGTGGTGCAACATTCAAAGGAGAAGGGAAAGACTAAGCTATTCCGACAGTGTATCATTCAAATGAAACAGGTATAATATAGCGATCTAAAGGGTGTATCATTCAAATGATACAGGTTTAGCTACAAGAATCCCAACTGGTGCAACATTCAAAGGACAAACTAAGTGGGAAAGACAAAGTTATTCCGTATTCTAAGTATCATTTAAATTAATAAAGGGTAATATGCACCGATCTAAAGGGCGTACCATTCAAATTATTAAGGTTAAGTAAGATAGAAGAATCCCAACTGGTAAAATATTCAAAGGACAAACTCCCCGGGAAAGACTAAGCTATTCCGACAGTGTATCATTCAAATGATACAGGGTAATATACATCGATCTAAAGGGTGTATCATTCAAATGATACAGGGTTATGATATACAGCTATCTAAAGGGTGTATCATTCAAATGATACAAGTTAAGATACAAGAATCCCGACTTGTGCAACATTCAAAGGACAAGAGAAAGACTAAGCTATTCCGACACGGTGTATCATTCAACTGAAACAGGCAATCACAGCGATCTGAGGGTGTATCATTCAAATGATACAGGTTATGATACAAGAATCCCTGCTACAACATGTAAAGGACAAATTCCCTGGGAAAGACTAAGCTTTTCCGACAATGTATCATCCAAACGATACAGGGTAATATACAGCGATCTAAAGGGTGTATCATTCAAATGATACAGGGTTATAATATACAGCTATCTAAAGGGTGTATCATTCAAATGATACAAGTTAAGATACAAGAATCCCGACTTGTGCAACGTTCAAAGGACAAGGGAAAGACTAAGCTATTCCGACAGTGTATCATTCAAATGATACAGGGTAATATACAACGATCTAAAGAGTGTATCATTCAAATGATACAAGTTAAGATACAAGAATCCCAACTGGTGCAACATTCAAAGGACAAGGGAAAGACTAAGCTATTCCGACAGTGTATCATTCAAATGATACAGGGTAATATACAACGATGCAAAGGGTGTATCATTCAAATGATACAAGTTAAGATACAAGAATCCCGACTTGTGCAACATTCAAAGGACAAGAGAAAGACTAAGCTATTCCGACACGGTGTATCATTTAACTGAAACAGGCAATCATGCAGCGATCTGAGGGTGTATCATTCAAATGATACAGGTTAAGATACAAGAATCCCTGGTACAACATGTAAAGGACAAATTCCCTGGGAAAAACTAAGCTTTTCCGACAATGTATCATTCAAATGATACAGGGTAATATACAGCGATCTAGAGGGTGCATCATTCAAATGATACAGGTTATTAAGATACAACAATCCCAACTGGTGCAACATTCAAAGGGCAGAGGGAAAGACTAAGACTAAGTTGCGTCGTACACAATCCCTTCTGCATCTTTGTTTTGTAATCTAAAAGTAATGACTATATATATGATATAAACAAACTACAAAGTTGTCTTTTCGTCCACCAAACAATTAACAATAGTTCTTGTGTACCAAAGCAATTCCATTGCCGTTTCCATTACAATTCAGACCACCATCACTACAGTACTAGACAGTGGAACAACCTAAAACAGGTCCAACTAAAAACGCAACAAAGAAAGTTCTCCATGATGTTCAGATGCCCGCAAAGTTACAAAGTTACAAAGTTAATATACAAGAATCCTGAAGGTGTAACATTCATTCATATAAATTGACACATGTTGTCCTCCCGCCGATTAAGGGAGGTTAATACGGATAAAACAGCGCCTTTCTACAACTGTGTCATAAAAATTGACACAGAATCCTCCCATCGAAACTTTCTGTCATTAAAGGGGGTAATACGAATAGAAGAGCGCCTTTCTACAACTGTAAATACACACAGTTGTCCTCCCGTCGAAACTTTCTGTTATTAAAGGAGGTAATATGGATAGAAGAGCGCCTTTCTATAACTGACTGTTTAGTTGAATTCTGATTTCGGCAAACATTGGTGTGGTGTTATCAATGTTGTAGTATGAGTCGCTATTCCATTATTAAACGCGTCTTTTTATTTTGAATTGTTGTCAGTGTGCTATTTTGTTAATTACTACGCGTGAATACACGACCGCCAGATTAGAATGCTTCTTATCAACACGATCGTACTATGGAAATTTACCTTTTGTAGATCTTTACACGGACCGACTCATACTACAACATTGATAACACCAATGTTTGCCGAATTCAGAATTCAACTCAACAATCAGTTGTAGAAAGGCGCTCTTCTATCCGTATTAACCTCCTTCAATAACAAAATGTTTCGACGGGAGGATTCTGTGTCAATTTTTATGACACAGTTGTAGAAAGGCGCTGTTTATCCGTATTAACCTCCCTTAGTAACGTAAGTTTTGGGAGGACAACTGTGTCAATTTATATGAATGAATGTTACACCTTCAGGATTCTTGTATATTAACTTTGTGACTTTGCGGGCATCTGAACATCATTGAGAACTTTCTTTGTTGCGTTTTTACTTGGATCTGTTTTAGGTTGTTCCACTGTCTAGTGCTGTAGTGATGGCGGTATGGATTGTGATGGAAACGGCCATGGAATTGCTTTGGTACACAAGAACTATTGTTAATTGTTTGGTGGACGAAAAGACAACTTTGTAGTTTGTTTACATGATATATAGTCATTACTTTTAGATTACAAAACAAAGATTCAGAAGGGATTGTGTACGACACAACTTAGTCTTTAAGTCTTTCCCTCTGCCCTTTGAATGTTGCACCAGTTGGGATTCTTGTATCTTAATAACCTGTATCATTTGAATGATGCACCCTCTATAGATCGATGTATATTCTCCTGCGTCATTTGAATGATACACCCTTTATATCGTTGTATATTACCCCGTATCATTGAATGATACACTGTCAAGATAGATTAGTCTTTCCCTCTGTTCTTTAAATGCTACACCATTAGGATTCTTGTATCTTGACCTTTATCATTTGAATGATACACCCTCTAGATATCTCAGGATATCTTAGTCTTTCCCTCTGTCCTTTGAATGTTGTACCTTTAGGATGCTTGTATCTTTAAGACTTAACCCTGTATCTTAATAACCTGTATCATTTGAAAAATACATTTGAAAGATACAGCCCCTAGATTGCTGTATATTAACCTGTATCTTTTGAATGATACACTTTCGGAATAGCTTTATCTTTCCCTTTGTCCTTTAAATGTTGCACCAGTTGGGATTCTTGTATCTTAACCTGAATCATTTGAATGATACACCCCCCAGATCGCTGTATATTACCCTTTATTATTTGACTGATACACTGTCGGAATAGCTTAGTCTTTCCCGGGACAGTGTCCTTTGAATGTTGCACCAGTTGGGATTCTTGTATCTTAACCTGTATCATACACATTATAAATCACTGCATATTACCCTGTATCATTTGAATGATACACTCAGTCGAGTAGCTTAGTCTTTCCCAGGGAGTTTGAATGTTGCATTAGTTGGGATTCTTGTATCTTAACCTGTATCATTTGAATGATATACCCTTAAGATCTATGTATGTTACCCTTTATCATTTGAATGATACACTTTCGTAATAGCTTAGTCTCAGTTCCCGGGGAGTTCTTTGCATGTTGCACCAGTCGGGATTGTAGTATCTTATCCTGTATCATTTGAATGATACATCCTTTAGATCGCTGCATATTACCTTTTATCATTTGAATGATACACGAATAGCTTAGCTTAGCCCTTTGTCCTTTGAATGTTGCACCAGCACTAGTTGGGATTCTTGTATCTTAACCTGTATCATTTGAATGATGCACCCCTAGATCGCTGTATATTACCCTGTATCGTTTGAATGATACACTGTCAGAATAGGTTTAGTCTTTCCCAGGGAGTTTGTCCTTTGCATGTTGTACCAGGGATTCTTGTATCTTAATTAACCTGTATCCTTCGAATGATGCACATCGCTGTATATAACACTGTATCATTTGAATGATACACTGTCGGGATAGCTTAGTCTTTCCCGGGGAGTTCTTTGCATGTTGCACCAGTTGGGATTCTTGTATCTTATGCTATATCATTTGAATGATGCACCTTGAGATCGCTGTATACATTGTGTTGTGTATTACCCTGTATCATTTGAATGATACACTGAGTCGGAATAGGTAAGCAAGTAAATGCCAGGCTTTTCCAGAATTCTGGTTCAAATACAGTCAAGTTACATGTCACGCCTGGCAATACGGACAGATAATCTTTAGAGGTAAAACTGTCCTTCGGTCACTGTGTAGTGCGGTCTCGGCTTGGGATGAGCCAATCATTATATATAAATTGACCCAGTTGTCCTCCCGCCGATTAGTCTAAACTGTTCGGTCATACCATGACATCCTGTAGCTTCTAGTTGTAAAAGAGGTTGTCTCTTTCACCGCCTCAGTCTGTAGGTTCATATGCATGCATATGGTTTCATGCGCTTCTGCCGACAGTGTGATCCGGAAACAGATGCGTCTTTCTTTGTGACCGGGTACCGCAAAACCCCCATGTGGTGCGTATTTCAGCCAAAAACATGGCGGCTAGAAACATGGCGGCTTCCGAAAAATCTGAGTGAGGGCAAACTCTGAAGCGGTAACCCATCAATCTAGCAAAAGTCAAATTTATTTTGTGAGGTACACACGGTTGTCTGACTCTTCTAGATCACGGGGACACATATAATAGCCCGATTTGACGTAACGTGACTGTGCTACGACTTATTGTATGGAGTCCGCTATGTACTCAAGATGGCGCGCCACATTGGGACCTGGACAGCCATGAGAACATGATGTTTGTCTCCATGGCGTTCTGTTGGCACTTGCTGGGTGTCCTGCTCTTCATGTGTGTTGTGTACACATTAGTTTATCGCATCTACCAAGCCAAGGAGAAACAGTTAGGTACCGACATGGAGCTGGGACCGCTGCAGACACACTCGGACTCCGATATGGACTAATAACACATACCATCGGGTCAATGCTAACATCTGTCAATCTTGCACCAAGATAACTACTACTTTTACAAAGAGGGACCTCCCGATAACTAGTTCGACATATTCTAGAGGAGGATGAGGTAGGTTTGTAGAATAGTCGACCAGCCTCGCATAAGTATCTCTTACTTTTAGGACATTTGACAATGTTATCCAACGTGAACGTATGTCTGGATAGTTTGCCGATAGATAATGTCGGAAGTGTAATGTTTGGTTTTTTGGTTTGTTGCTTATTTGTGTTGGCGATTTGTGACGCTATGGCTGCAAACAAGTTCGATAGCAGTTCCGTCATATTTACTGATATTTACTAATACTGTTGTACTTTTGGTTTTTAAATTCTGTTGAACATCTTCATTTATAAGTTCATAACCTTTACATGCATAAGAAATGACAGCAGCAAATAGGTAACTAAATGCAAAGTGTATATCATATAGGCAGATTTATACATCATTATCACATCAGGAAACCACAAGTATTAGTGTAACTTACATTTGCCACTTATAATATGTTATCAAATATATGATATTATGCAAAGTCAATGTACTTTCTGTTGTAACATTAATGTTGGTAACCTTTCTACCAACGACTGTTGACATGTTTCTTTAGTTTGGTATATCTTTGTAATCAAGAGTGAATAAAGTAACAATGCTATGGGAACTTTTTGTGCACGAGATATGGTTTCCACATGGCATGTACTTGTATATATGGACTATAATAATGAATAATAGAATGAATAAAACAAGATAAACGGATCTTCATACCATTAAAATGCTAATAAATCAGTAGATTTGAATACACTCTCTGTCTCTGTGGTAAATGGTTGTGTCAATAGAGTCTTTTTAAAGACAACCAACTCAGAGCGATCGCGACTTGTGTTAAGTATGCGATCGGCGTCAACTGGATGCGTCGCAAATACTATCGTCCTCGGCACTGCATGGATACACGGCTATTATCAAGTACGAATGCGCATGCACAACGCATACGCAGTTTAAACGCACCTAACACGTAATGTCTGCCTAATACCTACGATAGATACACCAACTTCGTCATCCATTCGCTAAATGTGCGTTACAAGTAAGCAAAATAATTGAAAAAGGCAATTCTTTTTAACAAAAAGCTGGCAACGCAGCTTGAAGTGATGCTGTTACAAATTGTATACGTCTGACCGGTTCGCTGTTTAATCACCCCCTCCCCCTTCTAAACATTAGCTGTGCTGCTATGGTAACGGCAGAATTTTTCTGACTTCTTTTTTGTTGCGAGACAACTTATAGTCATAGTATTGTCCTGGGTATTTCATCCGTCAAAAAAAAAAGACATTGCAACTTCTCGGATACCATTTAGATTGAATTGAAAGTAAATGGATTGTAAAATAACTCATTATCTATGAACGTTAGATCCTAACTCGATCTAATCATGCCAACCGTACAGAGGTTAGCAAAAATGTCAATAATATCTAATCATCTGATTATGTCAACCAAGTATCCTAGTAACGAGTATCCATCACTCTACTACTAACATTTCAACCCTCAAAGCACACAGTGATCTCTTTCTTGAGTTTTGTCTGTGTATGAATGAAGGCAACATTCAATATTGACTGATAAAACTAACCGTCACCTTCTTGTTATGGGTGAGAGAATGTGAGTTGTATCAGGATCGCTGACAGTTTCCAATCAGTGTTAGATTAGTGAACTCTCTCCTATCCCGGTTTGAGCGTTGTCGCGACACAATGTTATTTACTACGTACGACAGCAGTAGGTTTTAGTACTGACCTTGCAGGGATGACCTGAGATAAGGGAAGGGTAAAATAGCTCGTTTATCAACAATCTCGTAGTTTGTATTCAAATGAGTGTCACAGAGCTCCAGCATTACCTCCTCAACTATCCACACTGATAGTCTTCTAAGAATTGTACGGATACCAAAAATGTTTTTCAGACAAGTATATTGATATTCTAAATCGTATAGCCATGCTAACAATGACGTAATTCTAGAAACATTGATTGTTTTTCCTATCATGCCCTGACTAAACCCGTTGTGGTGTTAGAAATTGATTCGTAATCTTAATCCTGGTCATTGATGGGTAAACACACACACACACAGACACACACAGACACACACACACACACACACACACACAGACACACACACAGAGACACAGACAAGCGTACGCGCTCATACACGCACTCACCGACACACACACACAATCACACTCACACACAAACATAATCACACACGCGTAAAAGAACACACACACATTATCATACACACATGCACACACAAAGACACATAATCACACACACTCATACACACATGCATACACACACATATACACAGACACACACACATACGCACACATACACACACACATATACACGTCTTTGATACATATGACTGTTCTCACATAGCCGCAAAAAAGGATGTATTCCTTAAATTTATTGATTTCCAATACCTTCTCACAGAGAGATGAACGCTTGTTTGGTAGAAAAATGTTATTTTTTAGTTGTTTGAGTTTAATTTTCAATTGTGAAAATTGTACTAAGGTCTGTGTGTTACTGTTTATACTATGAGTGGCTGTAACAATCACGTCATGGTTTATTATCTTTAACGTCTAAACCGCACAATGATACCGACCACAGTGTACACATATGCCCCAGATTCCTAATATTTCACGTTAAACCTCAAATGGCCTTCAGAATTTAATAACAATAAGCTCTGGACTTTTTTTCTGAAAAGACGGACTTCAGCTGGAAGAGCCCTTGTTCTAAGATGCCTGTGGCAAAGTATTTAACAAAATGAGCACAAGAAACTATGTGCTCTGCGTCCCTCACTTAAATACATATTAAAAGATTGTTGATAAACGAGGTATTTGAACCTTCCCTTATCTCCGATCACCCCAGAATGGTTAGCACTGTGATTAAACCGTAGATACTGCTGCTGTACGTGCGGTCACTGACCTTGTTTCGGGACACCGCTCCAGCCTGGATGCACTTATATCACCTTGATTGTACACTGTCAGTTTTCGTGAAACAGCTGGAATTTTTTACGCATGACCGTTAGCATACGTTTAACAAGAAAGCCAAGAATGCCTGTTCTACAAGTGAAAAGTTAACATTATCTCTGTGTAAGACACGGAGGCTGAGATACATAGTGTGATATACCGATATGAATAGTGTTTATTGAGGACCTGCATTTTTACTGTATGCAAATAACACAGTAACTACTAACAATCTCTGAAGAGCCCCCTTATCATGTCTTCAATCACATGATTTCATTAAACTTGGACCGGAGCACGTCACCTTCCAGGCTGCTCTGCACATATATGTGCATCGGGTCATTCTATGTCTCAGATTTGAATTCAGTATTTTACACTACATCGATAACTACTGGCATTTAAAACTAACACCGCATGAGGTAGACTTCAAATGCACATTAAATACATGTCCGTCAGAAATACCACAATATACTGTAGAACAGCGAGTCACAGCAGCAGGATTCTGTTGAGACTATACGACAACGTTAATTTGGGATGCTATACGACAACGTTAATATGGGATGCCATACGACAACCTTAATACTGGATGCTATACGACAACCTTAATACTGGATGCTATACGACAACCTTAATACTGGATGCTATACGACAACCTTAATATTGGATGCTATACGACAACCTTAATATTGGATGCTATACGACAACGTGGGACCTCTTGTCATGACCATTGGTCTCAGGCCCAAGAGGTCCCGGATTCGAATCCGCTTGCCGTGTCACCGATCTTGTGCCCTTGGGAAAGGCAAAGGCACTTTATGCGACTTTCCTCACTTAACTCAGGTGTGAATGAGTACCTAGCTGCGGCTAGTAGCAATGACAAGCCTTTGTGGTGGTGAAAGGCCATAGGGCATGTTCGGGCATGACGCATCCGCCATGGCACATGAGTAGGGTGTATGGGGGAACACCTTGCATCCTTGGTCGGAAGCCTTCCTAGGAGACGGAAACTCCAAACAACAAACCTGTATCTGTTGGGGCCGTCTAGTAACGACTTGTTCAACATAACATTAGTACGTTTTACTAATTATCTGCAGTGAATGTACTGCTAAAGCCGATACAAGAAAAGTAGAAATGTTAAGATTTGCGTTGCCTTCACATGTACTGTAATTCCTGATTTGTAACCGTACTTTTATATCCACGGTTTTCATGGTGACGCCTGTAAGGTGAACTTATTTTCACCGATAACAATTATTTGGCTTCTTACGCGCACCTGTCACCAGTTTTAAGTCCGAGAACAAGTCCAATTTTCTCAGACCGCAAAAGTTTGGTACAGAGAAGACAAAGTGAATTACAGTATATGAAAACAAAAACCTTTTCGCACCTAATTGATCTTTCAACATGGTTACATCTTGTGTTTCTTGTGTAGTTAACAACCTAAATGATGTTAAACTCGCCCAAAGATAACCGTGGAATAATAACAATGCAATTCAATATACTTCCAAAAGATCAAAACAAATCCTGAAGAGCTAAAAACTCATTGGAGTTTATTGGAACACTTCATCGACAATATAAGATTACAATATAAGACACGTTGATTTTACCCATGTATAACATCCCTGTCACTGCATAGCCTTTTGTAATCTTTGAAGACTTCCGAAATATTTATGTCATCCCGTATATTCTGCACCCCCAGGGTATACATGCCGTCAAAATATCTCATACAATTATAAGGTCTTACAGCAATTGCCGCATATGAACTGTAACATTCTTAATAATTTGCTTAGTTTAGTGCCAGCATTCCACAGAAATGATTGGAAGGTGTATTACGCTTCCATATAATCTTATCTAAAATTTTTCCCTACTGCAGACCCTTACAGCAGGCAGGTTTATGTACTGGTGCCACTAGCAGAAAGATGAGATCCCCCAGGTCGGTGGGTAGCCAGGAAGTTGGTACCGTTATAAAACGGGCGTCCCAACCGACGACATAACGGCTACGGGGGTGGGTAGCGCACAGCGCATGCTCCATTGCATCCACAACGGCGACTGGATCTTGCGAGAAACGGGCACCGAAGATTATATCGTCCTTAGCTGTAAAGAAAAAGAACAAATCCTGATTCATTTATTATTATGGATATCATCTCTTTACTATTACCCCTTAAGCAGAAGATTATCAAAGCCCTCTTAAAAGAATCCAGGTATGTTTGGGCAGAGTTGATATAATTTGTAGCATCGTCAAGAAACATGAAAACGTCAGTTGATGTAAAAATTTTCAGAATATGTCTGCATGTAGGACGTAGCAAACAAACATCTCAACATAATTGTAATAATTGCTTTCAATCTATATCGTGACGCTTTGACTCAAACTGAACCGAGACGGCGGCCGGTATCGACTTCCGGACACCGTTGACTCCTGATGCCGCACATTTAGAAGATCAGGACAGCTGCCCAAATTATATGAATCCCTATGTCTTGCACAGCAGTAAAACCACAAGAATTATGAACTGATGTTCGGTTAACTCACCAGCTTGTAGGAACTCCTCTCCGTACTCGGTCTTCGTCTCCGGGGTCTGCCGCTGCCAGGTTTGGTCCAGACGACGCAGGATGACGTCATGGTTGGTCATGTCGGTCCGGAACAGCCCAGGCTCAACGATGTGAACTTTGACTCCAAAACCTCTCATAGCCCGTCTGGGCACAAAAGAAACTGTTAAAACAAGAGTTTTGCAGACGGTGTTTTTTTTTAACAGAAGGGACAAAAATTGATCTTTAGTTTCCTCATCAATAAGAAACAAAGTCTAATTTTGTTAAGAAGCGTTCTCAATTTAAAATCATGTTGAAGAGCTAAAAAATATGTTTTATGATATTTTACCTGAGACAGTCAGAAAATGCCTCCACGCCATATTTAGACACTGTGTAAGGCACGCAAAGCGGATTGGCCATTCTCCCGGCAGCACTTGCGATGTTAACGACCCGACCACGTGACTTCTTAAGAAGCGGGAGGAATGTTTTAGTGACGTCAATCATCCCCAGCAAGTTCACATTCAGGACGGCCTGATGGCTCAAAGGGTGCAAAAAAAATTAAATGAAAGGACGAATCAATGTACTTGTTCGGGAGAGCAGTTTATTTTATTAAGTAGTAAAAAATTCTACTTCTTTTAATTAATAAAACAGACCTGGTAGTCCTCCAATGTTGCCAACTCCATGGTTCCTCCAAAAACCCCAGTAATACCCGCATTATTCACCAGCCCATGCAAACCTAGGAAGTACAGAAAAAAAATGTGAATTACTGTTTTGTTACAGGTCTGGCTATAGGAAATTCATGAAGCTGAAAAATTAAGAGAGACACAGGGATAGAGAGAGAGAGTGACTTAGAGGTATGTACATACATCTATTTTGTTAGAAGATTTGAAATGGAACACCTTTAAATTTTTTCTGAACGTTCTTACCTTTATTCCCCGCAGCTACCCTCACCACCCTGAACGCATCTTGTACGCTGTCTGAGCTGGTGACGTCCATCCGGATCGGCTGCAGCCGTTCGGAGCAGGACTGCCGTAACTCTGCCACGCCGGCCTCGGTCAGACAGCCCGCGAACACCCGCAGGCCGAGCTGGTCCAGCCGCCGGGCCAGGAGGTTCCCGAAGCCGGTGTCACACCCCGTGATCAGCACGGTCTTGCCTGTTAGCTGTACAGGAAAGCTGTTTGCTATACGTTTTGTTAGACACTTTACCCAGGTATAGTCTTACTTTATCGCTTAAACTCAGTCTTTCATTGAATTATATTTTTTAGGTTTACGCAACGGGTTTTAAGACAATCCAGCCATTTATATATGACCATTCACTCTTACTACATCACATACATCTGGATTGATGATTGTCTTACATGACAACGGACCTTTTGTGCAACGATAAACTGAATTTAACAATAACATCGTTTTCCAACTTTAAGGGCATGACTCACCAATAAGTGCCAAATCATGATTAACCTAAGATATACAGACAAGAACAAAATGTATCCCTCTGTTGCACTAACCTGTGACAGACGTCCTTTCTCCAACCACCAAGTTATCACCAAATACGTCACCAATAAGAAAATGATGATTTGAAGTAACGTCAACACCTCCATGCTAGTCCTGCGTACAGGGTTCGGGATGTTGAAACACGGTGCCCTTCTGTACATGGTAATATTAGATCTGTGCTTCGTTCAAGGTCAAATCTAGTATAGAGAATTTTTAAACAATTTGAAATATGAATCGGCTACCTCATACCTCCATAAATAATTAGGGCTTTTGAAGACTTAATGACTAAAGGATTTGCATAATTTATCAATGGTAATGTTCATCATTGACAAGAGCCACCAGTCACAAATATAAAATCCCAATGATTTGTCTTTAAACAGTTTTGATATTTTCTAAAGTTTATGTAAATTAGTTTCTCATTTGCATTGTTGCATCTGTTTAAGACATCACAAATTACATGTGTTACATTTATTAAAGTGTAGTTATTTCAAACACTGGCGTTATACAATTTTATACAATATTATTGTAATTATTATAGTAACGTTTATGTTATTTCAGATACATCAGCAGTCATCTTCGTCTTTGAAAATTCATCATAGATTTTTTTTTATTATTATATAATGATAACTTAATATAGTTCAACCAACATATACAATGCGTGGCACGTAATGAAATTTGCCATTAGACATGTTTAACGGATAGTTTAGCAGATATGATCGATTCTGGGCTGCTGACAGTTTAGTAAACAAAGTTCGTCCTTGCCATATTTGCACTTTGTTATTGTCTATCATATGGATCTAACATACTGTACATCATCACATGGCTAAGTTTAATTCAACGGTAGGGTGTTCACAGAGGTTCCGAGTTTCAGTAGGACATGTCAGTAAATTTGGTTGTCCTAGCACAAGCTAGTTTGGGAGTTATACGACGTCAATGTTGGCAACACGACTTTGAGCACCCCCCCTCCTATTGGATAAGGATAGCGTGTGTTAGGACTACAAAACTTGGTGAATTTTTCTTAAAATAAGCCAGGAACAGTTCTAAAAAATTAGAATTTTTCGTGATGACATGCTATTACCCAAATAGTGGTGAATATAACAAATATACGTAACGTGACGCCACTTAATGGTAGCAATGTACAGTGCGTTAAGAATGTAAATGCCTACCTAGTCCCTTGACCTCCTGGTCGTTGGGGGAAAAGGGTAAACAAGAAGATGAGGAGTTGCCTTGTTGACCGTCTGTTCTTAGTACAGTTCTTACTAAAGTTCCACAATATGAAAAACAACAGAATGTGAATTTAGCAAGAACGAACTTTGTTAAAAGAACGAACTAAATACTTACTAGCCTGGAATTGATTCTATCTGCTAAGCTAGGCACGGAACACGGATCATTTTGTGTCAGGCACTACATGTATACGTTACTGGAGTAATATGATAGAAAATAAGACCTTTAGTAGCTTCTTTTCATATTCAAATCATGGGCATACTCGTTGGTAGCCAAGAGGCTCATTTAAATATATATTAGAAGAGGGTTGATAAACAAGGTATTTGACTTGTCCCTTATCTACTGACACATCAGTTACCTCAGCAGTCTCTGCAACGTCAGTACCTGGAGCGGTACTCTCCGTATGTTAGTAGGTATACGTCCCGACAAGTGCATAGGGTAGACATCAGTAAAATGGGAGGGCAGGTTTCTCGTACCGATTTCGAGTGGGTTTACACGGAAGAGCCCCACGCTACAAGAAGAAGGCAGATCATGGGTAAGTTTGAAATTAGAATATTAGGGAAAGTTGTAGACGCGTAAGTAACCTGTGCGAGAGTATTGAAGTTACGTTATAGTGGGTGAAAACAAGAACGGCCACAAAGTGGCTGCTGTATGTTTTTGTGTTATTCTTGGGGATTATCAGCAATAATACAAAGGTGCGTATGCTATAGGAATCGTCCTATATTGTTTTCATGCTGTCTTGAAAACCGACCTGCATTTAAAGACAATCTGGAGCTTAAAAACAAACAAAAATTACGCACCACCTGGAAAGGCATCGATATAAGGACACCACACATTCATTGTTTTCATAGCGGCCTTAATACTAGACGAACACACAATCTCTTTGATTTATATTTCCTACAATATGTAACTGCAATATATATATATAATCATTAAAGTAAAAACAAAATTTACCTAAATCACAAGTTATTTGGCAGCAACAAAACAACAACAACAAAGCACGATCCTTTCAAAATATACAAAACAAAAACCAAAGTCACATATATTACGGACCGAAAATTGGCCTTGATCTTTGTTTTCCAAACACCTACCAACACATTAAAAATCATAGTCAATTCAGAGGTTTTTGAGTTGTCAGTTTAGTCAGTTCAGTTCGTCCTCATATTGAGTTGTGTTGACTTCAAAAATCCGTAAATACACACACAGGCACACATAAAACAATTACTCATCATCTTAATATGTGAAGTATAAAAAACTGATTTTAGACAAATACATATATTATAGAACACTCTTGTGAAATTAATAACATTGAAAATACTACGTACGCGACGTTTGGGGGGGGGGGTAGAAAATTGCCCTGGGTTTGCGAATGGTGGTTAATGTTAATACGAGGTGAGCCAAAAACTAAAGCAAGTGGTTAATAAAGACTCGTTTTTAATCGAATGAGTTGAAATTTGGTACAAACTTTAAGGTAGAGACATACGTCTTCTTGAGAATAAAATATCTAAGTTGGTTCCTCATTATTTAATGGAATCCTGTCAGAATAATAATTGTAGGATGATGACGCCTGTACATGAAAAAAGTCATATGCTTATTTTTTACTCTAAATCCCTTACCCTAATAAAATGCATTTTTATAGCAACATGAAATGTATCTTAGATATTGAAGCTTTTTGAAATTGTTGCGATCTAAATTTCAAGGAAATTAACTAAAGGTTGCGGCTCTAGCGTACGTTTTTCGGGCAAAATGTGACATTAAAGTAGGGAAGGCCTCAAAAGCCCCTCTCCCTCTACTAAATAAAATTAACTTGCTTTTGAGCAGTTTTGATTTGGATAGAAGGAATAGCTGCCATCTTCAACCTCTGCCAGAACAAAGGGTGAATTTGTAAAGAAGGGAGGGTTAGCCCTTAGTACATGGTTATTAGCGTTGGCTGGTACCAATTTTGATAAACACATAAATCCCTCAAGGTAGTACAAGTGTATGTATTGGGTGGTTGCGGTAGTATGCCAATTTTGATGTGCAGTGACGGTGGAATGAAATTATAGACGACAAAGCACAAACTATTCTATACTGCAATTGTAGCAAGAATGACATATTAAATCTGTTTGTCTGTTACAGCCAAGCACCCAGAGATCAAAGAACTGTTCGGCCATGATTCTTACATGGTGTACAAGGTGGTCTTCATGATCGCCCTACAGCTGATAGCCTGCTACTTTGTACAGGTGAGTTTTTGCAGTTGACGTAAGTCTTCTTGGTAACCTACTCACAAAGTCACAAACGATGATAGTAATTTAGATTACACTTTTTGCATGTGTCAAGGAGACCTTAAAAAATATAATTATGTGGCGTTTATAAACTTTCGTCGGTAAAACTTTTATCTCAATTGTAAAATTGTTAGCAAAACACCTTACCTAATTTGGCTTCTCTTATTTCAACTTCGGAACAAAGATAGCTTACAAGTTCTTACTTTTTTCATTTTTATGACAGTATGCATCTTGGTCAAACGTGATCATTTTGGCGTACTGTTTTGGTGGTGTCATTAACACCTCCATGGCAGCGGCTATCCACGAGATTTCACACAACCTGGCCTTTGGCCACTCCCGGCCGCTTCAAAACCGTATCCTGAGCATTGTGGGAAACGTGATCTTGGGCTTGCCGGGTTCAATCACCTATAAGAAGTATCATCTAGAGCATCACAAGTACCAGGCAAGACTCTCACACTTTTCATTCAATATGCTCTTTTTAGTGGATTTCAGTATTTTCCTTTTAGCTAAAAATGCAAAAAAAAACGAGAATTGTATACATGTATGTATATCATAGAGCCTACAAGGCTTACTGCACTGCGGAATGTTAGAATACCAAACATTTGCTTGTTGTTAACAGGACGAAAGGCTAAGTGATGCTGTACGTCTGGGGAGGTTGGAACCAAATACCCTGGCCAATAATAAGCACATTTGGATCAGTAGATTTGTTTCATACTTGGTGTGTTTACTAAGAAGGGTTTGAAAAAAATCTTGAAATTACTATATTTCGCCCCCTTGTGGATTCCCTTGATACTGCAGCGGAAATTCAGTTGTATGTATATTTTGATCTGAACATACTTTGGAAATGCTTTTACTTCGAACACCAGAGTGGGGTCCATTTGGGACCTAGGTGTAAATTTGAAGTGCATTTTGAACATCTGAAAATCTTCCTTCCGTGACTTTGTTAGGCAATATCTGCTATGCCCTATGCTACATTTTGACAGAGATTGGAAAGTACAGTACTGTGAAAATTATAAAGGGATGCCTGTATTTAGTCCGTCATGGATCCAAATGGACCCCCGTTATTTTCAAACAAACCCACCCAAACTACTTATCGTATGGCCACTAAATTTCCACAGGATAAACATGTAAACACGAAGGACAATAGCAACATTGTATCATCATCTTATAACATGATGACATTATCACGTTAGCTAATAAAGGTGGCAACCTTGGATTTTTGAAAATGACGTCATAGAATAAGCCTAAATTATGAATTTTGAATCATAAAAGATACATTGAATTTCATTAGGATAAAATGATGTATAAAAACCAAGTGTAGTTTACGAAAAAAAATTCCATGTTTAAATCGAAATTGGCATAATTTTTTTTAAATTTTAAATATGCCTAATGATGAAGTTACTTTATTTACTTGGAATTTTGGTAACAACAATTTGTTAAATCAGAGGTCAATAGAAATAAAAATGGAACTTATGATGGGGAAACATAAACATAAACAGATACCAAATATGCAAAAGAGGGGCAAATGAATTATTTGCATAATCTATACACAAATAACAAAACCTATTACTGATATATGATGGGAAGTTCATACTTGTGACTTATGTACGTCAGCCAATGAAGGACGACATTATGCATAAATCATGTATGTACCGAAATGCTCTGTCAATGCCGCCGTAAGAGGTGAATTAGGAGTATTTCCTTTATTCGTTGACAGTCAAACACATCTGATTAAATACTGGCTAAGATTGCATTCTCTTCCAAATGATAGGAGTGTCAAAAAGGCTTACGACACTTCAGTCGAAGAAGATCATGACTGGGCTACTCACGTTCAGGACATATTATGCAGACATGGGTTACAAAATGTTTGGCTTAGCCCCGCTGTTAATGCAAAACATTTTGGGAACATATTTAAAGAGGGTCTAAAAGACACGTTTCTTTCTGTCTGGAGGGAACAGCTCAAAAGCACCAACAAACTAAAAACATATTCGAAAAAAAAATAATTATTAAAAAAACTTTTGTATGGAAGAATATCTGAAATCAATTCATATTAGACCATTTAGATACAGCATTACAAAAATGAGAATAAGCACATTGTTTAGAAATCCAAAAAAAGGTCGTCACCGTAACACACCAGTCGTTCAGAGACTTTGAATTCCACTTTGTTATGAAATATCCTACCTACAGTAAAGAGAAAGAAACATTGTTTAAGAATATCATAACCAAAACACACATCCATCTCGCTGGTTCAGAAAGCGATATTTTCCATGTATTGCTCTCATGTTCAACTCATATATCCGTCTACGTAGGCCAGTTTCTTCATAATGTATTCCAAATGCGAGACCAGATTAATCATACAAAACTGTACTGTTATCGATAATGTTTTGTTGTTGTTTTGTATGTAGCCTTTCAGTACTATTGTCTGTATAGCTATTAGTTTTTAATTGCCATACATTGTACCATGTGCGATTGTTGAGCTATAAATTCATTCATTCATTCATTCATTTGTAAAAATGTTATTTGCATGACATCAAGAAAAACTTTTTTCATGGTGGTATAAGGTAGCCGAACTCTATTTTAAATGGAGGTCACAAAAATGTGATATATTTTAAATCAGAAAAATCAGAGACATGCAATGTTTCACTCAACCATTAGATATAAATCATCCTAGCCGACTCACCTGATGACACCCCAAAATGTCAAGTGGTTGTCAAGATGGTGGAAAGGATATTATTTCATTTGTCAGAAAAAAAGAAGATGTTTTAGATATGACGGATGCTAAGGCAATTGCTTTATTGTCCTCATATGCTAAGTCACTTATTGATGTATAGTATTATTGATAGAACCCATAGCATATTATTGGTCATAGAACAGTTATTACCATAAATGGGGTGGGGAATTGTAAATCATTCAACCACAATCAGCGTTCCAACTTACTTTACAAAAGCCAAGTACCCATTTACACCTGGGTGGAGTGAGGAAAGTGATTTTGTGAGATACTGTACCAAGGTGTAGCTAGCGATGCTCTGTCTAATATGTACAAAAAGTTTGATATCACCCATTATTTTCCAGGGGAATGAAGGGATTGATATGGATCTGCCGTTAGAGATTGAGGGAGCTCTCTTCCATACCACATTCACCAAGTTCATCTGGCTTTTCCTGCAACCACTCTTCTATACGCTCCGTCCACTCTTCATGCGACCAAAACCTGTCACCCGGCTAGAAATCATCAACGCCGCTGTGCAACTCGCCTTTGATGTGATCATTTGCTACTTCTTTGGAGGCAAAGTGAGTAAATTTTCGAACAAACTGTAGGATTTGACTTTACACTTGAGACCTGTGTGATTCCTATGTAGTTGGCGCAGGAGCAAAGGTCTCCCTTCGTTGGCAGCTTGATGATGTATCCCACCTTTTATTCCTGAAGGATCTCTTCTTTCTCCCATATGTATTGAAACAATGGGTAGTACATCCCCACACAAGTCTTCACATCTGCCTTTAAGGCTTCTGTTGGGATTTTGTGTAGACATGAAGCTTTCTTCAGTTGCTTGATAGCCCTCTGGATCTCATCTGTTGTTGGCGGTTGAAAATATTGTCTACCTGGATGTCCAACCTTTATGAACCCGGTCTTAACTTTGTACTTCCAATCAATTTACATAATCTTTGTTTCCACATGGTGCATCAGTGTAATTATTGTAACTCTTATCCAAACTACAGGCCCTAGCATACCTGATAAGCAGTACCCTGCTCGCCTCAGGAGTCCATCCCATGGGTGGACATTTCGTCGCAGAACACTACATGTTCAAGAAAGGCTACGAGACCTATTCCTATTACGGTCCACTGAACGCGCTCACCTTTAACGTTGGTTATCACAACGAGCACCACGACTTCCCTAACATTCCTGGGTGCAGACTTCCAAAGGTAAGGTCTTAAAGTAAACGGTGTATTTCAAGATAACCAAACTACGGAAAGAACTAACGGTTGGAAAATATCCCGGCATTGTTTGCTGATTCGTAAAGGCCATCAGAACTATTGTTTGACCTTTCCGCAACATTTCCTTGGTCGTTAAGGTCATGTAATAAGCCATTTAAGAGTTACAGGAGTAAGAAGGGGGCCTCAAAAGCTACCCCAACCGTCAAGGATTTGATAAACAAAAAAGCCCGTCTGAAGTTAAAATAAATGTAACCCACAAAAGATAAAGCAACTGCTGCTGACAATATGCACGTTGATAAATAAGCGTGTGTGAAATGCTGCATTACCGGCTCTAAAAACCCTAGTATTATAAGTCAAGATTATATTATTGAACTCATAAAAAACATGATAGACTAAATTGTTTTGAAGTGCTATGATCTTTATGCATGTCATACTATATATATATTTCTCTCACATACCTCCAGGTACGAGAGATTGCCCCCGAGTTCTATGAGAGCCTTCCTCACCACACATCGTGGATCCGCGTCCTGTACGACTTCGTCACGGACCCGGACATCGGACCGTACGCCCGCGTCAAGCGCCGGGGGAAACTAATCCCCATCAACCCTGCCGAGGTAGATGGAGAAGGTGATACCGTCCTGTACGACTTCGTCACGGACCCGGACATCGGACCGTACGCCCGCGTCAAGCGCCGGGGGAAACTAATCCCCATCAACCCTGCCGAGGTAGATGGAGAAGGTGATACCGTCCTGTACGACTTCGTCACGGACCCGGACATCGGACCGTACGCCCGCGTCAAGCGCCGGGGGAAACTAATCCCCATCAACCCTGCCGAGCTAGATGGAGATGGTGATACCAAGGCAGACTGAAGTAGAAACAAGTACTATTTACTATGAATATCGTATCTACACAAGCGTATGTTCTTTCAAATGATGCGATGATACAAGTGCTGACTGTAGAATTCTGGGATATTTTGCCATCGTCAGTAAGACATATTTTTATCTCATTTTCAGTTACATTTGTTATGTTTGGGTATTTCTTAAGGAAATCCAGCGAATTTATAAACTGTTGTTATCGATTATGCAAACTAGGCCCTAATTCACATTAATAATATTCTGATAACATTACAAATCTCCAAAACTATCCTGTGATGAACAACGCGAAAAAATCTTGTAGAATTCCGGGAATTTTTACCATTCGGGCATAAGCGTCGCCCAAAATGCCAATACATGAATTTGAATTTCAAACGTCAACAGGCCTTATGACAGTTATCATATTTATTATTTTCCATACATCTGAACAAAGTAGGTTATGTTTTAGTTCCGCCATAGTGTAGTTGATCTGTTTGTAGGTTAAGAGCGTTTAACTCGAGAAGCTGTGGATAAATCTTTATGATACGTTGTAGGCTTTTGTATATTGTAGACAATGTTAAAAGAAAGGTCAAGTTTGAAAATAATTTATTTGGTGCGTACCTTTACTTTCCTTGGTGTTAATGGACAACATAACAAAAGAAGCTTTAAATAGCTGTGCACGGTATCCCGTGGATGGGTAAGGGATGTAAAAAAAAGGAACTTAAAGGGGAAGTTCACTAATTGGCGTCCTTTAGAGTATACTCATATTACTGCGGAGAGCTTTAATTTTTTTCACAGCCACATTTTCTGTTAGCCTGTGATGTATTAATGTGATGTCTGAATGAGGAATCAAGGAAGTTATCTAATATTTGATGTACTTCATCCAAGAAAAGCATTTTGGTGAACATGTAAACGGATTTTAAAACCTACAATGTATGTGAAGTACGTCTATAATGGAAATAATGACCAACGCTTTTCAACTCTGTTATCTAAGCTCTGCATTTGTATTATCGTACACTTCATAATAATATCAATATCAATGACTATGGATATTATATTTAATTACGTGAATCTATCACCTGTTATCATTATTATTTGTAATTTTATGTAAGATTTTGTAATAAAATGATAATTTCTAATTATAGTTCATTCCAATTTCAATTACACGCAGTACCTTATATTACATTGAAAACATACAGTGGTATTCATGGCTATATCTCCGTATGTAAGTATGTGTCGATCTATCAATCTTTCTAATAAGAATAAGAAGTATCTTTCAATTAAAAGGCATTATGGGCGCTCAAATCTTAAATGTTCAAATCTTCATGACCAGATTTATGATTTATTGAATACAACGTTGATTTGGATCCTTGGTTCGCATACCGGTGTCAGTCTTCATCTAGAGCTTCTCACGTTGCTGATGGTCCTATCAGAGTAAGCTGTGCGACGCAATTGTGTTTGGATCGTCTGCGTAGCACTTTAAACATTCGTAAACTTAATGCCCTTTAAACGCTGTGCTAACGCGTCAACGTGGCCGAGCGTTTAGATCTCAGTTCTTAAGCAGGCGTGGGTTCTAAGTTATTTTTTTTTCTTTTTCTTTTCTTCAATCAAATCCCATGTTTGTCTAAAAAATAGACCAATTCAAGACTTCGATGTTTAACTGTCCTATTTCCATGCGATTTTTTTAAATATTCAGCCTTTTTTTTTCAAATACGCACCGGCCAGCTTTTCTTAAAAGCTTCGAAAATTTTTTGTTTTAGTTGTATGGATAGGCATGTGACAACAGCATGTCGATGTTATTTTTAAGGGTGACAAAGACGTTATTTGCATGAACACACTGATATGTCTCAGACATTCAAATGAACTGCTTCTAAATCCCCAATAGGCGCCATGTGTAATTGGATAGTCTGTATGAAAACTATCACTATTAACGGCACTGAACTTTAATCCAACACATTCCAGCAAATCCCAAACTAAACCATGAATAAACAAGCTGGCTTTTGCGCATTCTGGAAACGTTTTAGTGCATCGTTTACTATGTTTCCCCGGCAATTGCTACACGTGCATTGGTCTGCCTCTTTCTGTTGTGTCGCGAGAAAATAACATTTCAAAGACAGTGTAACTGATAGTAAGTCTTTTGGGATTCTATTTCCAGTGAAACTTTAATCCAACACAATAATATAACAAGGCTGTTTATCTATGGATTTCATATTTAAAACGACAAATTTGTATCAATTGGCAGGCACTTACTCAAGGTTAAATTGGAAAATCGGCATGTCGGGAAACTGCTGATAGCAGCGATCAAAAAACGGCCCCAAAAACATCAACCAGCGGCAAATCCATTCTGCTGTTTCACTACACAGTTATGACGTTCTATGAAATTTTTCGTACGTTGTTTGGTAAGCAAATGGTGGTAAAAAATATTGTTTTGTGAATGGCTCCTCAAAAATATACCCACAAAACAAACTAAAAACTGCCTACATTACGTCCCCCATGTGGGGCTGTTGGTATCGCCGGTGAGATCCGCCTTGCTAGCCTTTGGATGTGAGCACTTTCAAGAATAGGGGTGAAGGGGCGTGCTAAGGCATGATTCAAAATGGCGCGTGTTTGGATGTCCACTGAATTGTGTAACAAAGCCTGGTGCAGTACTTGAAAGAGGGACACATCAGGGCATGTTGGTTGTCTTGGATGGACAGTTGATTAATTTGTTCTACATTGCACTGTGATGATGAATGTGTAATGTGAGGACGAAAAGTAAAATTGCTTGAAATTACAATCGCTGCCCCCCTCCCACGGCTTGATTAACGGCATGAAAACATACCGGAAGATTGATTAACTTTCCGCTGCAGCGTGCGATCTTTGTGAGCTCAAACTTACAAGGTTTTAAGTCGTATACCTTACTGGTTTTGTAAAACACAAACTAATTTGCATACCAGAGCTAGTTTTTGAATAACAGATAGGTTCTGAAAAGTGTTGGATTAAAGTTGCGTTGGATTAAAGTTCAGTGCCATTATATTCTAAAAAAAAACTTATTAAACGAAATGTTTCAATTTTTTGACAGCAGAGTTGTAAGCCCATATACTTAAATATACTTAAAATAATAATCCAATTCTCTCCACCACCAATACTATCAATTTCATCAACGATATAGTGAAGTCAGTCTGCATGAAAAGGGTAAGTCTATTTAAATGGAGGTGATTCACAGCCACAAATGGTCCCTTATTTGTCCACCCCTGCTTAGGTATATTTGTGCTATCAATGAGTTCCTTCAGACACGTATGCTTGCAACTTCTTTCTACTTGCTATGGTAATAGTCAACAAACTTTAATATCGGGTTTAAAGATTTGTCTTGAATAAGCCCACATTTCGAAGCAGTACTGAGTATTTAGTTTGTGCAATATTTACAGGTAAATCTTAGGTATACAATACAATATGTGGATTTTCGGATGTTTTTTACAAAAGTAATGAAGTGTTAATAACATCCTTCTCTGGTAATAATTCCTTTCCCGGTCAATATTCCATACCGGCAGTAGAGCCTTCTCTGGTAATTACCCCCCCCCCCAAAAAAAAAAAAAAACAAGCACGCCAATTAAAGCCCACAGAAAAGCCAATAAAAGGGCTAAGACCTAAGACCGATGCTAAAACAAAGCACTTCTTATTTCGCATATCCCATCAATGTAATACAGCAAATGGTATGACAGTTCATAATTCAACTCATTGTGAGTGTTAAGTAGTTTCTTGTCTGTCATGTGATATCTTATGATGTTCTTGTGTAGTCAAAGCAACAGCAAAGCGTTGGCAACATTGATTTCAGTAGTTTATAGCCGTTCAAAGATAACATGTCAATATTAAACTAGAATGCCCTCTTAACACTATAATATAAATCCAGAGAGTTTACCTAAAACGAGTACACTAGTACACTATTGAACCCTTGTCAAGCCCAAAACCTTTTGCAACTTGTTATTCTTACCTTTAAATATTTACGCAAACCTCCTGAATTTTGTAAATGTTTTTCCTCATGCCTAAATATCATGACCTACTGATTGTATTGGTGATAATACGATACATACATCAAGTGTTACAGGGGTAGGAATTAAAAGCGCTCAACCCATCGTGGTCCCTGGATGCCCAAAACCGTCTGAAATGGGTTGTTATGAGTTATAGATATATATAGGTACATGACGAAGAGCTGACGGTATGCAATCAGCTTTTTGTCTTGTTGTGTTGTATGTAAGCAAGTTACTGGCCATGCTGGGACAGTAGATAAGGGAAGAGTCAAATAGTTTCTTTATTAACACCCTCCTTATATCTATTTAAATGGACCTCTTGGCTACCGGCTTGTATCGAATTCCACTAAGCGGTGCCAACGCCTTCCAACATCTGCCTCAAAAACTAAATCCATTTTACTTAGTATAGTAAAGATTGTGAATTTTAGTTTGAAAGGGCAGCTCTGAAAAGGTAAACTTCATTATATTCCTCATGAAGAAAAACGAATTTACACAACGTGACACCAAATGACCCATCCATATTTTAGTGGCATACATGTACATGTAGTTTAGCAGATATGATCGATTCTGTGTTGGTAATTTTTTAGTAAACAAAGTTCGGCCATGCCATATAAGCCTGCTGCTGTTGTCTAATTTATGTATCTAACAAACTGTACATCACTAGCATTACCCGGCGTCATGTAGCGTAACAGGAGTGTAACTTAACGCACAGAGGTTTTGAGTTCCAGTCCCCTGATACGCTCTGGCCTTGCGTCCTTGGGAACGTCACTTTTAATAACACCGGTGTTTTAAGCTTCTGTTAGGGTTTTCCGTCAAATAAGACGGCCCCGTGATTGAGGTGAGACACACTTTGAGCACATAAAACATGTATTAATCCAACTTAGATTATGCAACTTGTACGCTGCAGTAAAAAAAGAAGAACGTGCGTGCTAGGACTACCAAACTTGGTGACTCATAAACAATGTGTCGTCATAACATTATAACTAAAATAGCGGGAAATGAGAAGGGAAGTAATGGTAGCAATGTGCGGTGCGTTAAGAAAGTACAGTTCGTTAAACAAAACAGACAACAACAGAAGACACGTCTGACAAGAACAAACTTCGTTTACAAAACAATGGCTAGCCCAGGATCGATCATATCTACTTAACTATGGCACTAAAACATGGCTAATTGTAAAGTCCATTTTGGTTTTTATGATGAACAAAACCATTTTACGTAAAACACAACGAAGAGATTGAATTGAATGAATGCAATTAAAGAAATATGTTGACACCGTGCAGTACACGTGGAACTCGATACACAAAGACAGCAAACAGGCTCATTTAAATATATATTAGGGGAGAGTTAATAAAGAAGGTATTTCACAATTTTCTTATCTACTGTCACATCAAAAGCCCAAGCAATGCCAGTATCTCAGAAGCTCCTCTCCGTCTGAGCTTTATTGAGATCAGTCAACACCATTATACCTAACGCTTGTCTTTGTACTAGGTGCGCAACAAAGCCGCAAGGACTACAAAAGACCGACAGACTACAGTAAAAATATGGGAGGACAGGTTTCTCGAACAGATTTCGAGTGGGTGTATACAGAAGAGCCCCACGCTACAAGAAGAAAGGAAATTATCGGTAAGTTTGCAATTGGAACATTTGCAAAGCTTGCAATTGTGGACTCGTAACTTTTTATCTGTGTGAGAATATAAAGTTTATTTCATACCCCTTCCACACTGTCGACGAGCTTTGATCGTGCGTACTCATCGCTACAATGTCGGCCGATTCGACAGAGGTTCTCGTCTTTTTTTTCACTTGAAAACCGCCCTTGTCACTTTGATCGAGACTCGGGTGACAGCCTGAAAATGGATCTATGATAATAATGCCTATTACGTCTTGTACGTAGACAAGGCAAGACGAAAAGTTGGTCGCATACGAGCATTAACCATTAATGGCGCACGGACAGAAGATCATCAAAAAAGGTGTTTACTACAGAATGGCTGAGTAAACACCAGTCCAAAGAAACTCAACATTTCCAAACAAAACAATGTCGGATAAAACAGTCTGATGAAACTCTGACGAACGTCTGTTATTTGATTTGATTTGTGGCCCAGTTTTGGCGAGAATTGTCCGACTTTAAAATCTGAAAGTAAACATTGAATCGTGGGACTGGCTGTATAGCAAGCGAATGCGGACTGGTACCTCAACAAGAAGTCATTGATGAAAAAGAACAGACTTTGGCATGAGTAGGAAGGTCATGAAAACCATAGCTAAATCGCCATTCGGAAAAAAACATTTTTGGAGTGGTATTAGGGGCTGAAGTGCGGTTTTGTAGGATCTCCCCGAATTAAGATATAATAGACAATAATTATGTTTCTTTAATTTACGAGACTTTTCATTTTGTAAGACTGCTATAGTTTTAGATGTTTTAGGACTTGTCAATAGGAAATTAAACCAGGTAATAACTTCTTGGTTCGCTGGATTTACTAAAGTATTAAAGTTTGTGTGTGATAACAAATTGAATCACCCGCAAATACTATGACTAGAATAATAGAGGAGGTTTGTGATAGGTGATTTATTTAAATTTGGAATACTGATGTATCACAAGTAGATGCTTGTTGCACTCCAAATTAAACAGTTTTGTAATGCTAGCCATCGATGGTATCTGCCACAGACCATACAGAATTAGACGAATGAATCTTCATAGTTTTGCTGAGTATACCATTCAAAGGAAGTCTGTAGAAGCCAGTTGAAAAAGAAAAAAAAGGACAAGTAACATTAGGTAAATAAATATCTGTTTCGGTTACATACAGGGATACAAATACATCACGATTACAACCTCAATAATTGTAAGTAAAAAGTTTTGATGAACACGGTAGAGTAGCAACCGACGGAATAAACATTTTATTGTGTAAACGATGATATATGAGATAAGAGATGTGTTCTTTTCCACTCTAATTCAAGCCCCAACTAGCTAGGCGGCCACTGAAATATAACACTTATAATGTGTGTCATCATCATTCAAGGGAAATATTGCATTGTAGCACTTATCTGGTAGTCAATTACAATTTAATCGAAATGTGTGACCCAGAATACATGTAGGTAGGATTTATTTTTCTGCACGGGTTTGGAACATGAGGTTTGTATCAAAGTCCACATCTGTTTAGAAAAAAAAGGATAGTTAGTTAATTCGAATATTAAGCAAGGGTATTTTACGGGGAAAAGGGGCAAGAGATATTTGTATAAAACGTAATACACTATACTAATGGTGTACTGTCCGTATTAGTATCATGCTTTTAGAACAGCCTTAACTTGGCCCTTTTTACGATTAGCAACTTTAGTTAGTGTAAAGTAGAATACTATTATGTAAATGTGGTCAGCTAAGCCAACAGTAAGTTATTAACATCATACACATAAAGATGCAAGTTTTAATGTACACGTACTTGTCTTAAGCTGGTGTTTCTAGTTAGAAAATTATGGAACCATGGATTATTATGGATACCAGCCACTGAGTTGGAGAAACTCTACTGTAATTATTGCAAAATGGACAGACGATTAAGCTCCATGTGTGCTTTAAAATTTGAACATCTTATTTTTGCTTCTGTTACAGCCAAGCACCCGGAAATAAAGGAACTGTTCGGCCATGACTCTAACATAGTGTACAAGATGGCCGCCATGTTCACCCTACAGTTGGTAGCTTGCTACTTTGTACAGGTGAGTACATTTTTTAATAGACAGCATACACTTTCCTGTCATGGTTTAAGTTTTTGTTTTTGGGAAACATGGTCAAATTATTTGACATTTTCTGCACCTGTAGTAAAGACTCCGTATTGTTGATTCTTCTACTTGATATCTGTAGATGTTTCTCTCTTTTTTTGTAACGTATGTGACAAGTTTAAGAGTTCTACGTTGAATTCTGAGGTGGATTAATTATCTTTATTCATTAATTGGGCGAAGAAACTGTTGATTTACTTAATTGATATCTTATCATGTCCATAATCAATGTTCTTCGACAGGGCTATACTGAACGGTTAAAAGTTTAAAATTGAAGATTGTTACTCGATATTTTACGACAGGATGCATCGTGGCCGAAGTTAATCCTTTTGGCGTACTGTTTTGGCGGTGTCATCAACGCGTCCATGTTGACGGCTGTCCACGAAGTTACACACAACCTGGTCTTCGGACACTCCCGCCGAGATCAAAACCGTCTCCTCGGTATTGTGGGGAACCTCATCATAGGCTTGCCTGTTTTCATCAGGTTTAAGGAGTATCATCTGGAGCATCACAAGTACCAGGTAGGACTAACACTATATTTTTATGCAATAGGATAAATGACTTTCCTTTTAAATGACAAAAAAAAAAACTGCAAAATGATAAATGTGCATTCCTATTATTTAGGCTACTGTTCCTTCTGTAGTGTTGAGACAAAAGATTAATTTGCTGTGGAATGTATTTCGTCTCCATTGGCTATTTCAAAAACGACGTTTGTCAGTAAGGTAAATTAATCCTTAGTCTTTTTGTTGCCTTTCGGGGGCATTCTTGTACCACGGGTGATAGGCCTTGAGAATTTTGTAAGGAAAGGAATGGATCATAAGCAATCCTTTGCGTAAACGGCTGAACTCGCACTCTCTGATCGGCTTCGCAAATCGCTATTGTAAGCAACTGTACGAAGAATGCCAGAAAACGAATTAAACATATCGTCTCTCGGTCCAGTGTTTGCTATAACGTTATACAAGAAGAAACGATTCTGATATCACTCATGGTTTTCAGGGACATGAAGAGATGGATCTGGACCTTCCGTCAAAAATGGAAACAGCTCTCTTCCAAAACACCTTCACCAAGTTCATCTGGCTCTTCCTGCAGCCCTTCTTCTATGGCCTCCGTCCACTCTTCCTGCGACCCAAGCCCGTCACCGGGTTCGAAATCATCAACGTCGCTGTGCAACTCGCCTTTGATGTGGCCATTTGGTACTTTTTTGGAGGCAAAGTGAGTGTATTTTTGTAACAAATTTCAGATTTTATAAGATACTTTGAATCGATTTTGACGGGGCTGATTTAAAAGTTGATTTTCACAAAACCGTTTGATATTATTACCTCATATTGGAACTTATCTGATTGAAACCTCAAAGGATCATGTGACTTTGTTACTTACTTTGGGTCATTCTGTTTGGTTTGCTAATGTTCCTATGGTCTCACGTAAACATTAGTACAGGATACTTGTTAATTGTGGAAGTCTTCTGCTAAACTGTCCCTGGCCTTTGTTTCCGGGAGACAGTCTGGGATGTTTGTGAGTTTATGCGATTATGGGGATTTATCCACCATTCTAAGTAACAGAGGAAGTACTTCCTTATTGTTCTTGCCCTGGGTAAGATTTTGGTCACTTTAAGGTACTGAGAAACTAAATAAAAGTGCACATTATTACACACATTAGACATATATTATGTAAACAGCACCTCGCTTCTGTTGCAGTACTGCCAATGGGCTTCTTTGCTGAGATAAGACTCTCAACATCTGTTATTCTGGTAGCCATGATCATGAAATGATAAAATTCAAGATAGGATTGAAGATGATTTCACTACCTTTTAAACATGGGGCAGGAAATGGAATTTGCTCGAGTCCAGTGTTTCCCCATACCCATTGTTGTTCATCCATGGCAGACTTTACACAGATAGCAGATTAAATAAATTGGATCTTTACAAGAAACACATTTAAAGGTGAATCAAGAAATAGAAAAAAAAATCATTGAGGTATGTGATTCTATAGTAATGTAAGTACAATATCAGTAGTTTGCATTGAAGCGAGTTGAAAGATAACCTCGCAGGTACAATCAAGGAAAGGACTACAAATTCACATATCAATTAAGTCTAGGATTTGTGTTTTAGCCCGATGACGTTCAAACCGTGTATTCTAAAAATAATAGATTGGGGCGTAATTTAGAATATACAAGTAAGAGGCTTGAATAGGTGGGGTACTGGCTAGAGGATAAAGTAGTATGTAGCTATTTTAGTATTCCTCGATGGATAAATGAGGTATAGAGAACAAGAACCAAATACATGGGGAAATGCGTCTTGTTGCGTATCATATTACATGCAGTTTACTTGTGCTTCTTCGCAGCTCATATTTCAAAGCAGTTAAATTACTTTCTACATGTCTTATGATTCCACATGTTTTTTTTTTTTTAATTCTTACCCCAACTACAGTCCCTAGCATACCTGATTATCGGCAGCCTGTTAGCTACTGGAATTCATCCCATGGCTGGACATTTCATCTCAGATCACTACATGTTTAAGAAAGGCTACGAGACTTATTCCTACTACGGTCCACTGAACGCGCTCACCTTCAACGCTGGGTATCACAACGAACACCATGACTTTCCTAATATTCCTGGGTGTAGACTCCCCAAGGTGATGCATTTAAGAAAAATGAATATACATTTTTGATATATGAAAAATAGCCTGAGTAAGAGGCTTGACTATTGCATGATTTATCTAAATGTACAGAGAAAATTGTATTATTACTGTAACAGTAGATAGCATTGTGAACCTTGTAGCAAAATATTAGGTATATTCGAATTAAACTAGGTGCTTTATTCTATGCTCTCACATACCTCCAGGTACGAGAGATTGCCCCCGAGTTTTATGAGAACCTTCCTCACCACACATCGTGGATCCGCGTACTGTACGACTTCGTCACGGACCCGGACATCGGACCGTACGCCCGCGTCAAGCGCCGGGGGAATCCCATCCCCATCAACCCTGCCGGGCTAGATGGAGATGGTGATACCAAGGCAGATTGAAGTACATATAAGTACCCTTTACTAGGTACTACACAATGTACCCACCAGTAGATCACAGCGAGTCTGGTGTCGACAAGAATGATAAATTTTTTAATTTTATTTTGTGGAAGGAGGTCGGGAGAATTGCGTATTCTATCAAGTTTATAATTTTCAAATTTATGAAGGGCACATCTCTACACAATTCAAAATTTTTTGTTTGAACAATGATATGTGATTAATTTGCTAAACCACACTTGTGATTTTTATATATATATATATATATATATACATCTTTACAGGGTTATTGATTTAAGATGGATACTCGAAAGCGATCTCAAAAATTACGTGGCGTCATTATATGATGCCATTTTGGCGCAATTGTCATTGCGTTATAGAAGACCTAGATATTCATACAAAAACCTTTGTTGTTAACATTTTCTTTAATATACCTATCTATTGGTATTCTTTAAAATTTCCTTTTTAAACCGGTTTAGCTAATAAAATCAAGTAAATGACGTCATAATTACGTAATACACTTTTAATGATTTTAATTACAGGAGTAATAAACTTAGCAAACACATTAACTCCTGCAAATTTAGTAATAGAAAATAAGCTGTTATAAAGTTTTGAAGAGGGCCCTATAAGACCCCAATACAGGCCAACGAGCCCAAATATGGTTTAGAACAGAAAATTTTGAACAGCAACGAAAGCATCAAAGTTTTTTTTTTTCCGGAAGCTTAAACGAACTTTACGACCTATGTTATACTTTTCAGAAAGATAATACTTTTATCAACATAATAATATTGTATTTTTGTAACTTGACATGCTGGCTTACAATGTATCTGGCACAAATGCCAGGCAATTAAGTTGTTTTCTATATAAAAGTACGTTTTGTTTCTGTGTTCAATAAATAAATGTACGTTTCAGGTTGGTGCAGTACGTTCTTAATCTTTCAAGACATTGTTCAATAGGATGAAATTGTGTGAACGGGTGAAATGCACTCCCGAAGATGGCATACTTATGACTGCAATACAGCCTATATAGTAGAATGCCCAGCTGGCACCACCTGCAGTCTCGTTCTGGTGCCATGACCCCAGATGACCCCGGAAATCCAACATGGCCGCCATAACTGGAATTAACTCTATTGAACAGTGAGTTTGAAGAAAAGCTAGTGTTGCGCTGAAAGGCTCTCAGTGGAGGGACATGTAGTATGAGATCATTGGAGCAATGGGCATGGAGGTACCGGTAGAAAATGGACAATGTTGCTAACTAATGGCCTTACAAAATTTTCTTTGAATGCTGTCTAGAGGTTGCAAACCCAGAGATAACAGTGATATTGCTTTAAACTTTCTAGATGCCATAAATGTAGGTGGCAACCACATAGATTTTTTCAAAATAGAAGCTGGGCCAATTAATTTTTTCATCCGTCTTCCAGCGGACCAACACTCTCCAAACTATATATCAAACGGTACCTTAACAATAACAGCGTCCTGTATGTAGACCACCTGACGCTAAAGACGTCTCCGTACTGATAACGCAATTTCGTCAACTGTAAGTGCAGGTCAGACTGGGGAAGTTACCGAGAACTGGCCATCCAGGCGGGCCGGGCGGAATATTCCTCCGTCCATGTGCTGAGAATTTTGCGACCACAACTAAAAAACCCAGAAAGGCAACAAAACAAATCAGCACCACTGTGATGCTGTGTCCAGAACTACACGCAACAGGCTAGCGATACCATTATCGAGAATGTGCTGACCACTGCCTTCTGTGCAATGCCGTCAAAAATAGTATCTGTCGGATGGAGGTGTGGTTCCGTCTACAGTAAGAAGCACGTGTTCAGAGCAAAGAATGTTCAAGCTAAGGAAAATGCTAGGTATCTTCTGTGACAAGGTCTCTCAATGAGCGGTAAATATTGGTGGTTGCTTATTTCTTGTTGACGAAGGGCCGAGGCAGGTTAAGCTATGTTATCGAGAAATTCCATCTCTTCGTTACGAACCTTGAGAGAGGAAATTTCGTTCCAGTAGCTCTTTATCTTGCCAATCCTGCAAAAATGACAAGATACAACCGCGTGACACAACAGTACAATAGCAATTATGTGACAACAGCATAGATGAAGACTTGAAGAACAAAATTTAGGCGGTTACCTTAAAAGGGCCTGGTCTTTGACGACATTTTTATTGGATATGTCTGTGAGATGGGCACACTGACTTTTTGGATGCCATCCGTGCGAGCATGCTTTTCGCCTGCAGTAAAAATGGCCACTTGTCATTCAATAGCATCCAGGGTCAATCTGGCTTGTATGTTCTCCAGGGTAAGGGGGCACATGGTAAGTGTATGGGGCCACAAAAGCCTTGTCCTTCTATTCAATTAGGATTTGCAATAAGAATATAATAGCGATAATTGTGTTTTACATTCTACTGGGGAAGAACATAAGGCAAACCAAACCTGGAAAAAATTAGACCGGACGTTTAGTCCTGTATTTAAGCGGCATTTGTTCTGGATTTTTCTATTTCTAGAGGATGTCATCTATAAGATTAACTCAATGTGGCCTTAACTATATAACAAACGAGAACAAGAAGCCACTGGTAACCAATTGAATACAAATAAACAGATTCTTGATGAACAAGCTATCTGACCCTTACCTGATCTCTAGTCATCCCAACAAGGGAAATGATATGCTCCAACCGTAGCTACCGTTGTTGTGAGTGCAGTGACCGACATTGTGTCGCGACCACACTCCTGATGAGATGAAAGACAATTTACTAAACTAACATCGATCGTAAACTGCCAGTGTTCCAGGCACAATCCAAAATCCGTTCACGCATAGAACTGACTGGACTGGGGTAAAAATGGGAATGGTTGTTTTCAGTTCAGTGAGCCACCCTCCTTTACACACGCACACACTAACTCACTTGCGCACCCAAGAACGCAAGCACCCGCATTCACTCACTCAGACACACACGTACATTGATATATATATATATATATACACACACACACACACACACACACACGAGCGCACGCGCGCGCAATGACACACACTCACATACATAAAACACATGCAAATACGCACAAGTAACCACATACACAAGCACACACTCAGACATCACATACATACACGCAAACACGCACACATTAAAACACGCACACATACGCACACAAAAACGACTTATCAATCTTACTTTAATATCTGTTCTTACATAGCCACGAATAAGCATGGATCATTGAGACATATTACATCCCAATATCTTCCTATAGAGCACTTGTTAGGGGCTAAAAAATGTTGAGTGTTTTTGATTGGGATTTATCGGTGATTGTTCAATATCCTTTTGTCGACGCTTGGCTTTTATTGGTCAATTTATGTAGTTGGGAAATATCATCTTTTCGTCTCGGACCCGTGAGAAAAATCCGTCCATCTAGCCCTCGGGCTTGTCAAACATACATAACATGCAGTCGCGACCACACGACACAATCGGTACAATGCAGTGCGCCTGAGCGTGTGACAGCACTGACTGAAGACGTGTGAAAATCAAACTCAAAGGTAAGGGTAACTATATTTGTCAGGGCACAGACTCCGATCTGGTAGAATCGGCGATTCTACCGGTAGAGATCGCGATCGGGATTTCTGTCGGTAGAGACTCCGATCGGGATCTCTACCGGTGTCGACAGAAATCCCGATCGTGATCTCTACCGGTAGAATCGCCGATTCTGTCGGTAGAGATCACGATCGTAGTTTTTGTCGACAGAAACTCCGATCGGGATTTATGCCAGCACAGTCACCGATTCTACTGTTAGAAATCCCCACCTGGTCCTTCAATGTTTGCAAAAACTTTTATCATATTACTTCTAACTTGGTGTAGAGTGCTAGTCACTCATTGATAGTGAAGGAATATTCACAATATTAATTCGGATAAAGCAGAAAAATGGTTATTAGCCCCGTCTTGTTTGAGTCATTTCTAATGAGAGTGTTGCTGGCCTTGTCTGGGAATTAATAATACACATGTACTACATTAGACAGTTAGCAGGTTTAGTATTTGTTTTTATCTAGCCTTATATGCAGTTAAAATTTCAAATTGTATCACTTAGAAAAAGGGAACTATTTGACTTAAGCCAATAAAATCCTATATTTGACGATTCCCTATCAATATGAAGGCACACAGACTTTGATCAATGTGACCTCTATTGGTTGAGATCCCGATCAGAGTCTCTGTCGACAGATTTCTGATCGGAATCTCCACCGGTAGAATCGCCGACTCTACCGGTAGAGATCCCGATCGTAATCTCTGTCGACAGAAACTACGATCGGGATCTCTACCGGTAGAATCAGCGATTCTGCAGGTAGAGATCCCGATCGGAGTATCTACCGACAGAGACTACGATCGCGATCTCTACCGGTAGAATCTACCAGATCGGAGTCTCTACCCTGACATATATATATATATGTTGTAATGGCCATTTAGTGTAGCATTACTGCTGATAAATGAAGATTTGGAAAGTGATTATAGCTTACATGATAATCGATCGCAAACGTTTTACTAATCATCTAAGCTTTAAAAGCTATTAAGTGTTAAACATACATGTAACATAGAATAACGTCTCTGTGTTACTATTCATAACTATGACTGGATAAAAAAATCATCATGTCATAGTTACTCATGTGTGTAGTCTCATATGCACATTGTTAGTGTGATCACATCGTACAGAAATTCCCCAAATTCTTCATTTTCCACATTCAAAACTCAAAAAGGCATCCATAACTTCAGAACAATACGTTCTGGACTTCTTCTTTACAAATGATCTGACCTCGTTACAAGGGGCCTAGAATGCCATTGTTTTCGGGCATGCCTTCGGCAAACTATTCAACAAATGAGCACAAGAAACCATGTGCTCTGCGTCACTCAATTTAATACATAGTACGAGATTGTTGATAAACAAACTATCTAAATCTTCCCTTATCTCCGATCACCCCAGAATGGTTAGCACTGTGATTAAACCGTAGCTGCTGTTGTTGTACCTGCGGTCACTGACCTTGTGTCGCGACACCGCTCCAGCCGGGATGGGGGATAATTCACTCATCTTACCTCGATCGCAATCTGTCAGCTGGAATTCTTTTACGCTTGATATACGGCAACATAGGCTTAACAAGAAAGCCAAGAATGTGAATAGTGCACATGTTATACAATGGCTGAGATATCTAATTTATATACATAAAAAAACTATCCAAATGTTAAGTATAAAAAATTGTCCAAATTACACATGTCTCCTTGTTAATTCACCAAAGACGACAGCTCTGTGCAGTAAAAACGTACCATTCATTACGCCTGTGCAGCGGCTAAGTACAGTGGGGCAGCTGTAGAAGCGCTACATAACGTTAATATGGGATTTCGAGTTTCCATAAAGAATCTTATAAAAATGAAGTTTCCATGTAATATTTTATAAATAAGGGATAAGTAGAACGACATGAGGATGGGACTAGGTAAGGTAAGGTAAGGTAAGGTAAGAACGACATAAAACAAATTGACGGCAGGCAAATGTCATCCCATAAACACAACATACCGGACTCCGTGTCCCCACATTTACATTGCTTTCTCGTGCATAAACTATAAAACAACAGAACGGATATTGAATTCTTCTTTCACGTCACAAATGTAAAACTTTTCCTCTTCTACCAATTTTCGTTTTTGATATTGTTTTGTGGATAGCTTTCTACCGAAGCAAGGGAATACTCAACTGCCGTCCCGAAAGACTAAACGTGCATGCATCAAAAACAGCTATTAAAATTCTTCTTTTGAATGTTAAATTTTTGGATTTTTCAAAGACTATTTCATTTAACTTGCTATATATTTAAATTTAATGGAGTGAAGCATTTCCCATGTTTTATACACTAGATACAATATTGATCTGTTGTTTCATATACTGACAGTAGTCACCATGATCCTGGTCTCATCGTTCACCAATGTGGTGGCTTACATCTTCATGACGTACGTGATTCTGGTGACTGCTGTCATCAGTAACGTGCTCCAGATCGTGGCTTACCTGCTGATGCGGCCGTTCTCACTAACGGTGTACAGAAAGGTCGTCTCGTTCTGCCAATACCTCATCTTGAGCCGTGAGTCATTTTCTTAAGATTTAGCATACATTTTATTAATTGTGATTTTTTATATGAACGTAATAATAAGGTGAACATTACCTCAACAGATGTAATTGTCAGTAAAATACACGTGCGCCAACTATACAATCATGTGGCGATGAGACTTATGAGGGAGAGTTATGCATACAATGCGCTTTTGATAGTAACCCCATATAATCCTATCTGAAAAATTATTTGATATCGTTGATATATGCTAAGGCGTAACTCGCGTTAAGCAGTAATAGGATGTGATATTGTAAACAATGCTTTTAGGAAAACTGCTACTCAACATCAGTGACCTATGCTGTATAATATTTCCATGTAAATCATTCACTGGACATGAAGAAACATCTAGTATTGTGTATCGTTATATTGCACATCGGCAATAAGAGAAATTGCATGTCTTAAGACGTCTGTAACCAATCTAAAATAAAGCACTTTGTCATTAAGGTCTCATTACTGACTTGTTCCATGTTTGATTTTATTTATTTTATGCGGTGGCCGCTCCAGGCTAGTAATGTGCACTTCCGACCATCTATCAACCTTGCCTGCTGATTTCTTGATTACTAAAACTCACAATTTTAACGTTTGAAAGGCGCTATGCCTTCATGCGTATTTTATTTCTGTCCATCAGAATTGTCTTTTAGGTTCGACTGGTGGGGGCAGTCAGAAATAACATTTTACATCAGTGACGCGGACCGACCGTTCTTTGGGAAGGAGACCGCAGTCATTGTGATGAACCACAGGAACTCAGCTGAGCATCTGTTTTGCTTTGCTTTAGCAGAGCGGCTTGGGCTTCTACGGGTGAGTCATTTTGTACATTTACTCATGTGTCAATACTTGTGAATCTGAAATCACATACTAGCTGATACAGAAGATAGTGCACATACACTATACTTATTAGACTTTTTTTAACCCCATAAAGACTGAGGGAGTGAGTTAAAACCCGGGTTTCTAAAATGAAAATTTCCACAATGGGGTTTTCATGTTTTCTCCCTAAACTACACTTGCTTTCATATATCTTTATTCTCTAGCATATCTTAATGTGACCTTTATAATCAGATATTCATTATTTTTGCTAATGTGATGACGTAATTGTCATTATTATATAACTTTATTGCACAACAATTGTACAGGGTAAAACGTATGGCATCTATATTCAACATTCAGAATTTTTAGCGAGGACCAATCAGATACCTGTTGGCAGGTCACTGACATTGGGCAATAACTATCTAGTTTCGAGATTTTTTGCATAATTTGCATAATTTGCATTAATTATTAGAAAATGCGATAAAATCCTTCTTCTCAACATAGATTGTGTACGCCTGTTGTTATCAACTTAAATAATTCATGCAAATGCGGACCTTTTTGCATAATTAATGACAAACCCGATTAATACGGCAGTTGTAAAGGTTATAATTTTTGGCAGAGGCATGGGGTCGTGGAACTCTATTATTTCATTCGTTTCGATTATGTATTTTTACCAAACTTCTTGCAGACATTCAAAGCTTTTTGTGCAGACTACATAAAGTACGTACCCACAGCAGGCTGGAGCTTGTTCTTTAACGAGTGCATCTTCCTGAAGCGGAGTTACGAAAAGGACAGAGGACTCATCGTCAAGCAGCTGGAGGAGCTGCAAACCTATCCTGGTATCTTCTGGGTAGGTCTGGGCTTGTTCTGGACATACGGAGTGCTCTTGTTAAAATAGTCGAACAATGATACATTAAGAAAGAGATGACTATCACTTCGATCTTTGATATGTTGGTAGTAGAGTGATGGATACTTGATTAATTAAGATGCCATTATTGGTCTATCAGTTTATGAAGGTTGGACATTCATGTAAAACGATATTCAAATACAATTCAATGTCTTAAACTGGATAAAAAACGGAGATTTTTTTCAATGTGGTATTTTTATTTTATTTCACATTTTACATTTTGTTTGATCCCACAGCTCCTGTTCTACTGTGAGGGTACCCGGTTTACGGCAGAGAGGTACCAGACGTCCATGGAGGTTGCCAGAAGCAAGGGTCTGCCTGAACTGAAACATCACCTTCTGCCTCGTACCAAGGGTTTTAAGCTGTGTGCTGGAGTTGGCAGGAAGTATAGTATGTTTAATAATGTATTTATGTATTTAGGCCTGTTGTATAATTATTATCTAGTCTCGTGACCATAGTCTGATTAATGACTGCGTTTGTCCACATGTTTTTTTAAATTTTATATTATTATTAAAAACAACAACATTAGTACATTTTTCAACTACTAAGACTAATGTACTAATGCACATGGAGGGATTGGTGTGTCTGGACAAATTACATTGGGTAACTTTCTTTACATGCAGTACATTTGTAGTGGAACAGTCAGAAAAGACAAATACATGTAGCACATTTGTCAAAATACTGGGGGAACTTAAGGTATATGTACAGTCTGTTACTTAACTATGATCAAACACAGTACTATGATCAAACACTATGATCTAACAGCCTTTGTCAACACCTTACTACAACGCCGTTATTGGGGCCAATACATACTTGCACATGTTAGCCCTTATTACTTCCTTATAGATGTACAGAATTGTATGGATAAACCATACTATAGCTAACCAACACTACAAATAAGTTCAGACTCACCCCAATTTTCAGCTGACTGCAGTGAGGGTTTTCAATGCCAGGAAACTGGCGCTGTGTAGAAACCATGTATCCGTCCAATATGTATTAGTATATAGTTGTTCACATTGTCATGCATTGTAACTGTTACAATTGTTGCGCAATAAAGTTCTATTCTATTCTTATATATAATGACATAAAGTGAATGACATTTTATCTTCAGCTGAGATACTGATACCATATTTAGGTCGTATACACCACTATCTAGTTGGGGCAGGTTTTATAGTTTCTTTTCTATTCCATTTATTTATTGTTGACATAACAACTGGAGTGGGAGGGGAAATAGAACATCCATCTAGAACCCCTGAGTACGAGACTACTTAGGGCTTTATATCAAAATATTCTAGAGGGTATTAGATGGAAGGGCTAGTTTCCACCATTCTAGGCAAACAGGTTAAATGGGTAAGGTATACAAATAGATACGTTTTGTACAATGCTTAATTTGCATAATAAATTTGGAAATTATATCGTGTTATTGATTTCGATAGCCGTACATTAATAAAGTCAACGCATATAATTTATGGGAAGTGGAACATAAACATGTAACAGAACACAGCAAATAATTTGGTGTCTTGTTTGATTTAAATGCGAGTGCTATCTTAATGGTTAAACTGCTTCCTTCCTCAGACTCTCACTTTCAATAACTGCTGATTGATTGCAATGAAGTCCATATATCGTCAAATTGTAGAATATTAGGTCACGGTCCTAAGTGTCATTCGTGTCACAGTGCAGCTTAAAATGTTAATCTCATTTAAAAGCTCTGCGAGATTTCATACTTTTTATCATTTTATTTCAGTTAAGGCATTCTATGATGTGGAATATCACTTTGACAATGGCAGACCGGAACCAACAATGATGGATTTGCTAAAGGGAAGGACGCACCACGTGCATGCCTACTTCCGGTCAGTTCTCCATTTTCCCATGCACACAGCTTTTGTCGTTGTGTTACACCCTTAATATAAAGAGGTTTTCAAGGTTACATACATTTCCTGAGGCGCAAATTCTTCCGTTTTACATTTTTTTCGTATTAACTTATGTCATTTATGGCACGTTCTTCTATGTGCAGGAGGATACCTATGGAAGAGATACCAGAAGATGAAGAAGCATGTGCCAAGTACTGTCACGACCTGTATAGGATGAAGGTTAGTGTGTTGAGCTGCCTCGGCATTCACCAGTCTAAAGGAATTACTACATTAATCAAAAATGGGGGTATTGCTTGTTTCTCTGTGTGTCTGTATGTCTGTGGTCCGAACCATTTCTGGCCAACATAACGTCATAACTTCTATATAGATTAATATATTTTTCTGGATAGGTGTTGGAAAGATGATGGTACAGGTCGATTGGCTTTGCACCATTACATAAACATAAGGAAACACAAGGAAACGAACAGACAGACACGGGAAACAAAACCTCGTACACAGAGGCTTCTTTTTAATACCGAATGCTATCATCCACCCATAAAATAATAAAAAATAATGTCCTTGACAACGAATACAAAACTAAACGTTTTGGTTTTCTTTTTTTATATATCAGATGGCTGTTGGCGTAAGGAAGAAACGATGTCGGTTTTGCCCCCTAAAAACTTTTAATCCCTGTGCACGCAGGCATAACTTTAAGTGTGTCTCTGTGTTAAACTTGTGCCTCTACATGCCCTTTAGAGGCCACGTCTCGGCACAAAATATAGTGATATAAAGTGAACGGCAATGTTTTCAGATGAGATACTGACAGCATGTTATGGTCATGTACCTCACTAGTTTGTGAATGTTTTATCGTTTTTTTTTCCATTCATTTATTGTTGCCATAACAATTGGAAAAGGAGGGAGAATCGGACATCCATCTAGACAAACAATACTTTAACGGATCATAAGAACCCAACTATATATCTTTATAGGTTTCTTTATATGTTGTCACAATGTAAACATAACAACTGCAGATTGCCTGATAACCCTATACATCACGCAATGTTTTAAAATCAACTCGAGGGATGCGCCATTTGAGAATTATACGATTTGTGTCCTACAGGACACACACTACGAGTACTTTGAGCGACATGGGCGGTTCCCAGAAAAGACGTATAAGATACCTCGCAGGCCACACCCGCTCCTTGTGTTCATCTGCATGTCAGTCCTGCTCGCTGTGCCCCCGATGAAGTGTCTGCTGGATGTGATTCTGACCGGATCAATCTACATGGTTTCTGGAATCGTCCTTGGCGGCCTTCTCGGTACGGTTTTACGGTGTAACAGGTCTTCTCTTCGTTAGTTTGGAGCACTCCATTATTCAGGCATCCCTACTGTCAGGAACTTCGACCTACCTAAGTGTGTATGTGTGTGTGTGTGGGGTGTACTCGGGCCAATTTTGACGTCGTATAACTGCCAATCGACTTGTGCCAAAACAACCAAATCCTGCAATTCGAAAGAAAAAGCTGAGTAAAATCTTACGTATGGCATTAGCAAGACATTGCTGTTATCTTATACTGGCAGTTTATATCATAATTGATGATTCCTCACAATGAATGTGATTCACTTCTTCCGACGAATGTCACAGAGTAACATATGTTCTATTTCTGTCTGACGGTTTCAGGGCTTCTGGCGATGTGGCTTTGTGTGGAGGTATTGTTACCAGGTGTCCTGGGATTCCAGGTGCAAACTCATTGTCATCAGTGATAACGAAAAAGCAGCAGCATGCAATGATAAACACCCTTGATATTATGGATATAGTAAAAATAGAAAAAGTACCGCTTAAGTCACTGAAAGACCGCCGACGACAGGACCAATGTCTGAAGTTTGCTGACAACTCAGCCCTAAACTCCTCCATCCACAGCAGGGAAACTCTATGGCAGAAGCACAAGGAAGTCTAAGAAGCTCAAAATTTCAAAGTACAGAACAAATCGATAAAAAATGTCCCTTTGACATATCATTACATATCTATTCCGCATCATTAACAACAGATCATGTTCTACTTAAGATCAATCGTCGTTTCTACATAATGTTTGTATCAAAGTTAAGTTAATTCTTGTTCTATTGAATATAATTGTAAACGTACATTTTAAAGCGTACTTTCATATAGATGACTTTAAATTTATGATAAGTTGTAATATGTTGTTTTGCCATGCTTGTATTGTACCATATACGTAATTCAGTTTCTTGCTGCGAAGTATCCCGTTTTGATAAACCATCCATTCATTGGTTAACACGTGCAAGATTGTCCCGAAAGTTGTCAAAGTGTTCCACAATAATTTAGTGTTCACAGATTTCTAATTCATCTGTAGGAGACGATTACCCTTATTCTGTACTCGCTGTAGATAATTTAAGTTCCTATTTGTTGTGCTAAACCACACTGGGCTGCAGCGAGTAGTCAATGTGAAACGTACAAGACATTAAATTACATGTTTAATAATGTCTGCTTCATGAATCTTGCACAGCTTCTTTGACGCAGATTTTCGTTTTTGAGATTTCCATATATGTACATCCATTATATATGCGGGCTCAGAAGGACAAGGGATCTATCATTATCATACTTTAAATACTAAATGTAGTTAACAATATGTCAAACCAGCACAATCATGTGATAATACATTTTTTTATATTATTCATATTGAATGAGCGATTATCAAATAAGGATCCAAATAAAGTCAATTCAAGTCAAAGTTTAATTAGTACATTGTTGTACATATTAGTACATTATTAAATTTAACAAAATAATTGATCTTGCAAAGACAAAACCAAAAAGTAAATGACACGAATACATTCTTTAAAAAACTCTGAAAATAATGATTCAGACAAAATTCAGAAATAACAAGTACAAATTAGAACAGAAGGGAAACTTTATAATTACATGGCAAATAATGATGTTCAGACAAAAAGTCTTCTGTAAATTACAAAACTAGAGTTCTATGAACAAATACCTTCGCCAAATAAACCAGCTTTGTTATTTAGAAAGATGTCTATAGACATAAAGTGTTACTCATTACGTTTTATCTTATATGTTATTTGATAAAGTCACACTCGTATCAACTAGAGTTTGACCACCTCATACCTTCATGAAATATTAAAAACTTTTGTAAATATAATGCAAATGACATACCAGGCGTCCCCTAAATCTAATTACCGGCCTTTGTTTTTATAAACATCCTTGCATAAGCTACCTGTATGCCTATATGATGACGTTTCGTTGTTCCTCTCTGCAGTTATCCTTTTTGGAATGTTTGATAAAAACGCCCATGCAGTTCCCAACTTAAATGTTAGGGGGCTAAAACTTGGTCAACTTGCCCCACATCCAACATTTTCTTCAGCTCTTTCAGATCCTTACCACTGACAAAACATGGTGTATAATACCTGAAATGTCTGACCGTTTCTAAAATCATATTCAGTTGTTTGATTAACTGTATTTTGACAAGGATCTCATTTAGCTTAATGATCTGAAAATGCTAGAATGCTCTTATTTTTTCGATAAGATAGTGTACTTCTGTTTGGGTGGAGGTGATGGTCAAATAGTATGCTTTGTACAAATAAAGACATTATTTGCATAGGGAAGACAAATAATACATCGATTGTAAAGTTTAAATCTCTTTGCGAGTGTATGAGTCGTGGAACTCTAGTTTATTGATGCTTAAGCTTGACTCCAGTTTTACAGGTAATCTTTCCACAGACGAACGAACAGCCATACCACACGGTACCCAGGACACCTGCACATGCGCCTAACAGGAACGCAGCCACGTCCAGCAGGTAGTACTGGTACCACGGCAGCTCCACTGCGCGTGCGCGAAGATGAGGCAGTTTGCCATGTTTGATGACGTGTTCTATCCACCAGACGGCCCGCTCCATGGGTGACTGGGGCTGGTCACGGTACAGACGGGACAGGCGGGCTGCCGTCTCACGGTAGCTGTAGAAATATTTGAGTTACTATGTTACGATGAACAAAGGGTATTGACCAACCATTAAATAATTTGGAACAGTAATTACATGAATAAATGGCAAATGACGCCTCATACATAAAAGCTTTTAGAATGTTGTCATCTTTAACGATACCATTTTTTTGCATCATCACAAAAGCAAAACTCCTAGTCAACATCAAGCTTAATACTACCAAAGCAACTTTGCCTCACATATATCCCGATGGGGAATTTCATTCGTTCGAAGTTTGTACGATCCATTGTCACTTTTAATGTATCTCAATTCATACGGGTTTAACAGTACCTGCTGTTGGTAAGAATATGGATAATGGCCTTGTATAACTGGTCAGTAGTGACTGTCCTGAGGTCCAGCTTCACCCCCAGTCCCCTGGCCACGACTCGAGCGGCGTTGCCGGGTTGATCCGAAAACAGCGGCAGACAGACCATGGGCACCCCGTGATGTAAGGCCTCGTACACACCTCTAATCCCAGCGTGCGTGATAAAGGCTCTGGTCCTGGGGTGGCCTGCAGCAAATCAAAGAAAACAGAGGCAAAGAATTATGTATAAAGTAACCCTTACCTAATTAACACCAAAATTGATTGAGACTTACCCCAAATTTCCAGCCGTCTCCGTCAGCCTTGTTCACGGAATGGACCCGCCTACTGTAGCTTCCGGAAGTGACGTCAGGGACACACAACTGCAGCAAAGGGTCGTAAATGCCAGATAACCTGTGTCGCCCCCCGTCTCTGTTCAGCGATGAATGGTGGGCGCAGTCGCGTGTCTCTGACGTCACTTCCGGTTCTGTTGTATTCTGTCCTAGGAAGGCTACTTACTGATGTCCACAATACATAATTGCATAATTAATGCAAAACCAGAATAGAATATGCATATAATATGCAAATGTGAAACTATGCCCAAAAAAAAACAAGTACAGTTATTCAAGCAACTTGATATGACTTTGGATACGTTTCAGATAGAATCCACTGTCTTTTGTCAGTGACACTGAAATTGTCTTCATTCATAGTCAGGGTATAAAAGACCAGTTTCTTCCAGATCACTTTAGTGTCACTGAAGAAATATAGTGGAGACTATCTGAAACGTCTGACCGTTTCCATAATTATATCCAGCTGCTTGAGGTACTGCTTATTACATGGATCTTCATCGAAGTAAATGGGGAAATTGCTTGCATAATAAGAATATTTCATGGAGATATGAAGTCTCTTGATTTATAATGTACCTAGTAGGTCATTTTGAGGCAGCCAGGCAACCAGCTTGGTGTTGTTACCCAAACCAGCCGGCTTCTCCCCCGTGTACCGCCACACCACCTTCTGTCGGAGTCGGGCAAAGGCTGCAGCAAAAACTTGTCTCTTCTCCGACGACATGGTTTTAATGATTGATCCAAGGCTGACAACAACCACCCCATCGTCTCCCGCACTATGAACGAAGACTTCTAATTCCTTAAAGAAGAATATAATTCATGTATCAACCGATCTTAAATGCAGCAAAAGCTACACAACCATAGAAGTGTAATTTTTCAAGGCAATAGTACTTGTTTTATACCTATTCAATCGCTGTTAAGATTTTATAATACAAAAATAAATATATCACTTTTTTTTCCTTTTTAAAGAATTGTAGCATTCTTCACAACTTCATAAAGATAAAAAATCTCAAAAAATTGCACCAAATGAATGTCTCAATCTAGACCAAAAGTAGCGTCCGTCTAGCTTTTGTTTTGCTTCTTTATTTTTTTTTTACTGAATACCACATGTATAAAGGAAGTTCGGGCATGCAGCCTTAGGTGAAATTTCGGTAAAAGCATTTATGATAATTCTACTGATTTTTTCTGTGGCTATTTTTGGCACATTTCAAAATTTAATTTGTAATTTTAAAGGGTCTATATTGTTTACAGATTACTTAAGTTTAAAAACATGATTTACAAAGATTATTTTAGAACTTATAAGATATCCTTCATTCGTGAAATATCCCTCAAGTTTATCGTATGTCTTGTGTAATTCAACATTATGTCATTTATGATAAACAACACATTTCACAACCTTTACCTGTCACTTTAGAAAGTCTTGCCTTTTCAGTGTTCCTTATTTCTCAGTTCCAACCACTCTGTTGACATTGTATTAATGCAACACACAAAAACAAAAACATCCAGACGCATAGAACAAAACACCTATAGAAGACGGGTTAGTCATTGAAGACACAATTCTCTTGAAAATTTCATTGATGATAATACTCAATGGCGGAAGCAAATGCTTCGCCGCCTGGAGTGTTCACGGTCTAGGTTTTCAATTAGAGGATGTGGAGTTTTTAGACGAAATTCGCAAATTCGACTTCTTTTCGTTACTTGAAACACGGAGCACTCAAAACACAAAAAATCAACATCGCTAATTATAACTACAGTTACTTTCATCTATTCAGAACAAAAAGCAAACGAGCGAACGCTCCTCTGGGGGATTATATTTTTCTAAAAAAAAAAAAAATTCAAAAATCCTCTCCAAAAAGTAACTTCTAAGTCGACTGATGCCTTCTGGGTGAAGATAGACCGTAAAGTCTTAGGGCTTACGATAGATATTTTTATATGTTCAATTTACCTAAGCCCAAGCGCTTCTTCTTCTCATAAGAATGCCGATAACCATATATTAGACTTACTAGAAGAGGAAATAAGTAGATATAGTTCAGAGGGGTTCGTCTTATTATGGGGAGATCTAAATTCGCGTCTTGGAAACCTACGAGATTACGTAGATACCGAAATCAACATCGACGGTTTTCCCGCCAGCTCCTCGAACCAAGTTAGTGATATGCAATATATGGATAAGGCAACTCCAAACAAGTTTGGCCGGCTTTTGAGTGATCTTTACATACAAGCAGACCTCAGGATATTAAATGACAGGGTGGCTGGGGACCTGCAACACCTGTCACCAACCAAACGGGAGTAGCAGGGTCGATTTCATAATTTCAAGCCAATCGTTTCTACAAAACATTTTATTATTTCAAGTTCATCCGCTAATGTCTTTTCGGACCACTGCCTGATATCAGTCTTCATTAAATCAAACACAGACCATCAAAACCAGCATGAAAAACAACAAAAGCGTAAAAGAAAACCCGCTCCAAAACGATTTCATTGGGAAGATAAATCCACACAGAAGTTCAACCACATCCTTTCTTAATCTCATTTTATCGATAGACTGAATTCACTCTCATCACAAATTACAGGATACAAAATCTAATGGAGAAATAGAAGCATTTGTTTCAGAATTTAGTTCAATCCTGAGAGACGTTGGTTTCAAGTCCCTATTAGTACAGATAACGAAACAGCTACCACAAAATAAACAATGGTTTGACAAGAGTCGTATTGAATTAAAAGGAGAAATAAAGAACCTAGCATATTTACTGTTAGACAAACATTTAACTCCGACATAAGGGGAAGATACTTCAAAAGAAAGAAAGAATTTACAAAAAAAAACTGATAAAAAGAAGAAAACAGACTTTCACAAACAAATCATGACCCAATTGTCTTCCCTCAAAGACAAAAATCCAGGCGCCTTTTGGAACTTAGTTAATAAGCTAAAACCGACGAAAACGCAAGAAAATAGTCAAATCTCAGAAAAAGAGTGGTTTGAACATTTTAGCAATTTAGACAAATTCCCTAATAATGGTGCAAACGACTCTCCAATTCCGGAAAACGATCAACTAATTCCGTCGTCCTCCGCTTCTAATCAATCTGTTCTAGATTCCCCTATAACGTCAGAAGAATTAAATAATGCCATTTCAAACCTCAAGAACAATAAATCGAGTGGAAACGATTTGATCTTAAATGAAATGTTGAAATTCGGTAAATCGGTACTTCAAACGCCACTCCTGCTGCAACTTTTTAACAATTGTCTGCAAAAAGGGTATTACCCACAGGAGTGGTTCCTTAGCCACATCGTTCCAATTCACAAATCCGGCGACCCATCTCTCCCAGACAACTACCGCGGGATTTCCATAATTAGCTGCTTAGGTAGACTATTCTCCTCAATATTAAACAATCGTTTAGTTAGTTATGCCGAAAAAAATAGTGTTTTTAAACCCCATCAAGCAGGGTTTAGGAAGAACTTCAGAACTACAGATAACCCTTTCGTGTTAAGTACTTTAGTTAGCAAATATGTAAGTAAAAATTCCCGTCTCTTTGCATGTTTCGTAGATTTTAGTATAGCGTTCGACTCCGTCTGGAGAAATGGACTCCTTTACAAATTAAACAAGTTAGGTAATACTATACAGGGCAACTTTCTCCGAACCATCAAAGACATGTATTCAAAAACCACAAATCGTGTGAAATACAGTCAAGGTCTGACTGAACCTTTTGTCACAAACTGTGGTGTCAGACAGGGATGTAATTTAAGCCCAACTTTATTCAATTCATCTTTAAGTGATATTACATCTGTCTTTGATAATGATATTTGTAACCCCGTAACTATGTACAGTAAGCGTGTCTCTTGTTTATTGTATGCAGGTGATTTAGTTCTTTTCTCTGAATCCAAGCAAGGTCTACAATGTGCGTTGAATAGACTAGATGAATACTGTCAAACATAACACCTAAATGTGAACCTTAGGAAAACAAAAATAATTGTTTTCACTAAGGGTGGTCGTCTACCAAAAGATGTGTATTTCATATATATGAACAATCCTGTTGAAATAGTGACAACCTATTGTTATTTAGGTATTGTTGTCAATTCTGCGGGTACTTTCACGGCGAACAACAAACACTTGTACAGTAGGGGACAAAGGTGGATCTGCTAAAAACAAATTGAGGTCTTATAGACTGTTCAAGTCCACCTATAATGTAGAACAATACCTGGATGATGCCAATATTCGGCACAGGACGGTCGTCACAAAACTACAAATTAGTTGCCACAAACTACACATTGAAACCGGAAGACATAACCGCACCCCTCTAGAACAACGAATATGTAGATACTGCAATCTAGATAAGTTAGAAGACGAACATCATTTTGTAGTAGAATGTAGTTTGTACAAGAAAGAGAGAGCTGAACTCTACAGACTGATAGAACCCATGTTCCCCCACTTCATACAACTAAGTAATATAGACAAATTTATTACCTCCATGAAATGTCATGGAGGTTACATGGAGGTTATATTTTACCCAGCGATTGTGTGTCTGTCTGTCTGTCTGTCTGTCAACAAGATAACTCAAGAACGGCTAGATGGATTAGTTTCATACTTGGTGTGTTGGGTTGGTGCGATGAAAGCTAAAAGTGATTAGATTTTGGGCCCCCTAGCGGCTTCCCTTGGTACTGCAGCGCAACTTCCGGTTTTGCTATCTCGTGTTCTGAACACGCTATGGTCACGATTTTTGAGTGTTAGATAGCTCGTGTGCTCAGAAATAAGTGACATAGGTTTTGGCCCCCTACCGACTAGGTTTGGGATAGCAGGGGCATTTTTGTCAAAAACTTCTGAAGAGGATAACTCAAGAAGGGAACAATGGATTTTCATGATTTTTGGTATGTAGGTACCTTAGACAATGTTGTACAAGATAAAATACCAATTATGCAAAATAGAAGTAAATTTGCGTAATTAATGAGAATATTCTATCATAGCAGTTTTTTCAATGTATCTCTTGTCCCGGACATGATATAGTCTTGACATTTGCGTGGTAGATAGCTTGCAGTTCATGACAAAGTGGGGCAGATTTCAGCCCCCTAACATGTAATTTCGGAACTGCAGGGGCGTTTTTGTCAAGACATTCCAAAGAGGATAACTGTAGAAAGGATTGACGGATTGGCATCATTTTAGGGGTGCAGGTAGCTTAGGCAAAGGTGTTCATAATGATATACATGTTATGCAAATGAGGACCTTATTTGCATAACTAATGAGGAAATTGTATAATACCATTATTACTAATAAATGTAACACTTGTTAATCATGATAGATGGAATATAAGCAGATACCAAATATGGTAATGAGGAACTTATTTGCATAATTTATGTAAAAAATTGCAAAGCCGCTTTAAGTGTAATGATTGGAATTTTATACTTGTGACATGTGTACGTGAGTCAATGATGAACAACAACACGCATAAATTATGTTAATGTGTTAGTCAATTGCATGAAATTTACAAAAGCTCTAAATTTTCATGGAGGTATGAGGTCGCCGAACTCTAGTATTCCTTATGAATCTAGATAAACCTTCACTTATAAAGCATATCTGTTCTTACATTTTCAATATCACAAAGAAACGAGAAGAAGCCGAATGTACGCAGTAGAATACGATTCTTGAGTAGTGTAGATTCATTGTATCATTGTATAATGTTGTATCATTTGTTGTGACCTGTACTGAACCCAATGGGTATGTATGTACAAAAAGGTCTTCATTCATTCAATAAAGTAGTAAAACTCACCTTAGGGAGAGGAGTGGCTGCTCCTACATGTAACCCGCCGATTCGAACCATGTTGGGCATGGAGGGACCGGGGAAATCCAGAACGTGGTCGGTTTGATACAGCCACACGTCCGTATTAGACACGACGCTCTGGATAGTCTCGTTTCTACCTACGTACTTACTGACCAGTCCGTCATATGTGTTACTCGCAATCAAACGCCCCAATATGGGCAGCAGAGTGTAGAAAACAACATTCTGTATTCGCTGTACAAAGGTCATGTGGTCGGTAAAATCAAAGCCCACAAACGGCATATAAGACAAAGGGAGCGGAACACCTGTGGCTTTGATGTCAAGGAAATAATGATCACCACGCAAGATGGCGATAGAAGGGACTCGGACGTCCTTATGTGCTGCAAGTATGGCGCCAACTGGAACACAGGAGTCATAAACGACAAGACGATGCTGTGCTGCCTTCAGCCGACTCATCAGGTCAATGTCCCCCAGTAGCAGGTCACAGTGTTTGGTTATTACGTTAGTTACATTAATAAACCCTTGTGCATACTGGAGGATCGACGTCCCTGACTTTGTATTTGAATGATGATTGTCCTCAGCTTCCTTCAATGATATAAATGTTCCTTGCTCACGGAACGTCTCAAACTTGAATTCAGGCCTTTCCGCTCGTCGTTTGTCGGCTATGTCTTCTGGTACAACGGCCGTGACGACATGGCCCCTGCGTACTAAAGCCTGTCCGATGTTCGCTAACGTGAACCAGTGGCTCTCAGCACATGGTGTAGGCACTAACAGAACGTTCTCTCCACTGGTTATGTGCCTAACCAGAAGACCGAGAAAAAAGAGCAGAACAGTCGAAGACTTTGATCCAACGCCCATGTTGCCAGGACAGATGTTCTTGGTGAACGTGGATAAAGATCAAAGATGTTCTCCGGTCTTGGAACTGTAAAAGTAATGTACAATCGGTGATGCCAATGATGTTACGTAGTACAAAAATGTACTTTATATAAGTTAAGGCCTTAATCGGAAATGAAAAAAAGCTTAGGCGGAAGATTTATCAAGGTTGAATAAAGGTAAAGGAAAAGCGCAATAAAAACATATACTGTAATTTGTATTGTACCAAAAAGGTTTTTTGTATGCGTTTCACTGGGCTGTATGTTGGTCGTCATTTTCATAGCACTGACAGCCTAGTCATGTTGTAAATGATATTTTTAAAGCAGAATATTTTGCGTTTCTCTATACTACGCGAATCTACGCTTACTACAAGAATCATCATTACTTCTTTTGTTCTAAGGTAGGAAAGACAAGTATATCCAAATGTACGAATGGTGCAAAGTAATCTTGGTTGTAAATGTAGAATTATTTGTCGTGGACCTCTAGTTACATTAAAGCTATACACATCTTGCCATATCATTTGGCTTATCATACTAACATTAGCTATCTACGATGTACTGTGTAGACTGCTAGAACACTTCAGGCTACACTATGGGGGATGGTACTAAGTAAGTTACATCAATAATGTAGCATTGCATGTCAATATTCCTGGAGGAATGTAACAGCATCATCGAACTATGCAAGCATGTTTAAAAACCGTCATTTTTCAAACCGAAACATTTGTTTGCTTGTTTTTTTTAGATCTCAAGTAGATTTTACGAAACATTGTCACAGATGGCTACTGTGCTACTATCAGCCAGGTTGCCCAGTGAGGGTGCCTATCGACATTTCACAAGTTTCTGTATACGTAACACGCCATCTATCTATCTAGTACGTACCTGTAGTTTTAAAGAGAATATATCCCCGATTTATGGATGCTATGCAAAATAAACTGCATTCACAATTATTGTATTCTACCCCGATGGGAAAATGTATTAGTTCTGTTTTATCAAAGAGAGCTTGAATGATGAATACAAACTGTTGTTATCGTCTCAGCCCTGAGTAACTAATTAACCCATACACTCCTACAAACTGTTTACATAGTCGTACAAACACCATGATACGGATATTTTCTGTGACCATCTGCTTTGAAGAAAACCACATTTAGGTCACAGCGTTTAAAATGTTTTGGTACGAAGCTATGGGATTCAATTCAATAAGGTGTCTTATATCCAACTGCCCTATTATTGGTTCAGTATAATTATGAATTTGTGCAGAACATACAGACAGTGCCTGCTAGATTTTTGTATTCCACTAATACCTTTGAGCCACATGACGTAAACGATGCCACCCTTATTTATTTATTATTCAAAATTGCAACAAGTCGATACGGAGGGCATCCCATGCAGCAATGCTGATGTTTGGTGACATCGAACGTGCATAACGTTACATACATTATACATTGGAACACGTTAACATCAACATTGAATAAGGCAGTAGTACATCAAAAATCTAAAGTATAAATTCACAAGGTACGTGGAAAATAGTTTAAATTTGTTTTAAAAAAAATGGCAATAATATCTAACACTATTTTTCAGTCTGCCTATTTGCCACAACAACAACTTGAAAAATCTTTGAGATGTCTAGATATGGAAATGGTGTGCTATATTTCTGCGGATGCCCCCTGTAAGACGTCACGGCGAGCACAGAAAGGCACGCGCGGCTCGACCGGGGTTTTCACCGGTGCAGTGTACCGGACCGTGTGGTAGTCACGTATGACCTGCGGGTTTGGCGTAAGTTGTTGTGGGGAGGGGGGTGGCTATGAAAATCGCACACCCCCCTCCCCTTCCCAACAATTTACGCTAATACCCAGAGGCAGGGAGCTAGGCAAGGCTACAAGCTTCTCGGTAAATGTTCCTTTCTCGTCACATATTCCACGCGACCGAACACCTGGTGACCTTAAACCTGGCGACCCTCTCTCACCCCCCCCCCCCCACACACACACAAATTACACCAATACCCACAGGCCGCTGAAGGAGGATAACCGTGGCTGTCCAATAAACGAGCAGGGTCTAGCACCTATGCTATCTGAGGTTTCTTTGGTTCTATCTTGTTATGCTGCAAGTAAAGAGTCCCTCCTAGAGCCAGTTGATATCTACAAGAAAGAATGATGAAATTAATACAAGAACGAAAATTTTTCATACCAATTTCAGCTTCGGCAAAGAACACAAAAACCGAGAGGCGTAGGCTAGCGCGGGTCAGTGCTTCAAACTGTCAACAACACACACGCTACAAAGCTTTCGAGCTCCAGGTTACATTCTTGTCGCAACACGTACGTTATAAGGTATTCAAAAATGTTTGTTTACCCCGAGGGAAATTGTTTTGTAACTGTACAACTAGATCTTGTCTCTTCCTCTGGGAGGCTTGCTCATGTTAAATGGTGTCTTGTGGGAGTTGTTTGACAACCCATCAAGGAAACGGTCTGATTGATGAAGCTCACTCAGATCAAGATCAGAAAATATGATTGTGCGAATGGCCGGGTCTTGTATCATCCTTCTATTGATTTCAGTGAGATTTATGTAACATTCTCTTAGTTCTGATTAATTTTGCCCCCCCACCCTCCGTGTGGTTTTGGAATGCCACAATGTAAACACAAAAAAATCCAAGCCCCACCCCTCTTCACACTTACCGGGCCCACTCACACAGTAGGCAGAGGCCAGCGCAATGGCTACAATCGTGTCCCTACTGCAGGTAGTACTGTCTGGACACAATATCACAGTTGTGCTGGTTTGTTTTGTGGCCTTTCTGGTTTCTTTGGCTGTGGTCGCAAAATTTTCAGCACATGGACGGAGAAATATTCCACCAGGCCCGCCTGGATGGCCAGTTCTCGGTAACCTCCCCAGTCTGACAAAAGACATACACTTACAGCTGACGAAATGGCGTTATCAGTACGGAGACGTCTTTAGAGTCAGGTTCGGTCTACAGGACGCTGTTATTGTTAACGGCAGTGAGGCTATAAAGGAGGCCTTGGTGCAGAAGGCCAAGCACTTCTCCAACCGCCCTGACTACTACCTAGTGCGCTGTGTGAACATGCACTTTGGTTTGTATCAAAAAGCCTTTTTATGTCTTTTTCGAATAGCTTACCAGGATTTGCAGCAATGCTGAGGACTCATCTAGCCTTGGTGGCAAACTAGTTAAATAACCAGGGCTCCTGAAACGTACCAGGCAAAATTATGGAGAATCCAGGCTACGTAATTGGAAGGGGAGTTTTTGCAGTGTGAGGAAGGGACATGTTAGACAGGGTCTTGGTTGTTTGCTTATTATCACATGTATACGTTTTTGCGCAACAGTGTGGTCTTATTGAGATACGTACAAAGCTTTAACGATGTTCTTTAGGAAGTTGTTATTACATTTCCTGATTGATGATAATGACTATCTTGTAGACTATCTTGATTTATTTGACTGACTAGGCTACATGCTCAAACCACGTTACTTTACACTGAAAGCCATGTACACCAAACCGTTGTTTCAGGTGCAGTTTTTTGTCCATACGGTGATCGTTGGAGGGCACTTCGCCGCTTCACTGTGTCAACACTTCGGTTCTTTGGTATGGGGACTACCATCCTAGAGGACAAGATTCAGGAGGAGTGTCGTCACTTCTGCAGCACACTGCGGCTTCTAGTGGGACAGCCTGTGGACCTCAAAAATCGTCTGGAAACTTCTGTGTCTAACATCATCGTCTACATGGCGGTAGGGAAGAGGTTTGAGTACGGAGACCCGAAATTTGGTCGTTTGCAACTACTTGCTGAACGGATCAATGTAACATTCTATAAACTATACATCGTAAACTGTTTCCCCATGCTCCGCTTCTTTCCGGGCTTCAGGAAAATGTACAACGAATTGATGGATCGGACAGCAGAATTGTACAGCTACATCCGAGAGTACATCGGCCAGCACGGAAACACAGCACCGGATGACATCCGGGACTTTATCGACGCCTTCAACAAGACAAAACAGGACAATCCGGGCTTCCTGCCTGACATGACTCTGACGTACTTAATCGCTGATTTGTTTTCCGCGGGAACAGAAACCTCTTCCCTTACCTTACGCTGGGGTTTCCTGTACCTCACGGCGTTTCCTGACGTACAGGAGAAGGTTCAAGCCGAGCTGGACAGGGTTGTTGGGCGGGATCGTCCTCCAGCCTTCAGCGACAGGATCAACCTGCCGTACACGGAGGCCACCATCATGGAGATCCAGCGCATCGCCACTATCATCCCAATCCTCCCACATCGCACCTCCGACGACACTACCTTGCTCGGGTACGACATTCCTGCAGGTACAAACGTGTTCGTCAACCTGTGGGACCTCCACATGGACCCGAGCCGCTGGCCGGACCCACACAGGTTCGACCCCGCCAGGTTCCTGGGCGAGAACGGACGGCTACTGACACACGACGCCTTCATGCCGTTTTCAACAGGTAACATTGTGCCTATCATCTTTAACAATTGAGTATGGGAACTTGTTTATATGTCATATATAAGTATACATCTGTCTGCATGCCTTATAAATATATTTTTCTTCGTCATTTCCTCTACTGTAGGATATCGCAGGTGTTGGGGTGAGCAGATGGGGAAGATGGAGTTATTCTTGTTCCTCGCCAACACCCTACAACAGTTCACCCTGAAGTTACCGGAGGGTGCAGAGCCTGATTTCCACGGCATCAGCACTGCCTTTATTTACCCTCGTCCATTCAGCCTTATTGTAACTAAACGGGAGTAGTTAACCCTCAAACACCCGAGTGGGGTCCATTTGGACCCCAGGCGTACATTTTGAAGTGCCATTTGAACATTTTTAATCTGAAAAAAAAATCCTTCTGTGACTTGGTCAGTCAATATGTCTTTTACCTTCTCCTAAGTTTTCTCAAATATTAGTACAATAATGTGGAAATTATAAAGAAAGTTTGTGTTCAGTCCCTCTGGGGTCCAAACGGACCCCAGCAAAAATGTGCAGTTTTTAAAACAAACTTTGGAGGCTAACTCCTTAACCACTTCCAGTATGACTACCAAATCTTTAGACAATAATAAGAATGTAAACCTAAATCATCACAAATATTTGTGTGTCATCAACATGGAATGTGACGACATTATGACGTAATCTGCCTAATCAGGGCGGTTATCTTGGATTTTGACCAATGACGTCATGAAATTAGCATCAATTATAAATTTTAAGTCATGAAAATTACATTGAATTTCATAGAATTTAATTGTTGTCAGAAAACAGGTGTAGTTTACCAAGAAAACCTTTTCTAAATTGAAACTGTCAAATTTTGGCTAAAATATGCCTGCTAAAATATGGTTGCCATGGCAACCCCCAAAAATTATAAACTTTATTGACCAAAAACTTTTGCAAACAATATTTTGTGATAAATTACCAAGTTTCGTAGCTTTAGCTCTAGCCGTTCATGGTTATGCGACATAAATGTTGCTAAGGGCCTCAAAATTCCCCTATCTGGTCGGAATAGGTTTAGTGCAAAACGTGGTCCTTCTGAACTTTTGCGTAAATTATGATAATGAGTTGGAATTAGCAACACTTTAACATCTCAAAATATTCCTCTCACATTGACGAAGCAATGTATATACAATGATCGCCGATAAAAAATGTTACTGAGATTTCATGAACAAAACATTTTGGGGTCCGTTTGGACCCAACTCGGTCATTTTAGTCGCAAAAAAAGGTCGGGTGCTTGAGGGTTAAGTATGGCTACATGTATCCACTTATATTCTACATGTTTATTGCAGTCTGAATTGCAACTGCAAATACAAGTGCTTGTAAGCAATGAGCTATTGGTACAAAAGCGCAGCAAGCACAAGGCTTGATGGAGGTTTTTTGATGATGAGCTGTAGTTGCGCTATATTAAACATATCTAACTCGTAAGAAAGTTCCTCATTTAGCAAGGGATAAAACGATATGACATTAATGCTGATAACGTATGCGTATATTTAGACTTACCTTATAATTCAGGAACCCAACTAGGAAAATTATTATTCTTTAAAACGGCAGTTCTGCACTTATCATTTCATAAGAAAAAAAATTGCATCAGTTTTGTTTATCATAGTTTCGGTGCAAATCTATGAAAAGTAAGTGTGTTTTATCTATTCTTTACAGACCATTTGTGACAGTCTAGTATTTGCAAGACGAGTAATATGTCACCACGAATTTTAAACGATGCAAATGTAATTTTTGATTGTATACAATAAAATACGTCAACATTAAATCCGTCTCAAGTTCAATGAGTAAATGACTATATGGTACTGTGTTAGTATATGAGAATCATATTTGGTATGAGATGCTATGTGGATAGAACGGTAAATGGTTACCATATCTCCTACCATTATCTGCTTGGAAACTACGTACACTTTAGTACACACAGATAAGCACGGGGATAATTACGGTCTGAAACATTACTTGAACGAACCGTTATGCAATGCCATAAATCAAAATGTCTATCTCCTCAGAACTCTTTCACGCGCTGTATTTTCTAGGAGTCGACTCTTTGAAATAACTATACAGAGTGTCTGCATTTCCGCCCTAAAGGTCAACTAACTTACGACCAGAATTTCAAGAAATTCTCAAACATCTCTGTTTAGTCCTTCTTCTCTGGGGAGAGTTTGTTGGGTGTGAAAGATTTATTTTGTTTCCTTTAAACTTTCACAATCTCAAATTTAGAAATCCAATCACGAAAATTCCATTGAAACACGTTACAGTGTATGAGAAGGTGAGTCATGTGAGCTAAACCTCTTTGTGTCCTACTACATGTACATTCTCAAGTAAGTTGCTTTAAAAGGATATGGAACATACAGTACCCATATGGTAGAGCCCTTTTCGTGACCTGCAACTCCCTACCGGCCGTATTACTTCACTGGTAGTCCTCTTTTTAGAATATTTAATTGTTGTCACGCCTACACGCTTGCGCAACATGTTTCTCTAACCTTTAGATACTGTAAATGGATTTAATTTCGCGCTTGCAGGAAAATGACTTTTCACGTTGGTTTAAATTCGCGGTTTACCATGTACTGTAGTCTCTTACTGCCATAGGAAAATGTTCGCGGTGGTTTTATGTTCGTGGTGAAGCGGACTCCGCGAAAACCGCGAACATTAAATAGCCTCGAAGTTTCTGCATTTACAGTATCTTCAGAAACCTTGTTGAAAGTTTGACATCTCAAACGTCCTTGCCTGAGGTTTTGGCGCGTGCTCAGGTCCCGCATTGTTCTGCTTGTATCTGCTCGTTTGTCATGTTTGGTAAACCTAAAAAGCTAGCGAAACGGATTTTTGTCTATCATACCCGGTCCTTGACAAAAGATAACATCTCCGATACCAAAAAAAAAACAATACCAAACAGCAAAAGAAAGCTTTGTTCGTCAAATAAGCTTTTGAAAACATCAGAAAATCTGGAAAGCCATAATAATTGTAAACATCAAATTCTATCTTGAGATAAGTAATTAGAAACCTAACACTAGTTCACCTTTATCCAAAGGTTAATCTTTATCCATTCTTTTTAAGAACAATGTATTTAGGGGTATCAAGTCGACGGATGGTGCTTTTAAACTTATTTATATTTTGACAATATCATAATTTAAAACTACCGTCCATCGACTTGGTATACCTGAATACCCTGTTTAGCAGCATAACGGATATAGGATACCCTGCGGATAAAGGTGAACTAACATTACAGTGCATACAAACTCCATTCAGCACAGTGTTTCCACTGCCGCCTCGGATCTTTAAACTGATAGTCCCATGCTGCGCATTGCACGTACCCTAAATGTTATTTAGACAAAACGTCTTCGTCTCCAAGCTCCAGATCTAGCATTCCAAAACAAGCCTACCTGTAACACAATACAGCTAAAGACGCATTTCTATAATATTCAAAACGCCTTTTCCAAATTCTACACAGTATTTATTAAATATTGACATAATTCGATGGGAGTAACAGAAAAAAGCCCCTGTGGAAGGCAAGCCGCATAAATGGTACCGTCCGAACACCGTTCGGTCGAACGGGCGAACTCCCGGGATGTGAAATGGCGGGAAAACGACAGCGGCGCTAGCAGCGGTTCTGAAGGATCGTTACCGTCACATTTACGTGCTTCTTCCTCGTTGGCAACATTACTTTTGCTGTCAATAAAGGTAAATTTATATCTATAATCATTTTTTAAAGAAATATATTGATAGCTATTTGGTTTAGTGATGTAGGGATTTCCTTAAGAGCGGCTCATCCAAAGATGAGAAAAACATGTCCTTTTTACATATTTTGACCCAAAAAAGTTACGATGAATCAATATACAACAAAATAGCGACGGACAAACTAAATCTACATGAGGTAATCTGTCATCCGTGTCCAGAACGTTGTCTCCACCGTGGACAGGGCACATGAAATAAACATAATATTTTTCAACGAAAATGTATGTTTTTAACCCTCAAATCCATCATATCAACATAATATGTCCGGTGTTATATTTCATTTAATTAACACTAGCACCCTGTGGATTTTTTTTTGCTATACGACCATGCTATCGAAATTTACGTGCGTATAACGTTATCCATTTTACCATGTCTACTGCAGTGTCACATGCGGTAATTGTCCCAAACGACCTGGAGGTCAAGAGACTATGCTTGTAGGTAGGTAGGTATGCACGTCACTGTTGTCGTTTGTGTGCTTAATAATGTAAGTTGTGTCAGGAACGCCGGCAGTTTCCGATCGAGGTAAGATTAGCAAACTCTCCCATCCCAGCCGGAGCGGTGTCGCGACAGCAAGGTCGGTCACTACACTTACTGCGGTCACTGTACTTACAGCGGTACAGTTGAAGCATGACCGACGCTGCTGGGTGATCGTAGATTAGGAAAGTGTCAAATAGCTCGTTTATCAAGACTCTCCTAATATGTATTCAAATGAGTGAGACAGTGTCTTGTGATAAGGTGTTCATTAGTGTGCCGCAGCCTTTTTGTATAGAGATCAGGGCATTTAGACAGGCAAGAAATATTGAGGTCTTTAGATTAATTTTTTTGTTCACGCATCAAATGATAACACTTTTGTGGAAATTTGTTCGCTGCTGTTACTATTAATGTGCATTTAAATCTGAGGCTACTTGAGGAAGTGACTGTGATAATTTTTGCATCCAGTTACCTCATATTCCAGCAATAACACATGTAGCAGAGGCTAAATAGCATCCGGTATTTAAAAGTCTTCCAAAGGTAACATTTAAAAACGTTTATTGGATTGTGATAAGCTATAATCTATAGAGTCGATTCCAATACACCGTGCGGATGTTTCTTCCCATTGTTTACAATTGATTTTAAAGTTTTGTAATTATATGTCTAGGACATTTGATACTTCAGAAATATTTTTAACACTGTTTCAACTTTATAAATATTTCCCTCGTCCTGTAAAACTTTGGAAATATTCATGGTGTGGAATTGGATACTTCTAATGGTTTCTAAATAATGATAACAGCATTCTACCATTATTTACCATTTTCTACCATTTTTTGTAAATGGTTCAGGGGGTTGGAAAGATAGCAATTCACACATCCTTGCAAAGTATGGTTGGGTTAAAGGGGCATTCCATTCCAGAAGGAAGTATTGTTTTGCAATAGATAATGTGTCAATAAATACATAATTAGCCGAATTTTGTGGAATTCAACTTGGGATGAATTACGTGATGTGTGTTTTATAAAACAATACTGACACTCACTAAACCCATGCAGACCCTACCCATGCATTCCCTATACGCATAGACACTTTGTTTATCGTACACATTTTCGGAATAAATGAGGTACGCTAAGCACACCGAGAAGGCAAATTGCTCATAAGATAGCAAAGAATACAAGAACAAGACGAAATTTCTTAGCGAACCTGAAATGAGTTTGTAACCTTACCTAAAAAATTTGCTGCTTACGTCACAAGGTGGTATTTCCTGATTTCACGCAGTATATAGAGCTAGTATTATAATAACTCTTGGTTGTGGACGAGACACCCAGCGACTTTTGGGTACAACCGTTTCTTTTATGCTTAGGCCCCCTTTCCACCTGATGATGATCGTGCTGCGCTCTCACTGTGACCTACATACTAAGATATGTGGAACTTTCATACTAGGTAAATCATGCAAAATGTAAAAGCTTGACCCAGATGACAGCAAAACGAATAAAGCGTAAAAAGATACAATTCGTTTAGCGATCTGAAAGATTTTAGGTCTCATGGAAGAGCGCGGCGAGAGTGCCGTCATAGTGGAGAAGGGGTATTACAAATAGCCAATATGGGTAAATAACATTGGAACGGTGCCCAGGTCTCACCTGTTATATCACAATTCTTACAATATCACTGGCATCGAAGGTCAACAGCTGATACTAAATTTGCAATAAAGGAAACAACATATGGCAACCTTGGTGATTTTTAAAACCGCGCCCTAGCAAATTTACTATTTTAAGGTGGGGTCACACATGCGTATATATTCGAGTCCATTTGAGCTGCGTATGAAGCTCCTAGTCTCTACCAGGCTCCACAGGTCACGGGAGAAATAGTAAAAATTGGACAAATATAGATACATAACATGCCAGATTAGTTACCTGACCGAGAAGTATGGTTAGCGACCCAGCTAACTCGTCTGGCATGTTACCTGTTAACGTTTGTCCAATTTCTATTATTTTTACAACGACCTGTGGAGCCTGGTGAAGGCAAATACTCCCACGCGTGCCTCATGCGGACTTAAATATATACGCAGGTGTGACCCCACCTTAAAATGAAAGCGCCGTCCTCGTAAAACTAGGGCATGGGTGAGAAAGGACCATAAATATCTCATGAGCTCAAGGTACAGCTTGCCTTTCAGGAAACAGTTAGTGTCTTCCAGCTGATATCCAAGTTCCTTCTGTCCAGCTGCATAAATCATGGTGAGTATCATTAAGGTAGTGAAAACTTTCTCCTACATGACTCACACATATACCTGCTTTCCATTAGGGCGGCGCTCTCGCCGCGCTCTTTCTGCGACCTTAAGTTTTACAGACCGGTCAACTAATTGTATAGAAAAGAAACGTTTTTTTTTTTTTTTTTACTCTTTGTGTATTTTGTTGAATGTCTTCTCAGTCACACATTTACGTGCTGTGTGATACACCAAAAAGGTTACACATATCCTATTTAGGTCGCAGTGAGAGCGCATCGCGATCACCGTCTAGTGTAAAGGCCGGCCAAGTACCCCCCTTTCTACTAGGACGGTGCACTCGTTGCGCTCGCTCTGCGACCTAAAATTTGACAGATGGCTCTTCAAATTGTTTGGAAAAGAAAACGAATCTTTCTACGATGTTTGTGTTTTGTCGTCGTTTTAGTTTCACTTTTACGTTTTGTATGATATACCTTTATTAAAATTGGAACGTTGCACACACGTTTTAGGTCGCAGAGAGAGCGCAGCGAGATCGCTGCCTAGTTGAAAGGGGGCCTTAGACATGGCAATACCTTACCTACTTTTGAGCGATATTTGCACAATACTTGGGGAATTATAGGGTGATGTTCGTGTGAAGTCAGATTGGGTTCGTTTGGTCAAAGAATGAAATGTTCCGAAACAAAATTTTTATCCTTAATATATTTTACTATAAGATAGATTTTATAGTTATAGTCTGTTATAGTTATATTGTATTGTTGTAAAGTGTTCTTTTTCAAAACTGGCAAAAGTTCATGCAGTTGGTGCACTACGTGGTCATTCTCATATCTTTTGTATGATTTGTTTTGTTGATGTAACAACATATAAAAATACCCCTCGTGCATCAATGACCCAATATATGTGCATTTATCAACAACAAAAGTGAAAATAAAATACTTAGTAATAGTTAATGTTGCTATATATGTTTTACATTTGTCACAATCACCGGTTTATTTGTTTATTTATTCAAAATGCGACCAGTACAGTACACATACCTATAGGCAGCACAGCTGATAACATAGGTCTACAAATAACCAGTTGACCTAAGGTTCTTCAACTTAGCAGTGTATTACTTTAATGATCCGTAGCACAATGAAGTCTATTTTTACATGCAAACCATCTTACCCTACAAGTAGCAGCTGGTGTAGCTGTAGTGTTTGTGTTGGTGTTATTTCATGCACGGATGTCTTTCCCTGTACCACTTTAGGTTGGTCGTAAGTCCCCTCAAGACTATGAGTCAGCACCTTTCTTGGCAGCTTGTTGGACGTACATCAGCCTCGCTATTCTCATCATGTTTGGCTACCTCCGAGATTTTCTTAGGAGGATCGGACTGGACAAAAATCAGTCTACAACGGAGAGAACTAAGATGAAGGTCAGAAAAAAATTTCATACAGACTCATTTCACCCAAAATACTGATACATATCTTGCTATTTGTTTTAAATGGACACAATAATGATAATAAAGGGTTAATGCCCCGGCCCGAGGTGTATATGGTGAGATAATCCCTGGTCAGGTGCGATAACCACCGAATAAACCACCGAGTGAGCGTAGCGAACGAGGTGGTTTATGAGGTGGTTATCGCACCTGACCAGGGATTATCTCACCATATACACCGAGGATAAGGCGGGGCATTAACGTTATTATCATATAGCCTACACAAACTGACCCATTTAAGCAACAAATTCCTTTATAATACATACATCCTTTATTCAAGACTTCCAAAGCTTGACATAATGACAAATTCCCTTCTGCTGGGACAAGTGTGTTGTTATTCAATCCTAAGTTATAGTTGTACATATTCAATAAATTTGAAGGAATGTGAACAGTAATAATGTTTGGATTAACTCTAACATGGACTGCACACTGTACAAAGCATTCCTTTCTGCTGACGCATGACGCCGTAACACGTAGATTCAGGCCAGGCAGGTGGGTATCGCTCCCCTGATTGGTCAGAATGAATCGACACCGGCACCGGTGTCGATTTGCATCGACACTGGTGCCGGTGTCGATGCAAATCGACACCGGTGCCGGTGTCGATTCATTCTGACCAATCAGGGGAGCGATACCCACCTGCCTGGCCTGAATCTAAGTGTTACGGCGTCATAACCAACGTGGAACGGGGCCTTCTGATTGGTCCGCGGCGCCTGGCTATATGATAATGTATGATGATGTTCACCTTCACCTGACTGACACGTGTGACAAGTACAATGTTCCTATCAATCATCATTAAGTGGTTTCCTAATTTTTGTAACAATCATGCAATCAGTCAGTTTTTGACTAACACACAATAGTAATAGGTAGGGAATTCGCATTATTTACTGCTAAAAAGTGTTCACTTATTTGCATGCTTGTTTTGTGCATGTTTTCCGCAGGGATTTGTTCCTCTTTACACGTCATTTGAGGGGTTCTTCAGTAGGAATATCTTCAAGCGCGCCATCCACGGTGCCGGCAAACCGATCTGCAGCCCTCCCACGGTAGAGGTGGACGTGTTGGAAAGGACCAGTGACGATGAGAATTGGCACTTCAGGTTCGATACTAGAAAAATATTCGTTCTTTTTCATCTGCATTCTTTTTTCACATTCTTTGAAGTTTTATGTTTCATAAAACATGAGCTGATGTTTTCCATCATGTTTTAGAATAGCCAAATATGAGATTCTTCGTTCCCTCCAGGTTGACAGGAAAGAAGAGGCGATGTATCAACCTTGCCTCCTATAACTATCTGGGGTTTGCGGAAAAGGATGGCCCTTGTGTTGACGCCACAGTCCAGGCCTTGCAACAGTACGGTGTAGGAGTCTGTAGCACCAGACATGAACTTGGTAAGTTCATTTAAAGGATACACCTAATAAGCAGACACCTATAGGTTATTGATAAAAAACTGTGTTTCTGCGGGAGAATTGGTTTCAGTGATTTTGAATGAGCCCGTCACCTTCCTGGCAACAAAACGTACCGGAGAAAAAAGTACAGCCGCTTTCACAGCTCCGGAGGATGGCGATGTGATTGCGTCGTTACAGTTTTTGTGTCTGCGTCTGTTAATATACGTGTTTTTACAACTACAGGGAACTACAATATACACGAGGAGCTGGAGAGAACAACAGCCAGGTTTCTGGGCGTGGAGGACGCTATCACCTTCGGCATGGGTTTTGCCACCAACTCTATGAACATCCCTGTCCTTATGGGTGGTAAAGTAGGTATCAGTATGTAATAAAAGTAGAGTATAGACTAGCCACGGTGGTTTTAAATGGCAAAAAATAGATATTCTTACAGTTGGAAGTGATGCTAGACATTTTCAATCCACTGCTTAGAAGATAAAGCACGTGTGTCAACACAACAAACACTACTTAAAGATTACTTTAGAGACTATAAATATGACAGAAACAATCTGTTTATCGGCAATCTTCTGGGTTTCATATCCTCTCACGCTGAATCTTTGTATTATTTGACAAGTAGTTTGACTGCACTAAATTGCCTTGGGTCATGACGAAGAGCGTTACATTTTTGGACATCGGGTCGTATTAACCGGAATCTAAATTCCGACAAAGCCGAAAAATAGACAGATACGGAGCCGTATTCTTCCAAAAATCTTACGTATCTTACAGAACTTCAAATCAGACCGCGAGGTTATCATTTAATGTTTTATACACGATCCCAGATTGGTTATATTTATTTTACTTTACGGATATGGGAAAATCTAACGTACGGACTATCTGGAATGTCTGGCATATGTCGGCACAGAAATAAGTTTGCACTTAACAGCATTACGTAGAGAATATAATCCAGCACACGTACTTTTATACGAATGGAATTTCATTTCAGTCAATTTAGTTTTAATCGTTTACTATGATGATATTGTTCATACATATCTTTGCACGCGTAATTCAACGATACCCAAAACAATAGTGTTCAATGCTAGGAAGGTGAAGAAAAATTTCTTTTGAGCACATCTACATGTAACATTATTTTCAAAATATTTCATAGATCGCAAACATTTGAAACAATACTAATAGTGATGTTGCTATGTGATCCATTCCGCCATATTCTCAAGGCATTCAAAGAGAAATACTGTTTCCATAGGGCTGCTTGATTTTTAGTGACGAGAAGAACCATGCCTCCATCGTACTGGGTGCACGTCTGTGTGGATCTGTCATCCAGGTCTTCAAACATAACGGTAAGGAGAATGTACTTGCTACATGGCCTTTCTGCCTTTTGGTGTCATCAATTGTTGCAATCATCTGTCGAAAGATTCGTTCTGACAAAACCCTCAATTGTACCAGATATGGACGATTTGGAGGAGAAACTAAGGGACGCGATCATCAGCGGCAGGCCTGGGACACATCGGGCCTGGAGGAAGATCCTTATCATAGTGGAGGGGATCTACAGCATGGAAGGCTCCATCGTCAAGCTGCTGGACGTCATCCGTCTGAAGATAAGATTTGGTGCCTACTTGTATCTGGACGAGGCTCACAGCATCGGGGCCCTGGGGGAGACAGGCAGGGGGGTGACTGAGTACTGGGGGGTGGACCCCCGGGACGTGGACATCATGATGGGAACATTCACTAAGAGCTTTGGGGCTGCAGGGGGCTATATCGCAGGGTCAAAGGTAAGTATTAACATAACCCATCCAAATAATGATTTGTACCAAAATACTCGTAATTCAAACTTATCAAGACTTATTAGATAATGTTTTGTTTCAGAGATTGATCAACCACCTTCGAACGTACTCTCACAGCACCACGTACGCGTGTTCCATGTCAGCTCCGGTAGCACAACAAGTCATATCGTCCATGAGGACCATCATGGGTGAGGATGGTACGGACATGGGTAAGACTGGCTGTCTATCTGAAACATTTTTAGTGCTTGAAGAAATATACCACAGATAATTATCGTGTCTATCAGCCCATTTGTGCTATGAAAATATTGATTATATACATAACCGCTTTGGAACTGCAATGGAGCTTCGGTAAAATCTTCTATGGAGAATAATCGAACAAAGGAACGATGGATTACCATGACATTTCGTATATAGGTAGCCAAGACGTTGTTGTACATGATGAAGTCCATATTTTGCGAATTGCGACCTAACCTGTAGTTTGTTTTTCATTCTAGTACTTAAATACATCTATCACGGGAAGCTCTTGCAGGTGAAACATTAACAATTATTAACCCTCAAACACCCGAGTGGGGTCCATTTGGACCCCAGGCGTACATTTTGCAGTGCCTTTTGAACATTTTTAATCTGAAGTAAAATTCCTTCGGTGACTTTGTCAGCCAACATTTTTTATACCTTCTCCTCAGTTTTTATGAAGATTGGTACAATACTGTGGAAGCTATAAAGAAAGTCCGTGATCAGTCCGTCTGGGGTCCAAACGGACCCCAGCAAAAAAGCGTAGCTTTTGAAACAAACTTTTGAGTCTAACTTCCTAACTATTTATCGTATCACCACCAAACTTTCAGAGCATAATAAACATGTAAAACTAAATCCTTATGAAAACTTATGTGTCATCACCATATAATATGACGACATTATGACGTCATTAAGCTAATAAGGGCGACCATCTTGGATTTTGACTACTGACGTCATGAAATTAGCATAAATTATAAATTTTGAATCATGAAAATAGCATTGAATTTCATAGAATTTTATTGTTGTTAGAAAACAAGCATTGTTTACCAAGAAAACCTTGTTTAAATCGAAATTGGCAAATTTTGGCAAAAATATGCCTGTCATAATTCCGTTGCCATAGCAACCCCAAAAAATGATAAATTTACTTTATTGACGAAAAAAAATTGCTAACAATATTTTGTGATATATAACCAAGTTTCGTAGCTTTAGCACTAGCCGTTCATGAGTTATGCGACATAAAGGTTGCTGAGGACCTCAAAATTCCCCTCTCTGGTCAGAATAGGTTTAGTGCAAAAGATGGTCCTTCTGATCTTTTGCATAAATTATGATAATGAGGTGGAATTAGCAACACCTTAACATGTCAAACTATTCCTCTTACATTGACGAAGCAATGTATGTACAATGATCAAAGATAGGGATTGGAACTGAGATTTTATGAACAAAACATTTTGGGGTCCGTTTGGACCCCACTCGGTCATTTTAGTCGCAAAAAAAGGTCGGGTGCTTGAGGGTTAAGTCCTTACCTTGCATAGTTGATACAATTGTGACATAACTCTTCTAATTGGTAAATAGTTTGACTATCAACATTGTGACAGGTGTAAGGTATTCAAAGATATACATACACAAGTGTAGCTTATGTAAATGTGACAGTCATTTGCAGAATCAGAATATTTTTATAGGTGAAATGCATTATGCATTCTATGTTGAATGTTTAAATTTTCAAATGTTTCAATACCACGACTGATAAAGTCTTTTTTTCTGGATACCTGCATTTGTTATTAACCAGGTAAACTCAGGATTGCGCAATTGGCAGCAAACGTTAAGTACTTCCGACGGCGGCTTCGGGAGATGGGCTTTGTCGTCTGTGGTGATGATGATTCCCCTGTTGTACCTTTTCTCGTCTGCGTGCCTGCAAGAGTCTTGTAAGTACTCAGTACACATTAAGTACTTAGTACGCATTAAGTAATCAGTACGCATTAAGTTCTCAGTACACAATGTCATTAACCCTCAAACACCCGAAGTACCATTTGAACATTTCTGATCTGAAGAAAAATTCCTTTCTTGACTTTGTCAGTCAATATCTGCTTTACCTTCTCCTAAGTTTTTACGAAGATTAGTACATTACTGTGGAAACTATAGAAAGTCTGTGATCAGTCAGTTCAGCAAAAATCTGCAGTTTTTAAAATAAACTTTTGAGACTTACTCCTGAACTACGAATCGTCTGACCACCAAACATTTTTAGAGATTGATAAACATGTAAAACTAAAAAAAATCCTCACAAAAACTTTTGTGTCATCACCATATAATATGACGACATTTTGACCTCATTAAGCTTATAAGGGCGGCCATCTTGGATTTTGACCAAAGACGTCAAGAAAATAGCATAAATTGTAAATTTCAAATCATGAAATTTACATTGAATTTCATAGAATTTAATTGTAGTTTGAAAACAAGTGTAGTTTACCAAGAAAACCTTGTTTAATTCGATATTGGCAAATTTTGGCAAAAATTAGTCATAATTCCGTTGCCATGGCAACCACCCCCAAAAAAATGAACTTAGTTTATTGACTATAATTTTTTTCTTACAATATTTTGTGATAGATCACCAAGTTTCGTAGCTTTAGCGCTAGCCGTTCATGAGTTATACGCCATAACAGTTGCTGAGAGCCTCAAAATTCCCCTCCTTGGTCAGAATAGGTTTAGTGCAAAACTGGTCCTTCTGATCTTTTGGATAAATTATGATGATAAGCTGGAATTTGCAACACCTTAACATCTCAAATATTCATCTTACATTGACGAAACAAGACATTTTGGGGTTGGACCCCACTCGGTCATTTTAGTCGCAAAAAAGGTCGGGTGCTTGAGGGTTAAGTTCTCAGTACACGTTGAGACACTTGGCGTTAAATACTCAGCGGTTTGAGATACTCAGCGTATTGAAATACTCAGTGTGTTTAAGTACTCATTGTGTTGAAGTACTCAGCGTGTTGAGATACTCAGTGTGTTGAAATACTCAGTGTGTTGAAGTACTCAGCGTGTTGAAGTACTCAGCGTGTTGAAATACTCAGCGTGTTTAATTACCCAGCGTGTTGAGATACTCAGTGTGTTGAAATACTCAGTGTGTTGAAGTACTCAGCGTGTTGAAGTACTCAGCATGTTGAGATACTCAGCGTGTTGAGATACTCAGCGTGTTGAGATACTCAGTGTGTTGAGATACTCTGCTTGGTGAAGTACTCAGCGTGTTGAGATACTCAGCGTGTTGAAGTACTCAGCGTGTTGAGATAATCAGCTTGGTGAAGTACCCAGCGTGTTGAGATACTCAGCGTGTTGAGATACTCAGCGTGTTGAAGTACTCAGCGTGTTGAGATACTCAGCGTGTTGAGATACTCAGCGTGTTGAGATACTCAGCGTGTTGAAGTACTCAGCGTGTTGAGATACTCAGCGTGTTGAGATACTCAGCGTGTTGAGATACTCAGTGTGTTGAGATACTCTGCTTGGTGAAGTACTCAGCGTGTTTGGATACTCAGCGTGTTGAAGTACTCACCGTGTTGAGATACTCAGCGTGTTGAGATACTCAGCGTGTTGAGGTAATCAGCGTGTTGAGATACTCAGCGTGTTGAGGTAATCAGCGTGTTGAGATACTCAGCATGTTGAGATACTCAGCGTGTTGAGATAATCAGCGTGTTGAGATATAAACTCAGTGTGTTGAAATACCAAGCGTGTTGAAGTGCTAAGCATGTTGAATATTAAGTGTATTGGCGTATTCAGGTGCAGTCTACTGTAATATCAACTAGACTGTCTAAAATTGATTTGAAATTAATGACTGATGTGTTACTTATTTTGTCCCAGAGCGCTCATGGAGGAGCTCTTTGAGAGGAACATTGCTTGTGTGACGGGGACTTTTCCAGCAACGTCGATCACGAAAGGTCGGGCCCGTGTCTGTATCTCTGCTGCCCACACACGGCAAATGTTAGACAAGGTACAGATGAATAAACGTCACTTATATTTGGAACCATGTAGTAGACAGAACCTGCTATGTCTAAACCTGATTTTTTAAAAAAGTCTTTATTTTTAATCAATAACAAAAAATGAAATGAAACACGTATTTGCTCAGACACCGTGTATTCTTTATATTGTTTCTGTCTATGCCTATCGTCCTGCGTTAGGCTCTGGACGCTATCAGTGAGGTAGGAGACCGTCTGCAGCTGAAGTACTCCCTCTGACAACCAAAAAAGGTTCATATGCCGTGGAACGCTACAAGTATACAATGAAGTGAACAGTCCGGGTCACAAGGCATGATGTTTTACCGACAGAATCTTGAAGATGAAGTTTGCTGCCGTTTCTCTGTTTTTGCATTACAGACATGGCATTCTTTCGAAAAACCAAAGCTTTTGCATTTGGTTCGAAAAGAAAACAGAACTACATTGGGAGAGCTAGCATTTCACAGTATGTTTTATTAATGTTGGGTGTTTGTGTTGTTACCGAATCATAAATAAGCTGTTCTTAGATGGCCATACCGCGATATAGAAATATAATTCTACACTTATCCTACATTCTTATGATTATTCTATACTTTGACCTTTAAACATGTTTGGGACATTTTGTTCAATGAATTTTCAGTTGTTTATTTACTTATGTATATATATTACATTCTCTCTTTTACCTTTCTAGCCACATAATTTACACTTTTATACTTAATATATACTTCTTTGCCGTTTGAAAGGTGTTCCAGGAAAAACATACTATGTCCTCCTTTTTCGTGTTTTGAGTCATATTCAAAATAGAGGAAGTGGACTGTAAGAAAATGAATAAAAGTCTAATTTTGGTATTTTTGCCGATAAAAGAAATAAAAAAAAACTAGAAGAGCTCGAAGACATTTACATTAATGTTTTAATGACGTAAATGACCTTCATGTCTACAAGATCTATGTGTGTTTACGCTTAAGTACAAAGATAGAATGCCCTGCAACCAAAATACCATTATCAGTATCAGAATGATAGAACACAGCTTGTATTTGGTAAATTGTACAACATTATAGAACACGTATTAATAGCCATAATATGGAATTAGCAATTTTGCCCACGCTGAATATATACATGTATCTTACTGAACAGAAGTGATAAAAAAATAACATACTGAATCACTGAGCGGCGTGCATTCATCATTGTACTGCGATAAAGTGATAAAGCGCCCTTTATCAAAAGTAGAAATATTTTCGAGACAGATATGTCAGGAAAAGCTTATTTCAACTAGCAACGTTACATAGGTGACAGTTCAGCCATTGCTAATATAACAATCTAACATATTTAAGAATGGGTTTATTCAAAGCAAACTAACTATGCAATCCAATTCTGTAAAGGTGATTTTGGTAATAGTATCTTACGCCCGAAATTCATAACATGTTCTTGTTTTCGCAAGGAGATGAATGTGTATAAATTAGCCTACATACTATAAGATACAAACCGGAACAGGGCATGATGATATTATAATGGATAACTTTGTATTTTTATTTGATATTGTCAGCGGTTTGATATGCACTATAAATAACAGAACATTGTTGTCGTTTTTTTATGATTTGTTGACAATCTTGAAGTGGATCTCGTTTTTAATAAAATTATTACATGCCAATGGCAGACCTGGTGTTGTGTCGTTAATTTTCGATTCTTAAGCTAAGGGGTGAGAACTGAGAACAAATCGTTTATTTTGTTATTTTGTCTCTAGAAAATTATTTTGACCAATCGGGAGTTTTCAAGACGACTTTTTTTTTTTTTTTTTTTTTTACTTTTGGTGTTGAATCTATAATGATTTTTATGAATTGTTTCCAGTCGATAGAAACATGTCTTTCAGACCGGTCTGTTGTGACAGTGAATATAAAGTACGCAAATCAGGAATTTACGTTTTATGATAAATTGGAATATCATTTACTCAAACTCTCGGTACATCGAAAGCAGTATATACGAATTTGTATCAATGCCATCTAAACTATTATTAATTAATTTTGTCTATTTTTAGTGTAAGATAACTGCCAAGTTTCTAGACCTTACGCACGCCGCTTTAGACATAAACGATGTAATGAAAACTGAAGATTATTTCGGAGATTAGAGTAAGCCGCACTGTTGTAATAAAAGTGTAACTGATAGCATTTAGTACGTCTGTGCATGATTCGTGACCAATGCGTTGGGGAATGATTAATTCTCACTTTTGAGTATGTGTTAGGTGTAACTTAAATATGAGCCGATCTATTTTTTGAACCTAAAATCGCTATTTTTAGAGATGTTCGTTTAAAAAAGAGTGAAGCTCTTAGGTGGGGCCGCGTAGCACAGTGGTATTGTATTCGGCCCGTGACCGAGAGGTCGCCGGTTCGAATCCGCCTGCCGTGTTGCCGGTCTTTTGCCCTTGGGAAAGGCACTTTACACGACTTTCCTCACTTTACTCAAGTGAAAAATGAGTCGTCCCTCGGATAGGACGTTAAATGGAGGTCCCGTGTGTGGGGAGAGCCATACCCTATGCACGTTTAAGAAACCGCCACATGTGCGAACATCCACCCGAGCGGATCAAACCATTCCGGCCAAAATAGGGGTAGGGAATCTCCCGAGCAGCCCTCGCAACCCCTGCTTCGCCTATTGGGTCAGTTAGTCCTCACTCACAGTGAGCAATTGGGCGGGTCTCAATCATGATGTTTCTGACCTAGGGCGAAGAGATGCTGTTACAGTTCCAATAATATAACCCGTAACATTGAGTGGCCTTCAGGCCTTGTTACGTGGTGACCATTGAGTAAAAAAAAAAGCTACAAAAAAGTTAAATATGTGAAAAAAAAAGTATAGAAACGATTTACCTTTGTGGAAGAGGGAACCGTGTACTTGCTAAGGAAAATCAGAAGGGTGGTACAAGCGAATGAAACGAAGCATATCCTTAGCCATTCTTGTAACCTTTCTCCACGACAAGGTCAAAAGTTCACCCGTAAAAAAATCTACAGTCGGAACATATATGTATGTAGAAAAACTGTAAAAGTATCAATGGTAAGGTTACTTGTTTTTACGTGTTATATCACTCTGCCTTGGTATCACCATCTCCATCTAGCTCGGCAGGGTTGGTGGGGAACGGTTTCCCCCGGCGCTTGACGCGGGCGTACGGTCCGATGTCCGGGTCCGTGACGAAGTCGTACAGGACGCGGATCCACGATGTGTGGTTAGGAAGGTTCTCATAGAACTCGGGGCGATCTCACGTACCTGGTGAATTGTGACAATTACTTGCGTTCATGCAGATCATAGCGATTTCTATATCCCTATCAAATATTTAACTTTAAGTATAACAATACTATTTTACCTGATAACTGCCGAGTACAATTCTCACATATTGTTTATAATACACGCAGATACAGTTAGGTAACAGTGTTATATTTCAGTGTGGGTTGCAAATAGTGCTTAAACACGTGACCTGTTTTAGACATTGTGCATTTACCAAACAGGTATCCATGAACAACTGTATCTTGATTTCTTTTTGTCGCGATCTTGAAGTGAATTTTCAACTTTAAGACGTTACCTTAGGAAGTCTACACCCAGGAATGTTGGGGAAGTCATGGTGCTCGTTGTGATACCCAGCGTTGAAGGTGAGCGCGTTCAGTGGACCGTAGTAGGAATACGTCTCGTAGCCTTTCTTGAACATGTAGTGGTCTGAGATGAAATGCCCTGCCATGGGATGGACTCCAGAAGCGAGCAGGCTGCCGATTGTCAGGTATGCTAGGGACTGTAGTTGGGATAAGAATATTATAATTACACGGATGTATCGTATGGAAACAAAGGATATGTAGAAAGCGTTATTAGTCTATTTGGATGTATATACTTCATGTATCGGCTGCTAATAGAAGTAAAAGGAAACTTCAGATTAAAGTAAAAGTTAAGCGCAGATGATATCCTACTCAACAAGGGAAAGAGACCAAGTACATCTTTAGAATATCCAAAACGTTTTGCTTACTATTCTGTATTAAGTTATGATGCAAGCAAGCAACTGATTTATTGATTGACTGGTGTCTCATCAATGATTAAGAAATAGACTATGTCTAATTACATTTGTGTTTGTTTAACCAAATGGAAAAAAATCACTTGAAATGAAGCATTGCCTTAATATTTATGCATATTAGGTCCTTATTTGAATGATTGATGTCTATTGCAAATTAAGGCATGGGATATTTTGTTACATCTTTACATCCTTTCCTTTACAATCATTTTAATATGAAGTAAAAGCCAGAATTTCTGGGATAATTTGTTACATCTGTACATCATTCCCTTTACAATCATTTCATTATAAAGTGAAAGCCAGAATTTCTTCACAAAATAGTTCTCACTTTAACTCCGAAGAAGTACCAAATGGCCACATCAAAGATGATTTGGACAGTGGTGTTGATGATCTCCAGCCCGGAGACAGGCTTTGGTCGCATGAAAAGTGGGCGGAGGCCATAGAAGAAGGGCTGCAGGAAGAGCCAGATGAACTTGGTAAAGCTGGTGCGGAAGAGAACCCCCTCCATCTTTAATGGCAGGTCCACATCCACCTTTTCATTTCCCTACAAAACCATGAATGGGACAAGAATGGTTTGTTTCTTGTGTGTAGCACGCTAGACATAAAGACCACAGGTTTGATTTAAGAAATTCATGGAGACAGCATTTTTCGACAGTCACTTGTAAACTCTACCCAACTGTAAATGGATACGCAAGTTCAGTCAAGTCCGGGGAAAAACTGCGTTTGTGATATACGAAATGTTACATGAAGAAACATTTGCTCTATGAGGAATACAAAAAAAAAAAAAAACTGGCCTGAGTTTTCCTAAACATCGGTCATTTCCAGATTTTAATGATCATAACAAAGTAAAAGAAATTTCCATCATCTTATCACCTTGATTTCATTAACAATAAGGTATATAATCAGGTGAGCATATGCATGGTACAGCTTAGATGACTTTTGTTTTTATCAGGGGATGGAGCTACCTACAGCATCACTCTTAATGTCGAGTCAGAACCTCGCACCCTGAATTTTTTAACGTTCGATCTTCTTATATTCAAAAGTGCAATTTGACAGGTATCCTACTTAATCAGAATTAACTTTTATCAGTTTTGAAACAAAGAAAAAAACTTACAAACAAACAAAGAGAACAGAACCCAGACAGAATATCATTAATCCTTTTGAATAAAAAGAAAGTGCAGGTCTTACCTGGTACTTGTGATGCTCAAGATGATACTTCTTGAAGGTGATGGAAACGGGTATGGCAATGATGACGTTACCCACAACGCCCAGGATGCAGTTGTGAAGCGGACGGAAGTGACCGAAGGCCAGGTTGTGTGAAATCTGGAGGATAGCCGTCATCATGGAGGCGTTGATAACACCACCGAAACAGTACGCCAGAAGGATTATCATCGGCAAGGATACACCCTGTTATGAAAATGAAGAAGGAAAAGTACTGTCTAATACCCATTATAATTGTAGTTGAATCTTTTGCTAGGTAACCAATGAATCTGACATCCACCGAATAAAAACTCAACTGTACGAAGTAACAGGCCATCAGCTGTAAGGCGATCATGAAGACCACCCTGTATACTATGGTAGGGTCATGGCCGAATAGTTCCTTTATTTCTGGGTGCTTGGCTGTAACATAATAAAAGCATGTAAGATGTTTTAAATTTCCATGTCGCCTTCTGAGCGTCTGTTCATTTCCGTTGCTAGTCTGGAATAGTTTGTTCTGCTTGTTTGACTTTATTTTGACCCCAACGTCCCATCAAATCATTAATGTGCCATTATGATCTGGATACATCCTCTAACACCACATTTATGCGTCTGTACATGAACTTAACCTGTTATCTGTATTTGCAAAGTTATTGCTGATAACCGTAAAGTAAAATACTGTTATATTTCGCTTCACCATTGGTTATGGGAGTTATTCCACCCCTTTATTCCACTTCTGTCAAATCTTCAAGATCTCTGTCATTTTAGGACGATAAGATAGAGTGGGTCAATACTCCTGCTATTCTTTGCGAAAATTGACTTATCTTATTTAGCTTTTTACAATTTTATACAAAAAACTGTACATTTTGCGGCTCCTGTGGCCGTGTATTACAGACCTAAAATGTACATTTTGTGTCTCCTGTGCCCTTGCATTATCAATATTATGCTTCTACCACGTTCCCTTATGTTCCAATTTCAAACTTACCCATCACAGCACGAAAACAACTTTTTAAGCAAAGTTTCAGAGATACGTATAAAGCCCTTAAAGGCGGAAAAATATTTCAGCAGATTTTAAGATCTATTAAAGGCATCGGAAACATACATTTGGCATTTACGGAAGATTTCAGCGTTTGTAAATCTAACGTAATCTGTTGTGTTTCTTTACGTGAATTTTACATGTATTTTAGTATGCCGAAAAGACAAATTAAATGTCTCAAAAATATTTTCTGTCAAAACGGACAAATACCGTTCCTCTAGATCTGTTACAAAATACATGTTAACCGGCTAAGTCAAATGTAATAAGCCTTTGTCTGGTGTTAGGTATAAAACATTGCGTCATCTGTTTTATAACAGTGGCAAGATTTATAGTCAAAACTAAAAATTATTGCGCTATCTGGTACAAAATGTTATGTTTATACCTCAGCAAAATACAAATACAATACAATACACAGTCAAATACAATAATCTTCTGTGTTTTTTGCTATTCCGAAAGCATTTGACGTATTCAAACTTTCTGTGCGCAAGGTTTAATTCGAACAGGGGAGAACCTCTCACGGTTAGCTTAAATGGGCTCTTTTACGTTATATGAAATGTTGCGTATACCATGGTCAATATTGACCGAAGGATGCCATATATTTAATTTATTTCGAACCGTCATTTACGCAAAGAAGGGAAGACCTCCCCCGTTAATATATTTGCCAAGACGTATATGAAATGTTGCGTATTTCTGTAAAACATACGACATGTTTAATCTTTGAATCCGCGCAGTTTAAGCGAACTAGGGGAGACCTCCCCCGTTTAGCTTATATGTTGCCAAAACGTATATGAAATGTTGCGTATTTCTTTTGAACATACGACATGTTTAATCTTTGAATCCGCGCAGTTTAAGCGAACTAGGGGAGACCTCCCCCGTTTAGCTTATATGCTGCCAAAACGTATATGAAATGTTGCGTATTTCTGTAAAACATACAACAAGTTTGATATTTGAATCCGCGCAGTAACTTGGGGAGACCTCCCCCGTTTAGCTTATATATTGTCAAGACGTATATGAAATGTTGCGTATTTCGGTAAAACATACAACAAGTTTAATCTTTGAATCCGCGCAGTTTAAGCAAACTAGGGGAGACCTCCCCCGTTTAGCTTATATGTTGTCAAGACGTATATGAAATGTTGCGTATTTCTGTAAAACATACAACAAGTTTAATCTTTGAATCCGCCCAGTTTAAGCAAACTAGGGGAGACCTCCCCCGTTTAGCTTATATGTTGTCAAGACGTATATGAAATGTTGCGTATTTCTGTAAAACATACAACAAGTTTAATCTTTGAATCCGCGCAGTTTAAGCGAACTAGGGGAGACCTCCCCCGTTTAGCTTATATGCTGCCAAAACGTATATGAAATGTTGCGTATTTCTGTTGAACATACGACATGTTTAATCTTTGAATCCGCGCAGTTTAAGCGAACTAGGGGAGACATCCCCCGTTTAGCTTATATGTTGCCAAAACGTATATGAAATGTTGCGTATTTCTGTAAAACATACGACATGTTTAATCTTTGAATCCGCGCAGTTTAAGCGAACTAGGGGAGACCTCCCTTGTTTAACTTATATGTTGCCAACTTGAGACGTATATGAAATGTTGCGTATTTCTGTTGAACATACGACATGTTTAATCTTTGAATCCGCGCAGTTTAAGCGAACTAGGGGAGACCTCCCTTGTTTAGCTTATATGTTGTCAAGACGTATATGAAATGTTGCGTATTTCTGTAAAGCATAAAACAAGTTTAATCTTTGAATCCGCGCAGTTTAAGCGAACTAGGGGAGACCTCCCCCGTTTAGCTTATACTAAGTATGCTGCCAAAACGTATATGAAATGTTGCGTATTTCTTTTGAACATACGCCATGTTTAATCTTTGAATCCGCGCAGTTTAAGCGAACTAGGGGAGACCTCCCCCGTTTAACTTATATGCTGCCAAAACGGATCTGAAATGTTGCGTATTTCTGTTGAACATACGACATGTTTAATCTTTGAATCCGCGTAGCTTAAGCAAACTTGGGGGCACTACCCCCGTTTTATCTATTAGCTAATACCGTCTCAAAGGTTTTATGAAACGTTGCCTTTTTCTGCTCAACATACGGCATGTTTGAAGCGCAGTTTATGCGAACAGGAGGAGACCCTTTCCTTTTTATTTTATACCGCATATATGTTCTGAAATTCCAGGGTCTAAATCAGGGTTAGGCCGCCTGTGTTCTTTGTGGCAAGCTGACCCTCGAGCTAAGAGACGGTAGAAATCCCGACTACTGCTATGAATATCTCCGCGACTCAACCTCTGCTTGAAGAATAAGGATGTAGTAGGTACAGCGTTTTGTGCAGTGAGTTGTGTTTTCTATATAAAACGGCAAGCAGTTCTTACTACAGGTAAATGTACGAAATATGTTTATTTCTTTATCTACAAGGAAGCATCGAGAAAGAACAGTTTGTGCACACAGGCGGTGTCTTCTCGTGTTGCTCATGTTTATTTGGGTTATGGGCAAAGATGTAAATTTATTCAGCGTTATTTCGTACTCGCCATGGGGCGCACGCCTCCGTCCGTCCAAGGAGGTTGAACTTCCTTGGTCCGGCTGTGGCACAGCTGTGTCATGTGATAGGATGTATCCAATGGCAGAAAAGAGTGGGGGGTTCAAATTTACGGGCCATACGTACGACAAGGAGCGGTTATTTTCCAGGCGTTCATTTTTGAAGAGAAGTATTGAAGAAAGTTTGGGCCTGTTCTACCCCGCAAGTTGTGGCCGCGACACCGCTTTTACTAAACCCTTTTACCGCCTGGGACCCCCGGTGACGGAATTTGACTCAAAGATACGAGGTGGCTGTCATTCTGTACAAGCTGTTGTTGTTGGAAATCGACACAGAATGGGAAACCACGGCCCTTGTACCATCCGGATTAATAGAAGCCGACACTGCAAGCTGAACATGTTTCGCGTTCACAGAATCCAGGACCATCCAACAACACGAGTCATATCGGCCACTACTCTAGATCTTACCGGATTCTTATTCCTGTGGTGACCAGATCTAGATGGAACTGTGCATGTGTGCTCTTTGTAACTTACGCCGAGACGCTTCACCCGACACTGGAAATGGGACTGTGGACTGCTGCATGGAATTGCGCAACCGTTGTGATTGTTTCAACTGCCGACTACATCAGATTAAAAGGCCACAAATACCTAGTAGGCAGTAGTTCTTTTTACTCTTCCATGTAATATTTTCTCGTAATTCAATAAAATTTCAAAGTCTCATCCATTGTATTTTCTTGCTTTGAAATGTGCTAATGATTATTCTAAAATGGCACTTATCTACACCTTATAATCAACTTAATGCACACATATATGAGACGTACAGAGGGAACTTTAAACATGTCTTAAGGGTGTTTTAGTACGTATTTATGACAACTTAAAGCTGCTAAAAAGAAAAATATAGACACATTAAATCCTCTTAATTCACACGTATATGAGACGTAAATAGGCTTTAGATCAAATAAACGTGAAGTTTAAACATGTCTTAAGGGCGTTTTAATAGGTATTTATGGCGAATTTAAGCTACTGAAAAGGCACCTAAACACGTTATAATCCACTTAATGCACACGTATATGAGACGTAAATAGGCTTTAGATCAAATATACGTGAAGTTTAAACATGTCTTAAGGGCGTTTTAATAGATATTTATGGCAACTTTAAACTGCTGAAAAGGCACCTAAACACACGTTATAATCCTCTTAATGCACACGTATATGAGACGTAAAGAGGCTTTAGATCAAATACACGTGAAGTTTAAACATGTCTTAAGGGCGTTTTGATAAGTATTTATGGCAACTTTAAGCTGCTGAAAAAGCACTAAAACACACGTTAAAATCCACTTAATGCAATTGTATATGAGACGTAAAGATGCTTTAGATCAAATAAACGTGAACTTTAAACAAGTTTTAAGGGGGTTTTAAAAATCATTTACGACATCTTTAAGCTGCTGAAAGACAACGGGAAAACCGGAAAATAAGAACTAACACGGACCTACAGAAAGACCACTTAAAGGCAATATTTACGTACTCGTATAAGTGGTGTATAGATCCGTAAAGAAGGAAAATACGTCAACATTACGCATGGTTTCAGCACGCTTAAATACCGTTTTTTGTGCCGTGCATTATCTCCTTTCTCCTTGTAGCGTGGGGCTCGTCCGTGTACACCCACTCGAAATCTGTTCGAGAAACCTGCCCTCCCATTTTCGGCCGTATTTCGTCGGTCGTGCGTAGTTGTTGCGGGCACCTAGGTGGTATGAAGCCACGTCGACACAACAAGTCGGGTATGAAGATGTCAGATAATTAAGAGGTCTTAACGCTATTATATTTAGAGGGGAGGTGGGATTTGAAGCCTGTGTTTGTTTTCATGTCACAAAACTCCTGATCCATTTACGCTAGAACCGCCAAATTCAACCGAAAAAAATCACCATAATAACTCAAATAAACTATACAATATATGTTGCGCTTGCAAGGCGGCAGACATATTTCACAAAATCGAATAGTTTTGGCCTCAATAACGAACTGTACACTACAAAAGTTGACATATTTTCTTACATCGTAAGCATTTTATCTAGTTTATTGATGTCTTATGCTCATGTGTTCATGTTATTACTAATCAAGGCAGGTTATTATGTATTGGATGTCTTTACTGCCATATTTTTTTTTCATTAAAACATTAAAATAAACGTTTCATTTCCTTTTGAGATGATTTTGAGATATTAATACATTTACACGTACACGTATTCTCCGACGTCATTTTGATGCCGCGTTTTTTTTCTCGTTAACGGCAGGAGTACGGACAGACACATATCTTATCATACATGATTTACATGGAGAATGCTTGGCACCAAAATGAACGTTGCCGCCAGCCATGTTTTAGTGACATTCTTAAGCAGATATGATCGATCCTGGGCTGGCGACAGTTTAGTCAACAAAACACGTCCTTGTCAAAATCCCATTCTGATGCTATCTATATTTGTTTCTTGACGCGTTGCACATTGTTATCATTATATGGGGGCGCGTAACGTAGCGTAACGGCAGTGTGTTAACGGTCGGCTCAAATCCATGGGGGCCTGAGTTCGAGTCCCTTGATATGCTTTGACATTTTGTCCTTTTGAGAACTCGAGGTAATTAAAATATTTTTTTTCTTTATTTAGGTGGAAATTAATTTTTAGCTTCGGTTAGTGACTTCATTCTGATAGGTCTCATGTTTGAGAAGAGCCTAACCTCACCCCGGACAGTTTCGCCAGTTCGCTGCCGTTAGACGGAACTGGAGAAAGCTTGCAGTCGCCTGCGCAGCAGCCGACTGATGATGATGATGGACCTCAAACCCATCACACTAATTAAAAAATTACGGGTCTTTCTCGGTATAAGTGGATCAAAAACTTGCCCGGATAACAATGATATTCTACAAACTTTTTTTCAACCAGGATTGTAATCTGAAATATACATATCATTCCATTCACTTGTCTGTTGAGTTAACATGAAATAAAAAAAGACGGATTTTCTGACAGATTCGTTTAGTTGTCACGTGCAGGTCTGGTTCACCCCCCGTCTTGGTCTGTTTCCACATCTGACTCCACGGTACACATGTTTACGCCATTCAACCTTCACTCGGCGTCCTTGGCATTAAATAAAAAAAAATGCCGATGCATTATTGAGAAATGCCAAGAACATCTAGGTCTGTTTTCGACATCAGTACCCACCGTTACGCTGTTCATTCCTTACTTGAGGTCATTGACATTGATGAAAAATGCCGATGCATTATTGAGAGATACCAAGGACCTTCGTTTTAGACTGTTATCAGCACCTGAATCCACAGTAAACATGTTTACGCTATTCAGCCTTCACTTGGCGTCCTTGGCATTAATACAAAATGACGATGCAATATTAAAAAATGCCAAGAACCTTCGTTTTGGACTGTTGTCAACACCTGACTCCACAGTACACATGTTTACGCTATATACGGCCTTCACCTGGCGTCCTTGTCATTTTCAAGAATTCGCGGACGACAGAGTACAGGTATATACTTAATTGAATGAATGAATATCTAAAGATTTTACTCAACGAAAACGTACAATCTAAACCTATATGCATGAAAACATTGCTAGAGAAAGTACCGGGAAGCCAAAGGCAAACGTTTCTTTAGTTCCAGATATAGCCACCTTTTGTACGTCGTAAACAAAGCATTTCGGAAACATCTGCGCTCGCCCCAAAAGAACATAAAACAACTGCCATGTCGGATTCTTATGAAAACACCTGATACATTCCTTGGGGGGTTCCCAAAAATCAGAACAAGAACAACATGGGCCCGCTGCAGTAGATCCAAGGAAGTGGTGTTCAGCTGCTACGAAAAATGCCTTAAAAAGCCCCACAGCGTTAAGTTGTTGTTAAGTATGGTGTCTATAGAACGTGTTTCTTGTTTTCAACAGCTTCCTTCGCAAACTTATGGAGCACAGACATTTATCATAGTGGAGCGCCGATTCGCAATATGTAACACGGGTTAATAAATGAATCATATGTACATGCATACCCACTAGGGCATTAAAAATACGATGTCAACCAACACAAGAATAGTAGTGAACTAAGTGAATTCGACTTCTCGCTTCTCTGTGATACTAAATTGCAGGAACAGATATCATAGTAGTAATTTATGAGTAAATGTCTGTCTTTTGTTTATACAGCCCTTTTTTTCATGTACAAATCACATTCTATGACAAATGATGTTTATCTTCTGTTTTATCTAAATCGCAATATCTACAAATTCGTTGTTCTAGAGGAGTGAATGTTGACTCTACGCCTGAAAAAGGGGAGTTTGGGTGCGCCGACAGCGATAACCTTCTCTCATGTTAAAAATCTATTCCCCCAGAAAATAACGCGCCGCTCCAGAAGGCTGTGAATGAGGCTATGTTTCGAGCTCATTTGTCACATGTCAGCAGACGGTTTGTGTAATGAGACAAGTGAAGCTATGACGGGGATGCACACCCTGGGGTGTAGAACATACACAGTGACTCCTCTGAAAATCTGAAAGTCTTTGGTTAATGCATTGTCAACAAAGGGCTAGGTTGTGGCAGACAAGTTGCATATTGAAGACAAAACGTCTATTTGTTCTGATACTGTTACCCAGGCTACATGGGTGTTTGAAAATAAAATAAAAATAAAAATAAAAAAAAACTGTTGAAGGAGCGGTAATAGTACTGTTTTAGGTACTATTTCTAAAAATAATATGATCTAGAGTCTATTCCAAGACACCGTGCGGATGTTTGTTACCATTGTTTAGAATTGATTTTAAAGTTTTGTAATTATATGTCTAGGACATTTGATACTTCAGAAATATTTTTAACACTGTTTCAACTTTATGAATATTTCACTGGTCCTGTAAAACTTTGAAAATATTCACGGAGCGGAATTAGATACTTCTAATGGCTTCTAAAAAATGATAACAGCATTCTACCATTATTTACCATTTTCTATCATTTTCTGTAAATGGTTCAGTGGGCTAGGAAGATAGCAATTCACACATCCTTGCAAAGTATGGTTGGGTGCCATGCAACAATGGCCCACCACAAAGGATCCACCAGTGCCCAGCTGTGAAATCTAAAAATATACAGATGCAACAATAGGGCTTACTTTTATGGGGGCAATAAACTAATTTTACCATTTGGCAAAGTTTACAAATATTTGTAAATATTTGTAAATGTGAAATAATCACACAGAGGTTTCACAATTATTCTAAATAAAGACATTTTTGCACAGTTACTTTCAAAATGTTTCTAAATTATTCAAAGAAATTCAAATAGATGAGTATTTTCTTAGTCAATTTTTTAAAAAGAATTTAATTATTGTGGCTCACATATTCTTTTATTCAAACTAATTCAGACTTATTATATTATAAATATCGCCTAAAAACCCTCATGGTGTCTTGGAATGGACTCTATTGTTTCAAGGTAAGAAAATAATGTAAATTAAAAAGTTACACTGTGCGAAAGGGTGTCATTTCCGGACGTTTCTATGTTTGCATACATCCGGATCGGGACCGTTTCTGGATATATCCGGACAATATCCGGACGAAATCTGACATGACTCCCCTGCGTTTTCGGAAAATTTCAGGAGTCCGGAACGGGACCATTTAATTCCTGCCTCATATCCGGATTTCCGGTAATGGAACGTTTTCGGACTCTTTGGAGACAAACCACGTTCCGAATATTTCGTATATATCCGGATAATTTCAGAAGTCCGGAACGGGACCAAATAATTACGTCTCATATCCGGATTTCCAGTAATGGAACGTGTTCGGACTCTTTGGATACAAATCACGTTCCGAATATTTCGTATTAATCCGGATAATTTCAGGAGTCAAGAATGGGACCATATAATCATGTCGCATATCCGGATTTCAAGTAATGGAACGTTCTAGGACTCTTTGGAGACAAAACACGTTCCGAATATTTCATATTTTCTGAGCGCGTTCGGGGCTATTACGCCCCGGAAAGGTTGCATAAACTTAAGATATACTGAAACATCATAGGAACAATACAACACATTATTTCAGAATATCCAGTAACTTTACGATCATGCTAAATACCTAATATTTAACATTTCCTGTCCGTTTTAACCACGAAAATGCTAACTCGGTAAGGCTACATTTTGTGAAAGCTTTTCAAAGACTTTCCTGTATAAATCAGATGACACAAGTATCACAACAAATACATTATGTGGAGGAACAGATCATGTTAACGTCAAGGGGCAAATCAATATGCATTTGTCTCTTAGTCTTACCAAGGAAGTTTTAGCTCACTACAACCTCATTGGTCTTCACAAAAAGTGAAGCTCGAATGAAGCCAAAGTTAAACAGTTCACTGTCAGATCCAATAATATCAAGCCCAAGTCAATAACATCATAACAAAACTGATCAGTTTAAATGTACAATATCAAATGTACAGTATCCGACACAAGTCTAACGTTATAAACCATACAATCAATATTCGTAGGATAAAAATGTCATTACGAAATCAGTACGACAGTCCATTTTCAAGTCCTCTATAAGTCCGTATCGTGTTGATTGTGGAATCATCGTCCGGGGCGCCCTCTTCTGCGTCTTTGTGGTAGTGGACAATCATTGGCGACGGGAGATGCTCTGGCAAGACCCCGCAATATCGACGGCACGTCTCGAGGACAGTCCGCTCCATTGCATAGTCCAGGCACTGTCCATCTTCAGAGTAGAAACAGTTCTGGCAGGACACAACGGCACCGGGCACAGACTGTCGTAAGTGTTACCAGGAGGTAGGCCTCGGTCGTCGGCATGGCAGGACAGGCGATTGGGAAACAGAGGCTCAGCGGCTGGAATGGAAAAAAAAACGGCTAGTAACTGCCCCGAACCCATGAACGGTACATGTAAAATTATTCAAACAACACGGCCATAAAAATCACAGCAGGACAAGACGGGGACAAAGGCTTAGTTGAGGAATCTGGAGTCGGCTATCATCAAAGGGTGCGGGCCACACAGATGGCACAGATAAGGACCCCCAGAGAACGAATGGAATTTTATATGCACACAATCACATTGGTCCTAGTGAGGAGATTACAGTTTCTCCTTGGTTCTATTAAAGATTTAGCCAGCCAAAACAACAGGACAGGAAAGTTTAGAAGCAGCCGTTACGGCACTTACAGCACAAAATAATATGAGAATTTAACTAACTATGGAACGGGCAATTTGTAAACAAGCCGGGGATGAAACGCGGGGGTTCCAGCTGAAAGAGAAGCGATCTATCATACAACAATCTTTACAAAGAGATCACACTACTAATTATTAAATACACAAAACACTACGAAGGGATAACAGACATTGCTGACAGACATATACGGAACTAAGAACGGTAACTGCTATGTATATACAATCTATGTACTAGAGAGCTACACTACTCACTTCTTGGTCCGGTAGCGGCTAGCGGCATCGGCAACTGAGATTCAAATCTAGTTTCAAACCTAACTGCTGTCACCAGCTGGTCTACTATTGGTCTAGTCAAGTCATGTGACTTCCTAATATAGTCTTGTTACATAAGGACTCCTCCAGATGGTTCCAAGCAAGTTAGTGTCATCCATCATGCCTGTTTCACGGAAACACATGGCATTGTGCATTATTTTTGTGAATAAATGCATCATGTACTTACCAGTTTCAAAGTTGTACACAGCAGCAAACGCTGTGGCGCGGTGTAGGCTGTTATCTGCAACGACTGCCCCAGCAGGCGCACCGTTGACATGCCAACGTACTGGTCTGCTCGGCACTTTGCACAGCTTGCATAACCGCTTTACGAGTAAAGTTGCCTCGTGATATTGTCCGGATATGGGCCATTCCCACACAGCAACGCTGGTATTCAATATCATGAGTGACTTTTTGTCATGATATTGTCCGGATATGGACCTATCCCAAACTGCACCGCTGGTGTGGAGTGTTTTGACTGAACTTTTTCAAGATATTGTCCGGATATGGACCTATCCCAAACTGCACCGCTGGGGTGGAGTGTTTTGACTGAACTTTGTTCAAGATATTGTCCGGATATGGACCTATCCCAAACTGCACCGCTGGGGTGGAGTGTTTTGACTGAACTTTGTTCAAGATATTGTCCGGATATGGACCTATCCCAAACTGCACCGCTGGGGTGGAGTGTTTTGACTGAACTTTATTCATGATATTGTCCGGATATGGACCTATCCCAAACTGCACCGCTGGGGTGGAGTGTTTTGACTGAACTTTGTTCAAGATATTGTCCGGATATGCAAAGAAACAATAATACTTGACTTATAATTGTTACCATCGCAAAGATTGCTTTCTGTGTCATTTGATTGTAAATGTCGATGTCAGTATATTTGCACATGTATATGGAAGCTTAAGCTTCAATTACCAGAAAATTAAAGAGTAAACATGCATTGACATCGGGCATACTCGTTGTAGAATAAAAACACAAATACAGAAGCAAAAACGTGAATGACGTGTATTTGACAAGATAGGAAACCTTTTTAAGGATACCCAACAAAACAATCTCAGATTCATGTATGACAAGAAAAGTAATTTGTTAACCATTAAGTTGTCCGAAAACTGATCTCTGGAATGTTTCTGTTTTGGACATCTGTCGTAAATGGAACGGAATATGAATTCGGAAGGAGCGAAAGTTTCGGCAAAAAATGCAGTCTTATTTGTTCAGATGCGCAATAAAACAATCACCGATTCACAATTCACGTATAGAATACCTTTATCGGTAACGGTCAGAATATGCTAACTTCGAATCTGTCCTAAAACTAATCCATGGAACATCTGTCGCGGATATGTCTCGTAAATGGAAAGAAAAGAAAATAGTATGAATTCGAAAACATGACACGTATTCGGAAGAACGGGAAATTCTATCCGTCCGGGCATGTGCTGAAACATTTCATGACTCATGATATTCTGGGACATAATGAATTGAAAATGTCATCTGACAATGGCCCAGAAATAATGCACATCATGCTTCGTGCAAACTCCTAATTTGTCCGGGTATTCCTTATCGAAATATATGGACCTTGGATATGTAAAGAATGTAGAACATATCACGTATTCGGAGGCAAGAAACGTCAATGGCGCGTATCTTGAAAAGCAGGAAAGTCTTATTTGTCCGGATACATAACAAGACAATTCCTGACTCATGATATTTCCAGATATGGGAAATATTGAACATCGTGCCCGGACACAGTCCGCATATTTAGCATGTCCAAAAATATGTCAACTCCGACTTTGTCCGGAAATCACACCCTTTCGCACAGTGTTAATTGAATGATTTCACTGTTGAGTGATTATTTGTTGTTAAGAGTCATTTGGGGTTGGTGACAATAAGTTTGAACCATTTGCTAGATATGATACACTTTCAAAATTATCCTTACTTGGGGGCAAGAAAAATGATTGCTCCTGGTTTTGAAGTCTTGCCGTGCCACCAATCTTGTTGTTTGAGTAAAGACACGATTTTTATCACTTTATTCATGCATTAATGGATACCTGACTTCGGTTGGGGAGGTTAAAGGTGGTATGGGATAGTTTTTTGGCTCCACCTAGCAGTATCCACAGCGTATAGCAACCAACATTGTTTTCAGCCTCAAAGGGCTATGGGGCTACTTTTCTGCCACCTGCGTTTGTATGTGGTAATTTTGAAGTAAATCAATCATCTGTGATCTTGTCTGTCCTTACGGTGATTTACATAATCTACCCCCATGGTTCTGTATGAATATGTATAACATCGTATCTCTCTTGTCGGCCCTATATAGCAACTAATAGAAATCGAGGTGGTTCTCTTATATATAGACAACACAAATCTTACTAATTCCTTTATCAACGTAAGTCACAAACGCGTTTTGTTTGACTAGTCAGAATTATTCAACATTCGGGCCACATTAATCAGCCATTGGACTGCCAGATATTTTCATTTCGAATAATCCAATCTTCACCATCATGTGCAGCTCCGATGTAGCTCACCTGTTGCCCTGACTCAACGCTAATATCCTGCTCCTCTATTAGGCCAAAATGTTTAACCACAAAAAAAGAAAAAAAAAACTTGACACACTTCTGAATTTGATACTTTGTAAATTTAACCAGTTATTACTGTAGTTTGACAATTTTAGTCCCAAACAAAATGATAATGGCCTGGCAAAAGGAACCATCGGTGTTGACGTCAGGGAAATATTGTACATGTGTAACAAGGTTATTCAAAGTGTTTAAACGTTTATATCATTAGCTGTAGTGTTTTTATTACAAGGAGAGGCTGATTTTAATGATTATGAGCTTAGAGACAAACAAATACTACTATGCATCGTTGAAGATGACTATGAAATATGACTATCTAATTAACATTTCAGGCAGGTATACCATGCAGGGGCCTATCAGCGGAAAGATCTGGAGAGGAGTTTTCAAGGACGTACAAACAATGTGCTTAGTGCAGCGTGTCCTTGTATGGATGGTTTCATTACATAAACTGTCGCGAGTGGTGTGCTGCAGTTTCCAGAGTTGTCACAAGGAGTCAGCGCTGCACTAGGCGCATTGAGCTGTCTATCCTTGTTAAACGTAGCTGAGAAACAAAAAAAAACTCATTAATACCTCTCTGAGGTATTTTCCAAACTAACCTAAACGAAAACTTTCAATGTACAAAAGGAAAAAAAAAACGAATGTTTAAAAAGTCCGCACTATGGTTGGACAGAAAATCATCTTTGATATGCATAATCGATCTATTCTCTGTTAGCTAGTCATGACAGCACTTCTTTATTTTCATTGTTACCACTGAGGTATTGTCTTTTTAAACATACTTTTCTTCTAAAATATTTTCTTTTTAAAAATCAAAATATAATCACAATACTAACATAACATTATGTTCCGTAGCATATGCAATGGTGCAAATTGATTTCAAATTTAGAAAAGAAGGCATAAAGAAAGCGAAATTACATCAATGTATTACATCTGCCTTTCTGGCAACTACAGAATATGCATGCTTTTAAATGTCTTATTTGTCCTAATTCGTCATGCTTACGTTCGTTTTGGTGCAGGCCGTTAACAGTTGTTGCTCGTTTTATCCATTGAATGTATATCATAACAATATACCATTGTCTGAACTCAATTCATTTCCGTTACAAATTTCCTTTAACGGAGAAAATGAAAAAAAGGCTATATAAAAGACACACGTATAGTCTAAGGGCTCTCTGCTACACTGCGGATATCTAACAAATTTCCTCATTCTGAGCCTCCATTTCACCACCATGACGACCACGCTGTCCACTAGGGAAGTTAAGAGAGTCTCCGATCTTGTTAACTCTCAGCTGAGACTCAGTTTTGACAAGATGAAGGAAGAGTTCCTGGGCGCTGTGAAGCAAGACATTTTAGCGGCCATAAGGGCTGAAGTCAGACAAGAACTGGGCGTCACTTTAAGTCGTCATTCAAAGCTGAGGTTGACGAGCTAAAGCACACAATTGCCGAGAAAGACGAAGAACTGACCACATTAAAGGTACGCCTAGCCGAAGCCGAAAGTCATGCCGATAGAAATGAACAATATAGTCGGAAGCATTGTCTGCTCGTCCTCGGAATCCCCCCTCCCCCATCACCTGAAGAGAGGAAATCAGAGGACTGCGCATCAACATTCATGGACTTCACCAGGAAACATCTCGACGTCAGCGTCCAACGATCAGACATCGACATAGCTCACCGTGGCCGGCCTCGCGACGGAGCTCACACAGTCATCGCCAAGTTCACCAACTATGCAAAGCGTCAGGAAGTCTACAAGGCCAAGAAACGACGAAAGGGGAAAAAAAACAGCACGGGAAAAACCTACATCATCAGAGAAAACTTGACCAAACGCAACCTTGAACTGTATAATTCTGCAAAACGCCTGCCCTGTGTCAGCTCCGCATGGACCCAAGATGGCAAGATTTTCGTCAAGGTCAACTGCGAAGGCGGCGATCCAGAGATACACCGAATCACCGGCCCCACCGACATCCACCAGCTCGAACTGATGGCTAACAAGTAAAACTTGACGTTATTATGCTTATTCACCAAGCTATTCACATATGATCTACTTTCACCATATTGTTTTTCATGTCGTCCGATCCGTCGAACATGATTAAAGGCAATCAGATCACCTGTAAGGGGCTCAGCTTATCCTTGCACTCTATGAAGCTCAACGCAGTGACACTCTGTTTATGTTGATCATATGTTTGATGTTTTATTTAACGTTATGATGTTTCTGGGTTATTTGAAGGGCATGTTCGCCCCTTCTTTTCTTTTTGTAGTCATTATTGCCCAGTTATGTTCTTATCGCTTTTGTTATTTTGATTGTGTTTTTGTATTGTCCGGCTGGCGCGCCAATCAATCAATACTTAGTTACTGTTACTCACGAATGCCTGACAGAGAGACAAGTAGCATCCGACTCAGTACAAGACTCAGTATAACTAATGCCTGTAAATAATCACTTTTCTCTCTGTCACGCAAACGTGAGGAGTCTTCCCGCACATGATTTTACCAAACTCCACGAACTTGAGACCATTGCTCTAGAGGAGGGGTACGACATCATTGCTCTCTCCGAGACATGGTGTGACCCGACCATCCCAGACTCAGATAAGTACCTCCCCTCTTATCAAGTCCCCATGCGTCGAGATCGCAACCGCCATGGTGGCGGAGTCGCACTGTATATATCCAACACTGTACCATGTAAAAGGAGGAGCGATCTTGAAAGTGACACGTCTGAAGTAATCTGGTGTGAGGTGGATATCGGTATGAAACTATTTGTTTGTTGTTGTTATAGACCGCCCGGCCAGAGTGCGGAGGAACGCTCCACATTCTTTGAACACGTAATTATTGACAGCGGCCCATCTGACAAAACTACTATTGTCTTGCTTGGTGATTTGAATGCAAATTCTGACAATGCCGCTGCCATGATTAAAATGTTTACATCAGAAAACAACTTCGTCCAGCTGATTTCAGAGCCCACTCGCATTACCGACACATCGTCATCCTTGCTCGATGTCGTCATTACAGATTCACCAAGTCTCTTTACGGAGTGTGGTACAAACCCGCCTTTGTCAAATTGTGACCACTCACTTATATATGGCAAAATGTATCTTAAAATCCCCCGCGTTAAAACCTACAAACGTACTGTATATGGGTTTGATAAGGCAGATTATGAAGGATTGAACTCTGAGCTCTTACTTATATATTGGGGTTCCATTGTCTCGGAGAACATTCCTGACATAAACGCCTTAACCGAAACATTCATGACAACCCTTTCTACAACGATCGCGCGGTTTGTACCCAGCAAACAGGTCACAATCCGACCAAGAGACCAACCTTGGATGACGTGTGAAATCAGACAAATGCTAAGGAAGAAGAGACGAATGTACCGTAAATACAAGAAAACTAACAGGCCAGAGATATACAATACGTTTAAGCATATCCGAAATAATTGTACAAAGTTAATCAGAAAGGCGAAGCACAACCACAGACTCGACCTTTGTCTCGACCTGGCAAATCCATCCTTGAACCCAAAAAAGTGGTGGTCCGTTTCTAAAGAAATATTTATGGGCAAGATAGATCGAACATTACCACCCTTAATCGAAGATGAATTTACTATTACGGACGACAAGACCAATGCCAATATCTTTAATTGCTACTTCGCTCAAATCTAGACACAACAGGCGCCTCTCTTCCCTTGTTTACTACTAGAACTGACACGGTCATCGACTGCATTATCTGCTCCCCCTCTGAAGTTTATGAAATTTTGTGTAACCTTGATGTTAACAAGGCCACAGGTCCTGATGGTCTTGGTAACAGGCTTTTAAGAAACGTCGCCCCATCATTTGCTAATCCACTATCAAAATTATTCAATATCTCCATACAGCACGGGTGCTTCCCGGACATTTGGAAATGCTCGAACGTAGTGCCTGTACATAAGAAAGGCGACAAGCATACAAAGGAAAACTACAGACTCATATCCCTCCTATGTTGTGTATCCAAAGTTTTAGAACGAGTAGTTCACAGCTCACTTTCCTCGTACCTCCACCAAAACAAGCTCCTTACTGATCGTAACGCCGGGTTCGCCCTTGGAGATTCTGCCGTCAACTCCTTAACATACCTTGTTCACAAAATTCATCATGCACTTGACCAAGGACCTGACAAAGTTCGACATCCCCCCTTATACTTTAAAGGTGTTAAGCTCACTGAAGTCGACTCCCACAAACACCTTGGCCTACATCTCACTAGAGACCTATCATGGTCACTTCATGGGTCAACCCTGGTGACGAAAGCAATGAAACGCATAAATCTACTGAAAAGAATTTCTTGCTTTGTCCCACGGAAAACACTCGAGACTCTGTACAAAGCCATGATACGTCCCTTGATTGAGTATGCCAACGTCGCCTGGTGCGGTATTTTTAAGAAAGACTCTGACTCACTCGAAACAGTACAGGTGTCCGCGGCCAAGGTCTGCACGGGCGCACTAAGGTGGACGAATCACAGCCGCATATTAACGGAGGTCGGTTGGGACACACTTGCCACCAGACGGGAAAAGCATGTACTTATCCACTTCTATAAAATGGCCAGCGGCTCCGCACCAAATTATCTCCATGAACCGGTACCTCCGCTTATCCGTGATTCCACCCCTTATGGCCTTCGAGATGACCAGAACTACCTCCCTATTGCCCTAAGAACCGAAAAGTACAAAAGATCCTTTTTACCTGCAGCAGTTTTCTCCTGGAGTCAACTTCCTTTGTCCGCCGAAAAATCACCATCTACTAGTATTTTAAAAAGAGAACTGGAGTCCTTCTTTGACAGCCCGCCCAGACACACCCACTACTCCCATGGCCACGGACGCCCTGCAGTTCACTTGACTAGACTCAGACTCGACTTCAGCGAGCTTAACTCACACCTATTCAAACACCATTGTATAACTAGCCCTACTTGTAAATGTGGGAATTCAAACGAGACAACTGAGCACTACTTGTTGCACTGCGAACTATACAATAGCGAAAGGATTCATATGTTGCACTCCAAATCCCGTTTAAACCTAGAGGAATTACTCTCGCCTGACCCCCTTAACTCATCTGACAATACTTTATGCACTATTGGGCAGCCCTTTCCTCCCACACTCGATAAATTGTAACATCGTTGACCATGTTTTCAATTTTATCAAAATGACCGGAAGATTTACTTAATTTGATTTGAAATTGATTGGTAATGCCAGCCTTGTATGCGCCTTAGCCCGTTTTTGTTGTTAGTATTTATGTTATTCTTATGTTGCAAAATGACGTTCATGTTCATGTCATTTTAAGCTATACGTTTCATTATAATCTCAATTTCGTTACTTTTGATTGTCATTGTATGTAATACAGAGCAGAAGACCTCCATAAGCTGATTGTGACCTTCTTATCCAATGCTCAAAAAACGAATGCGAATAAAATTTAAAAAAAGGCTGCCTCGTCTAGCTTCTTCACGCTAGCTGGTTCATATCTGTTATTGCTGAAGATTAAATTGAAAAAAATTAAATTTTCTGGGCTGAGAGGTGGTGACCATTCTTGTCAGCTATTTGTTGTTGTGAAAAGGCAAGTTCGTCACACCCGTAGGACTCATTTAAGCTAGTATAGTCTGTGTTGACTGACGGGTCTTTGCAAGCAGAAATGTCGTCTATGTTTCATCCCTCTGGCCCCATAGTTCTAACGCTTAAGTCTAAACGCATAATTTGCACCCTGATCCTTGTTCTGTAGGTGGTGAACTTCAAGTTTAAAAAAATGTATTTGCTGAAACCAAGCTGGGCATTCCACAAGCTTTGCACTTTTTTATTACCTTTTCTGTTGTTTCTGGGACAGTCTTCTTAGTTTACACCTCTCAGTGATGGAAAATGAGGCCTCGTCACATGCACACTCTAGCACCTAGTTGGGCGTAGGCCTCCGACATGGTTTCATTTTTGCTGCAATTATTACTGAATATTTTCTTTTCATGCTCTTATGGACAGTCTATACTACCATCCCCGATAGGCAAGAGCATTGTGTATACGAAGCATCTTTTATTAGATTTTAGACAAAAGTCAGTTACTGCGTACACTCAGGTAACAACTAACATTATCCCTAGTATTTAGACAAATGACAGTTTAGTATGAACTGACAAATATCTGGTTGTTAATCACATGGTATTCCTGTTTATCTTTACATTACGCAAAAGATTAGCGCTTGGACCTATTAGACTGTGTACCTGCAGTCATTACTAAACTGTTCTCTGTCACCTAAAACATATGCACTTGCAATCAATACTTGGTTAGACTCCGCTAGGGATACTTTTTTCTACGTTCGCACACTACATTTTTTCAAAACAATTTTTTCTGTTCTATCAAATAGCCACCCACTGTTTTTGCTAGAAGAGACAAGGCTTGTGAATATGTGAAGTAATTTTGGGATGAGTCCCAAGGAAGGTTATGTTTGCTTCTATGCAACAGTTTGATGACGTTTTGGACTTTTTTTTACCAGCAGACTAATTTGGGGGAAAAGTATGTATATTGAATTTGGACGCGCGAATCCGTACTTACCAACGGCCAAAAAACAAGTTTAGATACGGATCATCAATTCTGTACATGATTATGATGTTGAACTGACCATGGCTTATAAAGAGTTAAATAATTAAGCCAATGCCCGAATTTACAATAGCGACAAATAAACATTGAATGTACGTTAGCTGACGTAACTCAGAGGTCTAATGAATTTTCAGGATACTGACGTGTTGTTTGTCTAATATTAATGAAAAAAAGGCGTTAAGGCATGTTCATCGAAATGTTTTCTTTTCCCCTTCAACAGGGCTTGTATACACACACACACATGCACTATATGGATCAAACTTAATCAAAACTTTATTCGGAAAAGACTTTATACGCTTAGCTCCCAATGTGCAACAAGAGATCACAATGTTATGCATCTACATTTAGTCTACACGACATGCGTACAATAGTTCGTCTAGAGCTTTAAATAATTCATTTTGGGCAACTGACACCAGGAACGAGCTCTCTCTACCCTAAACCAAATATTACTGTCGTATCTACCGCCTGAGTCTTGAAAAAGTGACAAGGACTGTGAAATGCAGAGGTCGTCTGGTGAGTATAAAGTCATCACGAGTACGCCCAGCTGAAACTATCATTTTGCTTATCTGTGTAAATATATCCTAATACTAACCATTACATATGCAGCCAAATACTAAAGATGAACTTGTCTTAGACAAATTCTATTCCTGTATTTTGCATAAGAATACAGATGAATGCAGATTCTATGGTTTTGATATATAGATTGAAAATATTACATGTATTTAAGGGATGCTAGCAAAAAAATAATATACTTTACATTTCTTTCAATTTTCGAGTAGTTTGACCATTTTGACGGTGATACTCTGATCCGTAACTTTGTAACTTTGTATTTTCATATAATGTGTTGTCATATGAACCATGGGATATCATCATAATTATAAATGGGCCAAAGCAAAAGTCAATTCAATCGCTTGCACATCGGCACATGTAAAAGACTGTTTTTGTCGTGTTCTGACATTAAGTGGTCATGCGTTTTAAGTGGCTCTGTCTGTAAATAAAAGTAGCATATGGTAGACAAACTAATAATAAAAATCGAGTCCCTGATCATTTATTTGGTGGCAGTGGTCCTCACGTACAGAATGGGGAATGTTGTTAGTCTGTGTTCACTGATTGCCATTTTAATGTCAATTTGTAAAAACGTAGGATTCTAACCTAGTGAAGGTCTTGGTGTTATCCAAAGCATACCATCTTGTAAGTGTTATTGTCCCAAAGCAAACTACCCACTTGTTAACAGTATAAAACTAGCCTCTCATTGTCAGTCTCCAAACAGATTATTAACGAGAAAGTTTTTATACTTTTTCACATTACCATTCTTTTTCAATCATGCTTATCAAATTACGAGCAAAGAACCACTCGCTGTCTTTTGCTATCCAGGGGTATATGAATAAAATAAGCAATATTGTGATAAGTCTGAAGTAAGGTGGCCATTGTTCTTATGAAAAAAATCGAGGACGTTCTGCAATCTTGTGTTTTTACAAAGTGCGCTTAAGAGTCCATTCCGATTCACCGCAAGGTTTGTCGGACAATATTTTTTATAAAATATCGATACGCCATGCTTGTTTTGTTACACTCAATCATGATATTCTTAATTTACAACTTAGAAGACTAAGCTCTTAATGTCATTACTGAAACAGCCTTTGTCACCGAGCAATCTGCGCACTTGTTATCACTAGAGAACTAGCGTCTGGCTCTGTTACCTGCAACAATTTGCAGGTGTTTTTTTACCTTTACACACTACCGATTCTTAAATCAGTATTTAACCTTAGGTCACATTGATTTGGTTTCATGGATAACATCCATATAATATAGAAACTCCCAAACTGGTGCAAGCGTGTGAATAAAAAAAGTTTTGTAAAAAAGGTTACCTTCAGTATGAAATCTAAGCGATTTGTAGGGTTTAACAGATGACTAAATAGACAGAATCTAGTATGTATTAAATAATAGATTTGTATGTTCTCACACGCGTACGGTTTTACATCTGCGGTGTACTATTCACAGTATGTTTGAAATCCTTTTTTTGGAACGGATAAAAATGGCTGCCCTTACGATTGCCATCTATATAATTTAGTAGCTAAAATGGCCTTATAATGCAAATCCAACACAACTTGTTTTGCTTGCCAAAGGTATATGGATATGAGAATTGATCTTTGAAAAAAAAATGTCTTAGGTAAGACTACGTTTGTCTTTATGCAAAAGCTCAATGACGTGTTACAATTGTTTTCAGGTACAAGTTTCTGGACAACGGTAGGTACATAGCGATTGGACTTCTGAGATGAAGAATTGTATTTATCCATAATTATCTATGGTCAATCTAACAGGTTTAGATACTGATCACTTAATATATATGCATAAATGAGAAATGGCTTAGTGACAAAAAACACATTGACTTACGCCAATTCTTGAAAACTTAACGGCGACAAAGAGCCTTTTCCTTACGTAACGTGCTAGTTCATAACTATTCAAGAGCTTGATGTTTCATTCATTTCATGTTCAGACAAGTTCATCCAAATATTTTGAATTAAGGGAGATGTATACAACTAATATACACTTGTCAATTGTGTCGTACATCATCATTGATTACTTATTGGCTCAGACACGCACTTTATTCACTATACTTTCATTATTCCAACAAACAATAATGTATCTATATTCTATGTTATGAACCCGTGAAATGGTTGGTATTGAGTCTTAAATACTTAATTTCAGTCAACTGACGCCAGCTGCCAGAAGTGAACTCTGTCTAGTAGGAACCAGATATCGTAGTCGTGCCGTGTGTGTATGAGTCTGATAAAACAAGAAGGGCTGTGATACGCCACCGTTCAAGCCAATTGGTGAGTATAAAACGTCTAATCATCTTATTGTCGAGCTGTTGTTGACATCCTTTTGTCTCGTCAGTTTGCATTTGCATAATCAGCATATGTCATAGAGGTATGAAGTCTCTGGGCTCTTGTTTTAAGCTGAGACTAATTCTGAAGGTGAAGATGACTCCTGCCATGCACAAACCGCCCCCACAGACGTCTTGCTGTGAATAATAATGTCTTACCGGCTACTGCATATCTTTCAACTACTCATAACAGTTGCTGCTACAAACACAACACGCTGCACAGTACATAGAACGCTTTATTGCGTAAAGCACGCTTGAAATTTGAGAAATATATCTTAAATTAATTATTTTTCTGTCGCAATTTCAAGAAACTCATTACTGACTATAATACTGTCATATTAAAGGTTCAATCATCAACTATTCCTTGTGAAAGATGTATACTCGAGGATATCGCATTGTTTTCATTGCAAAACGCAATCTCATTTCAACGCTCTAAAGGCACATTGTGTTGATTTATTTTATATATTTGTTTCTTCCCAACAAAGGAAGTCTTGTTTTGGCTAATATATTGATTTTGCTATGGATGTTATTTGGGTAATATCGTATTTTCCGCTGGAAGGATTGCAATGGTTTTCAGTAGTTGGGTATGTGTAGGGATAATGATGGTACAAGACCTCAGATATGCGGCAGCACTTTTGTGTTGTATCTTTGCACCTGGACTTGTTGTGGTGTTTTATGTGGTGGTTGGGAAAATATATGCACAATGGTATGCAGTTATGTCAATAAGTATATTTCTCACAGACATGAAAGTAAGGATAAACGAGACTGAAATAAACATGCTTTTCTTAGGTCACCGTCTGAGACATTATATTGATATGTGCATATCAAGGACACTCGGCGTGCACAAGACATCAGGGTGTTATCAGTTATGTGGGTGGTGGGGTCAGCTCAGAGGGAATTTTAAATACATAGTATCCAAGAAGCTGTGAGGCGGTAATATCTTAAGGAGGTAACATCAACGCAGATGTTAGGAGGTAATGTCCTAACAGATGTTAGGGCATAACGTCCGAGCAGATGTTAGGAAGTAATGTCTAAATAGATGTTAGGAGTTAATCTCCAGGCAAATATGTTGCTGGATGGATTGGTTTTTGAAAGGTGGGTAGTTGGGTGTTTGGTTAAAGTTAAGGTTGAATTTGTGTGGCCTAAACTTGCTGAAAACAAAACGTTTTGTATCGTATCTTTGAACCTGGACTTCAGGTGGTGTGGATTTTAAAGTGATTGGTCTATATGGCAGGTGTCTTTAGCACACAATAATACTGTACAGTATGTATCATGTACATGTAGCACTTATAAACAGATAAGGGGGTAGGCGTGGAGAGTACAAAGCAATTTCCCTGATGAACAAAATTCATTCTTAAAACTAGAGTCCGGCGACCTAATACCTCCATGAAACTTTTAAAGCTTTTGTAAATTTTATGCGAACAACTTGCACATTAACATGATTTATGCATGGTGATGTTCATCGTTGACTAACATACACATATCACAAGTATGAAATTCCTATCAATAATCACTAAGCGGTTTTACCATTTTAGCATATATTGTGCAAATCATTTCCTCGATTGGTATCTGCTTATGTTCCATACATTTATTGAAGTCCAGATATTCAAAACAATGGAATTATGCAAACCCCCATTACTTATGCAACGTAAGTCATCATTTGCATAAAATGCATATCATTATAAACATATTTACTTAAGCTACCTGCATGCCTAAAGTGATGTCAATCCGTCATTATTTTCTGCAGTTATCCTCTTTGGTATGTTTTGACAAAAATGTCCCTGCAGTTCCAAAAAAAAATTTTAGGGGGCTGAAACTTGCCCCTTGACCCTAAAAGCTATCTACCACTTAAATGTTAAGTCCATATTATGTCCGGGACAAGAGATACATTGAAAACAAATAGCATAAGAGATTTTCCTTATCAATTATGCAAATGTACTCCTATTCTGCATAATTGATATTTTATTTTATACAACATTGTCATACAGAAATGTCCCTAATATTCTAAAACTAGTTGCCAGGGGGCCCGAACTTATGTTACTTATCTATGAGCACCAGAGCTATCTAATACGTAAAATTCGTGACCATAGCTTGTTCAGAGCACGAGATAGCAAAACCAAAAGTTGCGCTTCAGTACCAAGGGATGCCGACGTTTCATGGAGGTAATAAACACCAACGTTGCTCTTCCTTCCTACCTTCATAAACTACTACGCACGCCCCCACCACAACCACCAAACCCAAACATCACAAAAAAACACTACCAACCGGCCCGACAAACACTCATGGACTATTTATGGAGGTAATAGGTCTACGAACTTTTGTTCCATTAGATTTTACGGAAAGCAGTGGGGCTACCCAGGCCATGCTATTGTAAACGGGGAAAGGGGCCATCTAAATCGTAACACTCCATGAGACTGTCGTCTTGGTTGTAAATTTCAGTAAGACTCAGTAAGATTGGAAATCTAGAGGAAATTCAAACTTTCTAAAACGCTGATGATAATCGGAGTTAGTGCTGTTTCAGTACCCAGTTACTAACGAACATGTATCGCCTGATGTGGCTCGTTATGGCGCTATAGGATTGACCATTTCATATAGAAGTATATAGTGTATTGCTACTAGTACAGAATATATGGTACATATATGGTAATATGGTATATGCTATCTAACATCTTTCATTGTGCATGCTTTGCGGTCCAAGATTGAAATGTAATACCGCGACCTACAGGCAAACAATGGAAAGTGGCCTGTTTCAAATAAGATAAAGATCGATATTTCTGGCGCAATTGCATGTATATACAGGGCGAGGAATGATAATGGCTGAAGAAATCATCACCCTCGACGCTGTACCCAGAGTCCACACAAGCGGTGTTTCGGTAGACGTTTTGACGCAAGTGGGTCAAGAAGCCCCCAAAAAGAAAAGATTGAAGTCATTTGCTTTTTCAAAGATTTTTCGAAATCCGACGTACGAATCGGGATGCAGCCCGTCTGAGAGTGATGCCGACAGGTTGGACCCTGTCAAAGATATCACGACAGTGCCTGAACCTCGATGCTCACAAAATACATATGAGATAATGACTAACCCCAAGGACAAGGACGGACATACCTCCATACCTATCGGGTGCAATGAACACGATGATGATCAATTTCAAGATACAACTGGAGCTGAAGTTGATACCGGGATAGGGAATATAACCGACTCAGCAGACATCGATGTTAATCACGGTACTGATGAAAATATACACCGGAGGGACATAATGGGTTCAAAATTAAACGATAATCCAACCTACAAACATAATTCTGGGTACACAAAAAACTTAACTCAAAGCAAGTCCTGCAGAAATCTATACGTAACAACAACAGCAACCGCAGAAAAGAGCAATGATGACTATGGCAATAACGTCTTTCCCGAAAACGACAATGCGGCTGAGTTGCGAGAACCAGTTAATATCACAGAAGATAATGCTGATTCTGACCCTTGTGTGCCATATGCCGTCGCACATGAATTTCAAAACCCACCAGACATGTCAGTAACCAACTCAGCTGAACATGATGCCGACAATGTGGTTCCTGGAAATGATAACAATGACATACCTCAAAACAGACATATTCCGACAACAGATCCTGCTGACGCCCTGAACAGTAATCCGATGTACGTGCCAAACGTACCACAACAAGCACGCAGTCGTAAGTTTGATTTTTTCTCCTTGTTCAGATTTAGTTTCCTGTAATCTAGTTTAACCCTATCCAGACTGGGCTTTTTGGGCCTTCCCTAAAATTTTGATATCGTTATGACGTAATCTGACTTATTTATGGCGTCATTAATTGATATTTTTGGCTAAAACGGGGAATTCACATAATACCTAAATATTTCACTCAAAAGTTACAAATGAAGGTTTCTTATTAATATTTAATTGTTATATAAGACTTCTGTTGTCAAAAGCCGACGCAACGACGTCTAAATGACGTCAGAATGACGAGAATAACGTCAATGAATGACGTCATCTGTAGTTAAGCTATCCGCCATCTTCGATTATCAACCTTAAATTTTTCAAGATACATTTTTTTTCAACATATAACGCTAAAACCTCTTGAAAATGGATTAAAAACGTTGAAATGAAGCTTGTTATACCTTTCATCATGATATTGTCGGCCATCTTGGATTTTGACCAATTACGTCATCTCGTTAGCATAATTTATGAATATTTAATTATAAATATTCAACTAAGACGTTTTAGATATTAAAGATATATGAAAATATGTTTAGTTTAGCAAGAAAATCTTAAAATCCCATTGTTTAAACCAAAATTAGTGATTGTTGTAAAATTTGCCTTTCAGAAACCCGTTACCATGGCAACACGAAAAATCATAAACTTACCCAATTTAAAAAAAAAATTGTTGCCAACAATATTTTAGGAAAACTCACCAAGTTTGGTTGTTCTAGCACAAGCTGTTTGGGAGCTATAGGAGGTCAAAGTTCGCGCGGGCACTTTTAGCCCCCCCCCCCCAGTCTGGATAGGGTTAAGGATTTCACAGGAGAAAAAGAAAGACCAATGAAAACGATGTATTCAAATTTATGCTGTAGGTATTATGATAAACTGTATATTAACTAGTTTTGACATAGGTTTTGCTGAAGTACGTTGAAAGGACGTATTTAGAATATTTCCTAATCTGAACGTCGCAGTACCCAGTAGTCGGTCCACATTAAATGCTAGACACTGGAGTCTTTCCAGATTAAATGTGGCTGCTTGATTCTTTATTCCCTATTAATTAACGGAGACATAGATGCAAATGGTTTGATCACATGAGGCATTCTCAACAACACCTTGACGTTCGTACCGTGTGTATGTATCTTCAGATTGCACGTATGGTAGGGTTTGCGTCCCTGCCTTGTTGACTGCATCAATCGTTGTCGGAACCTGGCTTTTCTACAACATCAGTTATTGGGACGTTCAAAAGGTGATACGACATTCTTTATTATAATCTACACAAATACATTTGTCACTCTGGAAACTTATTGCTGCAAACTTGGGAGGGCATTGTCCATTGTATAACGTTTGACACGATAGAAGGTGCCGTCTGTATTTATATTCAGTTCTTTTTACGGTATGTACTTAACAAATCAACTCGATTCTCACCTCTCTACAGACTATTTACGCTACAGCCACCCCTGCTGTGGACAACAGAAACTACATATCTGGTCAGCCTGCACCGGACACCACCTACATCGCTGGTCAGCCCACTGCGGACACTATCTACATCCCTGGTCAGCCTGCTACGGACGCTACGATTGCGGAGACTACCTACACCAATGGTCAACCTCCCGTGGACACCACCTATATCTCTGGTAACCATTTACTACATATCAATATTACCTGTACTCCTTGGCGTGGTCACCCAGTTAACGAAGCACGTTGTTTTGGAATAGCACAACATATATATTCTGTGCACCACTAATTACCTCCATGAAATGTCATGGAGGTTTTACTTTCAGCAGTGTTTGTCTGTGTACCAGATAACTCAAGAACGGCTAAATGGATTGCTTTCATACTTAGTGTGTTAGTGAGGTGTGATGAAAGCTGGAAGTGATTAGATTTTGGGCCCCCTATCGGCTTTCCTAAATACTGCAATGCAACTTCTGATTTTGCTATCTCGTGCTCTGAACAAGCTATGGTCATGAATTTTGACTACTAGATAGCTATTGTGCTCAGAAATAAGTGACATAAGCTTGGGCCCCCTAGCAATTAGTTTTGGGATAGCAGGGGCATTTTTGTGTAAAAACTTCTGAAGTGGATAACTCTAGAAGGGAACAATGAATTTTCATGATTTTTGTTATGTAAGTACCTTAGACAATGTTGTACAAAATGAAATACTAATTATGCAAATTAGGAGTTTATTTGCATAATCAATGAGAATAATCTGTCATAGCAGTTTTTTTTAATGTATCTCTTGTTCTGGACATCAAATGGTCATGACATTTGGGTGGTAGATTGGAGCAAGTTTCAGCCCCCTAACATGTAATTTTGGAACTTTAGGGGCGTTTTTGTGAAGACATTCCAAAGAGACTAACTGCCGAAATGAAAGACAGATTGGCATCACTTTTAGCATATAGGTAGCTTAGAAAAAGATGTACACAATGAATAATTATTGATAGAAAATGTTATGCAAATGGGACTGAATTGCATAATTGATACGGATCTTTTTATAGCAATTGTTAACCGATGGTGTGTGTGTTAAGTGTTCGCACATATATCTCTCTGTTCTGTTTGCCGCATGCATATGAGGTTTGGCACGTCGCCTGTAGTCAGTAGTGAAATGATGCACGTTCGATTCTTTTCGCCGTATCTGTTTTTATTATCGATGTAATAATATCAGAAATAACCCCTATATCTGTGATATATTAGAACAGGCATCGCGGTTTCACTGTTTGTTAACCAACTTATCTCAAAGCAGATGGTGAGTTTATTTGTTTTGTCAGTGATAGCCTTGAACAGATGCCTTTTCTTTCTGGAACTGTTGACATCGTCGAGCAACTGTTTGGGGAACACGGACAATATGATAATCAATTGTATTTATGTACTTGTTCATTTTGGGACATGGTGTGTTATATTAAGTTTGTGCTGTTAGATGTTTCGTGCTCCGCCTTGCGTTACGCTGAAGTTGTGTTAGTATATACTTGGTTTTATTATCTATTATCTGAATGTGTTTGGTAATTCTTTATCTGAACAGTTGACGTCGTATGGTAACTGTTTAGGGTATCTGTAACAGTTGACTCCTTAGAGCAACTGTTTGCCGATCCCGGACAATTTGAATATGATACTTATTTTTGGATTTATCTACTTGTGCCCTTGGGGATCTGGTGTGTTATAATTCGTTTGTGCTGTTAGATACTTCGTGCCACGTGTGGCGTTACGCTGATGTTGTGTTGGTATGTACTTTGATTATTATATATCTGGCATAAACTTGTCCCCGTAACCTATATGTGGGTATTCGTTGATGGACATTTCGTGTCTTATTGCTTGTGTTGAAGATGTTTTATATCCTGTAGTTATTTGTTATGAATTCTGAAACATACTCTGGACCTTGCAAGTTGCCAATACTATTATAACTGATAATATAAACATCATAAAGATCCCCTACACCGGTTGCATGTTACCCATGTGATAACTATCCACATTAATAGTAGAAATAACACGATTATTATTACATACACGTCATCATCAACAAACATAAAGTCGACAAAAACACTCAATATTTCATGGAGGTATGAGGTCACTTAACTCTAGTTATTTTTTTTAAAGATACTGCGTCGTCTTCCTTGGGCCAATGGCTGGTACAGATGTCGTCATGGGTTGTTGACTCCGCCGGCACCCCGTGGGTTCACCAATGGGTGACATATGATGCCGCTAAAGTCTTGGATGGGGATGATAAAACTAGCTGGAACCCTCAAGATACCAACCGTAACCACAACCGCTGGTTCATCGTACTGGACCTCAAAGCACCCCATACTCTGACCCGCATCGCAGTCAACAACTTCGGAGACACCGAGCATGACATCGCAGCCTTCAGGTTGCAGAAATCGGAAGCTGGGAGTCCGTTCAACTGGGAGGAAGTCGTGTCCATTACTACCGTGGATGGAGGTACGAAGCAGCGCCAAGAGTTCGGCGGTTTCCATGGAACAGCGCGGTATTGGAGGTTCGTGATCACTCGGACTCACGGAGGCTGGCAGCCCAGGCCAACAGAACTGAACTTCTACGGAATCACATCCTCGTCAGGTGAGGAAAACATTGTTTATGCGTTGAACGACAGGTTGTTCAGTGATATATAACCAGCTACAAAATTAAAATGTTCTTACTCACATGTGATAGCTTGTGGTAACTTTCATAGTAGATTAACACTATTCTAAACTAGAGTTCCATAAACGCATACCTTTGCCAAATAAACCAACTTTGTTATGTACAATGATGTCTATAGACATAAACATATTACGCATTACATTTTATTTTATATGTCTCGAGTCGGTTCATAACGTTTCGCCATTAATTATGTAAATTAGATCCCAATTTAGATAATCAATATCAAATTCTCTCAAGCATACCGGCTCCTTCAGCTCCAAAATAGACGAAAGCCGACGCACTCTTAATTTCTGCCATTTTTTCTCATTTGTGACTTGAAAGTCCTATCGTGGAATGCAGTGGATTTATAAAATTTCCTCACTGATTATGCAAATGACCCGTCAATTTGCATAATTAGTATCTCAGTATGTAAGTCTTCACTTAGGCTAACTGCATACCCAAAATCATGACGATCTGTCAACAATGTCATATTTTCCCATTAATACTGCAAATGAGGTTAAAATTTGCATAATTAATATGTTTTGAAATTCCTCTCTTTCTCAGCTACATATGTGACAAGTTTGAAAGCGCTATCATGAAATGCAGTGGATCTATAAACTTTCATAATGAATTGCGTAGATTAGCTGTTGATTTGCCTAAATATCATAACATTATGTAAGTAATTACTTAGGTTATTTATATACCAAAAACCTTCACGATTACTCAACACGTTTTTACTTTATTCTCGTCCGAAGTTTGAAAAGAAACCATCGCCTGCAGTTTACCACTCAAAAGTCATAACCACAGCATGTCCAGAACACGGGATACCAAAAATTAAATTTCGCTGCAGTACCTTGGGAAGTCGTTAGAGTGGCCATTATCAAACTCCACCTTTGTTTTCCCGACCCCTACCCACCAACCCAATAAAATCAGGATCCATCCACAGTTTCTCGAGTTATGCTGTTCACACACAGACAGACAGACAGACAAACAGACAAGCATTTAAAAAAACCTTGCCATTCTGGCAACGGTAAAAATGCAACTGACAGATTCCCATTAATTATCAATGCATTGGCCAAGGAAGTTGCCCAGAAACAATCCAACACAACATCAGAACTAGTGAGTTAAATATACTTGCTGGGCTCTGTGCCTGGAAATCCATATGCCACCTCACTTTGAGAGTATCAGCATTGACCTTCACATCAAATGATTCAAAAGCCCACGTCAAATGATGTGTTTGTATCCCGCAGTTATTTGTTATGAATTCTGAAACATACTCTCTACATTGCAAGCTGCCAATACTATTATAACGTGATAATATAAACATCATAAAGATTCCCCACACCTGCTGCATGTTACCATAGTACCCATGTGATAACTATCCACATAAATAGTAGAAATAACACGAATATCATTTCATACATGTCATCATCAACAAACAAAAAGTCGACAAAAACACTCAATATTTCATAGAGGTATGAGGTCGCCGAACTCTAGTTATCTTTTTTTTTGTGTGTGTGTTAAAGATACTGCGTCTTCTGCCTTGGGCCAATGGCTGGTACAGAAGTCCTCATGGGTTGTGGACTCCGCCGGCACCCCGTGGGTTCACCACGGGGTGACATATGATGCCGCTAAAGTCTTGGATGGGGATGATAAAACTAGCTGGAACCCTCAAGATACCGACCGTAACCACAACCGCTGGTTCATCGTACTGGACCTCAAAGCACCCCATACTCTGACCCGCATCGCAGTCAACAACTTCGGAGACACCGAGCATGACATCGCAGCCTTCAGGTTGCAGAAATCGGAAGCTGGGAGTCCGTTCAACTGGGAGGAAGTCGTGTCCATTACTACCGTGGATGGAGGTACGAAGCAGCGCCAAGAGTTTGGCGGTTTCCATGGAACAGCGCGGTATTGGAGGTTCGTGATCACTCGGACTCACGGAGGCTGGCAGCCCAGGCCAACAGAACTGAACTTCTACGGAATCACATCCTCGTCAGGTGAGGAAAACATTGTTTATGCCTTGTACGACAGGTTGTTCAGTGATATATATAACCAGCTACAAAATTAAAACGTTCTTACTCACATGTGATAGCTTGTGGTAACTTTCATAGTAGATTAACTCTATTCTAAACTAGAGTTCCATAAACGCATACCTTTGCCAAATAAACCAAGTTTGTTATGTACAATGATATCTATAGACATAAACATATTACTCATTACATTTTATTTTATATGTCTCGAGTTGGTTCATAACGTTTCGCCATTAATTATGTAAATTAGATCCCAATTTAGATAATCAATATCAAATTCTCTCAAGCATACCGGCTCCTTCAGCTCCAAAATAGATGAAAGCCGACGCACTCTTAATTTCTGCCATTTTTTCTCATTTGTGACTTGAAAGTCATATCGTGGAATGCAGTGGATTTATAATATTTCCTCACTGAATATGCAAATAACCCGTCAATTTGCATAACTAGTATCTCAGTATGTAAGTCTTCACTTAGGCTAACTGCATACCCAAAATCATGACGATCTGTCAACAATGTCTTATTTTCCCATTAATACTGCAAATGAGGTTAAAATTTTCATAATTAATATGTTTTGAAATTTCTCTCTTTCTCAGCTACATATGTGACAAGATTGAAAGCGCTATCATGAAATGCAGTGGATCTATAAACTTTCATAATGAATTGCGTAAATTAGCTGTTGATTTGCATAATTATCATAACATTATGTAAGTAATTTCTTAGGTTATTTACATACCAAAAACCTTCACGATTACTCAACACGTTTTTACGTTATTCTCGTCCGAAGTTTGAAAAGAAACCGTCGCCTGCAGTTTACCACTCAAAAGTCATGACCACTGCATGTCCAGAACACGGGATACCAAAAATTAAATTTCGCTGCAGTACCTTGGGAAGTCGCTAGAGTGGCCATTATCAAACTACACCTTTGTTTTCCCGACCCCTACCCACCAACCCAATAAAATCAGGATCCATCCACAGTTTCTCGAGTTATGCTGTTCACATACATACAGACAGACAGACAAACAGACAAGCATTGAAAATAACCTTGCCATTCTTCGCAACGGTAAGAATGCAACTGACAGATTCCCGTTAATTATCAATGCATTGGCCAAGGAAGTTGCCCAGAAACAATCCAACACAACAGCAGTACTAGTGAGTTAAATATACTTGCTGGGCTCTGTGCCTGGAAATCCATATGACACCTCACTTTGAGAGTATCAGCCTTGACCTCCACATCAAATGATTGAAAGCAAATGGATGCCTGCAGTTCCAACAACACGGCTAAGGGGTCCAAACTCACAGCAATTTATCTCTACCCCTATCTCTATATACCACTCATCAAATCTTTACTAATTAGTTATGCAAATTAGCAATACGTTTGCATAATTAATATCTCAATATGGAAGTCTTCACTTAGGCTATCCACATCCCAGATATTATGACGATCTGTGAACACGTTCATATTTCCTCATTTATTATGCAAATAAGGTCGCAATTTGCATAATTGATATCTATCGACATTTCTCTCCTTCCCAATGACATATGTGACAAGTTTTAAAGTCCTATCAGGAACTGCAGTGGGCTTATAAACTTCCCTAATTAAATATGCAAACTAGTTGCCAATTTCCATGATTAGCGCTTAGCATTCCATTATGCAATTCATCACTCACTCTATCTGCATTCCAAAAATCACGACGCTCCGTCTGAAGTTCTCGAGTTATTCTTGTCCGAAGTTTGAAAGGAAGCCGGCGACTGCAGTTCCAAAAAAGGCCGCTAGGGGGCCCAAACTCACAGCAATCACTATCTTTCCCGAGGGCTCTCTACCGCTTGAAATTCACGAACGCAGCATTTCCAGAACGCGAGATATCAAACATAGAGGTCCCGCTGCAATACCTTAGCAAGCCGCTAGGGGGCCCATTATCGAAGTCTTCTCGAGTTATACTGTTCACGGACAGCGGGACAAACAGACGCACATGGCGAAAACATAACCTTGGCTATTCTGGCAAATGTGATAATGATGATGATGAACCCTATATAGGGGGGGTCTTTTTAGGCCTGCGCAAACTTCCATGTCACATAACGGCAGAAAGGCTTAGGCTAGAGCCATTAAATCCTTCCTAAATTTAGTTTGCAAATTTTTTTCAAAATTTTTAAACATTTATTCTTTTCGTGTTGCTATGGCAACCGTTTGTTAAGGGGCCTTTTTCACAAAAAATTGCTAATATCGGTTCCAACTATGTATTTTTTAAAAATTTTTTTGGATGAAAACTCATTTGTTATTTATAATGTCTTTTATAATTAAATAAAGATAATTCTGCGAATTTTATGACGTCAGTTTATGACGTCACTGAACTGAACTGATCTACCAAATTCAAGATCTCGGACCATGTGGCCATATCTTGAATAACTAAGTAACTTTCTCTTAAAATGTGTTTTTGGCTTGTTAATCATCAATAATGTTAAATGAACGTTTTTAGTCTGGTTCCATTGTAATTTGCCATTATGTGCTGAAAAATTGTATTTTTGAAAATCCAAGGTGGTGGATAAAAGATGGCGAGATCAACTCGTATCTTGAATATGCATGCACTTCATATGTTGCTATTGGCAAAACAAGTGAGAACAAACATTATCATTCCTTTATCTGCACTTGCTGTTTCGTTTATCTAGCACACTTTAAAGTTTTCTAGAGTTTTCTCATGGTTACAGCCAATACAGTCAAATTCATGATATACGTCAACATTTTCTGTCTCGTTGGACCACATGCGCCGTCAGCACGCCGATTCACACACTGATGTATCGTGTCGTACAGTTGATTAGCGAACAGACATTTTAACTTATGGACTCAAGTTTGAACCCGCGGTGGTGCCATTTTTGTTCGAAAGAATCTGTCACCATTTTCTCACTTATACGGTCGTACATTTGACATTGAAATGTTGCTTTACATAAATCTTTGCTTCTTGTAATGTTTGTACGTTTCTTCTGATGCTAATTCTGTACATTCATAGATTCACAAATGTATCTGAAACATTACAAATCTGGTGGCGTGGTTTACAAAAATATATTCCCAACTCGTCTGTGAAACGGAACAAATAAAAAAGAAACATTGCAGACTAGTCCTTTTTTTATGCATACCCAATGTATTTCTAAAATTGTACGTAAAGGAATCATAGCTAGCAGTGCTAAAAATAAAACTCACATTGTAAGAATACGGCTTTATTGCATTCCCAAATATAATGTTCTACTCCAAATATTGTATAACCAGCAAACTATTAGAAGGAATGTCGACGAATCGACAAAAATCTCTTTGTGCCCAACAGGCATTGGGTGTAAAATATTTATCCCTGTTCCTAGGATCATGTGAAAGAATCGACCTAGAGGGCGTGTCCTCGCTAGAAATCTACTGGTCTGGTTGTGGCGCAGTAGCGCTCCCCCGCCCCCCCTGCCCCGGATTGACCAAAATTCCCGGCCTGAATAGGGTTAAGCGTCGCGTATTTCTTATAACTGTTACCTGGAATACGAACCTATGCATACCCCGGCATTTACGTTTAGTGAGGCACCATTTTGTGGTGCAATGTTAGCACGTAGATTCTGTCCATACAAGCCTACTGTGCACCCGAAACATTTACAGCACAAAGAAGTATCAACATCTACTCAAGGTACCATTTCTAGCCATAACTCGGAATTAATATCATACAATAAACTCTGGTGATAACGGTCGCAGTTGTACTCATTTACGGTCAAAAACTGCGCAAAACATGCACTTGGACAAAGTCGTTGTCTATGGTCATGTCTATCTGCCCTAACATTTTCCTGTGAAATATGTAAATAAATAAATGAATTAATAAATGTATTTTATATACGTCAAATTATATTCTAGCCAAACTGATGTAATAGCTATATAGAATACATTTCGATTCAGGCGTTCCACACCGGTCCACATTTTCCGTTAAGGTTCGGGCGTTAAAGCCGATTGTAATGCTGGGGTCAATTTAATGATCCAAAAGCGCTTCCGGTTCCCCTCTGTTGAATCATCGAATATCCTTTCTCGAATATTAGAAGTTATGTTTTTAACAATATTCTGCTCGATGGCCTAGGGCTGAGATTCTTTTTCTGGGGATACGTTTGCATTTGAAATTAGGGACCTGACGTTATTTACTGGGGGGAGGGGGCTGGTGCAAACTAGGTCTGGTAAAAAAATTTTCAATGGCCTGCCCCCAAAAATTTTTCTATGGCCCTCCCCCCACCCCAAAAAATTTTTCAATGCCCCCCCCCCCCCAAATTTTCTCTTGCCTTTTCCATTACACACAGTCTGTCTTAAATAATATAGCAATAACAATAGCGGTAGCGTTGTTTGAACGTGACGACGATCGGGGTGTCAAGACCCGCGCGTCAACAAATTGCGCACGTTGGAGTCCAGTGCTGGGGCATATGTTATCTCCCAAAGTTTTACAACAGCCGAGTTTTCATTTTGATGACATATATACAAACATGTAGCACTTGATGTTGCTACACTCACGCTGCAACGGTTACCTTGTCTGATATCACTTCTCCGATCTACGTGAAGAAATCTCTTGTAACGTTTAAACTTTAATACGCAAGATCACGAAACTGAGCGTTTCCGCCAGACCGACGGCTAGCTGTTAAAGGCCGTCCAGGGATCGGAGGGCCAAAGGCCCGACCGGTCTCGAGGGTTAGGGTCATGCTACCTGGGAAATTTTGATATTTTTGACCCTCTAAAACGAAATTTCCCGCATTCTGTGAGGCAAAAAAATGTGGATTTTATGCGTCCACATCAACGAAGAGAAAAGCGGGCGGGGAGGGGCGGTAATCCAAGGCGATCTTTTCCACTACACGTACGAACTTTACACAAAAGAAAACAAAACAAATTTAATGTTGTAGTTGGAAGAGACTTGGGTACATTTTAGCGATATCGTTACGAAAACCGCTTCAAGACTGCTTCAATCTTTCCAAAACGGGAGTTATTTCGGCCAATCGCAACCTACAAACTTGCCAAAAAAATTTCGCGCCACCATGATTACGTCATATGCAGCAGAGAGCCCGCTGTCACGAAAGTTAACGTCGTAATGTTTTATCCCGTTGCCGTCCGTGAACCATTCCGTATACAAAGAACAGATGCACGCAGGATTGATATTTATACCAATTTTAGTTTCTATTAGCTTTCTTAAACTTCGTGTGAACACGGAATCACACGACAGAGGCGGCTGCAGAAAATTTCTTAGTATGGGGAGGGCGAACTATATCAACGTAATCCTTGGGGGGTCCGGGGGCATGCTCCCCCGGGAAAATTTGGAAATCTTGACTATTTGAAACGATCTTTCCTAAATTTTGATGGGCAAAATTTGCTGGCAGACTAAGCTAAGTTTAATAGCCTTTATATTAGAACTTCACATGGTTTTGAGGGCGACGACGCCCCCAACGTATTTCCACGATTTCGAGCGCCGGGCATGGCACGAGCCGTGGCAAGGTAGGTCTGGAGAAATGTCATTCAAATGATGAAGTTTTGACCCTCTGAGACACGATTTTCTGCATTTTGAGGGATAAACTTCGCTGGTAGACTATGCTAAATGTAATGACAATTTTCTGTCAGAGGAAGAGATTTTTGATGGCGACGAGTGCCGAAGTGTTGTGTGCGCCAGAGGCGCAAGCCGTCGCAAGGGACGTTCAGAGAAAAATTGAAATCTTGACCATCTGAAACTTCATTTCCTGCATTTCAGGGGCACATTTTGCTTGTATTTATCATGGCCCCTAAGTCAATTTTTTTTCAATGCCCCCCCCCCCCCTCGGCTCAAAAAATTTTTCAATGCCCCCCCCCCCACCTATGCACCAGCCCTCCCCCCCGGTAAATATCGTCAGGTCCCTTAGTTTATCTTCTGTGTATATCCGCATCATCTTGCAGCGCTCAGCTGTCAGTAACCTCTGGCGATACGGAAAACACGGTTTGTATGATATGTACTAAACGTCAATTTAGGCAAACAAAGTAATAGTTGACTGCGAGCTTGTTATATTTTGCCGATATTTCATCCAATAGGTGTGGCGAGATGACTTCCGTTGTGGCCAGCGTTTCCTTGCAGATGATGGTGCCCCTGCTGAATGTGATCCTGACGGTGAATACCCATGCTGCTCCGATGGTTACTGGTGCAGCAAATCGCCTTACCACTGTGACTGTCTTATCTGTGTCGACTACAGAAAAAGAGGAACAAGAAAAATGGGGGGGTGGGATTATTTTTTTTCGGGGGGGGGGGCACCATTGACAGGAAGTTCCTGCCTAAGTTCATTGTACCTTGACTGATCGGATGTTCCTATAAGACAAGTTGATCTAATTATGTAAATGACCACCCCTGAAAACATAAGAACAGATGAGAGGGTGCGAAAAAACGGCTGGTAAATTTATCAACTTGTTTCCTTTCGCACTTTAATTTTCTTTAAGTTTTTTTTTTTTTTTTGCATTGCTTGCCTATTTTCGCTGAGTTGTCCTTTTGATTCATTTGAATTAAGCAACAGAAAATTGAAAACGTATACATGTCATTCATATAATAAAATTAACATTGAATGATCTGATAAAAATATTGTTGCTGTCAATAAAACATTTTGCCACCTTTGACAGAATATTCCTTGGAAAATCCTTGTACAAACGACTAATGTCCGACTTCTATGAAATTCTAAAATATGATTTGTTTTCATCCATGTAATGTTTTATCAAATCATGAATAAGTATTGAACTTAAGGCCTTATAGTAATTGAAAAAATCATGATCTTTTCCATGAATTATTATAATGAGTCCAAAAGAAACAAGGATATTCTTTAATATGTTCAAAATGTTAACGATAATGGCACATTGAAAATCTGCATGAAGGCCTTGTTAGGTCCTATAGACTTAGGTCCTATAGACTTTAGTCTCGTATTCTCTCACGAGATTGAGACTAGACCATTCTCCGCGTCCAAGATGTAATGACAGACATCGAAAATTTGGAGGTACGTTATCTACCTTTAATAAACAGTCATTGTTCGAAGAAAATTGATAGTAACAAATATTTAAGTTTTGGATTCTCCCTGGGCGAAATTTGATCCCTTTGTTTGGACAAGTGAACAATATAGCCAATTAACTTGACCGCGGGCAGGGTAGCCGAGTACCTGAGCAAAACAATATCCAGCTCATGGCTTGTTCACAACTTTCCTTTAAAGTGGCATATATGAGAGACAGTTTGGCTTGGGTTACATCAACAAGAAGCAAACATGGCTTTTAAACAAGGAACATGGAAAAGTTGTTAATAAGCACTAATTTCAGAATATAACATGCACCTGGGGATTGTTGGCACATTGGCATGTTAAGTTCCTTTTAAGCTTGTTCTTTCTTAACCTCTCATTTTTAAGTCATACTATATGTGTCAAAACTATCGGCTCGAGATGAAAACCGGATGTAAAATTTTTTATCGCCGTCGAAAAATTCTATCATATATTTAGACGTGGAGGTGTCTAAAGCCAGCAAGCGACTCTTCCTCATCAGTAGATTGCGCGATCCGAAGTACCAGCATCTGATCTCACCATCATCTACTGCGGGTACATTCGTCCCATTCTGGAATATGGTGCTCCCTGCTGGAGTGCCGCACTCACAAGAAAACAGTCTGCAGCCCTGAAGCGAGTGCAGAAACGTACGTAACTCAGGACAGTACCAGCAGCCCCCTGGGTCAAAGCGCTACAGGTCAAGCGCAATCCCGGCGATTGTGGAAACGCTTAACGAACTCTAGCTGAACTTTACTCCTCAGTGACACTATTTCTATTATTGCCTTCTCGTGGTGATTTAAGAACTTGTCATTTACAAAGTTGGTGAAGTTTTAACCCTCAAACACCCGAGTGGGGTCCGTTTGGACCCCAGGCGTACATTTGGAAGTGCCATTTGAACATTTTTGATCTGAAGAAAAAATCCTTCCGTGACTTTGTTAGTCAATATGTCTTATACCTTCTCCTAAGTTTTCGCAAAGATTGGTACAATTATGTAGAAATTATGAAGAAAGTTTGTGTTCAGTCCCTCTGGGGTCCAAACGGACCCCAGCAAAAATGTACAGTTTTTAAAACAAACTTTGGAGGCTAACTCCTTAACCACTTATAGTATGACTACTAAACTTTCAGACGATAATAAGAATGTAATCCTTAATCATCACAAAAATTTCTGTGTCATCAACATGTAATGTGACGACATTATGACGTCATTTACCTAATCAGGGCGGCCATCTTGGATTTTGACCAATGACGTCATGAAAGTAGCATAAATTAAAAATTTTAAGTCATGAAACTTACATTGAATTTCATAGAATTTAATTGTTGTCAGAAAACAGGTGTAGTTTACCAAGAAAACCTTGTTTAAATTGAAATTGTCAAATTTTGGCAAAAATATGCCTATTAGAATATGGTTGCCATGGCAACCCCCAAAAATGATAAACTTACTTTATTGACAAAAAACGTTTGCAAACAATATTTTTTGGTAAATTACCAAGTTTCGTAGCTTTAGCTCTAGCCGTTCATGAGTTATGCGACATAAATGTTGCTGAGGGCCTCAAAATTCCCCTATCTGGTCAGAATAGGTTTAGTCCAAAACGTGGTCCTTCTGAACTTTTGCATAAATTATGATAATGAGTTGGAATTAGCAACACATTAACATCTCAAAATCTTCCTCTTACATTGACGAAGCAATGTTTATACAATGATCGCCGATAAGAAATGGTACTGAGATTTTATGAACAAAACATTTTGGGGTCCGTTTGGACCCCACTCGGTCATTTTAGTCGCAAAAAAAGGTCGGGTGCTTGAGGGTTAAACGGTGTATATAGATGCTAAGCCTATGAATACAAGAATTCTTTGAACACAACAAAGTCGTAATGCTTCGAAATTGTATTTTAACTAGTAACTATTGTTATGATTTTATCATTGACCCATTGTCTTAACGTCGCTCGTAAAGTTTGCTAATTGTTGTACTGTGGACTGGAACATGATTGTAATGTCCACGCAATTCAGCCTCCTATGCTGGCAGGAGCACTATTATGCGTATTGCTTTCTCAATAAAACAGTCCTAAAAGAAAAGGTCTGTATTTTTGAGCGGGACTTGGACTTTGCGGATCACCCCTGAAAAAGTATTTTGGAAAACTTGAATGAATTCCATAAAATCCGTATGCATTCAGTTCAATTCTAGTATGTTTCTTAGTAGTAGATCGCATAAATTTATTTCTTAAAACCGTTTTGGTATTTGTTTCATGCACTTAAACACCACTTGTGTTACATGTGATAGAGTGTAATTGATACGTGACACTTGTGGAGAGAAGTTTCCAAGCCGGTAGGAGGAAAGCTTGAATTAAATTGATATGAATCTTAAACTGCACATTCAGAGGTAGAGCTGTATCGCCGTTTTTCCCTTTTGCATACCCCATATATCTGTATCTGATTCTTTTTTGTTATGTTAGTTTTTAAAAAAATAGTTCGCATGCAATGGAATGATCTAAGTTTATCACCTAATGATTTTTCCACGATATTTGAGTCCCTTGCTTCTATGTACCATTTCCGACGCCTGCTTACAAGGTTAGCTGATTAAAAGGTCTCCCATTTGGGTAAATGGTGTGAATTACCTTGTCGATGATTCGTGACTGAGGTTCGCCTGGCCTTCATTCGGGTGAGTTGTAGTAAATCATTAAATACAGAAAACAAACGTTTGCAAAATCAGTTTTTTTAAAAGGTGTGGTGCCTTCTTTGGCATGCGTGGGGTGAGGCTGTTTTTGTAAGATATATCACATTGACACTCGATGAATCCTAAGGATAAGTTCGAGAACTTAGTTAAAGTTTTCCTAATATGTAGTTGGCAGAAGTTGTTTTTCTAATTGTATTTTATTTTACCTTTTTACATGGCGTGCACTAGAATAGTCCATTGTTGCAAGGGAGGCATTTGGGGTTAAAGTTTGATTATTGGAAGTCTTTTTTTAATGCAGATCTGTTCATTTTGTCGCACATGGGTGAGTTTGAAACAGTCCATTGCTGAATTGGGGAGGAGGTGACTGGAATATGCTCTCGAGCAAATGTCGGCCTTTCCAATTAGTTACATTTGGAATGCAAATTTAAAAGGACTATTGAACAAAAATCAGGTTTAGCTCTTTTCATGTCTTTTTTGTAACCACACGTTGTAATCTGAAAGAAGGAAAGAAAATTATGTTTAAAATATCTGATGACAAAAAAAATCATAGCCATTATAGGTCAGAGAAATACTAATTCCGTGCTGTAAATAGAATTTAAAAAAAGATGTTCTGATATTAAAACAAAGGGATAGTAACACATTATTTCTAACTAGAATTGTTGAGTCAGATGTAAAGCACACGCTTGATGTTACGGAAGAAAACAATTTTAATCCGAGAACTATTCTGTCAATAATTACATCGCAATCATTAAATCTGAAAACCACAGAATCGGTCACAGAGTAGTATTTTTTTACAATGTAAAAGAAACAATGTAAAACCTTCTATGTGTTTATGCTCCAACGTTGCAGGCTACTTCTGAAGTCAAGGACCAGTTCTATGGGCAACTTTACAGCGCCATTAACCCTATCCAGACTGGGGGGGGGGGGGTAAAAGTGCCTGTGCCAACTTTGACCTCCTATAGCTCCCAAACGGCTGATGCTAGAACAACAAAACTTGCTGAGTTTTCCTAAAATATTGTTAGCAACAATAAAAAAAAATGGGTAAGTTTATAATTTTTCGTGTTGCCATGGCAACGGGTTTCTGAAAGGCAAATTTTACAAAAATCACTAATTTTGGTTTAAACAATGGGAATTTAAGATTTTCTTGCTAAACTAAACTTCTTTTCATATATCGTTAATATCTAACACATCTTAGTTGAACATTAATAATCAAGTATTCATAAATTATGCTAATGAGATGACGTTATTGGTCAAAATCCAAGATGGCCGACAATATCATGATTTAAAGTATAACAAGCTTATTTTCACTCAGATTTCATCACTACTTGGTAATTTCTTAAAGAAAACAATCCTGTGAACGTTTTTAATCCATTTTCACGGGGTTTTAGCGTTATATGTAGAAAAAATGTATCTTGGAAAATTTAAGGTTGATAATCCAAGATGGCGGATAGCTAAACTAAGATGACGTCATTCTATGATGTCATTTTGACGTCGTTGCGTCGGCTTTTGACAACAGAAGTCTTATAACACTTAAATATTAATAAAAAACTTTTATTGGTAACTTTTTGAGTGAGATATTGAGGTATTATGGGAAATCCCCATTTTAGCCAAAAATATCAATTAATGACGTCATAGTTACGTCATATTACGTCATAATGATATAAAAATTTCAGGAATTATAAAACTCGATGAGCACAACTCCCCCTGCAAATTTGGTGATCGTACAGCAAGTCGTTTTGAAAATACGAAGGGGGGGGGTCGACTGAGCCCCCCCCCCCCCCGGCTAGGGAAGGCCCAAAAAGCCCAGTCTGGATAGGGTTAAGAAAATCCCAGTATTAGAGCACATTCTTATTCTAGGTGATTTTAATGCTAGGGTGGGCACGGATCATGTGTCATGGCAGACTGTGCTGGGATTGGAAAAATGAACGAAAATGGACAAAGCTTCCATGAGTTATGCTGCGATCACTATCTCTGTGTAACAAATACCTTCTTTCAAAATAAAACTATTCACGAAGCATCCTGGCGACACCCCATGTCGCAACGCTGGCATCAGCTGGACCTAGTCATCACACGACGTTCCTCCCTAAACAGTGTGTGCAATACAAGAGCATACCACAGCGCAGGCTGTTTTACAGACCACTCTCTTATTCCTTCAAGGATAAAGCTAAGACCTAAAACTTGCACCACACGGAGAAGAAAGGCCAGCGAACAATTGACGTCAGTAAGACTATGCTACCAGACAGAAACCAGAAATTTCTAGAATTCCTTGAAGGAACTTTGAACAACATCCAACCACAGGACGCTGAGCACAGGTGGGAATTACTGAGCAAAACCATCTACAATGCAGCAGCCCAGTCGTATGGAAAGAAGAAGCGAAAGAATAAAAACTGGTTTGAAGCATACACATCAGAGTTGGAACCTGTCATGGATACGAAACGCAAAGCCCTGATTACCTACAAGCAAAATCCCAGCAGTCACAGCTTACATGCATTAAAGCTGCTCGACACGAAGCCCAGTGGGTCTCACGTCGTGCAAACAACTACTGGCTCCTGTTGTCAGAGCGCATCAAGCTTGCTTCAGCAACTGGAGACATCAGGAAGATGTACGAGGGCATCAAACAAGCCATGGGTAAACCAATAAAAAGAGTGTACACCTCAAAGCAAAGACAGGAGAGATCATTAATGACAAAGACAAACAAATGGCACGTTGGGTAGAACATTACTTGGACATCTACTCAACAGAAAACAGTCTCACAAGACGCACTTGACAATATTGAAGACTTCCCTGTCCTCGCAGAGCTGGATGCTGAACCTACCATTAAAGAGTTGAGTAAAGCCATTGATTCCATGTTAAATGGGAAAGCGCCTGGTGAAGACAATATCCCAGCTGAGATTATAAAGGATGGGAAACCTATCTTGCTGGAACCACTACATGAGCTTCTATGTCTCTGCTGGAAAGAGGGCAAAGTACCTCAGTCATTGCGAAACTCCAAGATAATCACCCTGTACAAGAATAAGGGAGACCGTACAGATTGTACCAGCTTCAGAGGCATCTCTCTACTAAGCATCGTGGGAAAGGTATTCGCCAAAGTGGTTTTTACCAGGCTCCAGATTCTGGCTGACCGGGTCTACCCGGAATCCCAGTGTGGGTTCCGTGCCGAGAGGTCTACAACTGACATGGTTTTCTCCGCACGATAGCTTCAAAAGAAGTGTCGTGAGCAGCAGAGGCCGGTATACACATCGTCTTTATCGACTTGGCGAAGGCTTTTGACCTTGTTAGCAGGAGAGGCTTATTTCAACTACTGAAGAAGATAGGTTGTCCCCCACAGCTGCTAGACATCATCATCTCTTTCCATGAAGACATGAAGGGTGTGGTCAGTTTTGACGGGGAAACCTCCGAGCCCTTTGCAATTCGGTCAGGTGTGAAACAGGGGCGTGTACTGGCCTCGACCCTGTTCGGGATTGTCTTCTCTCCGCTGCTAGAGTTTGCTTTCGGTCACTCCACTCAAGGTGTCCACCTACACACCCGCCATGATTGGAAGCTGTTCAACCTGGCCCGACTGAGAGCCAAGACAAAGGTTCGCTCAGTACTGATCAGGGTTATGTTGTTTGCTGACGATGCAGCACTGGTAGCACATGTTGAATCTGAGCTGCAACAGTTACTCAACCGGTTTGCCCATGCGTGCAGTGAATTTGCGCTGAACATCAGCATTAAGAAAACAGTAGTCATGGGCAAGGATGTTCCACAGCCACCCGTCGTCACCAAAGGCTCAGAAGCGCTTGAAGTGAAAGATCACTTTACGTATCTTGGATCGACGGTTACAAGCCACCTGTCTTTAGACAAGGAAATTGACAGACGGATAGCTAGGGTGGCAGGAGTGATGACTAAGCTCGGAACGAGAGTGTGGAACAATAGCCACCTGACGCTTAACACGAAACTCGAAGTGTACCGTTCATGCATACTCAGTACAGTTATGTATGGTAGCGAGACCTGGACTACATATGCCAAACAGGAAAATCGCCTTGAAAGCTTCCACATCCAATGCTAAAGGCGCATTCTTGGCATCTCTTGGAGGGACAGAGTATCCAACACCACTGTTCAAGAACGTTCCTACTTCTTGAGCATCCATCTCCTTCTCTGTCAGCGACGTCTACGCTGGCTGGGGCACATATCCCGAATGAAGGATGGACGCTTCCCGAAGGACATCCTTGTTGGCGAACTAGCGACAGTAAAACGGCCAATAGGACGACCGGCACTGCGCTCCAGAGAAGTCTGTAAGCTTGATCTGAAGCTAACTGACATTGACCCAGCCAGCTAGGAACAGATTGCAGCAGACCGCAACAGATGGCGCCACGCGGTCAAGGATGGTCTTGCAAATGGACAGGAAAAGCGAACAGAGCATCTAGAGTTAAGGAGACGTAAACGCAAAGAGAATTTTATACCCTGATTTTGGACATTCCCGTCGCTAATTCGGACAGTAATCGAAGAATTATAATGACGGCCGATCAACTTGATTAAAAACCGAGACAAAATTTCTCTAAATATCAACATCAACATGTAATATAAATCACAAAATCAGCGTTCAATGACAATATTGTACTCTCGTCATATGTCATTGAAGACCTTTAGCATTCAGCGATTTCAATATTTTAAATCGTATCAATTTTTTTACACATATTCACTTCCCTTTTTTGAACACAGAATTTTCACAATAATGTTGGTAGCGCCGAATTACTGTGGTTACCTGTTACTAGGTAATGGTGGCTCGTGTATATGAAATATGACCCAAAAACACATTTCCCCGGAAACAGATTTTCGACCTTGAACCCACCCTAACCCTAGACAAACCTTAACCCTAACCCTAACCCTAACCCTAACACAAACCCTAACACAAACCCTAAGCACTCTCAGAAAAATGGTCAAAATTTGCATGTTTTCTATCAATTTTAGACCGAAATATGACCAAAAAACACATTTCACTGGAAACAAATTTTCTACCATGAACCCTCACCCTAACCCTAGGCAAACCTTAATCATAACCCTAACCCTAACACAAACCCTAACACAAAGCATAAGCACTCTCAGAAAAATGGTCAAAATTTGCATGTTTTCTATCCATTTCAGACCGAAATATGACCAAAAAAACACATTTCCCCAATAACAAATTTTTTACCATGAACTCTCACTCTAACCCTAGGCAAGTCAGTTCAGTTCAGTCATCCATTATACCAGGTGACACTATGAAGTCTCTCCAGATGTCTCTGTCGCACATGACAGACATGAGGTATCTGCCTTGGAGACCAACGTCCTCCTCGATCAACCACCTAAGGGTCTGAGATGGTCTACCACGTCTTCGCTTGTCGTCAGGCTGCCAGAGAAGAACCCTTCCGGCCATCTTGTCGTGACGCATCACGTGACCGGCAAGATACAAACGACGGTCGCGGATGACTCTGGTAATCCTTGGCAGAACGTTTGAAATTGTGTGTTTGTGGTATGACTCTTCCAGTCAACATTCAAGATGGCACGAAGGAGCCGGGTGTAATTTTCGTCAAGTTTTCTACACAGGGTTTTGGTTAGGGACCAAGAATCAGACCCATAAAGCAGAATCGACTCAACGCTTGATCTAGGCAAACCTTAACCCAAACCCTAACCCTAACACAAACCCTAAGCACTCTCAGGAAAATGGTCAAAATTTGCATATTTTCTATCCATTTTAGACCGAAATATGACCAAAAAACACATTTCCCCGAAAGAAATTTTCGACCATGAACCCTCACCCTAACCCTAGGCAAACCCTAACCCTAACACAAACCCTAAGCACTCTCAGAAAAGTGGTCGAAATTTGCATGTTTTCTATCCATTTCAGACCGAAATATGACCAAAAAACACATTTCCCTGGAAACAAATTTTCTACCATGACCCCTCACCGTAACCCTAGGCAAACCCTGACTTTAACCCTAACCCTAAACCTAACACAAAGCAGAAGCACTCTCAGAAAAATGGTCAAAATTTGCATGTTTTCTATGCATTTTAGACTGAAATATAACCGATTTTCTGCATTTTGAGGGATAAACTTTGCTGGTAGTCTGTGCTAAATGTAATGACATTTCTGTCTGATTTTTGATGGCGACGAGTGCCGGAGAGCGTCCTGGGCGCCAGAGGCGCAAGCCATCGCAAGGGACGTCCAGAGAAAAATCGATATCTTGACCATCTGAAACTTCATTTCCTGCATTTTAGGGGCACATTTTGCTTGTATTTATTAAGGCCCCTAAGGCATTTTTTTTTCAAAGGCCCTCCCCCCGGCTCAAAAAAAAAATTTCGATGGCCCTCCCCCCAGGCCAAAAAAAAAAAAAAATTCAATGGCCCTGTCCCCCTATGCACCACCCCCCCCCCGATAAATATCGTCAAGTCCCTAACATGACAACAATTGGCTTTGATACAGTCATGAATTGTGTTCATCGATCGGATCATGTTGGATATAGAACTGTTTCAGTAGCGCTCAGTTTTGCAACGTTGTAAGTTCAATCTTATAGATGGACGAGTTCGGTGGCTGCCGATGTTGTCTCCCATGCGTGAAAGGAAGTGACGGTACAGGTCGGATGGCAGTACGGTTTAGAGTCTGGTACGGTATAATGGAAGACCGGAGAGGGGTACATTTAGGATTAGGAAGAAACGAGACCAAACAGGAGAGACAAAAAATGGCGCGGGTCCAGGTACTCAAACTTTAAGTGACGTCATTTGACGCAAGCCAATCAAAAAGTCATGAATTTGGCTGATTCTACTAGAGACAAGGGGGTGTTTGTACAAATCGGCGATATTACAACGACTAACAATGATTTTAAACCAATCTCTTACGTCTTGATGTCCCTGCAGATTGACAAAGATTTAACTCTTCTTTGTTCCAAAGGACCCCCCATTGTAAAAAAATTACACATTTTCTCGTCGCCTTGCTTGGAGGGAGGACAAGCAAAGCAGGGTACACGCTTTTGAGTACCCGGTGAATCCAGTCCCCAAGATTATCGGACGGCTCGTCGCTGTATCTTCTCAACCTTCTGGCTCAGTGCACTTGTCAGACCAAGGTACCAGGCTGGGGCAGCATATTCTGTTGTAAGACGACCATAGCACATGTAGACCGTGGCATATTTTTCCGTATTAGATGGGAGTGTTTTAGTCACCACACTGGCTCTGTTGCAGATATGATAAACAAGGTCTTACTTATATTCCTTGGACTCTAGATTCTACACCTTGTTACTATTGAACAGACAAAACATGGTATCAAAACCAACATTAAATTTATTCAATAATAAAGTACGTGACACTGGTGTAAGTATTGCATTTATACATTGTAGAAAGAAAAGTAACAAAGCCAGCAAATCTATATTAATTTCTGTACCCGCAAATTGATAGTTTTCTTAAATACATTTTCTGGCTGCCAAGATGTGGCCTATATATCGTATATACAACAATTCACTGTAACAAAATAAAGACTAAAAAGAGTGAGTAGAAGTTCGCATTTGTGAACTTTGATAAATCATACACGAGCTTTACATGTAATATGTCCAGGAAGAATAGCTGTGTACAATTTCTTAAAATTTGTATCTCAGCCAATGGACTAATAAAGCATCAAATATAGCTGAAACAAAGTCACTAATATATTTCAGGCGTCATAAAATTAGCCGCACTTCCTAATACTACTGTCGTACGTACATAGTAAATTTAGAGCGGCACAGAGTGGTCCGCGGACGACATTTTATTCAGAAAAAAAATAGCAATATACGTCGGTAAATACCTTTCGACATGCAGGACGTTTCTAGTTCTGAGACCAGCATTGTTGACAATCGCGAAAGTGTTACAGTATTTCTAAGCCTTTTCTTGAAATCTGAAGATGAATGCGTGCGCTGATGTCATCCGAAATTACCTTCTGTGGCCTTATAGAGATGCTTGTAAATATGCTAAAGCTTAAGTTGCTTTATAAGTACTATAGGCCGAGCACAGTCTCTTGTCTTTACATTTGGGCATTCCCATCATGACTGCGGCAGAACTGAAAATACAATGTGGACTGCATTATTTATAAAGGGCTAAAAGGTTTTCTATTGCAAGTTTACGAAAATCAATGTATTTACCAATCTGCTTATAATAAACACAAATCATTACTAGAAAGGCCGACATTTGCTTGAGAGCAAATACAGCATATTTCAGCCATCTCCCTCATGCAACAATAGGCCTTGAGGTCGTTGACCCCTTTGGCCATTGGAAAATGACCCAAAAAATTCCCAAATATATCATTTTAAAGTGTTCCATGCCAAAAATTATACATGGGTCATTTGGATAAATATCTAGAGCACCCCTTTACCAAATTTCGGGTCATTTGGTTGTTAAACGAGGGAACAGGAGCCAAAAATGTCCAATTTTTGTCTAAAAATGGCCATAAAATTGCAATATTAAGCATCATGTTGTACTGTATTGAAAAACTGTTATTGAATTCATGCGCACAAAATTGAAGGGCACTTTAATACCAAATTTTAAGTCATTCGGTTGTAAAACGAGGGTACAGGAGGCAAAAATGTGCTTTTTTTTTCAAAAAATGGCCAAAAATCGCAAAATCAAGCATTTTTGTTGTACCGTACGCCAAAACTGTTATTAAATCTGGGTGGGCATATGATCAAGGCACCTCTGTACCAAATTCCATGTCATTCGGCTGTAATACCAGGGTACAGGAGCCCAAAATATACATAAAAATTGACAAAAACCTCAATAAAACCATTTTAAAGGCAGATATGAAAAAAAAAAATGAAAAAAGCACCTGAGGGTATTGGCTTACTCTATCTTTGTGCCAAATTTCAAGTCAATCGGTTTAAAAACGGCGGAGTTGATTCGAGTTGAAGATTTGGCAGGAGAAAGAAAGAAGAAAGAAACATTACGAATACAATATATTTCACCATACCTATGGTATGGCTGAAATATAATAAAATCTAGATAATAGATAATGGTAAATAATATTTGCGAAATATTCTTTGCTGAGATACGACGTACATATGTTGATAAAGCTGTTATTTTGGTGACCAAATACCTGTAGTTATGCAAATAAGGACATCACGTTTATAATCAATGCACTATAAAAAGGCTAAATAAAACATCTTTTGTCGTGTAATTTCCTAACTAAAAACTTTGCGAATGAATGTCTTCCATAAAGTTAAGGGGCATTTCATATATAGTTACTACAACACTGGCATAATGTTACCAGGTGCTACAATGAATCCTGACTAGTTAATCAACATTTAGAAGTTTTGAATGAGAAGATTTGCATTGCTTTATTAATCATTCCACACTAAGTTTCCTAACCTTTTTAATCCAACTTGTCGCTTTTCATCTCTGGTCTGTTGTTGATAGACCTCGGCCCATCGTTCAGTATGCATTCTCCCTTAAACTTTTTAATATAACAGCCAGACTGCAAAATATATACTTGTTACATATTAGAAAAAAAAAATCATTAGATGATGATGTACATCCAAGTAAAATATGATAATCTGGGGCATCTTATATACTCCTATACTCATGTGTTGACAATTACAGACATAGTGTTGATGCGCGTAAGTAAACAAACGCATGTAATCTAAGTTATAATGTTCTTCTTTCTTTAATGTTTTTTTTTAAATTGATAATGGGCATTGTATTATACTACAATTTAGGTAGACCACTTTCAGTGGTAGTTTTGCCACTATATTACAGATATGTGCCTGTCATGTATAGAAAATATTGTTATGGACATTTTCATTTCAGCAATTTTATTTATTTTCACCGTTTTTGGTTGTTGAGTTGATAGTCCGTTTGCCAATCCCTATTTTTTGAATAACCTTGCAATACGACCCTTACAAAATTTTTGTTGTTGTTTTGTACACCTCTGAGGTGTTCACAATAAAAAGCTGAGTGATCTTTGTACGGGTCGTATTGCAAAGTTACCCAAAATGTTATTTGGCAAACGGACTATCAACTCACAAAACAAAATTTGTGAAAAAAAAATTGCTGATCTGGAATTCAAAATGTCCAAAACAATATTTTCGAAACATGACAGGCACATACACTACGGTATTTCAAGTTGGAGGTGCAAAACTACCACTGAAGATGGCCTACCTATACTATAGTATAATACAATGCTGGTCATGCAAGCCTCGTTTTGGTGCAAGGACCCGGGTGACCCCGGAAAATCCAAATTGGCCGCAACATCTGGAACAATTAGTGCCAAGGAGAAACCTAAAGTAATTACTACCACATCGGTGCCACTTTTACTATCGAACTAGTTTAACCTCCCTCTACACCAACGGTAACAGCAACACTTCACTACTGTCACTTCTACAGTCAACGCTACCGCACAATATATTTATGATAATATAATAATATAATCTAGAGAATTTTTTACCTCTCGCAGTACACCACCGCTCAAGGTGAATTTTCGTCTTTCAATCAGGTGAAAATTTATGACAGCGTTCATGTAACCCATAATATAGCCCATGTCCTAGCTGTTAGTTGACCGATTTTCCTGCTTTTATAAATGTTCTGTTCTGTTTATTTTTACCGGTTGGTTAGATTCGATGCACTGCCAAACAGAACTTGTTGAACACAAGACATCTTCATGCTTTTAAACAAAGAGTCACGCATCAGGTTTTACGAGTTTTTTTAAACAGCTAGAAAATTAAGTGTAGTTTTATCTAAATAGCTAAAAGAATACAAATTGATTACCATAAGCTGCATACAATATAGGATGTGTCCCCTCGGTTTGTATAGCTTGTTCACCCTTCATATATGTCCGCGATGTTGGGTCCCAGTCGTATATGCCTGCCCAATTAATAGTAGTAGACATTAAAGTAAGAAATGCAATTTTAGTAATCTAATGCATATGTATCGTATATGAACGTACATAACATTTTAATGCCCGATAGAGTATGATTTTGTATGCATGTATATCATATCGGAGATGGTCTTGTACACAACCAACTTGTATTCACCTTGCGTTCTTTGCAGTGTCTCCTGAGATACCTTTGCGGTGTCTCCTGAGATACCTTTGCAGTGTCTCCTGAGATACCTTTGCAGTGTCTCCTGAGATACCTTTGCAGTGTCTCCTGAGATACCTTTGCAGTGTCTCCTGAGATACCTTTGCAGTGTCTCCTGAGATACCTTTGCAGTGTCTCCTGAGATACCTTTGCAGTGTCTCCTGAGATACCTTTGCAGTGTCTCCTGAGATACCTTTGCAGTGTCTCCTGAGATACCTTTGCAGTGTCTCCTGAGATACCTTTGCAGTGTCTCCTGAGATACCTTTGCAGTGTCTCCTGAGATACCTTTGCAGTGTCTCCTGAGATACCTTTGCGGTGTCTCCTGAGATACCTTTGCAGTGTCTCCTGAGATACCTTTGCAGTGTCTCCTGAGATACCTTTGCAGTGTCTCCTGAGATACCTTTGCAGTGTCTCCTGAGATACCTTTGCAGTGTCTCCTGAGATACCTTTGCAGTGTCTCCTGAGATACCTTTGCAGTGTCTCCTGAGATACCTTTGCAGTGTCTCCTGAGATACCTTTGCAGTGTCTCCTGAGATACCTTTGCAGTGTCTCCTGAGATACCTTTGCAGTGTCTCCTGAGATACCTTTGCAGTGTCTCCTGAGATACCTTTGCAGTGTCTCCTGAGATACCTTTGCAGTGTCTCCTGAGATACCTTTGCAGTGTCTCCTGAGATACCTTTGCAGTGTCTCCTGAGATACCTTTGCAGTGTCTCCTGAGATACCTTTGCAGTGTCTCCTGAGATACCTTTGCAGTGTCTCCTGAGATACCTTTGCAGTGTCTCCTGAGATACCTTTGCAGTGTCTCCTGAGATACCTTTGCAGTGTCTCCTGAGATACCTTTGCAGTGTCTCCTGAGATACCTTTGCAGTGTCTCCTGAGATACCTTTGGAGTGTCTCCTTTCACAGAGCTTTTGACAGGAGTATTAATTGGTTGTGTGCAAGAATTTGTCTATATCCTCTGTCGACCCGATGAGTTATTTTCGTATATACTTGATATGTTTTATAGAATATAGAATAGCATTTAATAGAGGAGCAAAGAAAACAAAGAAACACATTTATGTACGCAAGTGAAGTAGAATCCGTGGTAGAAGAAATCTGTCTAATGCTGTGACTGTACAATTATATTGGATGAATGGAAAAGCAGATACAGAAAAGAGTAGCAAGACTTACACCATCTCTCATCAAAGATATGCGTCTAAATTAGTACTAACATTTTGATTGCACTGAACGTTCTAGGCAAATTCATAATCAAAAGCGAAAGTTAAGAATAAAATAAGTTGACATAAAACTTACCGTCCAACTTATATGCAGAGTAAATATAGATGCTCCTTTGAAGTCCGCCCGCCAGACGAATGGTCATACGTTCCCAGTCACCCACGTGATGCAATATGTCCTTTTTACCGCCCATGCAGGTACCCCATAGCGTCCACATCCCTATTGACATACAGGAAAAAGTACAGAAATATATTTGGCTCGTTAGTAGTTTTCCTGAGACACCAGTAACTGAAATTGATTGACCAAAGTATGACAACCCTATTCGCCTGACGTATTATAAATGTCTCTATTTGATTATGCTATCAGGTTTCTAATTTGCATAAATCATATCATTTGATCATCTTCTCAACCTACATAGCGCAATATATCTGCAAATTATAGATCCTATGACGTCCGGATATTCTTAGATATGCTGGCCAAAATGTCTGGAAACAGACGAACCGATAGACCAACGGGCGGAACAAAAAAAAAAAAAAAAACCTTTTTTTTTTACGGAAGCAAAAAATGATCAGACCAATATTGATTGTCAAAATCTTTACATATTTTTTCAGGTCAGTACAGTAGAGATTATTCTCCGATCTTTACTTATACTCAAATTAACAATGGTCAATTGACTTCCTCGCATCTTTGTTCGTTCGTTCGTCCCATAGCTTATTTTAATCAGCCGTAGGCATCTTAGTACTATATCTTAAAGCATGAGTTCGTGATAGCTACTTGGTAGTCCAGTATAACCCGTGGATCTATACGTACGTAGCTTTGCATAGCAGATTATTGATTCATTGCTAAGGCAATGCTTGGTGGCAAAAACGCACGAACGGTTGTTGGACTTTTACTGCTGTTAGTTGGTAGGTTTTGATTGGGGTTATCAGCATGAATAACATACCGGGACAGGCTTTCTTCGGTCCGTTGTAGGGGTAGAACATCCAGTAGAAGATGTCGGTAGTTGTCGGGTTGATCCTCTTGACAATGGCGTACACAGGGGGCTGTTGGGTTGGTCCTACTGCCTCACCGCTGAAGAAAGGTAACTTGGATTCGGGATGTCGCAGTGGTCGGCTGGTGCTCATGTAGCACGTCTCGGAACAGGTGGGGAGGCTCCACGGCGTGCTGGAATGGGTTCTCTGACCATCATGAACCTTGACGTTTTCTAGATGAAAAGCGACGCTGGAAGGTTTATACTTCTCATTTTTCGCCAGCCAAATTTTTGGTGCGTATCTGGTCACTAGTTCCTCCAGCTGGTCATCTGTGACAGGGCTCACTGTTGTGATAAAGATCCTCAGTGGTTAGCAAAGCTGAATGTGTACAGAAAAAGAAACGCGCTATTGTGAGAGAGAGAAAGAGGGTAGAAACAAAGAGAGAACAGTGTGAGAGAGAAAAAAATGTAAGGAGAGAAAGAGTAATAATATGAGAGAACAAATAGAATGGAAATGAAAAGTGAAATGATGTGTGCAAAAATGGGGAGAGAATAGAAATACCGTCTGTGAAAGGGACAAATGAGGAAGAGAAAGGCGGACAGAAATGGTGTGCGAGCGAGCGAGAGAGAGAGAGAGAGAGAGAAAGAGAGAGAGAAAGTGTAGAGATGTAAACGAGAGTAACCCTCACCGTTTGAAAGATGTATGTTTGAGCGAGAGAGATAAAGAGAAAAGTACACGATATTTGTGTTTGGATAATAAAAAAGACGGGGAGAGAGTGGGCAGTCACCAGTCATAATATGTCACCTACATCTGCTATACAACATCATAACACCTTGTAACAACCATTTAAAAGCTAATGACACTTCTAACCTGTAACACATCGGTATGTTGGCTCCGAGTACATATGAGTTATGTGGCAGGGGTCACCGAGAACATGTCCGCTCGCTCTCATAGTGCACTCCTGTAAACCCTCACAGGCGCCCCTCAGAATGGCCAGGCTGTTGGCTGCTCCACAGTTGGTGTCACAGGGCCGGCAGGGGCAGACAGGGGTGGACGTCTGGTCGTACTTGGCGAAGTCGATTAATAGAATGTTTCCTGTTGGGCATGACAGTTGCAGATGCTTGCTCCAACAGGCAAAGGTAGCCTCTGTACAAATGGTATTACTTTTATGTCAATCCTACTTGTCAGGATACATAATTTCAAATATTCAACGATGTTTTAAAAGGTATGTACACGGTACTCATCATCATCGGTCGACGTGATCAAATGTAGACATGTTCGCACATGTCTACACACGACGGGGTTATACCGCCCCTTACGGGGTGACATACCCTTTCGTAGGCTAATTACAAGACGGGGATGCGCCAGGTCTCCCGTCCGTCTCCCGTATTACACGGTACTATCCAATGTAATATAGCAAACAATCGGAAAATAACATTCCCCACTGGAGTTTGGTACCCTTTAAGATGCTTTTCCTGATACCGAAAAGATACACAGTAGTAGATATAGAAGAAGAAAATCAGGAGTCATAAACATCAGCTCTACACATAGAACACCCCGTTCACACATATGCGTAAGTGCAAGTGGACTCATATATGTGTAGGTACTGAACATGGCCTCTTTCTGTAGATATCAATATAGCTGTAGATATCATTGTAGACACCGTATACGCTTTTTGGGGCATTTATATAGAATACTGACTATTAATATCGGTTACTATCCTGCCCCTGTCAGATTCCATCTGTACTGTGTGTCTTTGCCATTGTAAGTAGAGCTAGCCCTCTGTAATGCCCACAGGCTAGTTGGACAACCCTGGTTTAGGGTGTTTCCCCCAAACCAATAGATACATGAAATAAAACAGCCACGAGTTTGAATAGGGCCTAATTTGACCTTATAGAGTCACATCTTACCACAGGATTGTACGTCACAAAACTCCCATCTCGAGCTGGGATCCGCTGTGTAACACCAAACACCGGCTTGGCCGATAGGATTCCTGCAGTAGTTCTTCTCCAGTCCGGATTGCGGGTATTCGGAAGGTTTGTGGTCGTGTTTGTGAGGTGTCTGAAGGCCCCAACTCTGACAGATCTTGCCTATCTCTGTCACAGATACAGTTCCTCGGTAGGATGACCCGTCTCCCAACTGGCAAGCTGTGGGTGGATGACGCTTGAATAGAAATTCATAAACACTATCTTGAACATCAAGTAACTCAAAGCAGCCGTATTTTTTGTTATTATTTCATGAAAGATTCAAGTTTCGTTCATTTTTGTTCCTTTTAGTACCATTTCATATTTATTGTGATTTCTAGTTCATTCCACTTCGCTCCATTTGTTTGCATCTGTACTACTCCCCATACCAACAGGCCACAAATACAACTTTTTAAAGTCAACAGAAAACTTTCATTTGGGACAGATTTCTCTTCGCTTGCCAACACCCACCGACATATCACACATTTCACACACAGACCAACAGAAAAGTCTGAATGTAAATTACATGCACGGACTACTCACCTGTCCACCAATGACAACACTGGACCGAATGGACAGCAGTGCGTGATTCATAGTACTTTCACTAACCATAGGATTCGTGTTCAATGTACTTTTGGGAAAACACTGTGGGAACAATCTTAACAATCGATAATATTACCGCGAATATCCAAACAATACCATGCTAGATTTCTATGATGGAATTATTACTACTACTTGCGATTGTGTTGAAAGTGGATCTTGCTGAGTGCTGAGTACTGTCTCTGACATCGTGGTTGTCACACCCTTGAGTGAAGTTGTCAGCTCCGGCAGTGTTGTTGCGATACTGGTAGTCCAGGCAGGTGAGTCAGATTGATAAATTGCGGTGGACGAATGCTGAGTTCACAAGAAGAACACACAGATTTATCCCCAAAGCAATTGAACATGTTTTTGCGTCAAAAATGACCATACGGTCCGGACCCCATTGTGTTTTGGTCCTTTTCAAATTCTTTGATGATTATTGTGTTGTCAATTTTAGAAATATTTTGATATATTCAGGTGAAATAATTGCTACTTATTATTATAATTTATACGTTTCACAAGACCGCTAATAACTTCATCTCCTACATTTTCTGCTCCCCTCCTTACTGTTCTATGAAAAATTAAATTCTGATTTTGAAGTTATTATGGTTCCAAGAACCCATATCGAGGACCGTCAAAAATTTCATAAACTAGACGTTATAAAGTACACATTTTGGATCTCATTTGAACTTAAGTTAACATAAACATTCTCTATAACGTTCACAATACCGTTTCAATCCCCGTATAACAAATAGAATAGGTTGTAGTAGACGTGAACAGACAGTAGTTTTAGTAACACTGACAATGCAAGGGCGAAATTCTTTTCTTGTAAACTATGTTCAAAAGACAGAGATAGTTACACAGCAAAAGGTCATAAGTTTGATGTATTTTTAATTTTTTTCATAGATGCGTTGCAGATATGTTCAATCTCAATCTCAATAGGGTACTGGACAAAGCCCTTAATTAGAGCATCACATCCAGATGAGGTGCAGGTCCGTGCGGCCGGTGGCGTGAGGAAAAATAAAGTGCAACGTGCAGAAACCAAAAACAAAAAAAAACGTGTGTGACTATGTACATGGCCGCAGGAAATCCCGATTTACATCTGGGAGTTGGGGTGGCCCATTTGTTGGACCAACCCCAACTTAAAACTAGCAAGTGTTGGAGCCGAAACAATATGTGATGGTAACTTATTCCAGGCACTTACTGTTGCTGGGAGGTAGCTGTTTCTGTAAATTTCGGTCCTGCAGGAGAGCGTGTTAAAGCGTAGTGGGTATCCTCTGGTGGGGTTTGTATTCCTAGAGATGTAATGGTGTAAGGGTATGGATACCAGTCCGTGAAAGGCCTTATAGAACAACACCAGGCGAGCCTGACTCCTCCTTTCTTGCAGGGTCGGCCAGCCCAGTTTGTTCTGCAGGTATGACACGCTGGTGGTGTTCCTGTAGTCGTTAAAGACAAACCTGGCAGCTCGTTTTTGTACAGATTCTATTTTATCTATAAGTACATTTAAATTGGCATATTGACGCTTCTGTGGGTCCCATATGGTGGATGCGTACTCAAGTTTGGGTCTAACTAAGGATGTGTAAGCTTTGGCCCTTACCTCTTTGGTAGCCCCCCTTATGTTTCTTCGTAGGAATCCCAGTGTACTGTTGGCCTTGGCTGTGACAGAGTTGATGTGTGTTGACCACTTGAGGTCCTGTGATGTTGTCTTTACTTACGCTGGATGTAAGATGAAATTAAGTGATTGCTTCTAGCTGTGATAATAGTATATACGAAATCATTACTTGTGTTAAAATGTTAATACTAGAGCTGTGCTGATAGCATCTAAGGCATCATTACTAGTTGTGCTAATAGCATCTAAGATAATATTACTGCCTATGCTAATGATTTCTAAGATATTACTGCTAGCTATGCTAAAGGTATCAGATGTATATGACTAACTGGAATGCTGTCAGTCCCGTTCTCTGGAATGACAGTAAGACGTAGGGCGGTGAGGAAAGTACAAGCAATCAGTGCTGAAACTACCGCAGTGATGATGACGCCTAGGAGGAGACGGGTACGGGAAAACGCCGTACAGCAAAGCTGGTCCGAATCTAGAAAAAGTGAAGTACAGATATGGTTAGAATTACAAACATTACAAGAAGCATCACTGCAAATGTGATGCTGCCAATTATTACCTTTATATGAATATGGCAGCAGGAAGACGTGGACGCATTCGCCTAATCGTATCAGGAAAATATAGTCGCATGTCTCAAAGGATCTGCCAGTTTGTACCTATAAGTATATCACTGCGCTTGGGGTAGTTGTGCAGCACTGTGGGGTTGGTTCACTGCGGCAATGCTGTATCATTTTCGCCAATTTTTTTTTTAGTTAGATATTGCGTAATACGTAAAATTATGACTTAAAAGACAAAAAATACACAAAACGTAAGAAAATGCGCTCTTAATCTCTGAAATTCGTCGGGTAAATTTGAACCCCGCATTGCCGCACCTGTGCCACAAGTGAAGTGAGATACCGCCTGAAAGTTAAGTACAAGACAAAGCACAATAATTGCAGTTGAATCAGTCGATACGTCTGAAAACATATAGAATATTTTAATCAGACGTTTCGAACAGTGTCCGCTGTTCTTCATCAACGAATTTTCATATTTTCATAGCGCTCTCGCTGCGATGGAATATTGGCCAGAGCGCGGTGAGAGCGCCACGACGCCAGAAGAAGCTGCTCTAGTGAAATCTCTCCGGTGAGAGATTACTCATCGAATTTCAAAGATAGAGAATTAATGTTTTAAGATTTTGTGTGTTTTGTTTTCTTTGAAGTCATGCTTTTGCGTCTTACATAATATTCAAAGTATAAAATCAATGCTGTAAACAAATCCAATGTTGGTCACTGTACAGTCACTCAGTTTAGATACACGTTTGTCTTGCAGTTTTTTTTTTCTTAAATCTGATATGTAGAATGTTCATCAATTATTTCTTTATTACGCAACGTTATTCTTGTTAATCAAAGAACAGTGAAACACTTCAATATATCGAAAATAAGACTTTAATAATCTGAATGTACTGATAAAAAAACAAAAAAAGTAATGTCATCATGTCGAAATTCCAAAATTAGTTAAAAAATGATAATTAAACATTTGTTTTTTAAACCTAGGTTATTCTATGTCAGTTTGCTTCATCGTTACGTTTTTTAAACAGTTTTCCGTGTTTAAACTGTGTCAAATATGATTCTTCACGAACCGCAGTTTAGAGCGCAGAGAGAGCACGGTGAGCCTTGTTGGCCTTCGGTCCGAAAACAAATCAAACATCAAGTTACAAATATGCGTCACGAAACTTGGTCTGAACATCAAAAGAACCTACAACAACAAGGACACATGCTACAGCTTATCGAAGAAGAGAAATGTGATCTCACCTGGAAGTCAGTGATGTATGACCTCCCAAAGGGTATTCTCAGCTTCGCGGTACGTGCATCGATAGACGCTCTGCCGACATTCTGTAATCTAGCCACTTGGGGCAAGCGTACCAATGACAAATGCAAACTGTGCGGTAACAGGGAAACTCTACATCATGTTCTTAATAACTGTGGCGTCTCCCTTCAGCAAGGACGATATACGTTCCGGCACAATTCCATACTTAAACTCATAGTGGATACCCTTCAGGAGAACATTGATCACTCGCAGATAGACGTCCGTGTCTACGCAGACTTGCAAGGGTATACAACTGACGGCGGTACTATTCCTGTTCAAACCATACCTACAGCACAGAAGCCGGACTTAGTCATATTCCTGCCTAGAGAAAACACCATCCATATACAAGAACTAACTGTACCTTTTGAACAGAACATTAAAGCCAGTCATGAGCGTAAGGTTAACAAATATACTTCCCTTGTGTCAGACTTGAGCAAAACAGGCATTTCAGTTACTCTTACTTGTGTTGAGGTTGGGTCAAGGGGGCTTATCACCCCAGATAACAAGAATAGACTCAGAACGCTGTTCAAGACTGTTAAGGCAAAAGTACCAAAGAAGCTCTTCAGAGACATTAGTCGAATGTCATTATTGTCCTCCTATGCAATATGGAGAGCTCGACATGAGCCACACTGGGAATACTGTGCAATAGAATGATTTTAAGACGAATGATTTTAAGACGATACTGAACTAAAGTGTTTGATATCATTATTGTAATGTCGTATGTCAATTTGTCCATGTCTCCCTGCATGTTTGATCTGCAAAGACCGGCATGACCTGGGATCAATGTCACTTTCCTTTATTTTCCGAATAAAGAATGATTTTATATACGGTGAGAGCGCCGTACTAGTTGATTTGGTATTATAAACACATTGGGGCTCATCGTGCTCGCTGGGCGAACTCTTGGGGCTCATGGCGCTCGCTGGGCGCTCTCACCGCGCGCTCTCTGCAATCATCGTTGGATCGCCCATCTCGGCGCTCTATCGGTGACTTTTTTGACCCGGTTTTGACCTTGGCGACTAAGGCGCTCCCACCGCGATCCCTGCGCACTTCCTTGGCGACCTTTTTGGTCGCAGAGAGCGCGCCGTGACAGCGCCTTCCTAGTGGAAAGGGGGTATAACGATATATTTTACACTACATGGTCATGACTGTACTGGGTATTAGAAGACAGATGGATCCCGTAATACTCTATTGTACTTTGACTCAAATATCATTGACTACATGCACATATTTGAGAAACGAACCTCAAATAAATCTACTACTTCTTTGGTAAAGCATTAAAAACAACAAAACCCCATCCGTACCTCGGCGTTACATTAACAACTGGGTACTTATGTACAGATGGATGCAAACACTCATGTTAAGAAAATAATAACTAATGATAAATAATTGGGAGTGATCAAGCATAGTTTGGGGGCAAGTCCGATAAAGGTAAAATTACTTGCATAAACGTCTCAAACCTTTAATATGCTGCAACAGTGTGGAACTCGTATAAGACGAAAGGTAAGGATAAACTGAAGAGGGTGCAGAACAAGGCTGCCAGATTTTGTACTAACAATTTGACATGGGAACTACTTTCACCAAAAAGAAAACAGACCTGCATTTGAAGACGAAAGAAACATGTCCAGACTATGCATGATGCAAATTGACTAATACATTTGTAAATTACCAACTACTATGTTGACCTAGAACAAGTCATATTTATGTGTGACCAGTCGTTCAGTATAATATGACCATCTGCTGCCGCGCCGCTTGCCTGTGAAGCTGGTGTGTTACGCCGAAAGACGGTTATACCAGATATATCGATACAGATGCACAGTACCTTTGACTCCATCTTGCGCACCAGAAGCGTACAATGCGTTGTTTACTAGACCAGAGGCGTTCTTCCGTGTTTTGATAGGTAGCCCAGTGTCTTTCTTTTCATCAGTTTGTTGACTATTGTCTTTGTCTGCAATAGACTGCGGTTGGTTCTGGATGTCATCTTGGTCGGCTGACTGGTACACGTGGATGTCAGGGTCACCAGTATCAATGCGTCCGATCTCAGCTTCTTCACCTTCGTCAGGGAGTGCTGCTTGTTCTGTACAATTGCGGAGAAAGGTTCAAGGCTATACCACATGTTGTCGGTTGATTTGAAGCGTAAGAAAATGCATTTCGCACTTTAGTTTGTAGCACATTGTTATGCTTTTTAATGAAAAAGAAGACACTTGGGCATTACAATTCAACTTTGATTTAGAAAGGGACATGGGAAAAGACAACAAAATCAGAAAATAACTGTTAGAGCACTTAACCTAACTATCGTAGTCCGAACATCCTGGCATGTGGATGTTAAACACGTCTTTGGTTATGTTTATCATCAGTAGAGATATCCATGAAAAAAATTGAGGTATTTTTTTTCTTTTGTGTGTGTGTCTTTGTGTGTGGATATGTGTGTGTGTGTATGTGTGTGTGTGTGTGTGTGTGTGTGTGTCTGTGTTTCCGCATATTTGTGCTCAGCATAACTGAAAAACCTCTAGTTGGATTGTTCTGACTAAACAAATGAGGATGACTACTAAACAAAGGAACTATAAATATCCAGTATATTTTCCACACTACAAATATTACCATCATCTTCCTGTTGTTTCAATGCGGCAGGCACGTAGAGTTGGTTTTCAGGAGCGCTCATCTGTGTGTTGTCGGGTAGTGCCGTATCTATGTACATATCTGGACATCGTCGACTCTCGATGTTATCTTCGTCGAATGACTGGTACACGTGTATTTGGCTGAGGGAATCGTCATTGGCGACGTAATTGAGATCGGCTTCTCTGTCTTCAGTAGGGATCGTCAGTTGTTCTTTTAATTTGGATTCAAACAGTAGAAATAGATATAACAAACGACAAAATGTAACACAACACTTCGAATTAGAAGTCTTTAGCAGTCGCCTTGCCAGGTAGATGGAATCATAAGTTGCGTCGTGAACAGCACAAGCAGACGCCTTGGGTAGATGAAAAAAGAAGTTGTGGCATGAACAGCACAAGAAATGATTAGATTATTGTTCCCTAGCAGCGTCCCTTTGTACTGCAGTAAAACTTCATATTTTTATGTCTCGTGTTCTGAACAATCTATAGTCACCTTTGGGGGGGGGGGGGGGGCAAAGTGGTATAAGTTTAGGCTAGTTTTGGAATTGCCTTTGTCATTTGTTTTTCAAGCGGACAAGTCAAGAATAGCATAAGGGATTTTCAAGATTTTTAGTTTAAAGGTAAACTATCTCAGACAGAGACGTACAAAATGAAATTGAAAATAAAACAGACAAAATTTGTGGACATTTGCATGAATAATGAGAAACTTTTATGGAGTATTTTTTTGACGTACATGTTGCCGCGCCCCGGACATGATATGGTCTTAATATTTGGGAAGAAGATTAAAGAGTTCTGGAATTTTAATCAAAGAAACTTTTATATAAATCGCAAAATTTGGAGATTAAATGCTCTCAAATGACAAACACGTCTTTGTCTACCTAGAAGAGGTTTGAATGCAAGAATAAAGGTAGGAGTGGGCGAATAGTCGGCATACTCTAAAAACTACCACCCAGTAGTAATCAATCCGTCGTCACTAGTCTCCTCCCACGCAAGAAAGCACAATCAGCATTTTCTGTAAAGCGGTACTCGTAGACCGAAAGACATCAAAGGCATTACTGTCTCAGACTAATCGTTATAAGAATTTTAAAAAAAATGTTGCGGTAGGGAGAACAGTAAGTGTTCTCGGTTGTTGTGAGTGTGGCGGTACAGTCATGAAAACAACGACGGCTTATTGCGTAGCCAGTTGGAAATTATTTGCTTGCGACTGGGTAATATGCTTTTTCTTAAAAATGGACAAGTTTGCTTGTTCCTACAAAGAAAAAATGCCTTTTGGTAAGATTCTCTCAACATATTTTTTCATAGTTTAATAGATCTTATTGATAAGCATATTAGTGGGCGTCTTTCTTGGTCCAGCCTTGGTCAGATGCTCATTTCGACGACTCTAATCCCATTCGTTGACAATTTTACCTCTCAAAAACCCAAGTAGTTTTTCCTTAATAAGCTAGCTATACAGTATCATAACATGTCTTGCTTGCTGTCATTGAAATGTACAAAATAGGAATTTTTGGCTTGAAATAAAACAGCTATTTTTTTCAGCAAAACCTACCTTGCTGCTCAGGAAAATTTCTCCCCTTACCATAGCCAAAAATTACAGCTTTTTTTCGAGCCACTGACTAAGCATTATAGGTAGTCATCGGTGTACCTTTTTTTGAAAAGGTTTTTATTGTTCGAAAGATCGTTTAGCTAAAATAGGACGTACCTGGATATATTAAAAAAAAACTGGCAGCTATGTTACACAAGATTAAATAGATAACATATAAACAACACTATTCTGCTGTGTTTTCTTGATATCTCATGGGCTTCTGAATTGCACCTGCATAGTTGGATCCATGAGCATTCTTGTTGTACAGTGACACGGCAAGGAATTAAAGTTAAAGTCTTTCTTTCTAAAATATGCACATGTTCAGGTTTCATAACAATAATTTACTAGAATAAATCAATAGCTATAACAATTTGAGCACTCCCAAAACACATTTAAAGATAAAGGGTTGAAAAACTCCAGTGCAAAAAATATTAGTTTCATTACGTAATCCCACATACAAAAATAGACTCTTCACTCACCCCCTGCCTTGCCTCGTTTTAAAGCCAGATACCAAAGCTCATGTTATTACTTTGTGACTGGAGGGTAACCTCCGTCGACAAAGTATTGTGAACAGTTTTTTTTTCGGTGAGCGTTCGCACCTATATCTCTATGTTCCGTTTGCAGCATTCGTCTCTGGTTAGGCACGTCTATTCGCGATGTTTATCCGGGAATACGACGGGAAAGGAAAATATGCTGGGAAAGAAAAAATGCTGGGAGAAGTATATATACCGGGGTGCTTGAACCGGCACGTTTCTTTAGCATGTCGTCCGCTAGTAATATTTCCCAAAACGCCGCTATATTCTTTGTACTTTGGATCATTGGGGTTTCGTTTCGTTCTTTTTTTCATCGTATTCAATATTTGGGACTGTCAATATCATACAGATGTGATTGAAAAAATGTTCCTTCGTGGTGTAACGACAACAACGTGGATCAACCGTTTCTGCTATTCCTGACAAATTTTGTTCTACTTTGAGTAGCATAATTATCACATATCTATGGTAAATTTACGGAAACGGGCCAATGGTTGTTTATTCAGAGGAATATTACAGTATGTTTGTTGATGAATGATAAACACGATGTCACACACCACTGAAAACAACACAACTGACATACTATAATTACGTCACATAGTGTGTTACCTACGGTCACTTGGTTCACTTTAACACTGGATTACTGCAGCTCAAGTTATACTTTTCGAAGTGAATAGTTTTAGAAATTAAGTACAGATACCAGTCGTTTCATTTTCTTCAAAACAGACAAGGACAATGTGAAATTTCAACAGTTCCACATACAAAGGGCAGACTGAAGGTAATGGCGTTTAGGTCACCGAATGGGAAGGCAGAGCCCATATCTCCCCTTCGCCACCCATCTGGGAGGAGTGAGGAAAGTCACATCATTTGAATCATTTGACTTAAGTCCACTTAAATTACACTCCTTTATCAGTCAGTACATGTATAACAACCTTATATAGATAAGTGCTATAGAAAGGACAAATGCATTATCTTAAAATCTACGGGCATCTCCATACGAAATTTCCAAGTCATTAGGCACCACAACACTTTGATCAGGAAACGAAAATTGGAAAGCACAGCAAAAAATAATATATTTCATTCCAATTTTACCTAGTGCCAACTGTATAGAAAGTAAAACACAAGAAGTACCTGTTGCTTGAGTTTGTTTGGAGTAGCCGTTCCCGTACATAGTGTTGATGATATCATGGCCTTTAGTTACGATATAAGAACCGGTCGCCTCTGTTGCGTATGTTTGTTGACCATCATAGTTTACAGAATCAGTGTCCCGGTGGGTGTCCGTATCTTCCCTGCCAGCAGAAGTGTTTTCGGCATCGCCTTCCACTTCTGTTTATAATCAATGAACAACGTTATAGCTTTTTGAACGTAAACATATTAGAAACACTCTCAGCAGATTCCACATTACAGTTTGGATCGCCCATGTAACGCTAGTTTACCTTATTGGCGGGGTAACGTATTTCCGATATTTTTAAACTGATATACAAAAAAACACGTCTCAAAAGATGAAGTAAAGTTATCTGAGTCGCTAATTATTTGATGTTGCTCGTGTTTTGCCTCAAGACCATACTAATTTTTAACCGTTAAATAACATTCATCGTATATTGGTAACGTTATCTGAATGCGTCTGTGTTGTAATTGGTATTTGGCTTTATCGTGTATCTGCAAATATAGTTGTTTTTACTGTACCATATTGTCTTTTGTGTGTCCGGGGATGGGGGGTATTGAATGAGTTACATATGCCATATGTTTGGGAGTCCGATCATGAAATGAATGCAAGTTAGCTCTTGATTTGCCTGATTGGAATTCAATTGTATCAGTGGGTATTCCGCCTACTAAAAACCATAGCGATTCTTCAATCCCTTCTCGTGTTGGGTAATGCTTTTTCAAAATCTCAAACAAAATCGGCACCTTCTACTCACAAACGGCTAACACATGCAGGGGTATTTGATTACTACTGACTGGAATTGTTAGAATTAACGACATCTGCTTATCGTTGATGTCTGCTATAATACAAAGAAATAGGAAGGTTATCTGAAATATTACAATGTCTATAAAGAAAGTTACGGTGTAAAGGAAACAACGTGCATTAACACTATTGCACCGCCAAACCACGTGTCAAGAAACATAATGAGCCACCGAACCGATCGATAAAGCTGCGAACAGCCAACTCGCGAACAATTCAGAAACATCCAGTCAGAGGTAATCCTCCTCACACGGAGGACATAATAAAATAATTACAGTTAGAAAATCTTATATATCTCACTGTCCTGCTTTCCCGAAGCAAATTAGTCGTTTCTACTTTTGCATGACAATAAGTCTTGTCTGTACTTGGAGAAACAAATATTACTAAAACCAACCTGCATCGAGGCTTTGTCCTAAACATGACGGCGACTTGTGCATATCCTCAGTATCTTCACTGTGAGGCACCTGGTGGGGCTCTTCTTCCGCCCTGCTCATCGTCTGCTGAGTAACAGAGGAGCGACAACGCAAGGACGTAGCTAAATGGCGAGAGAACCTTACCAAAGCTACTAAACATGTCTAGCAGTTGATAAAAGCAAATGGTTCTTTTGACAATACAAATGTTATTTACTGACTTGAATGAAAACAGATGATTATGCAAAAAAGAAGACATGCGCCGTGTCCTGATAGAAGGTCGTAACGCTGGTTGATCTCCACAGTACTGAAAGGGCAGTAAAATGAAAATATGATTGGAGCACCCAAGGACAAAGCCCTAAAAAACATACGTGTGCGGTTGTGTATTATATAAATTGCCAAGGCCAGAACATCAAAGACCCCTGCAAAGAAACATACTTTGGAGAAACTGAGAAATTACTCAAGATTCCTTGAGCACAAACGTCGGAGTTCAACAACCTTAGAAGTTTCCCAACACCTAAACATAGAGGCACCTTGTCACTCGGTCTCACTGGACAAAGGGAAAATCGTAGACACAGAATCAAACTTTTTTGGGGGTGGAGGGATAAAAGAAGGCAGAGCTTTACAACCATACGTGAACAAAGACGATGGGCGTCATAGACGCCCTACATATATGTATATCGCAGAACGATATGTCGGCTGCGATCGTGCATTTTATCTTCGCTACACGTACGTATGTTTACGCATCTCAAAGCTCGTACCGCGAAACCAGCGTATCTCCGCGTATGGATGGGGTGAAGATAGACCACTTGCGTCGCAGCCGACCGTCGTGGGCCTGGACCACTGCGAATCTATAACGTCTGAGCTGCATAACAGTGTATGTACGGTAGTTTTGTGCTTGTCGAAAACTACCAGTCGTACTTCGGGAAGCATGATGACCACGGTGTCATTAATGACGGCATTGACATACACATAATTCCATGACGCGACTCGGGTGCCTCCATGATGTTAGATAATTGCACATTTGTTAGGCCAAAATTTTTTATCCATGCGAAATAATCTTCCATGATGAGAGGTAATTGCAGTATTATTGAAGAATGGCAGGCGACGTTAAAAACAACCGTATGGGGTCAAAACTGACCCCAGGCGTATATCAAGGTGTGCCATTATGTCATTTTTGGTCGAAAACACATTTCCTTCCAGGAGTTTGTTGATATGTATGTCCTATAACTTCTCATACGTTTTTACCGAGATTGGCTCATTGTTGATTAAGTTATCTTAGAAAGTTTAGGCATGGTGAGTGGGGTCAAAACTGACCCCAGCATTTTTTTAAACAAACTTTTGGTACACACACCTAAACTACTTATCGTAGGATCACGAAATTTTCAGAGAATAATGTACATGTAAGCCAAAATTATTGTAACAACTTTTGTGCCATTATTATTTTATATGACGACATTATGACGTCATCTAGGTAATATCGGCCGCCATCTTGGATTTTGACTGATGACGTCACCAAATTAGCATAAATTATGAATATTGAGACGTGAAATTTACGTTGAGTTTTATAAGATGTGATAAACAACTGCCAAGAAAACATTAAAACTTAAATGTTTAATACAAAATTAGAAAATTTCGTAATAAATATGTCTGTCAGAATTCCGTTGCTATGGCAACTTAAAAAAATGAACATACTTTGTTTCATGAAAATGTTTGCTATCAACATTTTCTAAAAAGTTACCAAGTTTGGAGGCCCTAGCATAAGCCATTCAGGCGCAATTCGGCATTGAAGTTGGTACAGGCATCAAAAACCTCCTTCCCAGTCTGAATAGTGTTGGTGCAAAATGTGCTCCTCATGCTCTTTTGCATAAATTATGATAATGAGCTAGAATTTTTCTCACCTAATCATGTCAGACTGTCCCACATAGATTAATGAAACTATACATATATATAAATCACAAAAAGAGTCACACATAAAACTGTATTTGTACAAAACGTTTTGGGGTCAGTTTTGACCCCTTCCGGTAATCTACGTCACAAAAAAGGTACGGTGGTTTGAGGGTTAACATAGATGTTTCGCAGAATATACTTTTCATTGATTACAATGACGTTAACTGCTTGTGAGTCTTTTTGCAAACAAATATTAATCATGCAGAACACACTGTATCAGAGCCGAAAGGTTTGCGTAGCGTGAAAGTTTTTTCCTTAGTAAAATGCAAGAAAAGGAGGCGGGTTCTTAAAGACGTTATCCATCTTGGATCTATTTTGTCTCCAACGGTGTGTATATTACAGCTAGTTGTGCATTTAACAAGAAAACTGTGCTGTAAAGATACAGTTCACATGAAATAATAGTATGTTCAGTGGTTGCACTCTTCATCCATGTTGTCATCTCTGTTTAGATGCAAAATTGACACAAAAGTTTTGAATATTAACTTTGCATATGAGTGTGTGTTTGGTGGAGTTGATCGTTAGCAAAGTATAAGGAAAAACTGACTTCAGAACGCTGAAATTTATATCATAACTTCTGTAGAATGTGTAGTGTTAATCTACATTTGTCTAAGTTTATTGATATTATTGCGCTTGTACAATTACAAAATCATTTTGAAAATACCAGAGTCCAGATGCGTTTAGTTCTATATTGTTTAATTGAATATTATCAATAGAATACTTAATGTATTTCATCATGAGAAAAAAATAATATGACATATATTAACCTCTAGCTGGATGGTCAATTTCACCGTGGCTTTATCAATCTCATAAATATCTATAAGTCAAAGTCACCTGGCTATGCGATGATGTACAATTTTCTTGGGGCGGGAGGTGTTTCATACGTACACACACACACACGGACGCATACGCACGCACACACATACAGGTATTGCGTTTTACTGACAAACAAAAAAGCACAGACTCGAATGAAACTGCAATATAAGCTTTGTTAGAGTAAGCAAAAACAACAAAATATTCAGCTTCCTCAACATCGCTAGTCTCAAAGACAGACAGCAGATGTATCAGTGTAGTAAAATTTTTTATGCTTTTCTTCTGGGGATGGGAATGGATTAAATGTATTTCAACAGCAATGGGCTTCGTCTAGTATATTTTTTCTTAACATGACCGTTACCACCGTGTTTTTTTTCCAACTCAGGTCATCAATTCTTGAACCCTATAACGGGTTATGTGTCGTTAGCATACATTTTTGTATCTCAAGCTCTTAACATGTCACAGGCTCGGGAACATCACCATCAACCATCTCATCAAAATGTGATCGTACAAATCTGCTGACGTCGTTGATGTACAAATGAAAGTTTAACCATTTACAAGGGAGCTCAATGCAGTTGTTTTTATGTACGAACTGCATTCACACGAGTTTCCCCGGGTCTTCCATTGTTGTAATAAAAAGTAATAACATGCCTTGGGCAAAGTTAAATGGCACAGCGTCTACTTTTATGATAAAGTTACCATTCCTTAATTGTTAATTTCATAAAAAAACTGATCGTTTCCGATTTTTACCAAGTAAACTTGGTTGACATATGCCATCCAAAGGACAGTGTGTGCCTGGATTTTAATAAATGGTTATAAAACGCTATGAAATATGCCTCAGCACTCTGCCTACTTCTATGACAGAACCACAATTTGTAATACTTGTCTCCTTCCTGAAGTCCAGGAATACTCACAACGTAATTGTTTCTACTTCTTGGTGTTCTCGGTATGATCTCTGTCATAAAAAAAAAAACATTATGTGCTCGTATCTAAATAAATGATGATAAAAAAAACAATAAAATATGCAAAATATGTCGGCACGGCGTCTACCTCTATAACAAGGTTAGCCTTTACCAAACTTACACTCTGGATGTTGTAAATTTATCCGTCTATAGAGGGACATTGTGTGCCTGTATCTAAATAAGCAATGGCAAAATGCAAAAAAAAGGTAACAAAGGTGACTGGAGTCAGTGGCTACATGTGAACAAGAAGTGTTTTCAAATGGTTTGAGCAATCCCAGGAAGAAAAGGTCAAGTAATTCGTGATAAAGAGCTTCTTGTAATCGCATGACTTTAGTTAGATCAGCAAGTCATTTGAGGCAACTTAAAAATACAAATCAGAAAATATCATCAATCACGGGTTTATGAAAAACCCTAGTCTTTACGCAACAGGATTTATCATTACGTGTTTGGAACACCTTAAGTAATGATGCGATCAACCTCATACATAATTGGTTGATATCTCTAATCAAATGAATCGAAACGGTCATCAATATCATGATTTTCACATCACGATGTAATATTCCCGGGTTTCATTAGCGATGGCACGGCCTATTTGATTCCCGTTATTCCTGTTTTCTCCGCTGATTGCTATGGCTGGTTACTTCTGGAATATTACGACCTTGAAATTCGAAATGGTTCATGAAAGACATATAGGATCAAGCAAATAACGCCGATTTTCCCTTCATACGTAGCGTCAGTAGCTAAATGATGATGCCTGAAAAAAATTGTCGTTTGTGTATATACGTGTGTAATTTGCCTACTATAAGTCAGTCAGGCCTTTTGGAGAGGGAACTTTTTTTTCTGATCATAACCCCCTCTCCCCAAATAAAACCCGACTAGTAGAAAGGTTTTGGGATTCAGAAAAATATTATTAGCAGAATCAGAACAATCTGCCCTGGAGTACAGTATGCCTTTAAAGGTTAGTGAGTAATACAGTAGTCAGACATAACAGTAATGTCCTTGTTTGGATTTAATAGGCGACATATGATGACTAGAATTATTACTGCAGTACAATATGAAAAACTGTGTTGCAAACCTGCAATATAATACCCAATGGTGGGTTTGATTATGATAAAACCAATGAAGAATAGAGACAATCGGCAAAATGTTTAGTATTACCAAACGGGAGCAGATCTACATGTAGAATATTCAACATAAACAACCCGTGTTTTTATCTTGAGATGAAAAGGATCGAAAATAAGAAAAAAAGTCATTGTCAGGTACGCCAAATAGCATGTTTAACTTTAATCGTCGTATCATTGTGAGGTAGTTTCAGTCCAAATCCTTTAAAAATACTTAAAACGGGAAAGTCATTCGAACAGTTACGGTCTAATGGTAACATTTAGCGGCGTATGATGTTATTGCAGTAGTGTGACCTACCTGGTACTGCAGTAATAACATTGATTAATAGATGGCGCTTTTAATCCACCTGTAGACTGTTGCAGGTGGTGATTTGACGTAATCTCCAAGCAGATCTTGCGGTGGCATAAGATAGTATCATAAACTGGGGAAGGAGTTTAGCCGGCAGAAGAGTTTTATTCCACCACGGTGGAGATCTGCTTGGAGATTAGATTTGACGTGCCTTGCCTCCTTATCTTTCGATCCTAATTGGTCACGTCAGTATTTACAATACTCAACATAGATTCGTTTTTATAACTAGAAAGGTCGACATTTGCTTGAGAGCAAATACAGCATATTTCAGCCATCTCCCTCCCCATGCAACAATAGACTGTTCCAAAATGACCCATGTACAAAAATGGAACACTTCTGCTTAAAATGACTTCTAACTACTAATCACACTTATGAGCAAAAAGGAATCGTACAAAACCCACTCCAAGAATGGACTCTTCCATTGCACCCCATGTAGAAAGGTAAAATAGACGACTACAAAAACACTTCCGCTAAGAAATGGAATTTTGAAGCATCAGCCGTCCAAAACCATATTTAAAAAAAAATCCCCCTCTGTGCAAGAATCGACTCTTCCTGTTATACCCCTATGTAAACTGGACCTATCCAAAAATGCATCCGCTAAAATAGGACTTCGACGTAATCACCAAGTCCACAACATGAGTTTTAGAAAATAACCCCTTTCTGGAAAAATGGACTTTTCCAGTACACCCTGTTTGAAATTGCACAATAGACAAGTCCAGAAATACTCTCACAGTACATGGCCTTTTGTAAAATAAGCACCCCAGTCCAAAACTGAATTTTACAAAAAGTCCCCCGTGCATGAATGGACTCTTCCAGATAACACCAGGCTTGCTGATTGGCTGCCGAATCCTCCTCAGGTACAGTCTTCAGGTGGGGGTCAACTTCCATTCAACAAATGGAATTCGGAATCATCACCCATGTCCAAAACTGAATTAAAAAAAAAACCCTATGTGCAAGAATGCACTGTCCCAGTAGTAGTCTTATGTCAAGTGCATCAGTGCAAAAACACTTCCGCTAAAAAAAGCATTGGCATTATCACCAAAGTTTAAAAGTAAATTTAAAAAACACCCCCTGTCCAACAATGGACTCTTCCAGCAAAATGAGCTCGTTCATTCGCTAGTCATTAAGTGGATTTACCTTGTCCCCCCAACAACCTGGAGGTCTATGGACTAGGTAGGTATGTAGTTAATTGGATCTACCTGACACACCTGTGACCCCCAGAATGACCTAGAGGTCGTTGACCTCGGCACTCCAACCTCACATCCAAAACTCTCCCACAAAAACCTCCTCAATGAGCTACTCTGAAGTAATGTATACCAAATATTATACATGGATCCTTTGAATAAGTATCTAGGGCACCTCTGTACCAAATTTCAGGTCATTTGGATGTAATACCATGGTACAGGGGGCCAAAATATACAGTTTTTGTCCAAAAATTGCAATAAAACCTCAATAAAATCATTTTAGAAGCAGATATTAAGAATTGAATAAAACGCATGAGGGTATTGCTTCACTCTACCATTGTATCAATTTTCAAGTCATTCGGTCCAGGAACGGCGGAGATGAATCGCTTTGAAAATTTGACAGGAGACAAAAGAAGGAAAGAAAGAAAGAAAGAAAGAAAGAAAGAAAGAAAGAAAGAAAGAAAGAAAGAAAGAAAGAAAGAAAGAAAGAAAGAAAGAAAGAAAGAAAAAAGGGAAGAAAGAAAGAAAGAAAGAAACATTACGAATACAATATTTTTCACCATACCTATGGTATGGCTGAAATATAAAAAAGGCGTCATGTTCTGACATCTGTTTCTGCAGAAAATGGAGAGGCCGTTTCTGGAGTCTGTGCGCGCCTGCTTGGAGGACAGATTCACCTACAAGTACGAGAAGATCTACAGCAAATGCATCAACTTTATCATCGAGACTGTCGTCATCGGATTCGATCCCCACTAACAATTGTACAAATCGTCCGACAAAACCCCTTCCTAACACTTCTCTGTAAGGCCCATAGCCCTGAAGCATGGTCAGCAAATTCTTCATCACTAGGCTCGACTCCGACTGATATTCACAATACAACGTTATAAATCGTCCGTCACAAGCCATTCAAAACCATAGCCCTTTGGCCAACGTCACTTGATGGTGAGCCCCTTTTTATGGGCATCGTTACTTTTGGGCTGCTGTGAGTGAGTTCTGATGATCTCTGATCGGCAGGGGAATCGTTACGTCAAAGGCTTTCGCTACAACTTGCACGGATGAACAGTTTATTGGGACAGCACCTTACGATTATGGGTTCCAACTCCAGGACTGAGTGGATTGGCGCTTGCTCGACTCTCTTGATCGCGCATGTGCTAGTATAAATGCGCTGTTGGGTTTGCATTAGCCCTATATCATCATCAAACAAAAAGAGATTTATGATAATCTTATTTTGTCAATAGGGGTATGTCTGATTGTCCACCGCTACAAACATTTTGCTGTAGATTTTATATTCGCAAACTTATTAGTGACAGAGGAGACTTGTGAGACTTGTCACACTTGCTAATTTGTGAAGCCTTTGATGAAGAAGAAATTCATCTGTTACGAAGGGGCCAGATTTTACAGCGCAGCTTTAGTCTGAAAAGGTTATAGTCATAGACCGCAAATATGTAAAATTAATCGATCTGTAAATAATGTTACATCCTACAGACAACTACGTTTATTTTGAGCAATGCATCACCGCCTCTTTGCGATATTTTTGTACAACTGCAAGCATATGCGTTGCAAGGATGAGCAGCTGTACATGTATCAAGAACCCACCTACCTCTGAATTGTCAAGTGTCTGTGGAGATGGCGTACTTGGCATTAGACAACCTCTCGCCGGGATCAGTCACACTATTCAGCTGTGATTGATCCTGGAAGATGCTGAGAGATGTTTCCTTCCCGGCGTCTTCCCACTGTAAGGAAGTACAATTAACAATCAATTAGGACGAGGCAGACTTAAGTCATTTCCTTTTTATGTAATTAAAACATTAAAATGGTCACTGGGACGCCTTTATGCCCCACCAGGAGTGGAAATGGTAACCGAAGTCATGCAGAAGTAAATGAAATATACAGGCTTTTCAATTGACATCATCTGCACCGTGTTGGATTACAGCGTACGTCTGTTAACCACACGAAGATGCTACTGCTTAACTCAATTACTCGCCAACATGGTCGTCGGAGGATTCAAATTAGAATTAGTATGACGTCAATAAAAAGCCTGTATTGTAATGAGGGTCTGTATGAGGGGTCCCCAAACCACTTTACTCTGAATCCAGTGAATTATACGTGTTGGGCTTGACGCCTCCTTGGCTTGGTGATGCACTGATGTCGAGAAGCACCTGCAGTGACGGTGGCTGTTGCCCGGCACCTCTCTTGCCCAGCTCCTCTCTCAGTGCGTCCAGACATTATTTTGCTGTGATTCCAGTACAACAAACAAACATTCATCAGCTGATTCACCACCGCTGCAGCAATCATGGAAGGCTCAACGACTTTCCATCGGTTGAATGTGACACACAATTAGAACCTCTGACACTACTACTAATGTCAGGCTTTACCTTGTGGGGGATACCTTGCAGGATTCCTAGGTGAATTAGGCTTTGCTATCTGTAGAGTCACCCTCCTGTCAAGCCTAGGTAACACATAGCCGACTTTAGCTCCCGAACACCAGCCGACCCTTAGCCGACTCAGGTTGGCTGGTGTTCGGGAGCAGTCTGACCAGTTTAGACCACGCCTATCTATAGCGCCGAATATGTCCCGAACATGTCCTAACCATCTCCCGACCAGTACATGACTTACTCCCGACTGTGTCCCGAATTCCAAATAACCTATTCCCAACCGTTCCGACATCTAGACGAAGACAGCCGAATCACTCCTGACTGATTCCCAACCGATTGCTAACACCCTCACGACTTGAAATGGACATAATCAGCGATTAAAAAAAAAAGTGGCCATTTTCGTTTTTAATCAAAATAATCCTTTCTTCTATTTTGTAAACATCACCAAGAGATCAAATTTGGATCACAGATAGCTCTAATACGGCATTTATGGTTCTTTTTGTTTTGGGCTGGATGTCGGAACTGTGAAGTTCGGGGGTGATTCGCCTACGTGCTGGTAATAGTCATTTTGCTTGGGATTGAGTTTTTTTTTTTCTTTATTGAAATACGTGTAAAAATACAAATAAACGGACAAGGACAAAGTGACGGCGGACTCAAGTTACATTCAACTTATATTAACGCCGCCACTTATACAAGAATTGAAAATAATAAATTATACAGGACAATAATAAATAGATAATTACATATGTATGAACAGTGAGCGTGAGTCGATCTCCCTTACTGGAGTAGAAAACTAAAACAAAGAATTATACTTGGATCTAAAAACGGTTTGTTGTTGCAATGTACATATGTGTTGCTTCTATAATTCTGCAATTGACATTGAAGGAGCAGAAAGAACTACCTTGTAAGATCAACATTTCTTTGGGATTATTTGCAAGGCTATGGAAATCAAGTATATGTACAAGTAACCCAGAGAGTTTGCCGATGAGAACTGAGCGCTGGTAATCATAGGTAGGGCAGTGCAAGAGGTAGTGTGAAATCGTTTCGTATGGACACCCGCAGCTGCAGGCTGGGCTTGACACAAGACCCCGCGTGAAAAGACTATAATTCAAGCTGCAGGTGCCCATACGAAGTCGTGAAATGAGAATGCAAGAGTGTCGAGACCCGAAGCTAAAATGGCTGAATTTGGGAGGGCGTATCGTTTTAAAAAGATGTTCTCGAAATTTCGAGAAATCGAGTGTACGAAGAGTTAAGTCCAAGTTGTTCCAAGCAGTGATGGAATAAGGAGTAAAGGACTTTCCAAAGCGGTCAGTCGAAAATCTAATAGGTCTCAAGTTTCTGCTGTTTCTCAAATCATAATAACATATCACCGTAATTGCATAAGGAAGTAAAGTGGTAAGGTATTCACGAGTCAGTCCGTTAACAATATTGTGAAATAGTAATAGGTGGTGAATATGACGCCTGTCGGACAATGACTCCCAGCCGAGTTCTTTACGAGTGGCAGAATATGATGACCCTTTTATTGCACCGGTCACAATGAGGGAACAGTGATACTGAATTCTTTCGACGAGATTTGATTCCTCAATTGTGCACCCGTGCCAAACAATGTCAGCATATTCTAACAAAGAACGTATAAAGGACTTGTATATTTTTTCTAGAACCTGACGGGATAATTTGAATTTTAAAACACTAAATAATTGGACACTTTTAGAGGCTTTGGTGACAATGCTTTCAATGTGTTGATGCCAAGACATATTGGAGCTAAAAATAACTCCAATATGCTTGTGACTAGAAACTGACTTAATCATAGTTTTATTAAGAAAAAGAGGGGGATGGACCGGATAAAGTCTTTTGGAGGTAAAGCACATTTCTTCAGTTTTAGCAGGGTTTAGTTCCATTAACCAATTGGTGGACCATAAATGAATCTTTTCCAAATCTGAATTAAGCGAAAGTGCGTCGTTAATTGGGTTATCAATAACTTGGAGCAGAGAGCTATCATCAGCAAATAGCATAGGCTGGGAGGCAAGTCATTCAACAATATCGTTAATGTAAACTAAAAAAAGTAAAGGGCCCAGAACGAAACCCTGGGGGACGCCGGCAGAAATGCCGCGCCAGTTAGACGACTGGCCGTCGATAAAAACACGTTGAAATCGATTTTGGAGGTAACTATATAACCAATTTATAAGGGGGCCTTCGATACCATTTTTTTGTAACTTATAGACTAGGCCTGTATGCCATACTTTGTCGAAGGCCTTTGAGAAATCCAAGAAAACAGAACGAACCTCCCTCCCCGAGTCCAATGCTTCAAGAATTACATGTGTAAAGTATACCAATTGCCGTACAGTGGAATCACCACGTATAAAACCTGATTGTAATCGATAAAGAAGGCTGTTCTGTGTAAGGTGGTTGTACAAATGTTTGTTAACTATTTTCTCAAGGACCTTTGACAAGGAAGACAACAAAGAAACCGGGCGATAGTTGCATTTGTCCTGGGGGTCCCCCTTTTGGGATTGAGTTGGCAGAGATTTGTCTACGATTTTGGGGTGAATCGTTAGTAGGTTGGAAACAAGCTGGGAGTAAGTCAGAAGTGTTTATGGCTTGGTTAAGACTTAAATTTTACTGCTAACTTACTCCCGAATACCAGCCGAACACTAGCCGACCGTGCCGAACACCATCCGACCGACAACTAGCTCATGCCAGACCTGCCGTTCAGAGCCGAATGCTTTGAACATTTCAAAACATTCGGATGGCGCAGCCGAACACCAGCCGACTCAGCCGAACGCTAGCCGACTACAGCCGACTTAGCTCCCGAATCACTCCTAACAATAGTCGGCAGAGAGTCGGGAGCTAAATTCGGCTATGTGTAACCTAGGCTTCACACGCAGTACTCCTCCCCCCAGCACAGGTCCAACCGTGTTTCAAAACTGTTTACTGATTCTGCAGTCACGACTTCTGCTGTTAGAGAGTTCCTTTACAGAAATTGAAACTGTAAAATTAATAAATGTGTTGTTTTGACAAAGACTGCTGTCCCAAAAATAAATACCTGATGATGACGACGTATTATTTTTCCTCATGAAGACATGCTTTTCATTGACGTCATACTAATTGTGATTTGAATCCTCCATACCTTGTCAAATGCCTGGGAAAGACCTAGTCGCCAGTCTGCTGTTCTGAACACCGCGGATCTTGTCAAAGATGAACCCGGAGATTCTCCCGACGTCTCCCGGAAAGTGTCGTGAAGTACCGGTAGATATTTTTGCGTACGGTGCGATTTCGATAGAAGAGACGGGCTCGCATCGGCTGTCTCGCCAGGGCTGCAACAAACACAAAACGTTCAACGGCTGCCCAGTGGAAATGTGGCTCAAAATTAGAACTGGGCACCTCAGAATTGCAATGAACTAATAAAGTGCACTCACATATATAAACAGAGCTTGTCGTCGGTCTCAACGTATAGAGCGCTGCGGGTCTTCTCTTAGATAATGCCCGGATAATTTCCTGACATATATCTCCCCGGGAATTATCGTGAAGCATCTATGGTAAAGATTGCCATCTCTCGTCGGTAACCCATGTGTCCCTTGCCATTTGTAGATATTTCTGCTTACGGTGAAGCGAGTCCGTGAGCCAAAGCGGTTACCGTCTCGTATGATTGAAGAATCGAATGACAATGGGGAAGCTAACAAAAGCATGCCCAACACAGGTGAAAAAGATTACTGGTCAGTGATTGGTCAAGAAATTAATCAATTTTCTAGACAATTTTCTAGACTGGGCCAATCGTAGACGGCCCCTGGGTTTATTTGATTGAAACCCCTCGCCTGTGTCGCGTCACTTCGTCTGCCAGCGCCGTCTGAGATGACGGACTCACCTCGCAGCTTCCCGGGACAGAACAACATCGTGGCCGCTGTGTGAGAGGCAGGGCCCTTTGTACTTTGAGACAACAGGTTAGTCAGTGCCCTTAGGTGTTGATACGTCTTATACATGTTATCATTATTCCAATAAATAGATAATCGGTAACATTAACTCTTTTGTGACCGTCCGAGGATGCAAAAAAAAAACTTACATGTAAGGCATCCTTGTGCCTTATCACCAAAATAAACGTTATTCCGTCTCTGCCTTATTCACTTTCCTGTCTCTAGGATCTTATCGTTGTCATCAAGCCCGGATCAACTGCAGCTGCAATGTTCAAGTTAAGTTCTTATGTGCCTTATGGGGTTGAAATGATAACATCTTGTAGATATGGACTGGGACTATAGGAAGTAAATTAATTGAGTGTGCTTTGTTGACATACCGAGGGATGTTTCTGGTAAGGGTTTATATTCAGACATTTTTTTAAATGGAGGCTCCTTTTGGATCCAAGGCTTCAGTCCGTTTCCGCGGTGTACAGGCCTGGTGTGTGGCTGATTTTTGTTTCTGTTGGTTTCTGTGACTGTGTTGATGGCCGGGATTGTATTCGGTCAGTTATTGTACGTAAATTCTGTTCTTTACAAAACAGGGTCTTCCCTGGTTCACCATCTGCTTTCATTTCTGTTTTATGTCGTGGTCAGTGGTAGTCGGGAACCTAGACCATTACATAATCTGCCTTGTGTCGTTCTCTTGGGTCCCGAACCAAGAGAACAACACAGGCCAGAAAGGAAGACAGGTGGTTGAATGGCCTATATGATATTAATAGTCAATTCCTGTAAAATACTCGACGTCTCGGCGTAGAGACAGTCACAGAAACTGAATCAGCCATTCCTTGGGCTTGTATACCGCAATAACAGACTGAAGCAGTCATAGCTCTCAAAATTTAAACTCAAACGAACGTCAACATTACTTGGGATTTTATCAAAGCACACTCAATCGTTACCACACATCAATCCTTCCCACCATTTCCATGTTAAACCTAGAACTGAAATTTAATCACAAACTGAGTTAACTTTCTGTACTTTAACTTAAGTGTAAGGTATATTTGCTATCTTTCTGAGCCAAATTCATTTTCGTCTCGTCTTTTCTACCGAGGATCATCGCACTGTAAGAAGAAATGTCCGGGCGTGGAAAGGGAGGCAAGGACTGGCGAAGGAAGGTACCGGACGTGACCAAATGGAGATAAGCAGTCTTCCCACACATATGACAAGGTATCGTACCGTATTGTTTGAAAGCATGCAGTTTTTAATTGTAAGATAACAATCTTTGTTCATGGATGACGTTTTCATTTGTGTTGGCAAGTTTAAGTTTACAGTTTTGATTTTGGTACCTAAACAACTAGACTCAGTAGAAAAGTCTTTTTTCTATTACTTGCTTATCTGACTCTGAATTGAATGAAGTACATGTATATGGATACCTTTGTACTATGGTTTGACTGTTCGTGAAGTAGAAAACTTGGTCGTAAACATTGTTATCTGTACCTTGTGTATTTTTTGCTGCAGCGGTGTTGAGACAAAAAATACATGACTGTTTCTTCTTCTTCTACCGATTTGTGCCTTATTTATCGCCAAAACAAGACGTTATTCCGTCTCCATCCTATTCACTTTCTTGCTTCTATGATTGTATTGGTGCCTTTAAGCCCGGATTAACTGCAGCTGCAATGTTCAAATTAAGTTCTTATGTGTCTTATTTGATTTAAAATGGTAACATCTTGCAGATATGGACTGGGACTAACTTGTAGGCACGATAGGAAGTAAATTAATTGAGTGTGTTTTGTTGACATACCGAGGGATGTTTCTGGTAGGGGTTTATATTCAGACATTTTGTAAATGAAGGCTTCTTTTGCATTTAAGGCTTCAGTCCGTTTTCGCGGTGTACAGGTCTGGTGTGTGGCTGATTTTTGTTTCTGTTGGTTTCTGTGACTGTGTTGATGCCCGGGATTGTATTCAGTCAGTTATTGTACGTAAATTCTGTTCTTTACAAAACAGGGTCTTCCCTGGTTCACCATCCGTTGTAATTTCTGTTTATGTCGTGGTCAGTGGTAGTCGGGAACCTGGACCATTACATAATCTGCCTTGTGTCGCTATCTTGGGTCCCGAACCAAGAGAACAACACAGGCCAGAAAGGAAGACAGGTGGTTGAAGAGCCTATTTAATATTAGTAGTTAATTCCTGTACAAAGATTCCATTTCTCGGCGTAGACTGATTCGGTTTCAGTGACTGTCACAGAAACCGAATCAGTCATTAATCGGGCTTGTATACCGCAGCCACAGACTGAAGCAGCCATAGATTTCGAAATTTAAACCGAAACAAACGTCAACATTACTTGGGATTTCATCAAAGCACACTCAATTGTTGCCACACATCAATTCTTCCCACTATTTCCCGTTTAAACCTAGTTAACTTTCTGTACTTAAGTGTAAGGTATATTTCCTTTTTTCTGAGCCAAAATTCATTTTCGTCTCTTCTTTTCTACCGAGGATCATCGCACCGTAAGAAGAAATGTCTGGACCTGGAATGGGAGGCAAGGACTGGCGAAGGAAGGTACCGGACGTGACCGAATGGGGATCCACAGTCTTCCCCCACATATGACAAGGTATCGTACCGTATTGTGTGAAAGCATGCAGTTTTTAATCGTTAGATAACAATCTTTGTCCAAAGATAACGTTTATATTTGTGTTGGCAAGATTAAGTTTACAGTTTCAATTTCGATTTTGGTACGTGAACAATTATACACTCAGTAGAAAAGTTTTTTTTTTTTTTACTATTACTTGCTTATCTGACTCTGAATGGAATGAAGTATATGAATACCTTTGTATTACGGTTTGAACTGTTTGTGAAGTGGAAAACTTGGTCGTAAACATTGTTATCTGTATCTTGTGTGTTTGCTGCATGCAGCGGTGTTGAGTCAAATCATGCATGACTGTTTCTTCTACCGATTTGTGCCTTATGTATCGCCAAAATAAGACGTTATTCCGTCCCCATATTATTCACTTTCTTGCTTCTAGGATATTATTGGTGCCATTAAGCCCGGATCAACTGCAGCTGCAATGTTCAAGTTAAGTTCTTATGTGTCTTATGGGGTTTAAAATGGTAGCATCTTGCAGATATGGACTGGGACTAACTAATAGGAAGTACATTAATTGAGTGTGTTTTGTTGACATACCGAGGGATGTTTCTGGTAGGGGTTTATGTTCAGACATTTTGTAATTGGAGGCTCCTTTTGCATTCAAGGCCTCAGTCCCTTTTCTGCGGTGTACAGACCTGGTGTGTGGCTGATTTTTGTTTCTGTTGGTTTCTCTGTGACTGTGTTGATGGCCGGGATTGTATTCAGTCAGTTACTGTACGTAAATTCTGTTCTTTACAAAACAGGGTCTTCCCTGGTTCACCATCTGTTGTAATTTCTGTTTTTCTGTTTTTTGCCATCAAACTATAGGCTGGTGTCCCTGACATCGGTCTGTGGTAAAGTGCTCGAACAAATCGTGCACACCCACATGATGAAACATCTAGACGCTTATGGCATTCTGTCCCCAGCGCAACACGACTTCAGGAAGGGTCTGTCCTGCGAGAGCCAGCTAGTGCTAACCCTCCAAGACCTGGCCAAGAACATGGACCAGAACAAACAGGTCGATGCCGCGGTGCTTGACTTTAGCGAAGCATTCGATACCGTGCCTAACGAACGTCTACTGAGCAAACTCGAGCACTACGGTATTTCTGGCCTCCTTCAGTCTTGGCTTAGGGCCTCCCTTACGGAGAGAACCCAGAGAGTTGTCTTTGACGGTGGAACATCTAAAGCTGTCAATGTCCCCTCTGGAGTTTGGCAGGGTACCGTGCTAGGCCCTCTGCTTTTCCTGCTCTATATTAACCACCTTCCCGATTCCGTAGACTCACATGTTCGACTATTTGCTGACGATTATATTGCTTGATTCATCAAACCATCAGCACGCCTTCTGATGCTCAAGATCTGTAGAAACGGAAACAGACTGAATCAGCCATAGATCTCGAAATCTAAAACGAAAAAAAAAACGTCAACATTACTTGGGATTTCATCAAAGCACACTCAATCGTTACCACACATCAATTCTTCCCACTATTTCCATGTTAAACCTAGAACTGAAATTTAATCACAGGCTAAGTTAACTTTCTGTACTTTAAATTAAGTGTAAGGTATATCTCCTATATTTTTTAGACAAAATTCATTTTCGTCTCGTCTTTTCTACCGAGGATCATCGCACCGTAAGAAGAAATGTCTGGACGTGGAAAGGGAGGCAAGGACTGGCGAAGGAAGGTACCGGACGTGACCGAATGGGGATAAGAAGTCTTCCCACACATATGACAAGGTACCGTACCGTCTTGTTTGAAAGCATGCAGTTCTTAATTGTAAGATAACAACCTTTGTCCATGGATGACGTTTTCATTTGTGTTGGCAAGTTTAAGTTTACAGTTTCGATTTTGGTACCTAAACAACTAGACTCAGTAGAAAAGTATTTTTTTCCATTACTTGCTTATCTGACTCTGGATTGAATTAAGTATATGAATACCTTTGTATTACGGTTTGACTGTTTGTGAAGTGAAGAATTTGGTCGTAAACATTGTTGTCTGTACCTTGTGTGTTTTTTTAATGCAGCGGTGTTGAGGCAAATCATGCATGACTGTTTCCTCTACCGATTTGTTAGAAACGCCTGGACGCCGTAAGAGAGAAAAGGAGCTGGGGAACCGAGCTGTCAATCGCCTGCCACTGACAGTGCTTCGGGAAAACATCCATCACCGAGCCAAGGAGGCATTCAGTCTTTCCGAGACATATGACAAGGTACTAGGTGTTGTGTTGTACCGTATTGTGTGAAAGCAGTAATAGAATATCAATCTTTAGTTGACAAGCTCAATGCCTGAACCTAAACAATGTAGAGTTTTCTTTTTCTTTTCAAAATTTGGACCTAGGTGTGAACAGCTTATCTGTGAGGCAGGCAGCTGATGCGTGAATACGTCCTGGCCCTGCTTTTGAATCTGTTCGCAAGTATTGGAAGAACGAAGCAGACAAGAAGACTGTTGACTGTGTTAACACAACTGTGCGTATCCTGTACAACTCACACCGCAAATGCAGAGTGTCACTGATGTTGAACAGTTTATACCAACTTTGATCACATAAGATCAGTAACCTTTAATTTTACCAGTTCACGTTAAATTTTTGCGTCACAGCCATTACAGTATTCTCTTGACTTCTTCTACATGGTTTCCGCCATCATTTCCGCTCCTGGCAAGAACATAAATCGTCATTGAGGCAAATTTCAAAATGTTTTGATTCTTTGAAGCAAAATATTGTTGATCTATCTCGTCATAACTGTTTGCAATTTCACTTTCTTGCAGGTACAACACGTTTGGAATGACACATCTCTCAGCAACTTCCAGTATCTTATTGGTGCCATCAAGCCCGGATCAACTGCAGCTGCAACGGTCATGTTTGGACTTATCCTGGTGAGAGGCTGGCTGGTGCCATCTTCACGGTGACGTCCAGAAAGATGCATTCAGGACTTCAGCCCGCTTCTGTGTTGTACAGGCCCGCTTCTGTGTTGTACAGGCCCGCTTCTGTGTTGTACAGGCCCGATGTGTGACTGATTGGTTTCCTGTGGCTGTGGCCCTGATCGTATTCAACCATTTACTGTAAATTCCGTTCTTTATAAAACAGGAACTTTCCTGGTTTATCATTATCTGTTTTCATTTCTGTTTTATGTCATGGTCAGTGGTAGTCGGGAACCTAGACCATTACATAATCTGCCTTGTTTCGCTATCTTGGGTCCCGAACCAAGAGAACGACACAGGCCAGAAAGAAAGACAGGTGCTTAAAAAGCCTATTTTTGATATTTAGTCCTTTAGAAACACTTGACTGCTCGGAATCGACACAAACACAGAAACTGAATCAATCTAAACAGAATGAAAATGTGCCATTACAATCATAATCTATATCACGATGTTAGCTTGCTTGATCGAGTAAAGTTTGATATATTCGCTTAATTATCATGTTACTGAGTAAGATATCATTTCGGTTTCGTCCTGCGTTTTGCAAAGAAATTTGGAGATGTAAGTGCTGTTTATTTGCCTTTTGTATGCAGCCTTTGTTTTGAATGTACTAATTATATCATTCCAGTGCAGGGGTAGCTAAAACTGAAATGATTTTGTTTTGTTTTGTTCTTACATAGACTTTACTTTGTGCATTTCACTTATATTTTTGTACAGGTTAGTTACGTAGATGTCAACATTGTCCGTTTATTGTGTAGAGGTTGTTTGTAGCCTTTTAAATCAGTCCTTTGGAAATTTCCCTACCTAACACACAAACACACACACACACACACTAACAGACTAATCCCACCAAACACACACACTAACATTATAATGCAACATCTTTTAGTAACACTAACGATCAGTTTTAAGACTGAAAAATTCTTCTATGATTCTTCAAGTACAAAGGCTCCAAGCTATCACTATACCATGTACTGACAATGTCGACATTTACTGATTCCAGGCTCTGTTGGATACCGTGTGCTAGAGAAAGGATAATTGTTAACCTAAATGGGTAGATGTTAAGTTTTAGTTCAATTTATTGTGTGGCCTTGAGAGTTGTACATATTTGTACACTTTGCATCCATCTATTGCTTTTAAATTATCAGTTTGAAATCTGATGTGTAGTAATTATTTTATTGATTTCCCCATTTTAGACCCCTACGCCCATTTGAATTGGATGGTCCATCCCTTCCCAGACCCTTAACCCCATGTGTCAAATGGTTGGCCCCCCCTCCGCTGCCCATGCTTCCATGTTGGCCCCCTTTCCAAGAGCATTTAATCCCATGGCACTTTTCCAGATCCTTAACCCCATGGGACATGGATTATCTCGTCCCTTATCCTTGGTCCCTTTCTATACCCTTTACCCATGTTAAATGAACGCCCCCTTCCCTGAGTCTTAACCCTGTGTAAAATGGATGGTCCCCTTTTCTCAGAACCTTAACCCAATGTGGGATGGTTGGTCAATTCCTTCCCGAGCTTAATGTGAACAGATGGCTCTCCTTCCTAGAACCTTAGTCCCATTTAGAATGATCAGTCTCCTTTCTCACAGCCTTGACATGGTTGGCCCCACACTTCCTATATATCCACACTTACATGGCCAGTTCCCCTTCCCAGAACCTTTGACCCCATGTGTCCCTCCCTTACCCTACCCTTACCCATTTTGAAACAGATGGTTACTCCCTTGCCTAACCCTTGTGAAGAGGAAAGTCTCTCCTTCCACACCATGTGAAATGGACGGTCCCCTTTTCCCAAATCCTTAACTACGTGTGAAATGGATGGTCCCTCCCTACCCAAAACCCTTGCTCCATGTTAAGCAGATGGTCCTCCTTAACAGACCTTTAACCTCATGTGAAATAGTTGGTCCCACCTTCCCATACACTTATTTCCATGTAACATAGTCGGTCTCCTTTCCCAGAACCTTTGATCCCATGTGAAAAGGATCCCCCATCCCTGATCGTTAGCCCCATGTACAATGGATGGTCCCTCCCTTCTTAGACCCTAAAGCTGATATAAAATGGACGACCCTTCTCAAAACCTTGAATATTAAATAATAAATGGGTGGTTGCTCCCTTAGACGTGAAATAGATGCTTCCTCCTAAATGTTAAATGGGGTCATGTTTCTATTCCTAATTTGGTACCATAATCATTACACAATGATTTTTCGTGTTTACTTCTTAGAGTAAAGCACCAACGGGAAGGCTTGGTTGTCCATGTATTGATGGTGTTCAGCACTAAGAACAGACTTACTCGTTCTTGTATTGAAAGTGTTCAGCACCAAGGACAGTATTAGTTGTTCATGTATTGATGGTGTTCAGCATAAAGGACAGGCTTAGTTGCCCATGTATTGATAGTGTTCAGCATCAAGGACAGACTAAGTTGTTCATGTATTGATAGTGTTCAGCACCAAGGACAGTATTAGTTGTTCATGTATTGATGGTGTTCAGCATAAAGGACAGGCTTAGTTGCCCATGTATTGATAGTGTTCAGCATCAAGGACAGACTAAGTTGTTCATGTATTGATAGTGTTCAGCACCAAGGACAGTATTAGTTGTTCTTGTATTAATAGTGTTCAGCATAAAGGACAGACTTAGTTGCTCATATATTGATAGTGTTCAGCACCAAGGGCAGGTTTAGTTGGTCATATATTGATAGTGTTCAGCACCAAGGACAGGCTTAGTTGTTCATGTATTGATAGTGTTCAGCACCAATGACAGGCTAAGTTATCCATGTATTGATAGTGTTCAGCACCAAGGACAGGCTAAGTTACTCATATATTGATAGTGTTCAGCACCAAGGACAGGCTTAGTTGCCCAAGTATTGATAATGTTCAGCACCAAGGACAGACTAAGTTGTCCATATATTGATAGTGTTCAGCACCGAGGACAGGCTTAGTTGCTCATATATTGATAGTGTTCAGCACCAAGGACAGACTTAGTTGTTCATGTATTGATAGTGTTCAGCACCAAGGACAGTATTAGTTGTTCATGTATTGATGGTGTTCAGCATAAAGGACAGGCTTAGTTGCCCATGTATTGATAGTGTTCAGCATCAAGGACAGACTAAGTTGTTCATGTATTGATAGTGTTCAGCACCAAGGACAGTATTTGTTGTTCATGTATTGATGGTGTTCAGCATAAAGGACAGGCTTAGTTGCCCATGTATTGATAGTGTTCAGCATAAAGGACAGACTTAGTTGCCCATGTATTGATAGTGTTCAGCATAAAGGACAGACTTAGTTGCTCATATATTGATAGTGTTCAGCACCAAGGGCAGGTTTAGTTGGTCATATATTGATAGTGTTCAGCACCAAGGACAGGCTTAGTTGCTCATATATTGATAGTGTTCAGCACCAAGGACAGCCTTAGTTGTTCATGTATTGATAGTGTTCAGCACCATGGACAGGCTAAGTTATTCATGTATTGATAATGTTCAGCACCAAGGACAGGCTAAGTTGCTCATATATTGATAGTGTTCAGCACCAAGGACAGGCTTAGTTGCCCATGTATTTATAATGTTCAGCACCAAGGACAGACTAAGTTGTCCATATATTGATATTGTTCAGCACCGAGGACAGGCTTAGTTGCTCATATATTGATAGTGTTCAGCACCAAGGACAGACTTAGTTGTCCATGTATTGATAGTGTTCAGCACCAAGGGCAGGTTTAGTTTCTCATATATTGATAGTGTTCAGCACCAAGGACAGGCTTAGTTGCTTAAGTATTGATAGTGTTCAGCACCAAGGACAGACTTAGTTGCTCATATATTGATAGTGTTTAGCACCAATGACAGGCTTAGTTGCTCATATATTGATAGTGTTCAGCACCAAGGGCAGGTTTAGTTGGTCATATATTGATAGTGTTCAGCACCAAGGGCAGGTTTAGTTGGTCATATATTGATAGTGTTCAGCACCGAGGACAGGCTTAGTTGCTCATATATTGATAGTGTTCAGCACCAAGGACAGACTTAGTTGTCCATGTATTGATAGTGTTCAGCACCAAGGGCAGGTTTAGTTTCTCATATATTGATAGTGTTCAGCACCAAGGACAGGCTTAGTTGCTTAAGTATTGATAGTGTTCAGCACCAAGGACAGACTTAGTTGCTCATATATTGATAGTGTTTAGCACCAATGACAGGCTTAGTTGCTCATATATTGATAGTGTTCAGCACCAAGGGCAGGTTTAGTTGGTCATATATTTATAGTGTTCAGCACCAAGGGCAGACTTAGTTGTTCATTTATTGATAATGTTCAGCACCAAGGACAGGCTAAGTTATCCATGTATTGATAGTGTTCAGCACCAACGACAGGCTTAGTTGCTCAAGTATTGATAGTGTTCAGCACCAAGGACAGGCTTAGTTGCTCATATATTGATAGTGTTCAGCACCAAGGGCAGGTTTAGTTGGTCATATATTGATAGTGTTCAGCACCAAGGACAGACTTAGTTGCTCATATATTGATAGTGTTCAGCACCAAGGGCAGGTTTAGTTAATCATATATTGATAGTGTTCAGCACCAAGGACAGGCTTAGTTGTTCATGTATTGATAATGTTCAGCACCAAGGACAGGCTAAGTTATCCATGTATTGATAGTGTTCAGCACCAAGGACAGGCTAAGTTTCTCATATATTGATAGTGTTCAGCACCAAGGACAGGCTTGGTTGCCCATGTATTGATAATGTTCAGCACCAAGAACAGACTTAGTTGTCCATGTATTGATTGTGTTCAGCACCTAGGACAGGCTTAGTTGCTCATATATTGATAGTGTTCAGCACCAAGGACAGGCTTAGTTGCCCATGTATTGATAATGTTCAGCACCAAGGACAGACTTAGTTGTCCATGTATTGATAGTGTTCAGCACCAAGGGCAGGTTTAGTTTCTCATATATTGATAGTGTTCAGCACCAAGGACAGGCTTAGTTGCCCATGTATTGATAATGTTCAGCACCAAGGACAGACGTAGTTGTCCATGTATTGATAGTGTTCAGCACCAAGGACATGCTTAGTTGCTCATATATTGATAGTGTTCAGCACCAAGGACAGACTTAGTTGTTCATGTATTGATAGTGTTCAACACCAAGGGCAGGTTTAGTTTCTCATATATTGATAGTGTTCAGCACCAAGGACAGGATTAGTTGCTCAAGTATTGAAAGTGTTCAGCACCAAGGACAGACTTAGTTGCTCATGTATTGATGGTGTTCTGTACCAAGGACAGGCTTAGTTGCTGATGTATTTATAGTGTTCAGCACAAAGGACAGACTTAGTTGCACCCTATTAGCTGTTTGGTGCGGATTTTCATGATCTCTTACATATACCGTATTCATTTTGATTCCACCGTTTTGATTCCACATAAATCATGACCACTTAAATCTAATGTAGACTGCAATTGGTTCATTCTTCGCTAAGCTTAATGTAGGTTTGAATTCAGCATTCAGCAAAGCCAGCCTGGTAACTTGAACGTGATACATAGCCAATGCCTTTCTGTAGGCCTCCACAACTTGCCTCTTAAAACTAGACTCAACAAAGTGAAAGTGATATCGGTCCAGTTTAGCTCACTTCGACTGGTCTTGACAGAGACGACAGACACTATGTGCAGTATTTACAGGTTCATTATACGGGGAAATTCCCCTAGCTCTTTTTGACAAGCACAGTAAACAGTGGACCACAGCTTGACGTCCCGTACTACAGACTGCAAACCTTTCCAGTACCATGCACGTTGGGGTATCTCAATAATGCTGCGGCGGCGCTGCGTCCTAATTACCTTCGCCACGGTCATATTTACCTTCGCCAAGGTTATATTTTTGGTAGCGCTTGTTTCTGTCTTTGTGTGTTTGTTTGTATGTATGGTGTGTGTGTGTGTGTGTGTGTGTGTGTGTGTGTGTGTGTGTGTGTGTGTGTCTTTGCATGTATGGTGTGTGTGTGTGTGTTTGTGGAAGACCAACGTAAGTCGAGAACGCGTCGCCTTGATGGCTTGTATTTATATTAGTTATGCGGGTAGGTCTTGATGAGACCTGGAAACGATTAGATGTTGTGCCCCTATCAGCTTGTTACGGTACTGCAGCTAAAATTTCGGGTTCGATATTTCGAGTTCTGCACATGCTGTGGTCATGATTTTTAAGTGGTAGATAGCTCATGGGGCCGAGAGTAAGCGGTGTAGGTTTTGACCCCCTAGTGTGAAACTTAAGAAGGGATTGTCATAAGAAAAAATGACGAATAAACTCATAATTAGCCCCAATCGATTGTAATGCAAATAACAATATCAATGATTTGATTAGCTCTTATTGTTCTAGAAATTAGGATGCCAATTTAATTCTATATTCACTATGTTTGATACTTATTTTGTAATTAGGATGATAAGTTTGTTTCTTCTTTTTTTTGCCATACATTGTACCGTGTACGATCGTTGTGCAATAAAGTTCTTCATATTTATCCACCACCTTGATTTCTTTGCTTTGTTGAAATTGCAATGAGATCAATTGAAAAGTATGCTTCTAAGACGAATCCATAAAATCATTCTAAAATACATACACTGATTACTCCTGACAGTCATACTTCTGATACTTACAAATGATTATTTTTAATACAATAAAATGGTAAAAAAATGAAATACGTGTAATATCCCTAGCACGCTGATTACTATTTGTAAAGCGTTTAAATTGACATGAAAAGGCTGATAAAAATTATTTCCTGCAATACTTCCAAGTAAGAAACGTTGTATAACGCCCTGAACGAATATGTTAAATACTTTCAAATTGAATACATCGTTTATACTTTAAAAAAAATTGTACCAATATCCGAACGATATATATATAAATATATATATATATATATATATATATATATATATATATATATATATATATATATATATATTGAAATTTACAAAGTTTAAAGTTTAAAAGCAGATTGTGGTATAATCAGTATCTATCCGTTCCTGATTCTATTTCTTTTACATTGTTTCCTCTGTGACGGAAAGGTCTAATCACTGATCAGGGGCAGATGTACGACAATATCAGGTCTATATGATTCTTTATGACATTGGGTTCTGGATGTAGCATATACATTTCCTTGTCACACACGGACATATCCCAAACATCCATGACAAAAATATTGAGGTCTCCGAGAATTTGCTTAGCTTCCAAAAGCAGCTGATATGCATGCCAATTACCATTTTCAAGAGCCCAAACCCAATCGGCTTCTCGCATGTTACTTGTTCTCCAAATAACCTTTGTGTCTGGATACTGGCTCAGTAAACGTTCTATAGCATGGCGAATCCCCCAAACCCTTGAACGATATGTTTCTATCGGTTCAGCACAATAATGAGCCCATATGCTAAAAATGATAACAACATCTGGTCCACCAATAATACTATCGACCTAATCTGCAGCATATATAAAGTTCTTTACCTTAAGCGGCGGCCCTTGGTTCTTTGGAAACGTGTGAAATAGAAAATCTATCTTAATACTATTGTGTTCTTTTTCCCATTCTTTCATCGCATCAGGCAAATATGTGTCTATGTCCCCCACTAGCTTTTTAAGGAATGCCTCATACTGGTGTCCGGTTGAATCTCCTATTACAAAGAATGTTTTGTTCTGCAGGCATTTGTACGTTTCCAAAGATGGCGGGAATTGACGAGAGTTACATCGGAGTGAATGCCAGGTGTCGTTGAACCAGAAACCTTCGTATGTCTTCTTTGGTAGCTGTGGGCCGCAGCGTGGCAGGGCCTCTCCTCTGAGCGTCTGATCAATGCCTATAGCATTAGGAGAGATTAAGAAGCACGTTAGATCTTGTTAAGCCCCCTTTGCACAAGAGCAAGAATGAGCCGCAATGCCATCAGAATGAAAAATCTTTTCTATTCCTTGTAATTCTTGGCAATTCGTAGTGTATTCCAGAAATTCTCACTGCATTCCAGATATTTGTGCGCGTTCTTATGGCTGGCCCGAAAGTTCTGACATGTTAAAAACTGTCGAGGTGCATTCGAAGTGGGGAAATATCGAATGACATTCAAAGTGGTTCCAAGCGTGTTTTAGCTATTCTAACTGCAGTATGACCGTACTCTACCGCATTCCAACATTATTGGAAACATTCTTATCTCATTCGATGCAGAACCGAAACGGCAAGCCACTTCGAATCCTGTCAGAATGAGGCCGAAAGAAAATCTGGAATGCTGTGTGAATTTCCAGAAGACACTACGAATTACCAGGAATAGAAAACAATTCATTCTGACGGCATTTTAAGCTCATTCCTTCTCGTGTGAAGGGAATATAACGTCCATTTGGAATTCCCACCCGAATGGCCCCGAATGTGGCACGAATTTTGCAAATACTTCATTCCGGCTGGTTCTGCTGATTCGGCTTCAGTTTAAAGGCCCTATAATATGTAAAGTTAATAGGGCCTTCACACTGAAACCAAATTAACAGGAATCAAACAGCCAGAATAACTATGGACGTATAATATCATTGCTTAGCAATATACTCATAGTCAACTCCCATACTTGCCTCTCCCCTTCACAGTGATGGTAATGTTCGTCGGAACTTCCCGAAGCGTCCTGAAATGCAGCAAAAATTTGGCCAAATTTTATTTTGTGCTTCACAAATACAAAACAGGAACTTTTAGAACACACAGTACCACCTATCAACACTAATTACCAATAGGATGTTGTTCAAATGCTGTTATTTGTTTTTATAATAATAAATAAATTTGATAACGTTATTTTGTATTACCTGTTAAACAGGTGTAGCTCGTCCCTGCTGACCATATTCTTCTGAAGAATCTCTGTGGCTTGAATGTCACGTTTGCATTCTAATATTGAATTACAAGAAAGCGTTGGTGGTCTTTCGCAGTAAAATGTAGCGTTGGGTACAGGCTTGGAGTAATCACAGACATCTCGTGGGTTGACGCTGTCGTTACGACTAAAGGCACATTTTGTCCATTCCGAACGTCTTTTATTTTCATGAACGAAATTGCAAATCGTAACCCTTCTATCAAGGAATGTATCACGGACCCTCCTGAGAACTTGAACAGCTTCACTCGAACGTAACAGCTTAACCGAAACGGATAATTTTCCTGGCCAACTTAGAAGGAACTTAGCGAGATAAGTCCCATTTCCATAGTCTGTTATTTTGCCGGGAAAGCAGGCCTGTATCGGAGAGTTTGAGTACAGCTTGGCTAAAAACAAATCTTCTCCGTAATGTTTTGGCCGTCCCATTGCATCGCTGGCAACTATTTTAATAAACAGAGTTTCTCCAACATTATATACGTCACGGTTATTAATTAGGTGTAATGAAGTTGTGGAAGCACTGGTCTTCCGGCTTATGCTTATCTTGTTGTGATTGTGCACTGCCGATCTGACGACGTTAAGATTTCTTTGACCATGTTTCTGTTTAGGATTAACTCGACGTAGATGTGGAGACATAATCTTCTTGTTCCCTCTATAATGATTAACCTGCAGGAAAAGACGGAATGCGTAGACGAAAAATGGGTTAATTGGGTAAATATTTCGTCAGTTATAATGCGCAGACTTGAAATAATGAAAAAAAAGGTTACGTTCAGAACACAGTTCAGAATACAGTAGATATGGAATCTGTAGATAGCATGGTATCCAGGGTGGTGAACCAGCTATATTTTGTAATGCGTGTCTGAAGGGACACTCACACGACAGGAAATTTACTAGAATGTTTTTGATACATTTAATATGTCCTGCTTTCTGGGACAACCATGTGACGTTACAATAATTTATTGAATCTACAATGCATAGATATGACAAGAAGTTCAACCAGAAGTCTAATTTATTTTGTCACAAATTCTAAAGTCTAAAGTTCACAATTTTTACTAAATACAAAAAAGTGACATACTTTCAGGGACAACCACGTGGCTGCATTTCATGACACAAAGCTCTACGATCATTTATTACCTGGACAATACATAGATCTCTCTTTGAAAAGAAGTTGATTTGAATTCTAATTTGCTTTGTCATGTAGATTACTTTGAACATAGCTATTCACAATTTTCGCCAAACATAAAAAGTGGCCTACTTTTAGGAACAACCACGTGGCTGAACATTGACAATCTACAAGCATTCATTAGACAGGCAGGCAATACATCGATACAAGCTTGATAGGAAATAAAGTTAGAATCAAATTTTCCTTTGCCTTACTGAAAAAAGCCAAAACGTTGGTCTATTCAGATCTTGTTTTATATTGAAGATATGCTCAAAGATATTGGATAAACAATGCCATAAATTCTGCTGATTTTTTTTATTTTTCAAATGCAAAAAAAAAAGGAAAATAGGGCTACCGCAAACCTGGAAGTTTTACAGTAACCAATTTACTCACCAGGAGCAGGTACAGCAAGACGGCAGCTAAAGAAATGAAGCACAGGCCCTTGACGGAAATCTTGTGTCTTGTTTCGGGTGCCATTTCCAGCAAATAAGAAGTAAACAACGACCGAGTTGTTTTGAGACCTGAAACAAAATTATTTCATTTAAAACACGTGATATCTTGATATCCATCGCCAATAGTCTTCAATAGTCTGTTGTCTGTACTTGCTGCTAGGGAGATACTGACATTTCTGAATTATATAATATGAATTTGAAACTCTTTACCAGTATTCAATTCAAGGCAGTGATTCTTGTCTGCTTGCATACAAAGAGTGATGAAATAAAAATGATTTGATACTTCGTTCTGTTCAGGTCAGTTCATCCTCATACGAGGTGCCATTAACAATGTCTAACCATGCGTTTCTATCTAGCATGGCGGCTAGCAAGTTGTAGTCCTTTAAACCAACCTCCTCCTCCAAAACTTTCTTAAGTGTTAGTGTTTGATACTTCGTACAGTTGATTAAAAGCTCTCTTGAAAATGTGCAACATGCTTCTCACAGTCCTTACAACTTGATATAAAGCACATTACAGACTACATCAACGTTTTTTTTTCCAAGAATCACATGGTGTTTTACACTGCACGAAAAGCCGAAACTTTCCTAGTACAATGTACATCTGTACTTGCACATATTGCTATGGTCAGTAGACACAAAAAATCACTCGTCATTTCGAAAATGACTTGAGCTGTCAAATCTAAAAGGGCGGACCGAAAATGCATATTGACATCAAACATCATATGGATATCTAAGTCAATTTGAGGATGACTGAAGATCTAAAAAGATTCATCATTCCTTGTTGTATCTCTGTCTATCGCATCACTATTAACATGCATTGGCATAATACCGGCAGTAAGACTTATACCGGCCGATCAAAAATAATGGCATTTAAAGAGATCTACGCATGCAACAATAGTTATTTCTTAGGTGTGCACACTTCAGATATCTAGGTGTCCAATACACCATTTACAAAGCATCGATAACAATGCATTCGAAGACAACAAGGCCAAAAGTTTTCAGTATCTTTTTCGGGGTAGGCAGCTCGTCGTGGGACGAACACACTGTCACATTCATTGCCAGATTTGTAGATCATAATTTACACATGCTCACCGCACAAGACGAACATGATTCAACAACAATCTTGAATTTCTGTTGGTGACCTACAACTCATGTAAAAGTGTGAAGAACCTTTGCATAATAGCCCGGATCTACGACTGAATGGGCAGAATTGAACGTACGCAGCCATTTTCCCGCCATTTTTATATCTACGCTAGCAGTAAAGTGTTACGTCACAGCGGTTGTGACGGACAAAAGTTAAATGACAATTCTTGACAGTATACGTCCGTTTTCTCATGACATTTTGTATGCTAATGCAGGTTTATGTTTTATGCATTTACTAACAGAAAGGGAAGGAACATCAGAGGATGTATAAAAGTACATAGCGACAGTTAATTGTGCAGTGTTTCTTCCGGCCGGTATATTTACCCCCTCCCAACCACTCGCCGGTTCGCCGTGTAATTCCGCGGCGTGTTACAATTACAATATTGCGCTTTTAGCAGGACAAGAGTGGCAGAAAAGTTACACAGAAGAAGTGGCAAGGGTAACTTATAACAGCAACATGTAACTGGAGAAAATGATGCGTTGACAATTTGTTAAATCAGTATGGCTAGAGAAATCGTCGTAAACGTACCGGTATAATGATAATAGATGTTATATATCTGATTCTAATGAATTTTCAATAATTTTGATTCTTGAAGTAGCAGAACGGTGAAATCTACATTATGTTTTTCCAGAATAGAAACAACAACTTTGTTTTGGAAACTCTAACATGACTTAATTATGTTATCATTCAGTCATGCCGATTACGGAAAAAATAGCCTTTCTTCTTACCGACGTCATCCACTCCACAGGGCTTGGTGCTTAGTTACAACCTGAGCACAATGGACACGGCTTATCATTATTTGGCTTTCTTGATTGTTTATAGGACACAGAGGTCGCGAAACAAAATGTATTGGAAAAAAGGTAAGACCAGGGTCTTCACACCTGCGGCTTAGCTGTTCCGACATGTTTGATTCCTGACAGTGACTTAACCCTATCCAGACCGGGGGGGGGGGGGGTATCTAAAAGTGCCTGCGCCAACTTTGACCTCCTATATCTTCCAAACGGCTTGTGCCAGAACAACCAAACTTGGCGAGTTTTCCTAGAATATTGTTGGCAACAATTTAAAAAAAATTGGGTAAGTTTATGATTTTTCGTGTTGCCATGGCAACGGGTTTCTGAAAGGCATATTTTACAAAAATCATTAATTTTGGTTTAAACAATGGGATTTTAAGATTTTCTTGCTAAACTTAACTTCTTTTCATATATCTTTAATATCTAACACATCTTAGTTGTACATTAATAATTAAATGTTCATAAATTATGCTAATGAGATGACGTAATTGGTCAAAATCCAAGATGGCCGACAATATCATGATTTAAAGTATAACAAGGTTATTTTCACTCAGATTTCATCACTACGTGGTATTTTCTTACAGAAAACATTCATGTGAACGTTTCTTATTCCTTTCCATGGGCTTTTAGCGTTATATGTTGAAAAAAATGTATCTTGAAAAAATTTAAGGTTGATAATCCAAGATGGGGGATAGCTAAACTACAGATGACGTCATTCTATGACGTCATTTTGACGTCGTTGTGTCGGCTTTTGACAACAGAAGTCTTGTAACACTTAAATATTGATAAGAAACCATTATTGGTAACTTTTTCAGAGATATATAGGTATTATGGGAATTCCCCGTTTTCGCCAAAAATATCAATTAATGACGTCATAATTACGTCATATTACGTCATAATGATATAAAAAAATTCAGGAATTATAAAACTCGAGGAGCACAACCCCCCCCCCCCTGCAAATTTGGTGATCGTATGGTAAGTCGTTTTGAAATTACGAAGGGGGGGTCGAATGAGCCCCCCCCCCCCCGGCCAGGGAAGGCCCCAAAAGCCCAGTCTGGATAGGGTTAACTTAAAAAAAAAACATTAAAATCTTTTACCTTAATATTTGCTTGGACACAGTACGTTCCAATATATTCTCTGCATGGTTGTACTAAAAATAGGGGCAACTGGTCGAGCAACTCACGAAACAAAATGTACGAGCGTAAATGTCGTTACCACATGTAAATGTTGCTTTCACCGGTAAATGTTCTTATCATTGGCAACCTATAAACAACCAAAAGAGACACATCAAGAGAATGTATGGGAAGTTGTGTCCATTAACTCGTTCTTCGGATATCAAACGTTGTGACTCTTGTAAATTTTAACCCTTTTTGGTTGACATTATTACCCTTTTTGTCCTTAATTCTGTATTTCCGCACGTGAGTCGGGCCGGGATCTGTCTGGATTGGGAGTCAGTAGATCTAGGTAGTCCAATTGAATATTAGGAAAAGTCTGTTCCTTCTAAGTTAAATAGGAAAGGTATCTGATCACACACTCATGTACTGATGTTATTCCTCAAAGAAAGACAAATTGCGCCTCTTCACCCGACTCAAACTGACATGACACAAATCCCGGGCCCATCCTAATGCAGCCATGGGGCGATGCTACCTTAGTAATAAAATGTACCCTAGATAATTGGCTTTCTTTCATCGCGAAAAATTCCTCGCCATGCCTAATTAAGCCCCGGTCACAAGAATCGTACGACGTCCTTGCGATGTCATATTACGCCTATCGCACGATGATCACAGTGGATCGCAGCTAAATCGTAAGCAAAATCAGCCATCGCAGAGCATCGGATGATGTTCAAAATTTTTCCAGCGTCGTACGATTTTTCACTTGTGTCTCTTCTGTATAGCCGTCTTTAACCAACAAAATGTGGACATAGCTGTTGAATACCTTCCTATAATATCTTTAACTGTAAAAATAAATTAAAAGAGACCATGACAACAAGAGTACTAGAAAGGCCGACATTTGCTTAAGAGCAAATACAGCATATTTCAGCCATACCCCTTCCCACGCAACATTGGACTGTTCCAAATCACCCCTGCGCAAAAATGGAACATCCTCTTAACAGTACATTATCCCCCAAAGTGGACTGGTATTGTGAATTGATTCCAGGTAAAAACAGAGCTTGCTTCTATTTTTCAGAAAATGACAATAATCACACCTTCCATTCAGAAAATTTTCATCATGACTGAAAATTGATGAATGACTTCACGTAATGTCATTAACAATTTTCAGTACGATAACTAGGTGTAAGTTTAAAAAAGTATAAGCTCCTTGTGATGTGGGTACATTTATTATTGCAGTGAACTTTTTTTATTCAAGTAGGGCATACGATTTAATAATTATCAAGCAGGTGCAGGTACTGTAGGGGCGTTTGTTTTCTTCAAGCTGTAAAACTGTTAAACTGTTTTACTTTGTATGCAATCAGCCATCGAGCCTATTCTTATTTTAGTTTAACAACTTCCTGTCAGATCCGGAAGATACGATTGAACCTTGTTCGAGGATTTATTTTCGTCTGTCTGGTCAGTCTGTTCATACCCTGGCGCTGAGAGTGTTTTATTGGGCTGAAACTCTGGCAGTTTAAAGTTACTTACAATTTAAATGTTCAAAGTTTATGTCAAACAACAACAGCACTAGGAAATGTGGCCACTATAGACAGGTGGTCACTCTAGAGAAAATGCTGATCTATTGACTAGGAGCCATACGTTACACATGATTTCAGTACACTGATCATTAATCATATAAACATTGCACAGGTAAGCCAATTGTTTAGATGTACAATTAAGTTCAAATAATTCTGAAGAGAAATATTGATGAGAAAATAATCATTCTCGCCACTGTCTAACTTATAATTACGTATCAAAACTAAACGCAGATTTTCTAACTAACGCACCTTTCGCCGACTTCATCAAAGGACCGCCGGCTATCAATCAAACACGGCTGTTGATTAGACTTAGAGTTTCAAACAGTCATGTGCTGTGTGCCAGTTGACAGCGAACTTCATGCTACGTGATGTTTTACATTGCTTGGACCTTCTTTCCTACAGCGGTGCTTCTACAAAATATTTAGACTGTAACACTGAGTCCCACATGTTTTATAGAATAGAATTTGACGCAGAACAGCGTTTTTTGCTGGGTATTTTTCTTGAAACATGTCCGTGGGAATATCAGCGAGGCGGCGACGTAGGGATATCAGACCGTCAACAAAAGTCGCACGGCGGCTAACGTCGCAGCGAAGATACTAGCGCTATAAATAAGCGCTTCAACTAAGGATGGCAACCCGTACAATATTTTTGTATACTGTTGAGCTAAGTAAAGTTGGTTGTTTATGAGGTTTTAGTTGTCTTTGAAGCTTTGACCCGAAATATTTTAAAGTCAAACTGCTGAAGAGAAGTAAGTGACTGCTACGATTATCGTAGATATGGCCATAAAAAAACTGATAAAAGAAGCCTTCTCAATAGTCTAAAATGCAAGAGCTTCCGGGGGGGGCTTCGCCCACCTGGGTCCCCCCCACAGTGGCCCTGCCCCTGGACCCCGCCAGGGACATTCGGCGGCCCCCGGACCCCTGTCCGACGCTTTGAAAAAATCCTGGCGAGAAGTCTGTATGGCCTGAGTCTTCAAGTTAACGTATTGTGTGGTCCCGCTTATGAATATTAATTAGCCTTCGCTTTCCTCTTCGCTGATTGGCTGAACCATTAATTGAATTAACTCTTCCTGCCGGCTAGACGCAGGTGCAGATGTCGGCTCTGTGGGGTGAACGTCCGAAAGGTCATGGCATGGAGAACGAAAGAAAACCAATTTCCCCTAAAAAAAAAGTGCTGTAATTAAGCCTTTTACAGTACTTTATGCCAAAAATTTTACTTGAATCATTTTACCAACTATCTTATGCCTATGTATACAAAATGTTACTCATACCAGGGTACAGGGGTGCAAAATATACCGTTATAAGACCGTCAACAACAGTCGCACGGAGCTAACAGCGCAGCGAAAATACCATCGCTAGCGTTTCAACTTCGGATAACAAGTTATAAGTACTGTTGAACTCAGTAAAGTTTGTTTTTAGTTGCCTTTGACGGTTTGACCTGAAATAGTGTTACGCTAAACTCCTGAAGAGAAGTTAAGTGACTGCTGCGATTATCATAGATATGCCCCTAAGAACTGATACAATATAAAGCCTTCTGAATAGTCTAAAATGCGAGAGCCTTAGGCGGGCTTCGTTCCCCCTGGCGGGAACACTGCTATATACGGGATCATGAGGCCCCGCTTATGAATATTAATTAGCCTTTAGCCTCCTCTTCGCTGATTGGCTAGGTCTTTGATTCAATTAACTCTCCGGCTGACGCGCACAGGTGTGGCTCTGTGCGGGGTCACGGAAGGTCACGTCAGGAGGCCAAAAGAAAACAAATTTCCCCTCAGAAAAGTGCCAAAATTAATCAGTTTAAAGTTGTTTATGTCAAAACTTTTACTTGAATCTTGTTACCAAGTATCTAATGCCTATATATACCAAATTTCAGGTCATTTAATTGTAATACCAGGGTACAGGAGCCAAAAGTGTCCTTTTTTGGTCAAAAATTGGCAAAAAATCGCAAAAATAAGCATTTTGTTGCACTGTACACCAAAGGTGTCATTGAATTTATATGAAGGGATTATCAAGGCACATCTCTGTCAAATTTCAGCTCATTCGGTTGCAATACCAAGGTACAGGAGCCAAAAGTGTCCTTTTTTTGGTCAAAAATTGGTCAAAAAATCGCAAAAATAAGCATTTTGTTGTACTGTACACCAAAAGTGTTATCGAATTTATATGGGGGCATAATCAAGGCACATCTCTGTCAAATTTCAGCTCATTTGGTTGTAATACCAGGGTACAGGGGCCAAAATATACAGTTTTGGTCTAAAATTGACCAAAAAATCTCAATAAAATCATTTTAGAGGCAGATATGAAAAAACTGAAAAAAGCATCAAGGTATTGGCTCATTCTACCCTTGTGCCAAATTTCAGGTCATTCGGTCCAGGAACGGCGGAGATGAATCACTTTGAAGATTTGACAGGAGAAAGAAGAAAGAAAGAAACATTACGAATACAATATATTTCACCATACTATGTATGGCTGAAATATAATTACAAGCAAAAGTTCAAATCAAGCGTGAGTACTTGTATACTTGCCGGCTATACGTGTCAGGCTCTTTCGAAGATCGTATCATGATATGCTATCATCAACAAAATGCCATCATACAAAAATCATATCATAAGCATTATATCATATACATTTCCAACTCATAGAGCCTGCCTTTATGTTTGAGTTGTCCCCGTGGTTATTACGATTATAGTAAACTGACCCAAGACCGACGAGAGCTGAGATTTGATCTAATTATAAACTCACGTGCATGAAGCGATCAAACAATTGTCTGCATCACCTGTGCGGGGCGCGCTGTACTCTAGTTGCGACTGTGGCAGTTGCGACTGATATATTTTCCCTTTTCGTCAATATCGACAATATCAGGGAAAACTGAAACCATCACAACATGCTAAAAATTCATAAATCTAAAACCTCATCAGTAGACAAAAATTGTAGTAATGAAGTCTGCTTGGGGGCAAATAAAATCTTACGACGATAGCGAAATTTTGAACATGTTCAAAATCCATTTCAGCTCTACTTTCGTCATAGGATGCTCCCCGATTTACTATGATTTACCTGCGATTGACGCAGGTACGCTCTAATGACCTCATCGTACGATGCACTACGATCCTTGTGACCACGGCTTCATATATTTAAACCATTGCTTCCGATTCTTCCCCGACTTACGACTTACTGCGCTTATGCGGCGCATAAAACCTCCATCGCAGTCAATCGTACGATTCTTGTGACCGGGGCTTTACAGGACGACCCTGGCGCCACCATAAGAAGCGAGTGTTCTGATAATTACTAAGCCATCTGCATAAGCTTGATACCTCCTTATTATACAACGTAACAGGCAACAAACATAATCATTAATCTCGTCTATAACACTTATGAATAAATTAAACAATGTTATAATAAGATTACAGCCTTGTCTAACATCACGGTCACGTTTTTTTATAAAAAGTTAAAATTTTCCACCTATTTTGAGTTAGTTTTACTTCAGTGAAAGACCTTGTCTCCAAACAGAATCAAACGCTTTACTAAAATCTACAAAACACGCATAGATTTTTCCAAACTAAAGTAGACAATACAAATAAGTTATCAGGTGTTCTATACTTCTTTCTAAAACCGGCCTGTTGTTCTTTGAAAAGGCTGTAATGTTTTGCGTAATTGACAAGACGGGTATTTAAAATTGAAGAGAATAGTTTTCCAGTAATTATGGAAATCCCCCGATAGTTGTCTGGGAGAAGTTGAATTTGTCTGATGATACTCTACAATTCATACGAAAGCCCGTAGAATTTGTAGATCGGTCAAAGCTCGTTGATTTTAAATTAACATAACCCGAGCATCGGTTGTATGTTTCCGCTAAAAATCTACCCCATAACGATTAATTTGGACAGGGCTTGGGAGACGGTTATTCAACACTAACGAATGTATTTACCCCATAAAATAGTAGCATCTCTTGGACGCACAGCTTACAGGTACCAGAGAACGTCGGTCCAGCTGCTTACAATCGTCCGAAGCCTGCGTAATTGTCAGAACGTCGGTCGATCTTGTCTTAAAAATTGCTGAGAAGCTATATCGGACAGGACACTGATCATTCACTAGCCGAACTGGCCTCTGTACCGTAGACACAAAACACCTTGCGGACAGGTATAAGACAAAACGTGCGAAAAGTCTATAAAATCTGAACGGTTTGTCTGGTATATAGACGTTCTATCTAAGCAAACAAATGAACAGAGAAGAGCTGTGCCGTTGAGCCGCTACGGTTATTGGTACTTACTGATTTTTCTGGCAGGAAGTTGACGGTGAGACTATCGCCGTACAAAACTTCAACTCTTCTCCCCGGGTCTTACAACAGAAGTGAGAGAACAGGGATCCGGATCTGTCAGTACCCAGTAATTATGCAAATGGTAGTTATTGGAGACGTTACGTAAACTAATTAAAGAGTTGTCTGCTCATGTTGTCTTTACTTCGTTACGCGAGGCGGGCTGGGATTTGTCTCGATTGGGAGTCAGTCGGTAATTAGCAACTCCAATTAAATAGGAAAAGTTTGTTTTTCGTAGTAAAGTAGGAAAGGTATCTGACCACACCCTAATGCACTGATGTTGTTACCGTAAGAATGGCACTTTGCACATCCTCACCCGGCACAAACTGACATGACACAACCCGGGGCCTCTCCTTACGCAGCACTGGGGCAATCCTACTTTTAAAACAAAAGGAACATTTCCACCAGAATGGCGCTCTCGCCGCGCTCTCTCTGCGACCTCATGAGCCCAAATTTGACATTTTACTCAATGAATTATACAGGAAATAATCGTTTTACTTCTATGTGCTATCAGCTGTGATTTATTACTTGATACCGGTCTCCTTTGATTGATTGCATGACCTTGGCTGTACTGACGTGATTGTGAATACCCTCTACGGCTTAGGTCACATTCCAAAAGCGGGGATCGACCGGGATGTTTTAAGAAAAGAAAAATCAAATTATACACCTAGAAAAAAAACACAAATTATGCCCTTGAATCTTATTTTGACATTTTGTGTATTTGATTTCTGTTATATCATTCGTTTTGCTCCCGAAATCTGCCTGACCGGGCCCCTTTTTAAAAATGTGACCTAATAAGTAATCCTTAGTCAATAGACCGGGTCACCAAAATGGCCATTTGGTGCCAAACAGAAAGACAAAGGTTGACTTACTGCGGGAAAAATAACATTTTCGCACAGGAAAGTTGCTAAATAAGCCATTGTTGGATGCTTTTCAAGAAAAGAAATGAAGAAAAAACTGAATGGAAAGATTGCAAACAAAATTAACCCCAATCTCAACCTAATTCTAAATCAACTGGAGTCGTCGGAGGCCTGGTGCCAATACGTCCTGATACCATTTGAGAAGCTAACCTACATTGCATTTACCATGGCGTACATGACTTCCTACCTGCTGTTTTATTGCTATAATTGTAACGTTGGTGGTCAGTTTCCCCCTCCACATAATTACAGATTTCGCCATGATACCATTTCCGAGAAGCCCACCTCCTGCATGACCTCGACCAAACGTGGTTTGCTGCCCGATTTGGGCATCTTATGAATAAAACCGGTTCAAACAAAAGAGACAAATACAGCATGCTAAAAGAAGTTGCGGAACAGGTTACATACGATAATATGAAATGTCACAGACAACTACACAATGACCAAATAGGGCATGTAAGTATGTTCGGATGTTTATCTGCATCATATTTCATGTTTTACATTTCTCTTGCATTTCAATTTGTCCCCTTCAAAAATATTTTCACTGTAATTTAAGACCATTTCAATAGGTTTCTCTCGTTTAATTTACCTAAAAACCCTTGATAGTGTTATATAGTTCAAGCTGTATGTGTAACTGTGCATTTACCATTTCACAGGTATCTGCAGATACAGGTGTGGAACTAGGTACTGGGAGAATTTTAAACGCTACACTTGCATTTATTTAACACATTAGGCCACACCGACTTAATTATATGGATAACATCCTCTGGAGAACTCAAAATAATGTGCGTGGGCGGAAAAATAGAAATCCAGCAAATGAAAAAGAAAATGCTGCTAAACCATAGGACTTAAAATCTGTTATTACGAATTAAACCAAAGAACACGGTCTATCAAAAGAAACAACAAACCTTTATTAGCAAGAGGCACAACTAGGTAGCCTTGTTATCTTAGCAGGCTCAGCTGAAGTAATTGATATTCAACATATTGGCGAGTGGTCAAAGAAGTACACTATTAGAAGGTATATGGTGCCAGGGACTGTGAATGATATATTACTATAATTAGAATAAGTAAAAGGCAATTTAAAGTCCGCCATATCGAAATCAGAACAAAACGACACACCAAATAATAATACATATATATAAATACATTGCAATAACAAATAGCGCAAATTAATGTTTGTCAATCAAACTGACAAGTGACCTCGACTCCTTTTCCATTTCTCTTATCGTTCTGAATAGAACGTATATGGCTGACTTTTTTAATGCGAAGCTGTTTGGGAGATATTCGCTTGCCGTTTGACAGTCTTTCGTACAACTGTGCAAATACCCCCCTCACATTATATACTGTCTTCGTAGTGTACGTACTTCGCGATCGAAGGTCGGCTGATTTTAAGATCTTAAGATGGTCTTGCGTATTTTTCGCCCCAAAACTGTCCCCCTCACATATAAGTGAGGCTCGTGCGATCGACGGTGAATAAATCTATGATAACGAACCTCCCATGATTTCTTGCATGCGGACAAGGTAACACAAGGTAACATCAATAAATGTTGAAGATCAATAACTGTTGCTTATTTTGTTGTGGAATCTTTGTAACCAATGAATGGAATGCGCGGGCATAATAGAAATGGAACAAGAAAGGAAAGGGTGTCACAAAGCTAGCCTAAATAATATCACTGGGGCCACATTGTTAAAATTACCCTCACATTCCCAGAGAGTCAATATTTTTCAACAAACTGAAGTCTTGCGAACGTCGCCTAAACGTTGCCCGACTGACGGGCGGTCGCTATCCGATTTGCGCTCGATGATTAATAACTATGCATGTGTTAGCCTATCGGCCTTCAATCGTTGGATTGACGCAAGACGATTGACCGATACCCTTGCGAGGTACGCACGATTTGTACGCACGATCTGCTACTCGGTAACCAGCTCTGCGATCTCAGAGATCTCCTGCGAGTTGTCGCCTATGTTAAGAACATGTTTCGCTGCACCGCGACCATCGTGCGACCCCTGAAAATCGCCGGAGATCCCTTACAATTGCAAGATGATTGTGAGAACACCGGACGTCTCACTTACGAAAATGTCATCTAGAGCTCGTAGACTAGTCTTCTGATCCATTTTAGCCTAATGTGAGGGGAGTAAAACAGAACTTCCCTTTGCCGACGTCGATTTTATATACCCTTCTTTGATGCTGGCGCATTTTGATGGCACGTTCAACGTAGCATACTATCCAAGGAGAGGCTCAGGTGTTTCTATTGCTGTTTGTTTAACATAAACTTTGAACAATTAAATTGTAAGTAACTTTAAACTGCCAAATTTTCAGCCTAAGAAAACGCTCTCAGTGAAAGGGTATGAACAGACTGACCTCCGAAAAGAAACCCTCGAACAAGGTCGACAATCCTATCTTCCGGGTCTGGCACTCCATGCGCAGGAAGTTGTTACACTAAGATAAGATTAGGCCCGATGACTGATTGCATACAAAGTAAAACAGTTTAACAGTGGTATACAGAATTGTATGCTTAACAAAGAAGGAAAATGAAATACATAGATAAAACAACATCAAGTAAAGTTGTTGGTCCTGGGATTAAAAAAAAAAAAAGTAGGGGCCGGGGAATAAAATTCTTTTAAAAATTCGAGACGTCTCCGTTTAGGTAATGACTCATACAAAACAAGAAGGAGCTTTAGGTTTTCAGCTCAAAAAAAAAAAAAACACCCCTACTACACAGTCCCTGCACCTGCTTGATAATCATTGAAACGTATGCCCTACTTGACTAAAAAGTTCACTGCAATAATAAATGTACCCACATCACAAGGAGCTAATACTTACACCTACTTATCGTACTGAACATTGTTGAATGGCTTTAGAATTTTCTGAATGGAAGATGTGGTGAGTTTTGTCACTTTCGGAAAAAGAAAAGCTGGTGCGATTCCAACAACCAATCAGTTATGCACAGGAGCTCCCGTAAAAGAATATATTCTTCCATATGGGCCTGGGGCATATTTGGCAAGCTCCGTGGTGATTTGAAACAGTCCAATGTTGCGTGGAAAGGGGTATGGCTGAAATATGTTGTTTTTGCTCTCAAGGAAATGTCGGCCTGCTTTTTGATAAAGTCACACAAACTCTTATGAGCTAGAGTTCGACGACCGCATACCTCCATGAAATATTTAAATCTTTTGTAAATGTTATGCAAATGACAAACTAGGGGCCTCAATTCTAATTATTAGTCTTTGTTATTATGAACATCCTTGCCTAAGCTACCTACATGCCTAAAATGATAGAAATTCGACGTTCATTTCTGTAGTTATCTTCATTGGAATGTGTTTTAGCTGCATAACAATGTATGCACAATAGTTTTGTGCTCGTCGAAAATACCAGGCGTACTTCGGGAAACATGATAACCACGGTGTCATTAATGACGGCATCGACATACACATAATTCCATGACGCGACTCGGGTGCCTTCATAAAGTTAGATAATTGCACATTTCGTAGGCCGAAATTTTTTATCCATACAAAATAATATTCTATGATGAGAGGTAATTGCAGTACTATTGAATAATGGTAGGCGTTGCTTTTCATTAGTAAACATTAACATAGATGTTTCGCAGAATATACTTTTCACTTATGACAATGACGGTGACTGCTTGTGATTTTTTTTTCCCAAAGAAATATCAATCATGCAGAACACGATGAATCAGAGCCAAAAGGTTTACGGAGCATGATTTTTTTTCTTAGTATAATGCAAAAAAAGCGTGTTCTGACTTTTAAAGACATTATCCATCTTCGATCTATTTTGTCTCCATCGGCGTGTATATCACTATTACCTACCTACCTAGTCTACAACTAGCTGTGCATTTAACAACAAAATTGTGCTGCAAACATCACGACACAGTAGCGATGGAATTTGATATGGAATAATGATATGTTCAGTGGTTGCACTCTTAATCAATGTTATCATCACTGTCTTGATGTAAAATTGACACAAAAAGTTTTGAATACTTTGTTTATGTGTATTTGTGTTTGTTTATGTGTGTGTGTGTGTGTGTGTGTGTGTGTGTGTGTGGTGGAGTAGATAGTTAGCGAAGTATGTAAAGAAATTGACTTCAGAGCGCTGAAATCTAAACCATAACTCCTGTAGAATGTGTAGTGTTAACTTATACTTGTCTAAGTTTATTGATATAATTGCGTTTGTACAATTACAATATCATTTTATCAGATGCGTTTAGTTCTATATTGTTTAGTTGAATTTTATCAACAGAATACTCAATGTATGTCATCTTTCATCATCATCGTCGCGGACATCATCTTTAGAACTAGATTATGATATTATATATACTCACCATAAGCTGGATGGTCAATTATATCGCGGCTTTAGCAATCTCATAATTATTTATAAGTCAGTCAACTAGCTATGCGATAACATTCAATTTCCATGGTGCTAGAGGAATTTCTATGTTACATGCTAAAACGCGCGCACGGACGCACACACAAACACTAAAAACACAGAGAGAGAGAAAAAAGAGAGAGACAGAAGGACACACACACACACACAGACATACACACTGATTGACGTACAAAAGGACACATTATTTCACATATCCCCGAGGAGACTTTTTGTCATATTTTAAACATTTGTTTTGAATAAATAAATGAATTTTTTTTCTCTGTATCTCTTGTCCTGGACGTGATATGGTCTTGCCATTTGGTTGGTATATAGCTTGCAGTGTCATGGCAAAGTCGGGCAGCTTTCAGCCCCTAACATTTAATTTTAGGGGCATTTTGTCAAGACATTCCAAAGAGGGTGACTACAGAAAGGATTGACAAATTGGCATAATTTTAGGCATGTAGGTAGCTTGGGCAAATATATATGCATAATATGCATATTATGCAAATACCTAGTTTGCATGATTAAGGCGGAAATTGTATAATTCCATTGTTTGCAATAACTGGACTTCAATAAATGTAATACTTGTTAGGTGATAGGTGGAATATAAGCAGATACCAAATACGGTAATGAGTAACTTATTTGCATAATGTATATCAACATTTTAAAAGCGCTTTATGATTAAAAACGGGGATTTTATAATTGTGGCATGCGTACGTTAGTCAATGGTGAACAACACCATGCATAAATTATATCAATGGTTAGTCAATTGCATGAAATTTGCAAAAGCTCTATCTAAATACCACATGTGGGCATGAGGTCGCCGAACTCTAGTTATCTATTTATTTTATAAATCTATATTTCATCAAAACATACCCAGTCTAGTCGTATCCAATCTTCTCCTGAGATTGTAAGTCGAAGCCTCGTAGGACGCCCAAAATCTGGCGCAGCAAATTCCTCAGTGTACTCCATCCTTCAATGTTGATCATGTGAGGTAAAGGCAACAATTGGTCTATGAAGACACAAACATAATCATTGCACGAGAAAACCCGGCAAAACCAGGCAGAGGCCGGAAGTTGGGGGTCGGCCAAATGAGATTACCTGTACTGTACCTGTACGTTATATCGTAATTGACAAAAAAGTACAATGTACACGTGTCTAGTACTAATCAGCATTAATTTTGACCTTTGTTGTGGTCTACAAACTACGACCCGTTCACAAATAATTACCGATTTACTCTAGCCCAAAACCCGAAAAAATCCGCAGAACGACAACAAGCGTTCTGTATTACCCAATGAGATGACGATTACTAGTATTTTGATAGATATCTGTCCCTCTCTCCCGCAATAGTAAAGCTATCCAGCAGAGCCACTGCGCATAGCAAATGATGGGCCTTAAAATGACTACAATCTACAGTAATAAAAAAATCTGTTTGACGCAAAGCTATTATACATACATATTGAATATATACTTATACATATCAATTCATGTGCCCGATTTTTGGAAAAAGCATTTTAAATTAACATTTTTCCTTTACAATAAAGACTATTAGAAATGCCATTTTAAACTAAATTTTTACGTCAATCATTCCTCCCTGCTTGGTTCTATTAAGGAAAATTTAATGCCGTCTCATTCCGATTGGCTAATGCCCTGTGCCACTGTTTTCTAATTAGGTTTAGGCGCTCATAGTTTTTAGTTTATATAATTCACAGAAGTGGATTTATCTGTTATCACATGATGCTACAACGTCATAAGCAATATAAAATTGGTTGTAGCCCTCTAAAAAAACGATAATGCATATTATTGTACCTACCCTGGATCAGGTAGGCTGGATATCCTTGTTGTCGCACAGACGTCATCACAAACGTCAGAGAAGATTTCTACTGTTATTTGGTCACCAGTTTGAGCATCCGTCGATGTACTCGTTTTCAATGTCAGCTTGTAGGCCACTTTTCGGTGAATGGACAGAAGAATATTATTTGTCATTTGTTGCGCAATGAGTTACATATAAGTATATACACATAGTACAAGTATATTTATTTATTTATTCATTTATTCATTCATTTATTCATTCAAGATATAGGATTTAAGCATATATCTTCACTTTTTATTACTATGTATTACAATGAAGTAACACTACGATCACTTGTCATTACCTGCATGTATGCAGGTATGGTTTTGATGCTGGTGGAAACTTTTCGGTAGCCGGGGATGTAGGGCGCTGTATCTCGTGAACGGATGGTGCGAGCACGACGATTTTTGGTACGTGGGTTGGGGGTGGTAGCCTGACACTCAGGTGTGATTTTGGGCCTCCTGGCGCTTGACCTTGACATTGAAGGTGGCATTTTTTGTGTTTTTGGGGCACGTTTGGCGCTGTGTGTCCGGAACGATACGCGCCATTGCGACGATTTTTGGTGCATGGGTGGGGGGTTGTTGCCTGTTGCCTAGGATTGACTTTGGGCCTTGTCGCGTTTGAACTTGACCCGGCAGGTCGAATTTTGTGTCCGGGAGGGGTGTTTCCGGAGTTATATCTTCTGAACGGCTGGTGCTGGCGCAATGATATTTGGCACATGTGTCGGCGGTGGCTGAATAATGCTCAATTTTGATTTTGGCGCCCTTGGTGCTTGAACTTGACATTTTAGGTTACCTTTTGTGCGGGCACGGGGCGTGCGCTGTATCTCCGGAACGCAAGGTACCATTATGTTGCTATTTGGTACGTGAGTTGTTTGTGGTGTCCTGGTGGTCAGGTTTGATTTTGGGCCTCCTAGTGCTTGAACTTGATACTGTATAGGTTGACCCTGTTTTTGTGTGGTTGGAGCATCCTCCCAATATCTGCTTGGTTTTAAAAACAGATTATGGTTGGGTGTAGAACCATCATCTGGCCTGGGCCACCTTCAATGTATCAGGTTACTTAGTGGCACTGACAGTTTGCCAGATGACGGGAGTGTACAAGATTATATATCTGTTGGTCAGGTATAATTGGAAATTGCTTATTACTCTTTGTGGTGTTTCTAGAGCTGTATAGTACTGAGTTTTAAGTTCCGGTACAAGTTCATTTACCCTGTTGGCAATCATGGTTGAACTTGAACTTAAACAGAAGAAGATGCAATTTTCTAATGTGGAGGAGAACTGTATAGAGTGTGGGCATAAGAGAAAGGTATGTGTATGATTTGTCCTGTGTTTCTTTTTGTTTCTTTGGTAATGCCATTTCCATACTGTATACAGGTAATTTGTTGTTTTGGGCTAGTCATATTCGCTTGGTTTTTGGGCCTGCTTAATCTATGGTACAGGCAGGGTTAAGTGGTGGAGGCTTAGCTTTGTTCTGTTTTGAATTCAGTATCGTTTGTTGCATTTTGTCGCGGCAAATATATGATGGAATTCCCCTTCTAAGCAACTGCTCATTGGTTTGCGGGGATGTTTGCTGGGTGTTTGCTCTGACTACAACAGCTTCTGAACTTTTCAAAGCTTCCATTGCCAGCAGCTTGCCATCTATAAATGGGATTGACAAGGACATTTTTCATAGTAAATTGTGCTGTTAAATTTGGCTTAGATACTACAGGAGATTTAGGTTTGGGTTGGATGGATTGAATGAAAATATCATACCACCCTGGGGACTAACTGTTGCTGCTGCATGGGGGCTACCACTATTCATATTGTCTAATGTCTATGGAACTACAGATAAAAGTATCATTGGTCAAATTATGCAAGTAACATTCCGATGTCAAGTGAATAACACCCCAGAAATAAATCTTTAATGAATATCATTGGAAGAACACAAACCAAGGAGACTTAGCACCTGCATTAGGTCAGTACATTGAAATAGGAAGATATTAGTATATCATGTGACAGAGTAACTACATGTGCATGGGCCATCTGAGACAAAAAAAGGTAGCGTCTCAACAACTTCAAAGTACTGTGGTTGGTTACATACTTAAGAAATCCAAAATAAGTAATGTTCATCCATGTCCAAACTTACAAATTCAGAAAATGGAATTTCAGAGTCAGACTTTTGCATGGTGCACAACCAACACGGTAAAAAAGCTCATTTTTCCAACCACGTACCATAGACAAAAAGGCAAAAATACACAATAGGTCTACAGAAACCCAATACATTTCATGCAGGCCTGAGGTCTACGAACTCTTGTTATTCATGTTTTGAAGCCAGACAAAAAAAAAAATTAGTAGATGCTTATTAAGCGTTTACCCTATCAAGAATGTGCTCTCTTTAACTCATGGGACGGAAGGATGTCATTTTGCCACCTCTTCGTAATTTCCTATCGTCGTTGGGAACGGTAATGAAATTATGTAATCGTTAAGTTTTATATTACCTGTGCTAGTTTGCCACTTCTACATCCGCTCCCGTCGATTAAACTGTATGGAGAGTTTTTGAGATTTGTGACATCATTTGTATATCTTGGCATTGCTATTAATGATAGACTGAGTGATGATGACTGTATTCTTGCCCAGCTAAGGGGTCTGTATTGTCGTGCAAATACTATAATTCGAAAATTTTGTCTGTGTTCACCTACTATTACGAAAACACTGTTCATATCTCACTGCTCCCAACTTTTTGGTGCGCAGTTAAGGAATTCTTTTCGTACGACTGTTCTGTCGAAATGTCGCATTGCTTACAACAATTGTTTTCGTATAATAATGAATTTTCCTAGATCTTGTAGCGCAAGTGAAATGTTTGTATTTAACAATACGGATACCTTCGACGCCAGATGGCGTAAACAGTGCGAATCATTTGTAAATGGGCTTTTCAATTCATCCAATACCATTGGGCAGTCTGTGCTCAGGTCTGACTCTTTTTACCACAATTCTTTCTTCCACAATCTCTGGCGGCGCTGGGGAATGTTTCAGTAGAACACTTGTTGTAGTACACAGTGTAGTGTGTGTATGATTCTCAGGAATCCCATGGTGGAAGGAGTACACGCTTTGAGTTCATGGAGTCGGATTTTCATTGCAGCAAAAATACTGATTTCATCAAAAACTCGATGGCCTACAGCCTATGATTATACTAAAAACATTTTTAAGAAACGGCGCTCTTCCTATTGTGTAATAATGAACCCCCCATTTGTTTGGCCGACCACTTAATTTACTAAACAATGGTTATTTGTAACGTTCGATCACAAATGTAGATACTTTCGATGTTATGCACCTACAAAATGGTTCGTCATGGTTAAAAAATCCTCTTAGTCAACTGACACCAAAACAAAACGTATTTTAGAGCTATTGATTAAAAACAAGGTAACTTAGACATTTCTTTTTGATGTGCGATTGGTTAACTCATATAGCATAGATTATTTGAGCAGTTTGACAGTTGAACTCTGACCTCTGTATCTATATATAAAGATTGTGGGTTGTTATATGAAAAAAAAACTATTGAAATATTAGTTTAAAAGAATAGGATTAAGAGAATAAATCCAAGTCAATTGTTTTGAGATTCTTAAAGATTGAAGACTGTTATTGTAATTTTGTCAAGAAGCAGACGAAAACTATAAGGCACTGTAACAGTTCTAATTGGCGCGTTTTTGCAGATGAGAATAATGTGCATCTTGTACACACTGTCATTCTTATTCTTTTTCTTTATTAGCAAAGAACAGCAAATAACACGATCCAAATTTAAAGGGGAAAATCCAACTTGTTCCCTTTTTTCGTCTCGAATTTTCAAACCTCAAGATACCCAAATGTTGAAAGTGAAGCTGCTGAGTATGCTATAATAAAGCGCCATCAGCGCGGCTAAAAGCCGCCGATGGTCATCAGCGCGGCTAAAATCCACCGGTCACAGCTCGGTTAAAAGCCGCAGGTGCCTTTAGCGCGGCTAAAATCCGCCCGACACAGCGCGGTTAAAAGCCGCCGGTGCCTTCAGCGCGGCTAAAAGCCGCCGGTGCCTTCAGCGCGGTTAAAAGCCGCCGGTGCCTTCAGGGCGGCTAAAAGCCGCCGGTGCCTTCAGCGCGGTTAAAAGCCGCCGGTGCCTTCAGCGCGGCTAAAAGCCGCCGGTGCCTTCTGCGCGGCTAAAAGCCGCCGGTGCCTTCAGCGCGGCTAAAAGCCGCCGGTGCCTTCAGCGCGGTTAAAAGCCGCCGGTGCCTTCAGCGCGGCTAAAAGCCGCCGGTGCCTTCAGCGCGGCTAAAAGCCGCCGGTGCCTTCAGCGCGGTTAAAAGCCGCTGGTGCCTTCAGCGCGGTTAAAAGCTACTGGTGCCTTCAGCGCGGCTAAAAGCCGCCGGTGCCTTCAGCGCGCCGTCGGTCGCAGCTAGCGCGGCTAAAAGCCGCAAGCTGCAGCGCGGTTAAAAGCCGCCGTATCACAGCGCAGCGCGGCCAACAGCCTTGTAACGTCGGCGCGGCTAAAAGCCTCGTGCCACCAGAACGGCTAAACGTTAATAACGGCCCTGTTCCTAGGAGCGATTCTCTATAAAAGAATGAGATGATTCAATAACGTGTTCTCACAAAAGTCAGCGGTCCTATCAAAGTTTTTAGTTTTGTATTCAACTGATATGATACAATGAATGTCAACATATTGACAATATTACTATTACACTACATTAATAGCATCATGAAAAGCGTCACACTACTAATGTTGTACTTTCTTGGACACTGGACACGCGTATGTAGAAAGTTATATTTCCCGCAAGGAGATTTAGACATCCAAATAGAAATGCAATTTTGGAAAACCTTCCTACTTAGAACCGGATGAAGGTCTTTCCCAATTGTGTTACCCCACATTTGACAACACAGGTGTACTTGAAAAAAGACATAGGAATATCATTATTACCACACACCATAGTCTTGTTTCAGTCTGTCAGGCAACCGAATTATTTTATGCTCCAATCACCAATCCAGGCAAGACATTTCGTAGTGGAATAAGTACAAATAGAGTCTATAGTACACTAGGGGAGTCAGCCGGCCAGTGGAGTACGTGTCTTGTCTTGTGACAGATGTACAGCGACGATCTCCTCATACTTGGCAGTGTATTCTTCGAGAGGCTTGTTCTCAATCGACTCCCTCACATACACCCCGTCGTTGTTTGGCACGGAGTTTCAGGCGCTGTTTGTCCTTGTAGGTGGTGATGACCTTCACAAACTAGGGTACCATCTCTTGACCATCGTTGGACCCTGCCGGGACGACCGTGAAGTCGTCTGTCTTGTACAAGGGGTCCTGTAAACAAAGTGTTAAAGGGCTATTAGGAAGGTGGAATGACATTTGTGTCATATGTTGGGCGACAGTGAAGAATAAAACATGTCTACAAAATAGATAGGAAATTCATGTAATTGAAAAAAAATGTTGGATGTATTTGGTCTCTTCAGGTGAATCAGCGTGTAACAGATATGAACCACTATTCTCTTAGGAAAGGTTGGGTCCTAGTGATTAGTAGTGGCAGGAAATCTCGGCCATTATAAATCCCAGCTACCCAACCTCTGCTTGGAGAATATGTACCGCGAATTTTTTTTGTGGTAGCGTATCTGTTGTGGTTGGTAACAAGCGTTTTAGGAATTGCCGACAGGGCCGGAAGGAGGTGTTGATTGATAGGTTGGAGAAACAGCCACTCTACTATACTAATACGTCCCCGAATCATATGGTCGGTGTCTTTTTCTTGACATTTCAAGTTATACTAAGGTTTAAAGCTGATTTTACAATTTAGCACCTCCTGATGCACGCAGTTATAATGGGTTAGTATGCTAAAGGTTGCTACACTTACGGCCGATACCATGTCACCGACCGGTCTATGGCATATCCGTCTAACTAAAGCGTATTGTATGTAATCTTAACTTTTCGCGGGACGACAAGTCTTTAAATGTCCATTAGCGTCTTGAATTCACACAGAAAGGGACACACGTCTCGGCGTGTGTAACGGCCATTAACAGCAGATTATCACCTAATTAAATTGATTGTAAAGTATGTGTGGATTAACATCCAGATGGCCGGTCCTGTGCCCGTTGTGTGGGGCACTGTAAACCCTTCAAATTGGTCTGTTGTATCAAAAGCTCCTTAATTGTATAGATGATATTTTTCGGGATACAAATTAAACCAACTTTTGGCTAATTTACCTCATCTGTCTTTTCTTCTTCTTATCCCGACTATCGTTTACGAGAAAGTGTGACGGACGTCGGCTATGCAAGGACAATCATATAAAACGTTGTACATCACACACATAGGAGATACAAAAAGTTTGAAGACTATCCCATCTTGGGATACAGACGTTGAAAGTAGGTCAAAGTAAAATGGTAGCGCCGAACCTTTTGTATGACTAACATTCTGAGAGTCGAGACTCTTAGGATACAGAGTTTTGGGCACTTTTCAAGGAACACTATGCTATCTAGAGAGACTATTTTATACATGGACGGATTACTACAGAATGACCCACATATAATAAAGAAACGCGTTGGCTGGCAGTTTTGCTGAGGTTTTGTGCGCTCAAATTTCGTCTACTTAAAAGTAATCATGAAATGTCAAAGTATCATATTGATACCATGAACAACCGGTACCTGTTCCTCCTGTCAGTATCCCACCCCACCTCCCCTGTGCACAAGTGGAAGGATCATCAGGGGTGTTCAAGATTCGATCGCTGCAATTCTCGTCCTGCGTGCAGCCTTCAACTCATTGTAAATTTGACAACACAAACTTGTTTCAAGCATAACTATCTATTCTCTAAGGAATCATGCTCTTGGAATGTACCCGCGATAGTACATGCAATAGGTATGCACCTTGCACGGCAGCAAAAAGATGTTAGCAAATTGAGTTGGGAAACTGCAGTTTATTTATTGTAAGTAATTTTAATCTATCAGTTCTGTTTCCGTTTTTGTTTAAAAAGATTTTCTGTCATATATGGTTTTATATGGCAATGGCATTCTGGAACTGGAGTGTTTGCCTGTGTGTGTGTGGAGACAGGACCTGTATAGGCTCAGATATTGTGTTCAGAAACTTGCGGTGTTTTACCACAACAGGAACACCAGAAACACGTGCTTATCATTTCCAAAGCTCAATGTACGTTTCAACCGAAAGGTTTATAGGGTTTTATATAGTTGGACACCGTTTGCCCTTGGATAATGACTCCCCCCTCCATATATCTGCTTGGACATAACGAAAGCACTGGCGATTAGTTCCTGTGACACCGGCCCCCCGCTCCCGCTGGGATGGAGATCTGCATCACTGCATTTGCCCCGGGTTTGAGGATAGGGTCACATTACCGCTCGCCCTCCAAACCTTTTGTTGTTACTCAACTACGGTTGTCAAAGAGAGTGGGAACAAGGAAAGTGGGGAAAGCGGTATACGATAAGAAAGTCACATTTTTTTCGCAACAATCTCTACTTGGAGATTGAGAGTGATACATTGGCTCTACCCTGGGAGCCAGACAGGACCGGGTAGCTAGCGAGGTTTGTTAGCAAGTTTTGTTCGGGGAGCCAAGGCAGTCAGCCCGACAATCTCACATTAGCACTCCGGGGGAGTTTAAGCCCGAATGAGTTATCGCTGAAGGGTAGGTCCTAGCTGCCCGATCCCGGATGGCCTCCAGGGTACATTGGCTCTATTGAAAAACAAGGACTTACATGTAACTCGTGTGACAAGGTGAATTTTGCTGCAGACGAAAGCAGCTACTCTCCATGTAGATACTGTTGGAGGAAACGTGTGACTTTCTTATCTAGTTATTATATGCCGCGTTTTTGTTCGCATTCCTTCAGTTTTCCCCGATGGCCGACAACATCTGCTCGGCTGATTTACGGGTTGCAAAATTGTCATCATTATCTGTCGACGACGGGGTTATACCGCACCTCACGGGGTGACATACCCTTCTGTAAGCTGAACACAAGAAGTGGACTATCGTTCGGGTGAATGATGGTACGGTAGGATAAAACCCTGGCCTTTAGGTCCTAAACTAAATAAACATGCTGTCGATTATGCCACAAGATCCTATGCAAAAGATATTTATAAAATGAATAATATCACAGTATGTCCCCTGAGACACTACTGTCCAAGCAGAAGTTACTCTGTGGATTTTGTTACATGTTATAGCTAACATGCATTGGCATAATACAGGTCATAAGCCTTATACCGGTCGATTAAAAATAGTGGAACTTAAAGAGATCTACACATGCAACAATAGTTTTTTCTGAGGTATGCACACTTCAGACATCTAGGTGTCCAATACATAATTTACAAAGCATCGATAACAATGCATTCGAAGACAACAAGGCCAAAAGTTTTCAGGTCATTTTCGGGGCAGGCGAGCTCGTCGTGGGACAAACACACTGTCACGTTCATCGCCAGATTTGTAGATAATAATCACATGTGCTCACGGCACAAGACGAGCATGATTCAACAGCAATCTTGAATTTCTTTTGATGACCTACAAGTTACAACTCGTGTAAAAGTGTGAGGAACCGTTGCATTATCGCCCGGATCTACGGCTGAATGGGTCAAATTGAACGTACGCCGCCATTTTCCCGCCATTTTCAATGCTACGGCCAACAGTAAAGTTTTACGTCATAGCGGTTGTGACGGACCAAAATTAAATGAAAATTCTTGTCAGTATACGCCCATTTTCTCATGACTTTTTGTATGCTCATGCATATTTTTGTTTTGTGCAACTACTAACAGGAAAGAAAGGAACAACAGAGGATGTATAAAGGGGGGCCCCAAAGCCCTTTTCCGTAGAGCGTAATCAGCGGTTTTAATTCTACGTACTCCGTAGCGGGACCGTTCGAATTCAACGTAGAGCGTAATCGGTGCATTTTGCGTCGAGCGATATTGGCCCCTTTAATTTAACGTATTACGTAGAAGCTAACCGGATTTTACCGTAAAACGTAATTCATATTAATTTTTCGTCAAGCGTAATCAAAGTTTCATTAAACTTAACTAGTCAACCGGCAAATTTTACCCGCGAAAATGCTGGAAATTGCGTTTCAAAGGGTCCAGATTTCAAAATTTCGCCGGACATTCCTTGCTATGGCTCAACACTTCGGCACTGGACATGGTGAAAATATGTTGCGGGAGCGTCGTCCCCCAACTAGTAGAAATCTTTTTACCGACCTTAGCTTAGTTAAGAAGCAAAATTTGCCCCTTAAATGCAGGAAATGGCATTTCAGAGGGTCGAGATTTCAATTTTTCTCCGGGCGCCGGGCGGCCCTTGCCACGGCTTGCGACGGCTTGGGCCTCCGACGCTCACGACTCTCCGGCGCTCGTCGCCCTCAAAGACGTTTCTCTGACAGAAATGTCATTACATTGAGCATATGCCTGCCAGCAAAATTTGCCCCTCAAAATGCAGGAAATGGTGTTTCAGAGGGTAAAAATTTCCAAATTTTCCCGTACCTACCTTGCGACATTTCGACTGTTCGTGCTTTCGGCACTCGAAATCTGAAAATGATGTTTGGGGGCGTTGCCCAGCTTAAAGCTAAAACCATGTGAATTTCTAATTGGATGCTATTTAACTTAGCTTAGTCTGTGAGCAAAATTTGCCCTTCAAAATGCATAAAATGGCGTTTCAGAGGGTCAGGATTTCACAATATTCCCGGGGAGCATGCCCCTGGACGGCCTAGGATTGTCGCGCCTCCGCTTTCGGTGCTACAAGTGCTGAAAATTACGTCACATGAGAAATTTGCTGTCGCCGCCTTTGGCTAGCAAGACGTCTTTAGAAGTTAAGTTTTAATCTTATTGATGGAATTATCAGTTTTGTTTAGATCTCATCTTCACATGTTCTCCGTCGGCGGAGTTCAGCCAAAAGACAATAAAAATTTGCATAATGCATTATGAAATTTCGTAATTTAGCGTAGAGCGTAATAAAGTGTCCATAATTTAGCGTATTACGTAGCCGGCCCTCCCGAATTTAGCGTAGAGCGTTGTCGGTACCCCCCCTTTGGGGCCCTCATAAAGGTACATAGCGGCAGTTAATTGTGCCGTGTTTCGTTCGGCCGGTATAGTGCACCCCCTTCCAACCACGCGCCCGTTCTCCGTGCAATTCCGCGGTGTGTTCCAATTACGATATTATGTTTTTAGCAGGACCAGAGAGACAAAATAATTTACACAGAAGACAAGTGGCAAAGGTAAGCTGTAACAGCAACATGTAACTGGAGAAAATGATGCGTTGATCATTTGCCAAATTAGCATTGCTTGAGAAATTGCAGTAAACCGACCGGTATTATGCCAATGGATGTTAATTACGTTGGCTAATTGCTTTATGTTTTTTAAAGTTTTCTTCATGTTCACTGACACGCCTAAAGGCACGTCAAAAACACGCCGAACCTCTGCTCGGAGAATACCTAACCTATCAACACCAACCGTTTCGACGGATCATTGATGTCGGTGGGAATGCAAGCCGAAACACATACCATATGTAGATCGTAATCTTCACCAGCTTGAGACAGGAATACAGGAGGCTGATCACAACGTTACTGACCATCCCACATGCTCGGCCTTGCATTTACTCTAAGTCTAAGCAGATGTAAGAATCCGTCAAATTCTAAGTTCTTGGTGTTTAAGTAACGTTACGTTGTTTTTTTAGTCTTGTTTTGTTTTTGGCTTCTGATGTAGAAGAAGACGAATCGTTAAGATACAAGAGTACGAAATTGATTTTGAGCTAGATTTGCGAACGGCGAAAGTATTTAAAGCACAAAGAGGATGCTGTAGCGGGATCAAGAACTCCACGAAATCATCTTTTGGAAGTGACGTAAAACGGGGGTCCCGTGTTCGAGGAGATACTCTCAAAGCAGAGGTTAATAGGCTCCAGCTGTTTTTTTAACGTTTTTTAGTCGTTTTTATCGGGCTTTCTATTTTGTATTGTATCTCGCATTGTCAAATCCTAACTTAGGTTTTGACAGTAGAGTTTTGACAATACAAGATACAATACAAAATAGAAAGTTTGAGCCGGAACAGCCGGAGCCCTAACCTCTGTTTGAAGCCTCGAGCACGTATCAGCCTAATTACTCACACTTTGGGAACCTACTGGCTGCAAGTAATACACCAGATTAATTATGGGCCAGAATGCTTACATCTGCTTGGACTGATTTGCTGATGTAAGGATGTCCCATTGGCAAAGTTTATCATCTGTTTTTACAAGACTCAGCTCCATTTTTAATTAAAGGGTTTACAACGCTTTGGAGAAGGAGAAAGCAGACAAATTAAAACAACTCCGAGAGATCCGAGTCCTTACATATGTAACATACTGGCCGAGCAGATGTGGTGGGAGAGGCTCAGAGGAAACCAAGTACACGGTGTGTTGAATGATATTTCCCTCCCAGGCTAGACACTCCTACACATACATACATCCTTGTACTTGGAGATTACAGTTGGCTGGGTGAGCTCGCCCACTGAAAGATTCTACCCCGCCAGGCTAATATGCTATTTCGTATCCTTTCATTTACTAGGAAAGCTACTCTCCAAGCAGAGGTTGAGTCGCGTGGATATAGTAGTATTTTTTCCGACTACTATATCTACGCGACTCAACCTCTGCTTGGAGAGTATAGGGAAGCTACTTCACTGGGCCCAGCAAATATAGTAACCCAGCAAATCCAGTATACTGCAATTAGCTTTATGATAGATATTGTGGAAGCCAGATTGTTTTCAGGGCCAACACTGACAAACTCCTGTTTTCTATGACCGACATGTCACAAAGGAAATTCTACAACAGCCGCCCTGAGTGTCCTAGGTTACGCCTTGAGTTACGGAACCGCCTGGGGTTCAGTGATAACTGTCCAAGTAGAGGTTTGTGTAGAAGATTGTGTTTTCTGGTATCCCGCTGTCGGGGTGTAAACAGGGTCAGCTGGGGGTTTTAAAATTACCTTTGGGGTATGTTCACTATGAAAACAGCCTGGGAGATCGGCTTCTACCATGCCAGTAAACAAACATAGGCACCAACAAAGATCAACAAACAGTATACGAGTTTCACGACTTCCAGACTGTTACAAGCCAGCTCCCCGGCTTCGGGGCCGTAGAAGGACAAGCCGCTTATGGTCGGCTGGTTAATCTCCAAGCAGATCCTATGGTGCCATAAGATAGTAATATGTAGTTTAATATATACATTTGGGGAAACGGGTGTGGTGAGGGGTAAATATCATATCCTTGTTCCCTGTATATCAATTCCACAAGGTACGAATTAGGTTTCGGCGTTTGTGTGTTTGTGTGTGTGTTTTCATGCCTTTTGGGGTTCCTGTTCGAGACTCGGGAACTATATTACGGCTGGATACCAGGCTAATAATTCCAGGTTACAAAAACATAATAATTAAACACTCCTAGTAACTCATAAACAATATCGACATTAATACACCATGACTATAACCCTACTAACCTTTGATAAGAGAGCCAGTAGCGTTCCATGTGGAGACATCCGGTGACCGCCCTATGTTCGAGACATCCATGATGCACGCGGGTTTCCACGCGATTATCGTGTCCAGCGAAACTTCCGACCGCGCGCGACGACTGGATTCTCTACACTGTCCGCGGAGTTGGAACATATATTCGATGACGCTGATGTACCATCCAAAAACAAGTTGACGAATGGCACAAGTCTATGTGAAGGAAAAGTCTGTAGACAGCATAAGTTGAAGACGTGAGCTAAGTGCGCTGACCAGAACGGGTGAATGTGCTAATTAGAAACACATACGGCCTGACAAGGGTCGTTCTTCCCTACCAGGACAGATTCTGTTCCGCACCCTTGTGTAACATGGTAGATTGGGCCACAGCAAGTAAATTGTATGGATGACATCGAGCAGAAAAGTCAGATAGGGCGATAGGGAAAAATTGTGTGATGGGGCGACATTTCAAAATAGACACCATAAACGTTGTAACAAGAACTGAATGGACAAAACTTGGTATCACAGCCAACAAGGCATTCATTTCTGTATACAAGACGGGATTGAACTGTTGTAGTAAAAGTGACACTAGTGTGGTAGACTGACAACTACACTCATAGCTGGGGGCCCCAAAGCCCTTTTCCGTAGAGCGTAATCGGCGCTTTTAATTCTACGTACTCCGTAGCGGGACCGCTCGAATTCAACGTAGAGCGTAATCGGTGCATTTTGCGTCGAGCGATATTGGCCCCTTTAATTCAACGTATTACGTAGAAGCTAACCGGATTTTACCGTAAAACGTAATTCATATGAATTGTTCGTAAAGCATAATCAAAATTTCATTAAACTTAACTAGTCTACCGGCAAAGTTTACCCGTGAAAATGCATGAAATTGCGTTTCAAAGGGTCCAGATTTCAAAATTTCGCCGGACCTTCCTTGCGATTGGCTCACCCCTTCGGCAGTGGACATGGTGAAAATATGTTGCGGGACCGTCGCCTCCCAACTAGTAGAAATTTCTTCACCGAACTTAGCTTATTAAACAAGCAAAATGTGCAGGAAATGGTATTTGAGGGGGTCAAGATTTCAATTTTTTCTCTGAGCGGCCCTTGGCCTCTGTCACTACAAGGTGCATAAATGTGAAAATTATGTGAATTTTCTGGAAAATTCTATGAAAATGTGATATGATGTGATATTATGTGAAACATTTTGAGGTTCAATAGCATCACATTTTATCACATAAGTTGACATATAATCACATAAAATAACATTCACGTCACATTTCTGAGGGGTGGCACAGAAATTGAGCTTTATGTGAAAAAAATGTTATAAGTTTACATCACATTTTTTCACATTTCCCCAAAACGGTCTTGAAGAATCACATTCTGAAATGTAAAAATATGTTACCTAATGTGACATTGGTTGTGCAGCCATTATGTGAAATAATGTGACTGTCGATACACGTCTCGACCGGCTATACTTATGTGATTTTTATGTGAAAAGGGCTCTTGATGAAAATGTGAAATAATGTTAAATTGAATCACATTCTATGAAATGTGACTTCATGTTAAACTTATGTGAAATGCGGCCAGCTACGAAATGTGAAAACATGTGAAGACAACTGGCATGCTGAGAAATGTGAATTTTATGTGATGTTCACAAACTTGCAAGATGTGAAAAAAATGTGACAGGATATCACATTTTTTATTTGTGAAACTAATGTGATTTCCACTTATATAAGATATGAAGTAATTTGATTTGGCAGGCTATGTAAAGGTAAGTGTGCTAAAGTTGATGTATAAAGCCTTATTGATTTGTGTGCCGTTCGCTTGTATTTGCAATTACAAGCCAACGGCACACAAGCCAGCAACGAAATCAACAAGAACGTGCTTTATATTTAAGCAGAAGCGGACATACACTGGAGTTTGGAATAATTTTTTTTCTAACATGGACATGCTAAACGCCTCTAAGAAAGCTAATGGATCAAGTACATGTATATGGACAGGCGTCACTAATATGGTAATTGAGGTCAACTAGTTCATGTACGTACTCGGGATCGACCGTCCGAGCGGGTGTCGAACGTCGGCGAGTTGCGATCTCGAGCGAAGGCACCCGAAGGTCGCCGAAGGCGATCAAACCAAAAGGTCGCCCTAGGCGACCAGCGAGCGGAGCGTGATTTTTCTAGGAAGGAGAGCTAGTCAAGCGCTGATGGGGGCGTTTTATGAGCGCAGCGGGTGGACATTGTCTGGTGGCTCGGCTTGAGTGCCAGTTTGCTTGTGTGGCACCACTGTGTACTAGTGTGACACTTTTATATGTATACATCCTGACTTATTGTGACCTGTACTTAGCTCGGTTGGGCAAAATTGTACAATAAAGGTCTTCATTCAATTATCAGTAAAGTATCTCCTCTTTGTTGCAGCCAACAACAAAAATTCCGAGTCCTATTGTCCATGGTCAACCTGGGTGTTCGGGGCGTCATAAAGACAATAGCAAAAATTAACACACAAAAATGTATGCAACAGCAGGTACCGGAAAAAAAATGGCGGTAATTTGTCTAAACAAATCGTAATCCAAAACCGGCAAGATTTGTTTCTGACTCATTCCGTGTAAGAAACACAAAGAAATCCGTAATAATAATTTCAGTTCATCAATACGAAAACAGTGAAGTTTCTAAATGCCTCTAAATCAATGTGACGACAACACATGTACATAGAGGAACATAGTATTTTAGATCGAGGGCTTCACGGCACGAAAAACGGTATTTAAGCGTGCTGCAACCATGCGTAATGTTGACGTATTTTCCTTCTTTACGGATCTATACACCACTTATACGAGTACGTAAATATTGCCTTTAAGTGGTCTTTCTGTAGGTCCGTGTTAGTCCTTATTTTCCGGTTTTCCCGTTGTCTTTCAGCAGCTTAAAGATGTCGTAAATGATTTTTAAAACCCCCTTAAAACTTGTTTAAAGTTCACGTTTATTTGATCTAAAGCCTATTTACGTCTCATATACAATTGCATTAAGTGGATTATAACGTGTGTTTTAGTGCCTATTAAGCAGCTTAAAGTTGCCATAAATACTTATTAAAACGCCCTTAAGACATGTTTAAACTTCACGTTTATTTGATCTAAAGCCTCTTTACGTCTCATATACGTGTGCATTAAGAGGATTATAACGTGTGTTTAGGTGCCTTTTCAGCAGTTTAAAGTTGCCATAAATATCTATTAAAACGCCCTTAAGACATGTTTAAACTTCACGTTTATTTGATCTAAAGCCTATTTACGTCTCATATACGTGTGCATTAAGTGGATTATAATGTGTGTTTAGGTGCCTTTTCAGCAGCTTAAATTTGCCATAAATACCTATTATAACGCCCTTAAGACATGTTTAAACTTCACGTTTATTTGATCTAAAGCCTGTTTACGTCTCATATACGTGTGCATTAAGTGGATTATAACGTGTGTTTAGGTGCCTTTTCAGCAGTTTAAAGTAACCATAAATACCTATCAAAACGCCCTTAAGACATGTTTAAACTTCACGTTTATTTGATCTAAAGCCTATTTACGTCTCATATACGTGTGAATTAAGAGGATTTAATGTGTCTATATTTTTCTTTTTAGCAGCTTAAAGTTGTCATAAATACGTACTAAAACACCCTTAAGACATGTTTAAAGTTCCCTCTGTACGTCTCATATACGTGTGCATTAAGTTGATTATAAGGTGTGGATAAGTGCCATTTTAGGAGAATAATCATTAGCACATTTCAAAGCAAGAAAATACAATGGATGAAACTTTGAAATTTTATTGAATTACGAGAAAATATTACATGGAAGAGTAAAAAAGAAACAAATGCCTACTAGGTATTTGTGGCCTTTTAATCTGATGTAGTCGGCAGTTGAAACAATCACAACGGTTGCGCAATTCCGTACAGCAGTCCACAGTCCCATTTCCAGTGTCGGGTGAAGCGTCTCGGTGTAAGTTAAAAAGAGCACACATGCCATCTGGTCACCACAGGAATAAGAATCCGGTAAGATCTACTAGAGTAGTGGCCGATATGACTCGTGTTGTTGGATGGTCCTGGATTCTGTGAAGGCGAAACATGTTCAGCTTGCAGTCTCGGCTTCTATTAATCCGGATGGTACAAGGGCCGTGATTTCCATTCTGTGTCGATTTCCAACAACAACAGCTTGTACAGAATGATAGCCACCTCGTATCTTTGAGTCAAATTCCGTCACCGGGGGTCCTAGGCGGTAAAAGCGGTGTCGCGGCCACAACTTGCGGGCTAGAAGTTAGTAGAACAGGCCCAAACTTTCTTCAATACTTCTCTTCAAAAATGAACGCCTGGAAAATAACCGCTCCTCGTAAATTTGAACCCCCCACTCTTTTCTGCCATTGGATACATCCTATCACATGATACAGCTGTGCCACAGACGGACCAAGGAAGTTCAACCTCCTTGGACGGACGGAGGCGTGCGCCCCATGGCGAGTACGAAGTAACGCTGAATAAATTTACATCTTGCCTGCCCACGCATATCACCATATTTAAATCAAACCCAAACAAACACGAGCAACACGAGAAGACACCGCCTGTGTGCACAAACTGTTCTTTCTCGACGCTTGCTTGTAGATAAAGAAATAAACATATTTCGTACATTTACCTGTAGTAAGAACTGCTTGCCGTTTCATAGAGAAAACACAACTCTCTACACAAAACGCTATACCTACTACATCCTTATTCTTCAAGCAGAGGTTGAGTCGCGGAGATATTCATAGCAGTAGTCGGGATTTCTACCGTCTCTTAGCTCGAGGGTCAACTTGCCACAAAGAAAACAGGCGGCCTCACCCTGATTTAGACCCTGGAATTTCAGAACATATATGCGGTATATAATAAAGGGGAAAGGGTCTCCTCCTGTTCGCATAAACTGCGCTTCAAACATGCCGTATGTTCAGCAGAAAAAGGCAACGTTTCATAAAACCTTTGAGACGGTATTAGCTAATAGATAAAACGGGGGTAGTGCCCCCAAGTTTGCTTAAGCTACGCGGATTCAAAGATTAAACATATCGTATGTTCAACAGAAATACGCAACATTTCATATACGTCTTGGCAACATATAAGCTAAACGGGGGAGGTCTCCCCTAGTTCGCTTAAACTGCGCGGATTCAAAGATTAAACATGTCGTATGTTCAACAGAAATACGCAACATTTCATATACGTTTTGGCAGCATTTAAGCTAAACGGGGGAGGTCTCCCCTAGTTCGCTTAAACTGCGCGGATTCAAAGATTAAACTTGTTGTATGTTTTACAGAAATACGCAACATTTCATATACGTCTTGACAACATAAAAGCTAAACGGGGGAGGTCTCCCCTAGTTCGCTTAAACTGCTCGGATTCAAAGATTAAACATGTCGTATGTTTTACAGAAATACGCAACATTTCATTTACGTTTTGGCAACATATAAGCTAAACGGGGGAGGTCTCCCCTAGTTCGCTTAAACTGCGCGGATTCAAAGATTAAACATGTCGTATGTTCAACAGAAATACGCAACATGTCATATACGTTTGGGCAGCATATAAGCTAAACGGGGGAGGTCTCCCCTAGTTCGCTTAAACTGCGCGGATTCAAAGATTAAACTTGTTGTATGTTTTACAGAAATACGCAACATTTCATATACGTCTTGACAACATATAAGCTAAACGGGGGAGGTCTCCCTTAGTTCGCTTAAACTGCGCGGATTCAAAGATTAAACTTGTTGTATGTTTTACAGAAATACGCAACATTTCATATACGTCTTGACAACATATAAGCTAAACGGGGGAGGTCTCCCCTAGTTCGCTTAAACTGCGCGGATTCAAAGATTAAACATGTCGTATGTTCAAAAGAAATACGCAACATTTCATATACGTCTTGGCAACATATAAGCTAAACAAGGGAGGTCTCTCCTAGTTCGCTTAAACTGCGCGGATTCAAAGATTAAACATGTCGTATGTTCAAATGAAATACGCAACATTTCATATACGTCTTGGCAAATATATTAACGGGGGAGGTCTTCCCTTCTTTCCGTAAATGACGGTTCGAAATAAATTATATATATGGCATCCTTCGGTCAATATTGACCATGGTATACGCAACATTGCATAAAACGTAAAAGAGCGCATATAAGCTAACCGTGAGAGGTTCTCCCCTGTTCGAATTAAACCTTGCACACAGAAAGTTTGAATACGTCAAATGCTTTCGGAATAGCTAAAAAAACACAGAAGATTATTGTATTTGACTTTGTATTGTATTGTATTTGTATTTGCTGAGGTATAAACATAACATTTTGTACCAGAAAGCGCAATAATTTTCAGTTTTGACTAAATCTTGCCACTGGTATAAAACAGATGACGCAATGTTTTATCTAACACCAGACAAAGGTTTATTACATTTGACTTAGCCGGTTAACATGTATTTTGTAACAGATCTAGAGAAACGGTATTTGAGACATTTAAGTTGTCTTTTCGGCATACTAAAATACATGTAAAATTCACGTAAAGAAACACAACAGATTAAGTTAGATTTACAAACGCTGAAATCTTCCGTAAATGCCAAATGTATGTTTCCGATGCCTTTAATAGATCTTAAAATCTGCTAAAATATTTCTCCGCCTTTAAGGGCTTTATACGTATCTCTGAAACTTTGCTTAAAAAGTTGTTTTCGTGCTGTGCTTTATGTAAGACATAAGTGAGTTGGTGAGGTGGCCTTTTAGAAACAAGTTCCACTTCCACGGATCAGAAAAGGAAAACTCTCGAGCTCCTGCCGATTGTGACTTTCACTATGTTGGATATTATTTGCACACGTATTACTAAAGTTATGCTGTATCCCCTAATTTGAACTAAATGAGGCTGTAGAACATTGGAAAGTCTTGTTTAAGGATTACAAGACATAGGATTCTGGTCTAGCATTATTATTACTGACAGGCAACTTGTGTTTGAAGTGTTTCAATGCAGTCCTGATAGACTTTACCTGAAAAGATGGTCCACGGCAAAATGGATAGATTCTTGTTGTTTTCTAAAGTTAGAAATGCTGTAGAACATTGACAAGTCCTGTTTTAAGATTGTAAGACATATGGGATTCTGGTCTAGCATTATTAATACCTACGAGTAACTTGTACAGCTTTAAAAGGACGCCCAAACAGGAATGTTGACCAAAAACTTTGAAGTGTTTCAATGCAGGACTAATAGACTTTACCCTAAATTGTGGCCGACGGGAAAATGGATGGATTCTTGTTGTTTTCTTTAGTAAGGAATGTTGCAAAACACTGAAAAGACCTGTATTAAGATTATAAGATATATAGGATTCTGGTCTATCACTATTAACTACGGGTAACTTGTACAGCTTTGAAGGGTCGCCCAAACAGGAATGTTGACCACGCATTTTGGAGTGTTCCAATGCAGGCCTGATAGACTTTACACTAAACTGTGCATGTGGCAAACGGGAAAATGGATGGATTCTTGTTGTTTTTCAAAGTTAGGAATGCGGCAGAGCCTTGAAAAATCTTGTTTTGATGTTATAAGATATTTAGGATTCTGGTCTAGCACTATTGACTACGGGCAACTTGTGCAGCTTTGAAGGTACGCCCGAATAGGAAAGTTGACCACACATTTTGGACTGTTCCAATGCAGGCCTGATAGACTTTATCCGAAACGATGGCCGACGGGGAAATTGATGGATTCTTGTTGTTTTCTAAAGTTAGAAATGCTGTAGAACATTTACAAGTCCTGTTTTGTTGTTATAAGACGTATGAGATTCTGGTCTAGCATTATTACCTACGGGTAACTTGTACAGCTTTAAAAGCACGCCCGAACATGAATGTTGACCACGCATTTTGGAGTGTTTCAATGCAGAACTAATGGACTTTACTCTAAATTGTGGCGGACGGGAAAATGGATGGATTCTTGTTGTTCTCTACAGTAAGGAATGTTGTAAAACACTGAAAATACCTGTTTGAAGATTATTAGACATATAGCATTCTGGTCTATCATTATTACTTACGGGTAACTTGTACAGCTTTGAAGGGACGCCTAAACAGAAATGTTGATCTCGCATTTTTAGGTGTTTCAATGCAGGCCTGATAGACTTTACCCAACCGTGGCCAAGGGGAAAATGAATAGATTCTTGTCGTTTTCTAAAATTAGGAATGCTGTAGAGCCTTGAAAAGTCCTGTTTTGATGTTATAAGATATATAGGATTCTGGTCTAGCATTATTGACTACGGTTAACTTATACAGCTTTGAAGGGACGCCCAAACAGGAATGTTGACACAAACTTTGAAGTGTTTCAATGCAGGACTAATAGACTTTACCCTAAATTGTGGCCGACGGGAAAATGAATAGATTCTTGTTGTTTTCTTAAGTAAGGAATGTTGCAAAACACTGAAAAGACCTGTTTTAAGATTATAAGATATATAGGATTCTGGTCTATCATTATTAACCACGGATAACTTGTACAGCTTTGAAGGGACGCCCAAACAGGAAATTTGACCACGCATTTTAGACTGTTCCAATGCAAGCCTGATAGACTTTACCCAAAACTATGGCCGACGGGGGTAATGGATGGATTCTTGTTGTTTTCTAACGTTAGGAATGCTGTAGAGCATTGAAAACTCCTGTTTTAAGATGATAAGATATATAAGATTCTTGTCTAGCAATATTGACTACGGCTAACTTGTACAGCTTAAAAGGGACGCCCAAACATGAATGTTTGAAGTGTTTCAATGCAGGCCTCATAGACTAAACTGTGGCCGACGGCAAAATGGATGGATTCTTGTTGTTTTCTAAAGTAAGAAATGCTCTAGAGCATTGACAAGTCCTGTTATAAGATTATAAGACATGTGGGATTCTGGTCTAGCATTATTACCTACGGGTAACTTGTACAGCTTTAACTTAAAACGACACCCAAACAGGAATGTTGACGACGCATTTTGAAGTGTTTCAATGCAGGACTTATTGACGTTACCCTAAATTGTGGCCGACGGGAAAATGGATGGATTCTTGTCGTTTTCTAAAGTTAGGAATGTTGTAAAACACTGAAAAGACCTGTTTTAAGATTACAATATATATAGGATTCTGGTCTATCATTATCACCTACGGGTAATTTGTACAGCTTTGAAGGGACGCCCAAACAGAAATGTTGACTACGCAATTTGGAGTATTTCAATGCAAGCCTGATAGACTTTACCCTAAACCGTGGCCCACGGGAAAATGGATGGATTCTTGTCGTTTTCTAACGTTAGGAATGCTGTAGAGTATTGAAAAGTCCTGTTTTGTTGTTATAAGGTATTTAGGATTCTGGTCTATCATTATTAACTACGGGTAACTTGTACAGCTTTGAAGGGACACCCAAACAGAAATGTTGACCACGCATTTTGCAGTTTTCTAATGCAGGCCTGATAGACTTTACCCAAAACGATGGCTGACGGGAAAATGGATGGATTCTTGTTGTTTTAGGAATGCGGTAGAACATTGACAAGTCCTGTTTTAAGATTAAAGACGTGTAGGATTCTGGTCTAGCATTATAAATACCTACGGGTAACTTGAACAGATTTAAAAGGACGCCCAAACATGAATATTTGACCACAAAATTGGAAGTTATTCAATGCAGGACTAATTGACGTTACCTTAAATTGTGGCCAACGGGAAAATGGAGACGGATTCTTGTTGTTTTCTAAAGTAAGGAATGTTGTAAAACACTGAAAAGACATGTTTTTAGATTACAAGATATATAGGATTCAGCTGGTCTATCATTATTACCTTCGGGTAACTTGTACAGCTTTGATGGGACGCCCAAACAGAAATGTTGACCACGCAATTTGGAGTATTTGAATGCAGGCCTGATAGACTTTACCCTAAACAGTGGCCCACGGGAAATGTATGGATTCTTGTTCTTTTTCTAACGTTAAGAATGGTGTAGAGCGTTGAAAAGTCCTGTTTTGTTGTTATAAGATATATAGGATTCTGGTCTATCATTATTACCTACGGGTAACTTGTACAGCTTTGAAGGGACGCCCAAACAAAAATGTTTACCATGCAATTTGGAGTTTTTCAATGCAGGCCTGATAGACTTTACCCGAAACGATGGCCGACGGGAAAATGGATGGATTCTTGTTGTTTTCTAAAGTTAGGAATGCGGTAGAACATTGAGAAGTTCTGTTTTAAGATTGTAAGACATATAGGATTCTGGTCTAGCATTATTAATACCTACGGGTAACTTGTACAGCTTTAAAAGCACGCCCAAACAGGAATGTTGACCAAAAACTTTGAAGTGTTTCAATGCAGGACTAATAGACTTTACCCTAAATTGTGGCCGACGGGAAAATGGATGGATTCTTGTTGTTTTCTAAAGTAAGGAATGTTGTAAAACACTGAAAAGACCTGTTTTAAGATTACAAGATTTTAATCTATACATACGAGAGAGACGCGTGACTGGGGGTATAATCATTTTTTTAATGGTAGACCATAAAAATGACAGATGAATTTTCTCCACAGGAGAAGTAGTTACATACATTGGTAGTTATACAGTATATACATACAGTGATAGTTTGTTTACGGTGGTTGTTTACAGAGTTCTTGTTTACAGAGTTCTTGTTACGGTTGAGGGTGGGCGGGGTTTCGCGTCCGCACGCTTTGAAGGGCGGTCCGGGAATGAGCCCCGGATTGTCCCGCCTGCCTGTAGCTAATTAAGCTGACCCTGGTGGGTCCGTGTGTGGTCGGGTCAGCAACTTCTTTGATCAAAACACAAATAAACAATCCCTTTATTATAACCTTTAATCTATACATACGAGAGAGACGCGTGACTGGGGGTATAATCATTTTTTAATGGTAGACCATAAAAATGACAGATGAATTTTCTCCAAACCCCCAGTCAGAAGATGAATGAAAGAAAGATTACATGGAGTTAGCTAGGAGTCGTGACTTAAGGAATTTGGAACAAAGGCCTGCGCTATCTATTAAATTAACAAGTCGTACTACTCTAAGACTAAGTGAGGGCATTTGCCATGGTGCGAACAGTCCATAGTCTGCCTTTTAGAGTCACTGTGGTGTAGCGCTGGTACGCGTTTGACTTCCAGTCTCCCTGGAGCTGGATCAGGGTCGCTGGTATACCACAGTCGCTGGCCCACGTCGCACCGCCGCGACGGAGGCTGTGTCCGCTATATTGTGTCTTGTTGTAACCGCATAACTCTAGGAAGTGCCGCAGCAGAGTCACGAAAGTTTGATGCGTCATGGGTACATTCCGCGGCCCCGTTTCCTGGGGCAGAACAAAGGCTGGTCCGTCTGGGTCTGCCGCGTGTGTCAGGGAGAACGCTTTCTCCAGCGCTGCTACGGGACACAGGGGGGAGCCATTAACACGGGGAATCGGGATCTGGAGCGTCCTTTCCCGAAACTGAATTGTTTTGCTCCAACGAACGGTGATCACTGCGCCCCACGCGAAGAATCGGAAGTCTTTGCGGCAGAGTTGCTTGACAGGGTCGAAGCTGTTCGCTGTTTTCGGTAGAAGGTTCGACTTGCGGAAGAACGAGAAGAACCCTACCAAACACGTGGCCCAGAAAACCACGTGCTTGGGCTGAGTGAGGTCCAGCCGCGTGTAGATGGCGCGTAGAATGTCCGGAGTGATGGGGAGCTTCTGTGTGACGCAATCACCATGGATACGGCGAATACCGCGCAGCGTGGTTTGTAGAAGCCAGTTGTTGTACAGGGGGTTGCCAAACCCTGCCTCCTGGTGCAGTACTCGGACAATGTTTAGGTAGTTGACGATGCTGCTGTACTTGAGTGTTCTCGCTAGAAATACCGCGTACCGGCACAGAGTTTTAGTTGTAGCTGGGACAGGTACATACTGATGATACAAACAGAACCGCAGGTACGCCCGCCGCTGGGATTTGTACGTCGCTTTTGTTGATTCAGCATAGGTCCGTGAACGGTAGAAGCGGATGTCGGCGTCTAGGGATGCTTCGCTATCCAAGATGCCTGTGGAGGCAAAATAGACAGAGTTTTAGTGGAAACATGTGGCAGGTCACACTCGACTCGTGTTACATCCTTATTCTGGTCATGCCATTGCTGCAGTTCACATTTTGCCCGGGTGGCACACGTGGGATCGGTTAACCGCGACAGGGCGTCCGCGAGTGTGTTATCTGAGCCTTTCACATGGTGCGCCGTCAAGACGAAGTTGTTGGCCGCTGAGTGCCAGAACAGCTCGCGAATGTGGGGCATGAACGCGGGTGATGGGGACGTGCCTTTATTGATAGCACACACTGCACTGTCACTGTCCGCGAACACGTGCACCCGTTTGTTTGCCCACGTGGGTCCCCAGCGCCGCACCGCGTGGAGAATTGAAAACAGTTCCTTTTCGTTGATGTGACACTCACGCAGGGAGGGGTCGTCTAGAGTCCAGTTAATGTAAAACCAATCTCCATTGAAGAAGCCCGCTCCCCCGTCGTCACACGCATCTGTGTTGATTTGCCCTGCGCTGATGGGTTCGCTGTCCAGGAAGTAGGACACGCCATTGAAAGACTTCATGAAGGTTTCCCACCATTCTATGTCCGCTCGCGCTGCGTGTGACAACTTAGCCCTGTGGTTGGGCCTCCGCAATGTTTTAGATAAATCTATAAGCCGCCGCATAAACGTCCGTCCGCCCCGCACAACTCTCGCCGCCCAATTTAGTTTTCCCAGTAGGCTCAGGAGTTCCCGCTTCGACACGCTCTTCCGCCCGCAAGTTTCGCGTAGTAATGTCCGCAAGTCATCTAACTTGTCCGCAGGTAATGACAGAGTCCGCTCTACCGCATTGATTTCCACACCCAAGAACGTCAGTATCTGTGTAGGATAGGTGACCTTACGCCAGTTGATCTCAAAGCCCAGACGCACGAGCAGATCGATCAGTGTCTGGAATGCTAGCAAGCACTCGTCGTATGTCGAGCCGATAATCAGGAAGTCATCAAGATAAACCACGATCGTGTGAAAACCGCGACGTTGCATCATACGTTTGACGGCTTGCGACAGTCTATCAAATATGGACGGGCTAAGCCTTGCTCCAAAAGGTAGACGTTTATCGAACAGATAAGAGTACTCACTGTCACCGTCGAACCGCCACTTGAGTCCCGTCGCGCTGTGATTAGATGGGTGAATAGGCACTGATCTGTAGGCGCTCTTTAAGTCTATTTTGGCCATGTAGGAACCTTGTTGTAGCATTTTTACTGCGTCGTCTAGTGTCTGGTAGCTGAAGCGCTCCGCCTCGGCGTAGTCGTTCAGGGCGAAGCCTTCAGGTCTGCTGCAGTCATGGATCAGTCTTATATCGTCAGAACCCTTTTTCGGGATGGCGCCGAGAGCACTGACTATGGCTGGTTTTGTTCGACTCAGTTCATAATTCCCTTTCCGCATCTCTTCCTTAAGTTGCGCTTCCACTTTACCGCGATGAGCTGGGTCTGTAGCAGATTTGTAGTTGTCGCACTCTACTTGGGTAATGTCGCTGGTTGCCGGTAGAATTTTGAAGCCATTTGATAGTCCGTCTAAGAGGAAATCTTGGTCCTTGTCGTTTCGCAGTTCTGTTTCCCATGTTGCCAGGTTTAATGGACTGTCCATGAGTTGCTATTTAGTGGTCTTCCTGGCGTGTTCGCACTGTGGGTGTGACTCGCCGCAACCCGGTGTAATGCACACGTGGGCATATTGACATGTGCCTGCCGGTCGCCTGCATCCTCCGGGGTTCTGAAAGTTCAGGCAGATCTCCTGGCCGTCTGAAGTCTTCGCGCGGGATGTTGTGGTCTTGCGCTGCTGGGGCCTCGACGTGGGCACCATCCGGATCCGCAGAAAGCGGGAGTGTAGGTGCTCGGAATCCCTTCCCCAGCGAAAACCGTTACGGTTCTGTAGGATTCTGTACTGGTTGTCGTACAACATGACAGACGGTACGTCGTACACCTCGAACAACTCGGACACTTTCACCGTGTATGCGAGGTAGTCCTCGATGTCCTGCTTGTTGGAGATTTTTCCGGCGCGGATAAGCGCGGCCATGATCTTAGCATTGGCAGCCGACCACGCGGGGATTTTGATCGACTCCAGCTTTGGGCGGGAGCGGCTGGTCCGCAGTATGATGGACGTCTGACCGTCGCGTGCAATCTCGTGGTCGTTCTCAGGCTGGGTGAAGGAGTCCACGAACTCCGGTATAAGTAGAGGTTTCTCACCTTGCTTTGGGGCGCTGTTGTGCAGGTAAAAAGACGCCTGGTCGTCACCGGTCTGCTGAGCTGCCGCTGCGCCGTCCGTCAGGAGACCGTCGATTCCTTCCACCTGGGACAGGAGGTCGGACAGCTCCTTGTCCGCTTTCAGGTCATCCAGGGTGACTGTCGCCTTGGTCTTGGCGGGCTTCGCTGTCCCGGCCGCCGCTTGCAGTTTAGTGGTTGCCCTGCATAGCAGGGCGTACTGGCCAACAGAGAGATCCAGTATTTGCAGCATGTCGGTAGTAACACACAGAAGGGCTTCTTTCTCCGCAAGTTCGGCCTTGGCCAAGGCCTTGACCGTAGCTGGGGTCAGCTTCGCTGCCTGGGACCATTCTGCAAAATCGAACTCGGCCATCGCGCTTGGAGAGAGAAGAGGTTTCGCGTCCGCACGCTTTGAAGGGCGGTCCGGGAATGAGCCCCGGATTGTCCCGCCTGCCTGTAGCTAATTAAGCTGACCCTGGTGGGTCCGTGTGTGGTCGGGTCAGCAACTTCTTTGATCAAAACACAAATAAACAATCCCTTTATTATAACCATAAAGGATTTTGGTCTATTATCATTAACTTCGGGTAACTTGTACAGCTTTGAAGGGACGCCCAAACAGGAATGTTGTCCACGCCTTTTGAAGTGTTTCAATGCAGGCCTGATAGACTTTACCCTAAACTGTGGCCGACGGGAAAATGAATAGATTCTTGTTGTTTTCTAAAGTAAGGAATGTTGCAATACACTGAAAATACCGGTTTTAAGATTACAAGATATATAGGATTCTGGTCTAGCATTATTACCTACGGGTAACTTGTACAGCTTTGAAGGGACGCCCAAACAGGAATGTTGACCACGTCTTTTGAAGTGTTTCAATGCAGCCCTGATAGACTTTACCCTAAACTGTGGCCGACGGAAAATGTATAGATTCTTGTTGTTTTCTTAAGTTAGGAATGCGGTAGAACATTGACAAATCCTGTTTTAAGATTGTAAGACACATAGGATTCTGGTCTAGCATTATTAATACCTACGGGTAACTTGTACAGCTTTATAATCACGCCCGAACAAGAATGTTGACCACGCATTTTGGAGTGTTTCAATGCAGAACTAACAGACTTTACCCTAAATTGTGTCCGACGGGAAAATGGATGGATTCTTGTTGTTTTCTAAAGCAAGGAATGTTGCAAAACACTAAAAATACCTGTTTTAAGATTACAAGATATATTGGATTCTGGTCTAGCATTATTACCTACGGGTAACTTGTACAGCTTTGAAGGGACGCCCAAACAGAAATGTTGACTACGCAATTTGGAGTATTTCAAAGCAAGCCTATATTAAATAGACTTTACCCTAAACCGTGGCCGACGGGAAAATGGATGGAATCTTGTTGTTTTCTAAAGTTAAGAATGCTGTAAATAATTGACAAGTCCTGTTTTAAGATTATAAGATATATAGGATTCTGGTCTAGCACTATTACCTACGGGTAACTTGTACAGCTATAAAAGAACGTTCAAACAGGAAGGTTGCCCACAAAGTTTTCAAGTGTTTCCATGTAGACCTGATATTTTCTCCAAGCAGGAGTTAGGCTCCGGTTTTTTTTAACGTTTTTTTTTAGTCGTTTTAAAGCGAGCTTTCTATTTTGTATTGTATCTTGTATTGGCTGGCAGAGTTCAAGAAAAATGACAAAATAGAAAGCCCGATAAAAGCAAGGAGCTTTTATAAAAGCGACTAAAAATTCGTCAAAAAACAGCTGGGGCATAGATTCGTCTCCCTAATGAGAAAACAATGGGGATTATGGGCGAGAGGGAAAGAATGTAGGTGTGAAACGCACTTTGACAGCGCGCATTAGACCGCCCGGAGGGACCATAAACCGGATTTTTCGCCGTTATCCCAGAAATCTTCGCCTTTGCACGTTAATAAATCTTGGCCAGGGTCCATAAACGAAAAATGTCGCCAAAAGGGGCAATCTAACAGCGACAATTTTGAGGCCCCAGAATTGTAACCAAAAATGTCCGTTTGTAACCATTCCGTGTTCGTAGTGCCCAATACACATCCCAGTCTGCAGTCAAGTGAAGCCAGACTTTGTACAAGTCAGATGAGATGTGTTTGGGCAAGGAGGTTGAAAAATTTGGGTAAACCCTGTCCTGTCTTTTGTACGTAAGTTCTATAATCATTTGCTATAGACTCCCTTTTACATTTTTTCATATTGGCCTGTTCCTGTTGGCAGCTTGCGTTGTTTAGATTATGATTTGACAATGATTGTATAGATGCCGGAAATAGTATGCTAAGCATATTTCTCTAAGCCTCTACAGGAGGCAATTAGCATGTCCATGTCAGATAAATAAGAGAATCTTTTCTAAACTCCAGTCAGTCCACTGTTTGTTTAGCCTGAGTATCATCCTCCGTAGTAACCGCTGGCTCACGACTTTCGCTTGCTAACCACCGTGGTTTTAAGTGAGCCAGCGGTCACTACGGAGGATGATACTCAGGCTACTGTTTGTTCGCTTCTTCGGATCCGGAGTTGACGTAAAAAAATAAAGCGCGTCCTTGTTGATCTTATAGCAGGCTTGTGTGTTGTGAATATGGATGAGAGTCATCTATTTAAGTTAAATCCGTCCTCGGCACAGACACAACTATGGTCACATAATGACGGGTCCACCATTTCCTTTGCTGTCTGTCCAGTAGGGTCACTTCGTGACACATCGATTTGGTTCTTCAAAGTACCGACTAAGATTTCTAATTCTAATTGACCATAATGTATATACAAGATCTTTTGAACAGACTGTTTTTACAAACTGGGCCGATATATGTTTCAACTAACAGATCACAAACTCCTTGAATCTTCTTAACTCTTAGGTGGTACATAAAGGAGGAGTTGGGCGTAGCCGTCAAACCATATATGTGAATGAATTCGGTGCTTTCACTTGTAAATTAGTTAATCGGCAGAATAGTAGCGGCACTCGAGGGGAGGGGAGTTTTTCACGCTTTTTATTTTGACTAAACAGTAGAATAACTTTGCGCAAGCTTTGTATCGCTTACAACGCATATTTTGGAGAACAGTCCACAAATATTTAACCCATACATGAGCGACGTGGAATTAAAAAAAGACAGCCTTTGTCTTGACCGCGTACGAAGTCTGTGGTTTATGACAAGACAAGCATGTATGGAATATATACTTAAAATCTTTGAGAAGTGTTTGCATGCTGAATGCATATTTTTGAAACACGTGGAAACTTATCTGTTACATGTTGTAACTTTTTCACATATAATCACATTCTTAGCTAGGACACCGGATAATGTGACATTATGTGAAACACTTTCACAGAAAATAACATTTTGATCTGTCATGTGAAAAAATGTGATTTCAACTTCACATAATTTCACATTCGCCTCCGTCCAGTTTGCGGAGTAAAACCGTTTCACATCACTTCACATTTTGTCACATTTCACATTCACATTTTTTTGGTCACGTTTTTGGGTTGTGCGATTTCACATAATCGATTCACATTTTTCGAAGGGTCAGATTAATTCACATAGAATAACATTTGACGATTCACATTTTGAAAATAAATCACATTTTGGGTTTCACATTTTTCCAAAGGAAGTCACATTAAATCACATTTTCTTGGCATCGTGCACTAAATTCACATAATTTTCACATTTATGCACCTTGTAGTGTGTGCGACTGCTTGGGCCTCCGTCGCTCACGACTCTCCATCTCTCGTCGCCCTCAAAAACTTCACTCTGACAGAAATGTCATTACATTGAGCATATAGTCTGCCAGCAAAATTTGTCCCTCAAAATGCAGGAAATGGTGTTTCAGAGGGTACAAATCTTAAAATTTTCCCGTACGTACCTTGCGACAGTTCGTGCTTTCACTAGTTTCAGCACTCGAAATCTGAAAATGATGTTTGGGGGCGTTCTCAACAGCTTCAACAAAGCTAAAACCATGTGAATATCTAATTGAAATGCCATTCAACTTAGCTTAGTCTGTGAGCAAAGTTTGCCCTTCAAAATGCAGAAAATAGTGTTTCAGAGGGTCGAGATTTCACAATATTCGCGGGGGAGCATGCCCCCGGACGCCCCTAAGATAGTCGCGCCTCCGCTTTCGATGCTACAAGTGCTGAAAATTACGTCACATAAGAAATTTGCTTTCGCCGCCTCTGGCCAGCAAGATGGGCGCTTTTATATCTTCTAAGTAGCTGTTTGAATCTTGTTGGTGGAATCATAAGTTCAAGTTGTTAGATCTCCTCTTCCACGTGTTCTGCCGTCGGTGGAATTCAGCCAAAAGACGATAAAGATTTGCATAATGCATTTGGAAACTTCGTAATTTAGCGTAGAGCGTAATGAAGCGTCCATAATTTAGCGTATTACGTAGCCGGCCCTCCCGAATTTAGCGTAGAGCGTTGTCGGTACCCCCCCTTGGGGGCCCTCATAGCTTCGTATTAATTGGTGCCACTTTTACGAGTCGGCTATCAAACTTGTTTAACTTCTACAACTACAGCCGTGGCATGGGTACGTCGCAATTGTCACTACTACTTATTAATTAAGTAGAATCATTAGACTACAAAACGACAATTTTTTTTGCCATATTGACCGTCTCCAAAGAAGAAAAACAAAACTTTTCTGAAATCAGGCGAAAATGAGCGCGTGGATGTCATCCATAAAATTTACTTGCTGTGGCCTTATCTTGTGAAAGAAGGGCTGAGCCCCGTAGAGACTCACAGTGAGCACTAGAGACGGGTCGTCTTCTCACGAGATGCCGCCACAACTGTGTCAACTGTGTTTGGACTATTTTAACTCCTCAGAGTCGGATAATGACCAGGAAACGCGCTGAAGTTTGGGCACTGGGTGTCCAACCTGTCAGTGGCTTTTCAAGAATTTCCAGAACCGTAAGGTAGGTTTACATGCTTGTTTGTTTTGAACATTCATATCTCACAAGGAAAATTACCACGTTGCTATACATGTAGGTTTGGGTATTAGGAAAATATATCCCATACATCAGATTTTCAGATGACTGGCGAGAGTAACAGATACCTCTACACGGTGAATTGTATCAAGACCGGAGAGGCCTGGTGGCATTTCTCTGTGACCGCCCAGTATAATTTTTTTTTTCGGTCCACAGATAAAATTAATTTAACAACGAGAGCCTTTTTGGAATCCATGTACAAATTCCCGTTCTCGGAGTAACGCCACCGAAAGTTGTCAAACCAAGTTTCTTAGGATACATTATATTATGGCATTCATCCCATGTTTATTAGACGATAGACGCTTGAAAAACTCAAGACCAGAAAACAAAAACAAGAAACTAGAATATGCCGGGTTCTGAAGTGGATGCAGGGTCGGACATATGGTTTGGTCGTTACATGTATAATGGTGTGATCAGTCTCTTGTTTCCCAAGACTGGTGTAGATAACGATCTATGGTATGTGCTATGGCTTGCACTCGGACCGCCATCGTTGGCCCAGAGAATTGTAACAGTGGGATTCAAGTACTCTTCAAGCAGAGGTTAGGCTGCGGCTGTGTTTTTTTCGGGCTTTCTATTTTGTATTTTATTTTGCCTAGGCTTTGACACGACTTTGACACAGCAAAATAAAATACAAAATAGAAAGCCCGATAAAAACGACTAAAAAACGTTAAAAACAGCCACAGCCTAACCTCTGCTTGGAGAGTAGGGTTCAAGCACCGCCAACCGACTTTGCCTAACGCCTGTCATGCTTTTGGCCGAATCGGTTGGGTGCTTGGTTTTGGGAGCTTGGCTGGCCGGATCCGGCGTAGCCTGGTTACCAAACCCCAGCCCGATCTCAGGTATCTATCGTGCCAACACGAAAGATATTTGAGGTTGGGGTATGGTATCCAGGCTAGATCCTTCGTAGGGATTCGAATTTCGGGAGCGACCTTGGAGTAGAAATATTCCCATGATTCTGACCTCCGCTGTGCAGTTATGCAGACACATTATCCCTAATTCCAAGTAGAAACATCTGATTAAGACTGGACCGTCACCCCCAGTAGACACCACGGAGAAGTTTGTTTATTTCCTGTGCTGCTAAACAACACAAACCTGAGCGCGAGCGATAAACGTCTTACAACTACAAGCAACTATTCTCCAAGCAGAGGTTGGGTAGCGGGGATCAGTATTGGCCAGGATTTTAACTTGCTTTGACCCCCCGCTGGCCGATGAAAATCTAGGCCACTGTCAATGTAGACACACGACGTATTCCATGTAATAATGTCGAATCACTGCATTTAGCCCACATGGGCATGAACATGCAAATAATGATCTCTGTCACTATCCCCGCTACCGAACCTCTGCTTGGAGACAAGCGACCTTTTCCTCAAATCCGGGACAAATGCAGTGGTGCATGTCTCCATCCCAGCAGGACATGGAGGCCGGGTCACAGGGGCAAATCAGCCTTCTTCGCGGCTTCTATGCGCGTGTTTCTTGGGGAGGTAACACGATCTTTCGACATACTAGTAATACCTACCCGACATAAGACTCTACTAAGGCCATGTTGATTTGATTATATGGATGACATCCTCTGGGAACTCCAAAACTGATGCGAGCGAGCGAATAAAAAAAAAGTTTGGCCCCACCAAAAAAGTTGCCTTCAGTATGAAATCAAAGTGGCCAGGAAGGTTGAACATAGGACTAAACACACATAGTATGGTATACCAGCAGTTAGGTGTAGGGACCAGTACATCATACGGGTGCAAGACATTTTTTTTTTCTTCTTGGACCAATCCAAAAAAAAACAGACCTGAAAAAAAACCCCAGATGAACAGGTTTCGCCAATTACAAAATGGACACACTATATGTCGGCAGCCATTTTGGGTCTTACCGGGGGGCCAAGAAGACAACAAGAGCGAAGTCAAGTAGAGTTTATAGTCAATTGTACCAAGTTTCTACAGTCAAAGGTACAGAGACAGTTAGCCTTTATTACATGGAGATGGGATTTTAAAATGCAGTGGGAGTCCAATAATCCCCCAAACAGATTCCTTTGAAGCAAAATTGACCAATTACCATTGTATCGAGTATTGCAAGTTCTCATGTTTCCACAGACAATCAGGTCCAGGTTCAGGTCCGGACCTGGAAATGATCCTCTGGACCTGAATTTTCTGTACTGGTACCTCCCCCAACCAACAATAGATTTTTTTCTTTCTGTCCTTTCACATCTTATTCTTTGACTTTAGATTCATTTTGGCATTCTATGGCATTTGTTATCTGTTTACTGATACTTTTTTTCAATCTACGGAATATTTGTGCTCATTTTACAGCTGTTTTGCACAATTTATTGTGTGGTCGAAAACTTTTTATTTTGGAAATGGCCGAAAATTGGTGCGAGCGCGGATGTCATCCATATCATCAAAGCAACATGGCCTAAGACAAGATATATAGCAAATCAAGGCCCCCTCCCCTTTAAATCTAACAATAGAGGCCAAAGGCGTAGAAAGGCTGTGAAGGAGGTAAGACGTCGCCAGTGATTTCACTCCTTGGAGATAGCGCCCCCTCCCCTCAACAATAAAGGCCAAAGATGTATAGAAAGGCTGTGAAGGAGGTAAGAAGTCGTCAGTGATTTCACTCCTTGGAGATGGTAACCTCCTTATGAGCGATATTTCGGGAGTGGGGGGCCGGTGTCACACTCACCGGAAGTACTCGCATGTGCTTTCGGAATGTCCAAGCAGATACATCGGAGTTAACTGCTTCCGTTAGCTGAGACTCCACCATTAGCAAGACATTGTGGCCGATGTCAGTCATATTTATAAGCAGGTTCGGCGCTGCTATTTTACTTTGACCTACTTTCAACGTCACTCAAGATGGGATGGTCTTCAAACAAATCTCCTTATGTGTGTGATAGTCACTTAACTGCTTCGTAAATGTTATCCCGACTATCGTTATCGAGAAAGTGGCATATTACATTTAGAAGCGTATCTGTATGGGAGTACTTGGATTTATAAGCTACAACAGATACATTTGAAGCGTTTACAGTATCTCCAAGTAGATACTACGGTAGCGTAAGATAGTATCAAAAGCTGCCAGAGGAGTAAAGCCGGCTCATGATCAGGAGTGTGCTTTGTTACCGGGCAAATGGACACATTTTGGCTGACTACGCTCCTTGGCCAGTTTGGTACTATCTTATGCCATAGTAGGATCTGCTTTGAGATTAGGTTTACAGTACCGCACACTACGGGCACTGGACCGGCCATCAGGATGTTAATCCCAAACAATCAATTAATTATGTGGTAATCAGCTGTTAATGGCCATTACACACGCCCAGGCGTATGTCCCTTTCTGTTCGATTTCAAGATGCTGGTAGACATTTGAAGCCTTTTAGAAAAGCCTTGTCAGCCCACAAAAAGTTAAGATTACAATACGCTTAAATTTTAAAGTTAGACGAATATGCCTTAGACCGGTCGGTGACATGTCATAGGCCGTTGCCAATAGCAACAAACGATGAACGAAAAAAAAACACCGTCAGTACCCACTGGGGTAGGCAACTTGTCATGTTTTCCCATCGTCTTATGTGCTGTGCTTGGAGCTCCCTGCTTGGAAATTGGTTGATTGACAGTGATGCAAGTAACGCTACTATCATGTTATTAGATCCGACATGATCGACATGTTTTCAATTTATATTAGGCAAGCCTTGTGACCCTACATGTAAATGTAGTGAGCTTTAGCATACTAACGCTTTATACCTGAGTAGATCAGGTGCTAAAATGTAAAATCAGCTTTAAAACGTTTTAGGAAAAGCGTCAGGAAAAAGGCACCAACCATTCGGGGATGTATTAGTATAGTAGAGTAGCTGTTTCTCCAACCTATCAAGTGACTCACTCAAGACCCCCTCCCGTCTTGTCGGCAATTCCTAAAACGCTTGTTAGTTAATGTTACCAACCACAACTTTCACACAACAGACACGCTACCACGAAAAAGTAGGTGGTACATATTCTCCAAGCACAGGTTGGGTAGCAGGGATTTGAAGTGGCCGAGATTTTAATGGGGAGCCAAGAAGTAAAAAATTCCAGCCACTACTCAGTGACTCAACCTGAAGAGACCAAATACATCCAACATTTTTTTTCAATCACATGAATTTCCTATCTATTTTGTAGACATGTTTTATTCTTCACTGTCGCCCAACATATGACACAAATGTCATTCCACCTTCCTAATAGCCCTTTAACACTTTGTTTACAGGACCCCTTGTACAAGACAGACGACTTCACGGTCGTCCCGGCAGGGTCCAACGATGGACAAGAGATGGTACCCTAGTTTGTGAAGGTCATCACCACCTACCAGGACAAACAGCACCTGAAACTCCGTGCCAAACAACGACGGGGTGTATGTGAGGGAGTCGATTGAGAACAAGCCTCTCGAAGAATACACTGCCAAGTATGAGGAGATCGTCGCTGTACATCTGTCACAAGATAAGACACGTACTCCACTGGCCGGCTGACTCCCCTAGTGTACTATAGACTATATTTGTCCACTTTCTACAATTAGGTCACCGATCCGCGGAGCCTGGTAGAGGCTAGTAGCAGAGATAGAGAGGGCCTGGAACGCCGTGAAACAGGCCATGGGATTTAATGATGTATTACTTATTCCACTACGAAATGTCATGCCTGGATTGGTGATTGGAGCATAAAATAATTCAGTTGCTTGACGTGACAGTCTGAAACAAGACTATGGTGTGTGGTAATAATGATATTCCTATGTCTTTTTTTAAGTACACATGTGTTGTCAAAATGTGGGGTAACACAATTAGGAAAGACCTTCATCCGGTTCTCAGGAAGAAGGTTTTCCAAAATTGCATTTCTATTTGGATGTCTAAATCTCCTTGCGGGAAATATAACTTTCTACATACGCGTGTCCAGTGTCCAAGAAAGTACAACATTGACTTCTTCAGTGTAGTGTGACGCTTTTCATGACGCTATTAATGTAGTGTAATAGCAATACTGTCAATGTTAACATTCATTGTAGCATATCAGTTGAATACAAAACTAAAAACTTTGATAGGACCGCTGACTTTTGTGAGAACACGTTATTGAATCATCTCATTCTTTTATAGAGAATCGCTCTTAGGAACAGGGCCGTTATTAACGTTTAGCCGTTGGCCGCGCTGCGCTGTGATACGGCGGCTTTTAACCGCGCTGCAGCTGGCGGCTTTTAGCCGCGCTAGCTGCGACCGACGGCGCGCTGAAGGCACTGGCGGCTTTTAGCCGCGCTGAAGGCACCGGTAGCTTTTAACCGCGCTGAAGGCACCGGCGGCTTTTAACCGCGCTGAAGGCACCGGCGGCTTTTAGCCGCGCTGAAGGCACCGGCGGCTTTTAACCGCGCTGAAGGCACCGGCGGCTTTTAACCGCGCTGAAGGCACCGGCGGCTTTTAGCCGCGCTGAAGGCACCGGCGGCTTTTAATCGCGCTGAAGGCACCGGCGGCTTTTAGCCGCGCTGAAGGCACCGGCGGCTTTTAACCGCGCTGTGTCGGGCGGATTTTAGCCGCGCTAAAGGCACCGGCGGCTTTTAACCGAGCTGTGACCAGCGGATTTTAGCCGCGCTGATGACCATCGGCGGCTTTTAGCCGCGCTGATGGCGCTTTATTATAGCATACTCAGCAGCTTCACTTTCAACATTTGGGTATCTTGAGGTTTGAAAATTCGAGACGAAAAAAGGGAACAAATTGGATTTTCCCCTTTAAATTTGGATCGTGTTAAATTTTCTTTTCTAAGTCAAACATAAATGAATATGAGAAGCGGTCTTGAGATAAGTCTGCAGTAAGATGACCTCTGTCTTTTTGTAAAAGCTCGGCGACGTTTTGCAATCTTGTTTTTTTACAAGCAAATAACTACCCACCTTCTTCTGGTAGACAATGATATATTGCTATAAGAAGCAATCTTGTGATAAGTCTGAAGTAAGATGGCATTTCTCATTTTGTACAAAAGCTCCATGACGTTTTGCAATCTTGTTTTTTTTATAAGCAAAGAACCACCCACCTTCTTCTGCTAAACATTACAATATTGATATAAGAGGCAAGCATGTGATAGGTCTGAAGTGAAATAACCTTTGTCATTTTTGTAAAAGCTCCAGGACGTTTTTCAATCTTGTTTTTTTTTTCTTTACAAGCAGCTGCATATTATTTTTCAGAAAATCCATACATGGTTATAGGACTTGGGATATATCCAACGAATCTGTGCTTACCTTTAGAAACCAACATGTTTCGACACACCTTACTAAACCTATATACGCTATGGTGAATACTGCTGAGATTGTACGCTATGGTGAATACTGCTGAGATTGAAACTGTTTGCACCTATAATCGAAATCACTATGGCAACAAGGAAACTTAACTTATCGTTATTATTGGTTTGATGGGAACCTGACGTTTCCATGTGTCTAAACAGGCACATCCCAAACAAACAAGCGAACAGAGACCGTTGCATCTGTTTTCCATATTGGTCTCCCGCAAAATGGTTCGTCTTGAGTCTTGAATGATTTATTTCAATCTTCAGACGACACCTGGAACAAATTCTGTCTACCAAGTATCAAATATCGCAGTCGTGTGCTTGAGGTTTAAGACCTGGTCGAACGAGGACTATAAGCCATCTGGTGAGTATGTACACCTTACTTAAACCATTATTTTTTAAAGAGTCGTAAAATGAGTCGTTTATAGTCGTTTAATAGGTGACATGAAAACATTTAGCATCAGTATTTCTATTGCCATTCTGTACTTTATATCGGTAGCTGTGGTAAATTAGCCTTACTTATAATAGGTAATTTAAACACCAATATGTTGGGCTGTCATCTTTGTGTTAAAATGTAAAAAAAAAAATTGTCCTGTTTTGACGATTTCTCAGTTCTAAGATTGTTCTGAAGCTGACGATCTCTCTTCTCTATAAAAACAAAGCAAGGTCATAATTTTGTCATCTATGGGGGGGGGGGGGATTGGCCCGCACATGCATGTCTTCTTTGCAAAGTCTACAAGCTTGTTTGGGATCAGTGATTTTTCATAGTCGTTTGCAAGATCTTTTCCGAAAATGACGTAAATTCTATCTCCGCTACAAAAGATGAGTATTACCATAGTCACCAAGCAGTCTTTGTCATTTTATCAACCTTCTCTGGGTCTCACTTCTAAACTATCAATTAAAGAAGTATTAAGGCTTCCAAAAACATTCACATGATTTCTGTGAGTATAAATTATTTTGGTTGTTACATTTTAAGGAACAAAGTGATACACTTGTTAACGAAATAGGGCTCAAGAATAATACATAGAAATCAAGCCACCGCCTAGCCACATAATATGAAATAAAGTGCATTACATGTACAGACAAAACCTCTGAAAAACTGCCAAAATAAGCAAAGGTTTAGCCGATATAGCTAAAATTTATCAAATAATATTTTCTACACGTTGTAGGCAAATGTTCTGCGCTATTTTATGTTAGAGGGGCAAAACTTTCCACTGAAAATGACATAGCAATACTCTAACACATGGTTTTGATAAGGGATTCTTCTATCTAGCCTCGTTTTGATGCGAGAACCCGGAAAATAAAATACTGCCAGCGGATTTCAAAAATGAACAGTATTATAAACTTGCGGTAATGGTTATCTTTTTCCTGTTATGTTATTTTCCGGGAAAACCTTGCTTGTGGGTAAACTGTATTTATTAACAAAATAAACTTTCTTGTCACAACACAATGCACATACAGGGTGATAAATGAACATGGCTAAAGACACCATCACCTCTGAAGATAAACCAAACGTCGACACAAACGAATCTTTGGAATTGACTTTGACGCAAATACGTTTAGATAGCCGTATGCAGAAAGATTCGGAGCCTTGTGTTGTTTCAAATACATTTCAAAATCCGACGTACGAATGGAGCACATCTAAAGATAATGCAGACGGGTTGGTTTCTGTCAAAGATAAGACGACCTCAACAAAAACCAAACATTTTCAAAACAAAGAGGAGAAACTAACAAACCCCGGTAACGAAGACAAGGGCGAACATTCCTATATTAATGTCGGGTGCAATAGTAATGATGATGGTGATCACAAGCCTGATACAACTCAAGTAGTTGACACCCGACGGGCAATCAAAATCGTCACAGCTGAAGTCGACGTACACCACAGTCCTAATGAGAACATATGCCAGAATTCATGCCCCGGAATTTACCCAGGACCAGATACAGCTACAACAATAGAAGAAGACAATTATTGCAAAAACGATAACCAAAAAAAAGACATTAAGGCTGTGATCCATGAACAAGTCGACATCCTTGTCGACGATACCGATTTGGAGCCATATGCCGTTGCATATGAATGCACATCGGACATGTCAGGATATAATGCTGACAAGGTGGTTTCTGTAAATGATAACAATGCCATTCCTACAAATAAACAAAGTGCAGGTCCAAATTCCCTGAATAGGAATCCGATGTACGTCTCAAACGTTTTGCAGATGGAGCGTTGTCGTAAGTTAAATTTTTGTTATTGTTGCTTCATGTGCTTTAAACAGTAACAAGCATCTTTGGACACTTGTTCTCGCAACGTTTTCTTTTTATTATGTTTACCTTCAGGGTATATAACCTTATCACGTTCAAGGTAAACATATTGTTTTTTTTCCTTTGCTTCTTCTTCTCCAAATAGTTCAGGTAAGCGACCTGGATGAGCAATATGTCGCCTTGGTTACTAGTAAATTAGCAGGCACTCTGTGATGTTTGTTACTTAATATAGCAACTGTTTTAGCACAGAGCTAGAGGGGCTAGGGTCACTATCTATAACAATGTTTTAAGTAAACATTACCAAAACAGTTGCCAGTGTTAGACTGCGACATGTGAAGGTAGACATAATATATTTGCTCGCAAATGTTACCTTACTTGTTAACTGATTATATTGTTATGTCATGGGGAAAGACTTATGCCTAGCTATCATAGCATATTTGAAAAATTAAAAATAATATTTCCTTTTTTTGCTAATTCTTTCCCTTTTTTTAGCAGTTACACACTGTTGTTTTAGTTTCCAATTTGATTAATAAACGATGCACTGGCTACCTCATTAATAACCTAGAATGGTGTTTTTTTTGCAATTTAAAACGTTAACTTTAAGCATCATTCTATCTCAGACAAGGCTTTATGGGCATTTTTAGAGCCAACGGGTGGGACCTGTTGGATTGGCATGATTGGCAAGATATTTCAAATTATTTTTCTCTTCATATAACCCCAAAACCCAACTGATGCAATTTTTTTTGCCTTTTAGAAACCCGTTTTAATGGCACCACGAAAAATTACAAATTCAATTTTAGTTTTTTAAATTTTTGCGAATGATACTTTAGGAAAATGCATCAGGTTTCAAAGCCCAAATATACATCGTTAGGCAGTTATACGACGTGTGGGCTGGCAATTAAATTGCCACCCCAACCGTCTAGATAAGATTAATATCAGGGCATGTTAGGCACAAATAAACAGTTTTGGTCGGAAGATGGCTAAAAAAGCTGCATCAAAATCATTCCAGAGGCATCTATCAAAAACAAAACAAAAAACGCACATGTGTATCGGCCCACTTTACATTTGTACCAAAATTCACGTCATTTGGTCAAGGAACGACGAAGACGAAACCCGTTTAAATATTATGGCAGAAGAAGAAGAAGGAAAGCATCAGAAATATAGATGGCTAAATAATTAAATCAGTTTGTGTTGCTAAGACCCGTTTTACATTTATGTTTCAGTATGTGATGTAATAACTTTCGCAGCAGTTTTGACGAAGTCAACTGAATTGGAGCTGCCGGGCTTAATGGCCTTTCAAAAAACTCAATAACAGATGCATACATTAACATTTGCTACTGTACTCCCTCTTTCTTTAACATTTAATAATGCCTGTGTACTCGGGTAATTTGTACCAACACGCCCTTATGTTAGCGTTATTTTTCAGAGTGCTCTTATGGCTGGGTTTGTGTTGCTATAACAATCACTGCCTTGTTGGTGGCATCAATCATATTCGGAACCTGGCTTTACTACAAGTACACTGGTCGGGAAATTCAGAAGGTAAATATTATGTTGTTTTTGCCATTTCCAGCTATAACCTGTTTGCCTTTACCCTGTGACTATTGTTTAGTTTTATGTTATCTTATGTTATCTCATCTCACTTCATCTTATCTTATCTTATCTTATCTTATCTTATCTTATCTTATCTTATCTTATCTTATCTTATCTTATCTTATCTTATTTTATCTTTTATTATATTTCATTTTATTTCATTTAGTCCTAGACAATGGCCAACATTAAACAATACTGACTGTGAACCGGCATTCACATATAACTTTTTTTTGCAAAATCTACACGATGTAGTAATACAATGAGTAAATGATACGATTAATGCTGACTTAATGAGAAAAAGCATAACGAATGTATCTTTGTAGTTTAGAAACAATAAGGCCGTTTACAAGTGAGTGCAACAGCTTTCGTCAACTAGCAAGATGCCTATACAGACGTTGGTGTATACGTTGTATACGTAGGTGTATATGCTTCTAATCTAGAACTAGTTTCGAGTTCGGATGGCTTTGTCTTTCGACACGATGGAAAGAACACCACGTAGTTACAATATACGGGTTTTCGTTCATTTCACCAGAAGAGGCATGATGCTAACACTACATTCACCTCTGTTCAGGCTACTTTGAGCATCCCTGGTCAGCATGTTACGGGCATTAGCTATATCCATGCTATGGACACATCCTCCACTCACGGTCACCTTGCTATGGACACTACCTCCACCCTTGGGCACCCTGCAGTGGACACTACCTCCACCCATGGGCACCCTGCAGTGGACACTACCTCCACCCATGGGCACCCTGCAGTGGACACTACCTCCACCCATGGGCACCCTGCTGTGAACACTACCTCCACCAATGGACACCCTGCTGTGGACACCAGATACGATGGTGAGTCAAATAGCAATAAAAGTAATTTCAATACAGTGTTGTTTTTTTTCTGAGTTTTTGTGAGAATGAATTGAAATATGCCACAACATAAAGAAGTATATCCCAGTGAGACTAAAATGTCTAAATTTGCTGTCCATCAAGTTACTATATTTCAAGATGGCCTTGGATTTTGCGGACGATTCGTTCCTTTAGATTTGAAGAAATTACAGATACAAAGAAGCAGAAAGGTCTCAATAGATTACTTGCCAGTTTTCATTTCTCATAAAGTTTAGCCTGGAAGTCGTTGCATATCGGGAATTTTCGGGAAACTTCCTGCATTTCTAAGATTGCCATTGCCAGCAAAATTTCAGCAAAATTTGCCTAGTTTGATAGTTATAGCCCGCGTTATTTGGAACGTTTATTATGTCAAATTTGGCGCAAGAAATTTTACTCCTCCCGGTAAAGATAAGGTAATCCCTGTTCAGATCGGGTATCTATGATCAATCTAAGACGGGGTGGGGGTGGTGGTTGGTGGGTTTGGGGGGAGGTTGAGGCCAGCGTTTAACGGTGCACACCCAGTTCTTCCGCGACCGCGGTCCGAGATAGTGCGCGACAAAAAAGTTTTCGAGGGTCTATGTTTGACTTGGCATTTCTCATTATTTACTGCGAAATAACATTAAGCGGTTACATGGCTGAAAAGCGTAGGGAACGGTGTGTTTCTGGTGCAAATTGTGTTTTGGTCCGCGCCTTACTTCCGGGATGTTCCTACGTCTGAATGTAAACAGGTCCGTGACCTAGATTGACCCCTGAAGCGCTATGCCGCGCGCCGTGGATGATTAAATAAACTGTAGAACTAGAAATTTCTTTAGAATTGGCTGGATTACTCTCTAGGTTTTCCCCTTTCTGACAGTATCAATCGTGTTTGTCGAAACAACCTTCTTCGTTTGTTTCTTTCAATGCCAAAATGCCTGATTTTGTGCGTTATGTTTTAGATGAAAATAATGTTTTGTCCCAATAATTAATCTTAAACAAGAGAAGCTGAAGGATTAAAGTCAGTTGGTCTTGTAGCTGTAGGAATATCATTTCACCTCATGTACTGTTATTTTGCCTCAGGAAAATTTCCTAGTAGAGCTGGTCGCTAGACTTTAGAGTGTGCAGCCTCCAATTTAAACCCAAAATAAATATGGTGTGCCCCCTTAAACCCCTGTAATTCATTAACGAATTACACAATATGGCGCGGGCAGACTGACTATAAGAAACGAAATTTGACGCCATTATTACGTCACGCTGTGATTGTATTGGTTAAAATAGAAAGGGTATTCCCAGATAACTTCAATGTATGCAACAGATTAAAGACGGATATAACATGTGCAGATAGAATAATAAAAACGGAAGAATATATTGTTAGAACTGAAAGTAGTGATTTGCGCCATGGCAACACATGAAACAGGAAAGGATCTAAAAGTCTGTAGGGCTGATTGTTGTCGACGTTCATTCGTATGGCTACATACAAATCGGTGCGGGCCTCACACACCACCACCTACCCCAACCACACACCCCTCCCCCCCAGGCACCCTTCCACACTTCCATGTGTAATTTATCTACTCAGTACCTACTCCAATTCGCTCCCTTTGGTTGAATAAGAAACTGTGTATTCCGTATTTTTTTACAAGCCCCCGGGCAATTCAGGTCGTGATGGGGCATTGATGGTATGCCTGGCGAACCGGAACACATGGTCTAGTATTAAATATGTAATAAACATCCCGATCCGATGCATTGGTTTTCTTAGATGTTATAAATTCTGTAAGTATTCTATAAAGAGACATATGACATTGTGGCGAAGACAATACAAACGACAGTTGAAAACATAAACCAATCGGCTATAAGAAACGAGTACAAACTCAGGGTCTACATGGAATACGCTTTTCCGTCATGGAGGTACCTTCTGATGGTGCATGACTTGACCGACACTCAACTACAAAAACTTGATGCAATTCATACTAAAGCAATTAAGTCATGGCTCAAAGTGCAGGCTAGTGCCACTAACGCTATCCTGTACAACACAGTAGGACTAAACTACAAAACCATCTCAGATCTGTATCTTGAGGCCCATACATTGGCCTACAGCAGATCCGTTCTCAAGGCTGACGACAAGGTGAAACATGCTCTTCAGGCCAAACTAGATAGAGAATCACAGTGGACACGAAAGATGAAGAGATGGGGCCTTGGAAAATGCCACTCAATCCACCAACAAGCCATGAACGCGACAACAGACACAGGTTGGTCTTCGGTCCGAAAACAAATCAAACATCAAGTTACAAATATGCGTCACGAAACTTGGTCTGAACATCAAAAGAACCTACAACAACAAGGACACATGCTACAGCTTATCGAAGAAGAGAAATGTGATCTCACCTGGAAGTCAGTGATGTATGACCTCCCAAAGGGTATTCTCAGCTTCGCGGTACGTGCATCGATAGACGCTCTGCCGACATTCTGTAATCTAGCCACTTGGGGCAAGCGTACCAATGACAAATGCAAACTATGTGGTAACAGAGAAACTCTCCATCACGTTCTTAATAACTGCGGCGTCTCCCTTCAACAAGGACGATATACGTTCCGGCACAATTCCATACTTAAACACATAGTGGATACCCTTCAGGAGAACATTGATCACTCGCAGATAGACGCCCGTGTCTACGCAGACTTGCAAGGCTATACAACCAACGGCGGCACTATTCCTGTTCAAACAATACCTACAGCACAGAAGCCGGACTTAGTCATATTCCTGCCTAGAGAAAACACCATCCATATACAAGAACTAACTGTACCTTTTGAACAGAACATTAAAGCCAGCCATGAGCGTAAGGTCAACAAATACACTCCCCTTGTGTCAGACTTGAGAAATGCAGGCATTTCAGTCACTCTTACATGTTTTGAGGTAGGGTCAAGGGGACTCATCACCCCAGACAACAAGGATAGAATAAGAACACTGTTCAGGTCTGTTAAGGCAAAAGCACCAAAGAAGCTCTTCAGGGACATTAGCCGAATGTCATTATTGTCCTCCTACGCTATATGGAAAGCTCGACATGAGCCACACTGGGACTGTGCAATAGAATGATTTTAAGACGATACTAAAATGAACTAGAATGTGTGATATTTCTGTTGTAATGTCATATATCAATTTGCCTATGTCTCCCTGCATGTTTGGTCTGTAAAGACCAACATGACCTGGGCTAAATGTCACTTTCTTTTGTTTTCTGAATAAAGAATGATTTTATACTGTAAGTATTGACTGAACAAACCTTCAATCCCATAGGTCCTAAGAGGAAGTGGCGAGCCGACTTACGTTGCGGCCAGGGTTACCCTGCAGATGATGGTGCCCCTGCTGAATGTGATCCTGACGGTGAACACCCATGCTGCTCCGATGGTTACTGGTGCGGTAAAACGCCTTACCACTGCAAATGTGGTCGCTGTGTTGACTACAAGAAAAATGAGTGCATTAAAAGAAACCCTTGGGCATTCTTTAAATGTTATAGTTTGATGTAGCTGTAATTGACCATGACAGGTAAAGTTCATTCCTGGACGATGGGCCGTCGAGTTTTTTGTTTTTTCTTTGTACGTATACACTGAAAACACACGGTATAAACACACCTTATACTCCGCCCGCTGTATCGTCAACGTTTTTTTTTCATACTTCACACAAAGGCAGATGGGTGTAGAAAAGTTTCGCAATTTTCTCGATCGAACGCGTTTGAGAAATCCTGCTCGACGGCATAGAACCATCAAAGGGCTGACTTTACTAACTTTATGAAAATGACGGGGTAAGAAAATATACACGTGAACAAAAGTAAAAAGGAAAGAGTTAGAATCACGAACCGACAAGGCCTTAAGTAGAACCATTGGCAGTATGTTCCTGCATACCGATAAAACGCTTTGGCACAACGGTAAAGGGTTGACAAAAAATGGGTTAAACTGTGATTTTTATTGCAACACATTGCGTCAAAATCAAATACAAATGGACTGAAATGGTTGGTAACAAAGTAGCAGACACTGCCAAAATGTGTGTGTAATTTTCCTGATCATACATATACATTCGGTTACAAATATGGTCTTACAAATTACGATTTTGACCAGTAATGTCATGAAATCATAAAAATTATAGATATTTATTATAAACTAGTGCAGGGCTCGTGTATAAGGTACTGTGTCAAAGATTCACAGCGGTAACTCTACAGATATATAATATTGTAATTCACGTGCGTTTGAACGGGGTATTTACAAACGAATTCATCTCTGAATCGTAAAAAAGCATTGAAAACAACAGTTTTCTTTACTTTTGACAATGTTTATGATTTATGAGTTATGATTATACCTGTATCGGTTGATTTACTGATTAAAAATTTAAAGTATTTTTTTTTCTTGTTAGAAATCTCAACATCTTGATTATGTAGAATACTACTTACTACTTAGCCGTGTTGTTTGCTTAGAATATTTCAAGATACATTGGCCTTGACCTATGTTGTTTCTTAATGTTAGTATCAGTATAAAAGGATTGTTTGTTCCGAAAAGTCTTGCAAACTACTATTTCAATTTCACTGACGAAAGACAATGGGTGTTGTCTGAAACGTCAGAATATTGAAGTGCCCCCCCCCCAAAAAAAAAAACATTCAAATTTTATTGTTTAATTTCCTGGATGTGTAATCCTCAAATGTTGTTTGTTATACTGACCGATGATTGTGTTGTTTTTTCGGGCCTTGAAAGCTTTTAGAATGGGCAAAGGCAGGTGCCATGTCTAAATGCTTCTGTGTTTATCCATATCCCAAATGTATGTGAGACTCTTTACTAGCGGAAGCTCTACAGTCGGAACGTGCTATTTCTACGGTCGTGTTTAAAACAGAATCAACATGAACGGAATGTGGAGTTTAAAGATCTGTAAGTTTATTCGCTATGAGAAATTCTTGTATTTTGAATATAGTCTTGATCTCTAAATTAAAAAAAAATTGTATAATCTTCGAATATAACGTCTTTTTAGAGATGCTGGCTTGATAACAATACAATCTACGCCACGTTTTATTGATGTACAGTCTGTTGACTCATCAAGAGTTACCTTTGTATTTAAATATCTACAAACAACCATTCATGTTTACATATAATGTGTCGAAATATAATCTCTATATTAATACTATCGTTAATGGGAGCTAGGAACTTCAGTGGATTCAAATATTTGCACCAGGTGAAGTGTTTTTTTGTAGTTTTGTGAAATAAACGGAAACTATAGAAGCACAGCTATCGTTAGTGCGCTTTTCCAGCTAATATTGTATACTTTTACACACTACGATTTCTTTTAAATCACTGTTTTACTTTACAAGCACCCACGTTCTTTTGCTAGACAAAGATATATGAAGATGAGACGCAATCTTAAGATAAGTCTGAAGTAAGATGACATTTGTCCTTGTGTGAAAGCTCGACGACGTTGTTCAATCTTGTTTTACAAACAGCTGCAGATTAGTTCTTTTGTGCGAGGGCCTTGATGATGTTTAAAATATACAATCGTTGGACTGGTGTAACCAGAGTTTCTGTTTTTCAGAAATCTGTAGTATTATGTATTTATAACATACTTCCTGTTACAAAAGTAATTATGTGGAACAATTCACATTGTTCAGTGTAGAAATAGTGAATCTGATTGTGAAGCATATTGGATTTTGTCATCTTTATACCATTCTAAGTTGTGCTGTAACACTTACAAACTAGAAAGGCCTACATTTACTTAGGAGCAAATACAGCATATTTCATCCATACTTTTTCCAATGCAACATTTTAAAAAAAAACGTCCAAAAAACCTTGCTCGAAAATGAAACATTTAGGGGCACACCCCAGTTTCTCATCCCCTTGAAACGTATATTTAACTTAAGAGTCATTGCACGAGAGAACCAGGCAGAGGCCGGAAGATGGGGGTCGGCCAAATCGACTCAAACTTTTTATGTGTGGTAGGTATGTGGAACTATGAACAGCCATATAGTTAAAACCCTCCAGCTATTTTTCGTTATGGCGTTCTGGGACCCCCCTCAGAGACCCTCTAAAATACAACAATTTATGGCTGAAAATTACTGAACTTTCGATTGCTATCCTGATACATCTGATGAAGGTACGAACATAAGTTTTGCATTTCCATATAGCATGGGTCCTAAAGTGTTACAGACCAAAACTTGAAGATGATGCATTAAAGTTAAGAGGGTGTGCTAGGGGGTTACCTGAACCATTGAAAGCAGAATCTTTATCACTGTAAATTTCAGCAATTTTTAAGGCGCAATAACATCTATGCGCAGTGGGTCTGGTGAATGGTTTTAATGTTGCTAGATAGAGGAACATATACTTATTCAAAAACAATCATCTATTTGGGCCATACATAACGCGAGCCATGAGAGGAGGGTCTTTATGGGGATTTTTCGGGTTTTGGGCTATAGTAAATCGGGTGTTTATATTACTTTATGGGGGTAAGTAATGGCAAATGTTTGTGTAGTTGCTTGTGAACCATGCATAATTGTCAAAATATCATTGATTGATAGGCAATATCACTTTGGGCTCCATATGGGGTATTTAGGGATACTAAAAAAGGAATTATGCTGACTTAATACATTTTTACTGTTGCTTTCTAATGTTATCAAACCGGTACCTGTTCCTAAATTTCTTCGTACATACCAGCTATGTCGTGCACAATGAGAAGGCTCTACATGGGGGTTACCAGGACTCCACAAGTGTGATACCATTTAATAAAATGGGCACATGAATGCAGATCTACTTCATACATATTGAGAATCATAGAACAAGACCACAACAAAGGTCAAGATTAACGGTCCAAATTTTGGGATGGATACGTGTACATTGTACTTTTTTCATCAATACGGGTGCAGTAAAGGTACTGCTATAGACAAAACGTATTACATCAATGGTTTGTTAGAATGGCCGAAACATTTGCCTCCATTATCAAATCAGGTGAGGTGGTGTAGTCAGGAAGGTGAACAAATGACAAAACACACAGAGTATAATACTAGAATACCAAACAACAGATTCTTGATTTTGGTTCTTTCTCGTTTGGCCTTGGAATTGACGTTGGCATTCTACGAAATTAGTATACATGTACGTTTGCAGATTTTTTTGCAATCTATGGCATATATTTGTTCGTTTTGTAGCTGCTTTGTATGAATTACAGTATGGTTCAAATCTAAACATTTTTTCCGACAATATGATAAAAGCTGATAATTGATGTGCACACCACGAGCCAAAAACAAATCCTTTACATAGAAGTACATTAGATTTAAAAAATCTGATTAAACATTTAGCTGTAATTGCTAACAGATTGTGGTCGGGCCTAAAACTGGACATATTGCAATTGGGCACAAAATCTCTTGAAAGCCTTTTTTTAAGTTTTGGTAAATTACTTAGCTAAACTTACTTAGCAAAACTCTGAAAAATCAATTTGCACATGTGCATGTGCCTAGGATAGTCTCCGATGCCTGTATGAAAGAAGGTGTCATGGAGCCTATAATGGGCAGATGAAAATGGTTTGACACAAGTTTTAGTTACTTTTAGCTTTAATGATTCAAGGCCGTTGGATATTGCCAGTTCACTCAAGTTTACATCATCATACATGACAAGATGGATGCAGTCAACGCTAGTATATACACTGTCGTATGTTCACAGTGCCTGCCACTCGCCTTCCTCTTCTCTGATATCCCCTCTAGTTTATTGACTCCATGTCAGTGGCCACTGATTCTGTGCTTTGCATGTTATTTCTGTGCTGCTGAACGGCTTGCACAATATTGTAATCTGCTTGGCTGTGATTTTTGTAATTTGTTACTTTTATTCTTTCGTAGCGAAATTTTACAAAGGTGCCATCACCACATTAACAAAAGTGAACCAACTGTATTTTTTGTAAATTTACGATTCGACAGTTTGCTTGATTTTTTGTGAGCTGTTTTATTTTGCAGATCGTACGATAGTGTTCCATTCTAAATGGGTTCTATATGTAAAAGTTTTGTGAAAGATTATGTTTTTGGTTTGTCCTTATGGTAATGGACGAATAGCCATTGGTGTACAGCACTTTGCAACCTAAACTGTGCCCTATGGTATACCGTAATTGATAAAAAAAAGTACAATGTACGCGCAGTCATTGTTAAGATAGCCTTAATATTGACATTAGATAAAGGTAACTTCTTTCGTCCATTTCTTTATTCGTATACTCGCATAAGTTCCCCAAATCAGCATGATCTTATAGTGGTGAATGAATAGTCTGGCATACTAACAAACCATTGATGTAATGCTGTTTGTCTATAGCAGTACCTTTACTGCACCAGTATGGAATACCTTAACTGATGAAAAAGTACAATGTACGTGTATCCATCCCCAAAGACGTTAATCTTGACCTTTGTTGTGGTCTTGTTCTATGATTCTCAATATGTATGAAGTAGATCTGCATTCATGTGTCCTTTCTGTTAAATTGTATCACACTTGTGGAGTCCTGGTAACCCCCATGTAGAGCCTTCTCATTGTGCACGACATAGCTTGTATGTACGAAGAAATTTAGGAACAGGTACCGGTTTGATAACATTAGAAAGCAACAGTAAAAATGTATTAAGTCAGCATAATTCCTTTTTTAGTATTCCTAAATACCCCATATGGAGCCCAAATTGATATTACCTATCAATCAATGATATTTTGACAATTATGCATGGTTCACAAGCAACTACACAAACATTTGCCATTACTTACCCCCATAAAGTAATATAAACACCCGATTTACTATAGCCCAAAACCCGAAAAATCCCCATAAAGACCCTCCTCTCATGGCTCGCGTTATGTATGGCCCAAATAGATTATGATTGTTTTTGAATAAGTATATGTTCCTCTCTCTAGCAACATTAAAACCATTCACCAGACCCACTGCGCATAGATGTTATTGCGCCTTAAAAATTGCTGAAATTTACAGTGATAAAGATTCTGCTTTCAATGGTTCAGGTAACCCCCTAGCACACCCTCTTAACTTTAATGCATCATCTTCAAGTTTTGGTCTGTAACACTTTAGGACCCATGCTATATGGAAATGTAACACTTATGTTCGTACTTTCATCAGATGTATCAGGATAGCAATCGGAAGTTCAGTAATTTTCAGCCATGAATTGTTGGATTTTAGAGGGTCTTTGAGGGGGGTCCCAGAACGCCATAACGAAAAATAGCTGGAGGGTTTTAACTATATGGCTGTTCATAGTTCCACATACCTACCACACATAAAAAGTTTGAGTCGATTTGGCCGACCCCCATCTTCCGGCCTCTGCCTGGTTTTGCCTGGTTTTCTCGTGCAATGACTCTTAAGAGACTTTTTGCAACGACGTCGTATCTCCAAACAAAATTTCCCCCGGGAAACACACCTATACAGCAATTAAAAATGTACCACATGGTCTAACATATATGATTTAGGGGAAACTTCTAGTACCTAAAATCTCACAATAATGAATATCCTGATGCATTGCAAAAGTCCGTAGCGATGACGTCATCGGTCAAGCTGCCCGGGGCGTCCTCGGAGCGATATCGGAAAGCCAAGAATCATCGAAAAAAAAGAAGAACGAAAACAACATCTAGGGGTCAAATTTCATTCTTGCAGCGATTTTGAATCCGCTACGCTCATTTAACGAAAAGAAACTGGGCATTAAACGAATGCTAAAATCCTCTTACTCCAAAATAATTTGGGGCTATCCCCGGTCGCGGAAGAAATGGGTGTGCACCGTTAACAGTAACTTTTCTCCCCCCCTCCCCCAAAAAAAACATAATATTGGTAATTGCTTTCAGGTCAAAATGGAGCTTGCCCAACATGCTCAGGGCCCATATGGAAGTTGTACTCTTCAACAGGAGCTCCTATGTATAACTAATTGGTTTCCATTGGGATCGCCAGCTACTATTTTTGTCGAAAGTGAAAGAAATCACCACACCTTTCGATCAGAAAAATTTTATCATGAAATTACATTAAGTCATTTAACAATTTCTAGTACGATATTACTTGGTCGAAGTACCGTTATAAACTCATTCTGATGTGGGTACATTTATTCTGATGTGGGTACATTTATCATTGCAGTGAATTTTTTATTCAAGTTTTCATTTTTTTCAAATTTATTTCTATTAAAGTTTTACTAATTATTAAGCAGGTGCATGTACTATGAAGTAGGAGTGTTTGTTTTCTTCAAGTTTTCAAATTCTAAATTATTCTTGTTTTGTATGAGCTATTACCAAATGAAGACGTCTCAAACATTTATATCTATTTCCTGAAACCTGACCTAATCTTGTCCAAGTGTAACAATTTGCTAATCGTAGCGCGCAAGACCCGAATGATAGTACCCTGGATATCAGAGTACAACGTAGCCGGGTAAGGGAATTATCTACTAAATTCAATTAACGGAGGATTTTGCTAGGGGCTCGGGAAAGAATCGTAGCCGCGAACGCTGTTCACAGGCGACCATGGTAGAAGTATAGGAGTTTCTACTTTGTTCAAGGATTTCTTTGCAGAGGTCATAAAATTTAGTTCCAGGTCCGGTTTAGGTCCGGAGCATCAGGTATAGATTTGACCTGATTCAGTATGTGAAAACTTTTTAATGGTCTATACACAGATCAACGCCCACTAGCGTTTTTAACCCTCAAACCACCGTAGCTTTTTTGTGACGCAGATTACCGTATGGGGTCAAAACTGACCCCAAAACGTTTTGTACAAATACAGTTTTTTGTGTGAATCTTTTTGTGATTTGTATATATGTGTAGTTTCATTAATCTATGTGGGACAGTCTTACATGATTAGGTGAGAATACTTCTAGCTCATTATCATAATTTATGCAAAAGATCATGAGGACCACATTTTGCGAAAACGCTATTCAGACCGGAAAGGAGGCTTTTGATGCCTGTACCAGCTTCAATGGCATATAGCGCCTGAATGACTTATGCTAGGGCCACCAAACTTGGTAACTTTTTAGAAAATGTTGATAGCAAACATTTTCAGTGAACAAAATATGTTCATCATTTTTATGTTGCCATGGCAATGGAATTCTGACAGACAATTATTACCAAATTTTCTGATTTTGTAATAAACATTTAAGTTTTAAGGTTTTCTTGGCAAATAACTCGTGTTTATCACATCTTATAAAATGCAACATAAATTTCAGGACTCAATATTCATAATTTATGCTAATTTGATGACGTCATCAGTCAAAATCCTAGATGGCGACCGATATTACCTACATGACGTCATCATGTCGTCATATGACATGATAATAGCACAAAAGTTCTCACAATAATTTCGGCTTACATGTACATCATTCTCTGAAAATTTCGTGATCCTACGATAAATAGTTTAGGTGTGGGTCGCAAAAATTTGTTTAAAACAATGCTGGGGTCAAAGTTTTGACCCCACTGGACCATGCATAAACTTTTGAGGATAACTTAATCAACAATGAGTCAATCTCGGTAAAACGTATAAGAAGTTATAGGACAGATATACAAACAAACTCCTGGAAGGAAATTTGTTTTTGACCAGAAATGACATAATGGCACACATTGATATATGCCTGGGGTCAGTTTTGACCCCATACGGTGGTTTGAGGGTTAAAACCCTACAAGGCTAACTGCCTCTACAAGTATATGATTGACTGTAGACCTAGGTAGAAATGACGATAAACTCCACACTACTCCGCTCTTGCTATTTTCTTCAACCGGTAAGACCTAAAACATTTAAATGTCTGATCATATAATCTGTTCATTTTCCAATAGGTCCAACATGCGGTTCACTGAATTTTTTCAGGTCCGGTTTTTCTGGACCGGTGTCACAGCGATCTCGCCTAAGTGATCTCGCCCCCCGAGGGCGAAATCAGAATCGACCCCTCCCCCCGCCGATCTCGCCCTCCCGGCTAGTGATCTCGCCCCAATATCTCGCGCCCCTTTAGCGATTTCGACATTTTAGAGGTTGATTGGTATAAATCACAAAATGGAGTTTCAGAATGATATAAGTACACGTGTTTGATACATAACTCTATCCATGGTGTTAATATTAACGTAATTACGTGGCAGTAAGATAGTTGGACTTGTTTCGGACATTGAGGATTGGGTCCCTTGTATTCCCATTATTGCATATACCTGTGTCTGGACATAAGATATATTTCATTGTATTCACCTGTCCTCAAGCAACCTATGTATCTCCTATATGAAGGCTCTGCCCTGAATTGACCCCAAAAGAACTATTTAATGTCTTTATCATTAATGCAAACAAGGTATTAATTAGAAAAACGCCCATTTTGTTATATGCACCTGGCTTAGGGCTTCTTCACCTCCAATATCATTGTTTGTTCCAGTATTTAGGAACTGGTGCGTTTACCCGTGTTTATTAAGACTGATATTGTACCAGTGTTTTGTAGCATGTATCATCAGGTATATCAACTTGCGCGTAGATAGTGTTTATAATTAGAAACTATTATCCATTTGTCTTTTTGTTAGTGCTTTGGAAATGTTTCCAGCACAAGAAAAAAAAAAAAAAAACACAGTGACAAATTGAAAACATATAGCTGACGTAATACATACCATAGACGGTGTTGATTTATACATTCGCAATAACACTGTTTCTTTGTCACCTCAGCTGAAAAATGTATTTTTCTAATTTTAATGTCTTGTTTGCACCGAAAAATATAAGTAGAAGTACTAGTAATGGTCTTGGGAGAGCGAAAACACTAAAGGGGGGCGAAAACGCTAGTGATCTCGCCCCTGGGGGGGGGGGCGGATTGCTGTGGCACCGGTCCAATAAGAAAAAAAACGGTTTTGTGCCGGTACATGGTAACGGTACCCAGCCCTAGTCCGCTCTGTGGTCACAATATATGCATTTATTTCTATATATACGGGGTCGGAAGGCCCCACTCTTGAATATTAATTAGCCTTTGCCTTCCTCTTCGCTGATTGGCTGACTCATTAAATTCAGTTAACTCTTGCTTCAGCCAACCTTGCAGGCGTGGAGCTCTGTGGGGTGACGTCACGGCAGAAGCCAAAATGAAATCCTAATTCCGCTCAGAAAAGTGCTAAAATTAATCATTTAAATCTAGTTGATGCCAAAAATTTTACTCGGATCATGTAACCAAATATCCAATACCTATCTATACCACATGTTAGGTCATTTAATTGTAATGGTAGGGTATAGGGGGTCAAAATATACAGTTTAAATATAAAAATTACCCTTAAACCTCAATGAAATAATTTCAAAGGCAAGTTTGAAAATGAAAATTAAACAGCAACTGGTATTTGAATGTAAAACGTTACAACTAAGCGTTTTTTTTTTTACCTCAAGAAACTGGGCCAAAATTTTCATTATCGAATAACGGTCTGGCATGTTTGCACTGTGGGACCTCTCTTAGATTTTTTTTCGTAATGTCTCGTGCGGTCTTTCTTAACTTTACAATTACCCCATGAAAATCATTGTAAAGCTAACAATGTGTACTTTCAAGAAATGTTGCATATATCTACAATTATATATCAGTCATAAGGGTTTACAGTGGAAATAAAACAATAAAACACACATTTTAATCTGTATTCTACTTTCATATCCAACATTCCAAGTGTGAATTTCTTGACTACAATCTATCTAAAGACTTTGGACAACATTTCCTTCAGCCCATGTGAATTATTGCCCTTGGTGCTGATTTGGCTTTGCTATATAATTACTATTCCTTTAGTGTTAAATAAACTCCATTCCGACACTGTCTGGCAAGTGGGATATAACTTTGCTGTAACTAGTTACTTATTTATTTATTTTAGTTTTTTTTATCTTGAAACAGATGGGTAGCCCCTACAACAGTGTATAGTTGATTTCCAAGGGGGCCCACCAAACATACATGTAAATAATAAATACAGGACAAAAACGTGATAACAATCAGTCAAAATTTGAACACCAAGGGACAACATAGAGTACAGAAAACATAAAACCGGTGCGTCAAAACATAATCAGTGTCCATACTTATGTCGAAAACGTTCCAAGGTCAAAATCAATATGTCAAGAGATGGGGTGGAGGTCAGAGGTCAAATCATATATCAAATCATGTGTAAAACGAAAATTAATGAAACTGAAATTTACAAAGTATGGATAGTAAATCATATGTAAAGATTGAACAAACAAAAAATTAAAAGAACAGTAAATCAGATCAGAGACAAAGGTGCTTTTCCATACTAAGTTTCAATATTACTTGAGGTCAGATATACATATGTTCTTCAGAGCTGTTTTAAAGCCCTTTAGTGTTGTAATGTTTCTTATGTTATCTGCTAGTTTGTTGTACTGGCTAGTGCCAGTGTATGCAAATGTTTTTTGTCCACATGTGGTGGTGTAGCTTGGTGGGTGTAGTTTAGTGGTCTGCCTAGTGTTGTAAGTATGGATACGAGAGTTGTGCTGAAATGTGGCGGATAGGTATGTTGGTGCCAAGCCTGTCAGACATTTGAAAACCATAATGCACGTGTGCTCAAATCTCCTATCAGCCAGGTATTTCCAGTTGAGAGTTTGGAGGAGGTTCACAGTGCTGATGTCCCGTTGCCTACGTTGTAGCACCACCCTTGCCGCTCTGTTTTGTAGTATTTGTAGTTGCCGTTGTTTGGTGGCCCACAGGTTCCCCAGACAGTATCACAATAGTCGAAAATAGGCAATATCATAGTCTTGTACAACATGTCAGCAATACTGAAAGCCAGGCAGTGTCTGAGGCGTCTAGGTAGTCCAATCCTCTGTGACACCTTACTACAAACTTTGTCTATATGTTCATTAAGGGACAGGTGGGAGTCAAGGTACAGACCAAGATATTTGAACGTATGAACTCTTTCTATGATTTCTTGGTCAATTTCGACTGTTAAGGACTGTGCTTGCTTTAACCTGTTAGCAGTGCCAAATAACATCCATTTAGTCTTGGTTACATTTAATGTTAAACGATTTGTTTGGAACCAAGTGGCCAGACCAGAGAGTTCATAGTTCAGAATTGACTCAATATGTTTTACATTGTTGCTGGGATAGAATATTGCTGTGTCATCAGCATAAAAACATATTTTACATGTGGTAACTACATCGGGTATATCATTAATAAATAAATTGAAGAGCAACGGGCCCAGTATGGAGCCCTGGGGCACTCCCAGTATAACAGGTAAGTATTCTGACCTACAACCATTCAGAGAGACAATTTGTTGTCTCCCCGACAGGTAGTTGCTGAACCCAAGATTACCAATTAAAGCTTACAGTCTCTACTTTTTTGAGAGTTTAAGGTAATTCATATGCACAAAATCTATTTATAAATAAAGTCATAAAAAGCAACAAAATGTAGATTAGTCCAGGATAGTTCACAATTATCTCTACAACAACAGTAAGAAAACTTTTGACGTCAGTACAAAGTTCCTAAGAGTCCTGGGGACATGACAACGATACAAAGGAGGTTAGAAAATTAACATATATCGCATATATAGGAGTGATTTCTGATATTATTACATCGATTATAACTACAGATACGGGGCCCAAAATCTAATCACTTCCAGTTTTCATAACATCCCATCAACACACCAAGTATGAAACCAATCCATTCAGCAGAGTTATCTTGTTAACAGACAGACAAAAAAACAGAAAATATAACCTCCATGACATTTCATGGAGGTAATTAAAAGTCCCTTCATTTCGTATGCTTCTCAGTGGTATATCTTTTCAAAATTACAACACTTAGCCCACTGTTGACTGATTTTAAAAATGAGAACGTCTCTTAGTCTTCGCATCAAAGTTCGGTATTACAAGTTTTTGTTTTGTTTTTTGTTCCTTTTGCTTTTTTTAGTTTCATTTGTAATAGATAGTCCTTGAAACTTAAGTTTGAAGCACTTCAACGGTCATTCTACGTCGATGTAGGTTAGACATCCAGGTAATAAGATACGCGAAAAAAAGTAGTTACTCAAGCAACTGGATATGGTTTTGAAACGGTCAGACGTTTCAGATAATGTCCACTATCTTTCATCAATGACATTGAAGTGATCTTTTTTACTCTAACTATGAATGAAGACAATTTCAGATGCCCAATAGGAAAAGTTGTAAGATAATTCAGACTGAAGACAATTTGGATTCCAAAGAAAACAAAGGTAAGGCAAACTCAAGCTGAAGACAATTTGGATTTCAAAGGATAGCAAGGCTAAGACACAGTTAATGCAAATGAGTCAAGTAGCTCCTGTTGTTTTAGTTGCAAGAGATAAAAGTTTTGTTGTGTGTGTGTGTGGGGGGGGGGTGGGGGTGGGGGGTGGTTGTGCTATGTCTCTAGTGCCGGAAAGTTTGCGTAGCCCCCTTTTCTGTTGAGGGTGGGATTGTATATCCACACATATATGGCCTCTCTTACTCCCCGTTCAAACCAGCGGGCTTCACGGTCTAGGATGTCGGTAGATTGGAGGTTGAAGGAGTGGGTTGTGTTCAAGGTGGTTAAAAATAGTAGAAGAGTTTGTTAGAGTATGAAAGACCTGTTTCTTCCAGATCACTTCAGTGTCACTGACGAAGGATAGTGGATTCTATCCGAAACGTCTGACCGTTTCAAAACCATATCCATCTTCTTTGTGTCTAGTTGAGAAACCACTTTTTGGCGTAACGGTCATTCTAGCATGCGTACAATCGTCACGTATCATTGATACCCCCTAGCGATTTTTATTTTCTTTGCAGCTATTCATGATTTTTTCTGCAATAATGTCTTGAACTGCAAGGAGGCATTTCTTATTCATACAGGGAACCCTGTGCTATAAAAGGGGTGTTTACTTATTCATGAGAATTGGACGGCATTAATAACGGAAAAAATATAATTCTGACTACAATGTATAAATTGACAGTGTATAGATCCAGCATAATATGTTATCTGTAACAAGTGAACTGTGTCGATTTCGTAAAAATAATATGATTGTTTAGGTACCACTTTGATTTTGACCGACTTTTTTTAAGTAGTGTGTTCAAGCTTGGAAGCTTTTAAACAGCCATTGTGGCATGCATAATGCTTTGCGACCATATTACGGTGAATGACGAACTATTCTAGTTGCAGCAAGCAATGCCAATGACACTTGTTACAGGAATCATGTTGCTTTATTTTGAACCTTTTGAATCAAATGTATCCACCATTATGGAAAGAGAAAAGACTTTTTACTTCTGATTAGAAAAGCAATGCGTCTAATTTCTGACGTTAGAATCAAAGTTAGATAATCAATAATCCTATCAAAGAGATTTGAGACTCTGTTTTGAACATACATACATGTACATTGATACACGTAAGAGAACATACATACATATTTGTACATTATGCTAGCAACAATGATACACTCAATCGGTCTTACCACTACAGCCACACTAGTGTAACTACTATATCCAACTACACTCACGACTATCCCACAATTGCATCCGATAAATCCACGCTGCCTCAATGTTCTGGATGACATCCAAGCGAGCATTAGGTTTTACCTGTTCTCACGACATGTGACCCAGTAGTATCCCTATTCAGTCAAAATTTTCCGGTGTAATGGGAAACATTGTCAGGGTATGGGGCTGTAGCGTTCTCGTCCCCTTCTTCAACAGGGATGTCAACGTTATTGCTATGGGAATGACTGTCTCTTACAGTCTTAATATGAACATAAGACAAACCAAGCCTGTAAAAGAATGGATTGTGCTGGACTTTTTATTCACCCTCCGACATTAGTTTTGGGGTCTCCAGAGGATGTTATCCATAAAATAAGGCCAGTTTGGCCTTAAGAATAAGGCAAGGACACAAGTTTTACTTCTAATGCTACACCCATAGTTGTTAAATGACATCATCGTCCTATGTCAGTATACTTTTTGCAAAGTAGACCATCGGCATTGCTTGAGAAAATATGCAGATATATGTGTGCACGCGGATTTCTTTTCTAGCCGGCACCAGAAGCATCTTGGGATCACCTGACATCGGAGTCTTGCAGTTCTCCATGTGAATATTCTTACATATTAGAAAACCTAATTCCTGACAAGGATTTCTAGTCGTCACTTTTTATTCACGAACATAACGGGTCTTCAGCATGTAACCGTTAACTTCCGGTAAGGGTTTTTCATTTTTGTATACCACGTGAGCATTTTACTTTAAAAAAAAAACATAACAATTATTTAGAGTATTAACAGAACATTCAATCAGGCTAGTTAGACACAAAGAAGATGGAGACTTACCTTTAGTAACGAAAAAAAATGAGAAATAGGTGGTCAATTGTCGGTGATGCATCAGTGTGTACGTTTGTTTATCAATTGTTATGTCCACAACAAAACGCTTCTAAATAGGCTGGCGTACAACAGAAAACTATTGCAGTTCTAGTGTCCATTGCTAGGCGACGCTTTTGATCCAGAAGGAGAAAGCGTATTTAAAAAGTCGACTATTGCAGTTTTAATAAAGTTTGTCAGGTGGCGTTTTTATTCCATGAGTTAGAAAGAACTTCACAAAAATATCAAACATAATGCTGCTTAAAAGAAAAATGCGCCACAGTTTTTATACGTGATCTTGGTGCTGAACACTATCAACTTATAAACAAATCGTCCGCAAATATGAAATATTTTATGATCAGTAAAACGCATATCTTAGGGGGGGGGGGTAATATTGCA